>OY728121.1:894754096-895379096 GCA_963277665.1 Viscum album | reverse complement strand
AATGGTTTGACAAAAAATGCGCCAACCATGCATGATCTGTTGTACGAAAGGGTATCCCCGCATTGTTACCTCACATAGTTTTACTAACCATATCGAAAGTGAGAAAAAACCCAAAATAAAAATTGAAGTCATTGATTCACAACCATGTGCCCCAAATAAAACAATTTTCAGTAATTGTGTGGGCTTCTCTAGGCCTCTTCCCAAGACATTCACTGTTTATGAGAACGCATGGCATAGAACACATGATATGATCTATCCTTGAACTAAACATTTTTTCACACAAAACATGGGTTCCAGTTTCTAAACCACACTTAGACACCCTCTATACCTCCATGAACCTAAAAAAAATTCATATTAGGACATATTTACACATTTATATTGATAATTTTCAGAATTTAAAGGATCAATACCTCAAGATATAATTGGGTTCATAAAACTGCCCCCATTGAAGAAATTCATTCCTAATTTACCTTTTAAGGGTGTTGAATCATAATATATGAATAACTCTGGCCACTACGATCGTACATCATCCTCCCACTCTTAGGTATTATCTTATACTTGTTCGTGCTTCCATAACACTAATACTAGGGGAACTGTTTGAACTTAGAGAACCTTTTTGATATGATAATAAATATGTATATGATGATACCCAAAGGATGAATTAACCTATAAATCAACCTTTTAAGGATGAAATGCATGGGATGTGTTTGAAATTTAACATTATAGTTGAGATACGTCAAAGATTCCATTCATGGATCGACACCTTTGAGGTAACAAAAACATATGGGCTACATGCCCTAATCTCTCTACAATCTCGAATTCCATGACATAACAATGTGAAATCTTACACTAACTCATGATCCTCATGTCTCCCAGCCATAGAGAGACATGGAATAACATTTGATTCATGTTCTCAAACTATAGAGGATGTCTGTGGTGATTGATGTAATATTTCTGATGAGAATATTCTATAACCATCTTCCTATTAATTAATTGCTCTAACTTTATGTTCCCTTGAATTATATGAGGTCCAATCATAGCTTCCTCTCCTAACTCTATCCAACATAGGGGTTATCATAATGGCCTACCATACAAATTCTAACAAGGATCCATCTAAATAGTAGCCTAAAATCCATTTTTATAGGATAATTCATCCAATGGTATTTGCTTCTCATAAAAGCCTAAAAAATATATGATGCATAACCACAACATGTATTCATGAACCAGCAACGTGTGATCAAATTGGCCATCTTTCTGGGGGTGGTATGTTGTTCTCAGAAGAACTTGTATATATTACACCCTCTATAGGCCATTTTAGAGCCATGAAGTAAACCAGGTTTCCCTATCTAAAATTATTGTATACAAGACCCTATGAAGTCATACTACCCAAATGATATATAACCTACCATGCTCATCCACTGAAAAGGTCTCATATATTGGTAAGAAATTCATGACCATTGTGAGACATTCAATAAAAAACTATACAAAATCATTACCTAGTGGTGACCATGGTAAACCATTCAAGAAATACATTGTGAATTCATTATATTTCTACTAATGAAGGGTTACCTATGATAAAATTTTGGATGGTCACAGGTGTTCCTCCTTCACCTGATTATTGGTGGAACACCTCATGAAAAAACTAGTTACATCTCTTTTCATACCCATCCACCATTAATAGAAATGAAAATCCTAATACCTATTGGTGAAAATTGGGTGCACTTCCTAATATAAATCATGAAAGTCCATATCATCTCATCACATTAATCCATTGGAAGTCTTACATGTCGAATATGTAGAATCTCATCATTGTCTACAGTCCATGTTGGAGGATGGTCCTAACCTTCCAGAACATCCTGTAGAACAAGGATCTTAGAATCCAATAGCTTCATCATACATAATTTATTTAGAAGGGTATAGGTAATAGGTATGGTTTATAGATAATTATTCTCTTGACCTCCCTAAAAAGCCATGTGCATATCTAAGAACAAATCCATGAGCTGTAAATCACTTCAATCATACTGAAAAGCATGTATTTGATCCCTATTACTCAGTGAATAGGCCATTGCATTTCCATTAACAAATGTATATGAAAGATTATTTTCGAAAGGTAATAGGTATTCAACCCAACAGTGATACATCATATTCGGGTAAAGTTGTGAAAATATATACTTTAATATTTTGTGGTCCTTTAACACAACAAGATTCTCTTCTAGTAAATAGTGTCTCCAAGAACACAATGCATAAACAACTTCATCTAACATGAGATCGTGTTGGGAAAAAATCCCTCAAGGTAACATTGCAGTATTTTTGGGTTGATTGTGTTTGTTGACAAAGAAGGTTTCTATGGAGAATTGTCAAGTTCCATAGAATTTTTTGACAATCCATGTTTACAATGAATGATGAAAAAGGAATAGACGATCTGGAGGCAGTATAAAAGAGCAGTATAAGGTGGCACTATTTTCCAGTGTTTGCCAATTTTTTGGGGTCCAAAATTTGGAGTTTGGTGAGCATCACAAAAAGTGGATATCCTTGAATATCTCATCAAATTATGGAAAAGGTATGAATTTCGCGAATATAGGCTTCATGGATTGGATTTCGTGAAGACCAGAAAAATGATGGTGGTGATTCTTCATGATTACGTCAAGCTTCGCAAAAGGTAGAGTTGAAGCGCATCGCAGTGGTGAAGGGCTATGCGAGGGAGCTTCATGGCGAAGGCATGAAGGGATTGACGATGATACTCCACAATTACGTTAAGCTCCGCGATTAGAAAATTGTCGCGGTGCTTCGTAATTTTGAGAGAATTTCAGCTGGAACTTTGGATCTTCGCGATTTTAGAGTGACGTGGCGTTGACTTCACGTGGAAAGTTCAAGGGTCAGTGGAATCGCCTATAAATAGGCCTCGATCCCTTCAAGATAATTTGAGAGACAGAGAGAATTTTTAGAGAAAATATTTTTCTCTCGGTTCGCAAAGGTAGTTCGTGAAGGTAGTGTGCTTCTCAAAAGAAGAGCTTTGCAACGGCTAATCTAGATCTGCGAAAGTTGCGAGCTCTGCATTGGCTTAGTGAGCTTTGAGAGGGAAGTTGCTCTATGAAGACTTGATCTTCACGAGAGTGCTTCGCAAGAGTGCTTCGCGAAAAGGCAGGAGCTTCACGAAGGCTTGTTTGAGCTTCACGAAATTGGGAGCCTCACGAAGTAGGGTGCTTTGCGAAGGTATTTCAAAAAGAATTGCCCAGTGTTTAAGAGGAAAAGGGGTATTCATCTGTGGATGAATGTTGGACTTCAACAGAGCATCTATCAACAGTTGAGGATTCATGCATTCATGCAAATGAAGAGACTTACAGGTCTATAAACTGTGAGTGGATCCTTTCTAAGTGCAGTGAGCAAAGGAAGAGGAAGAAGGTAATCCTTTCTACCGGCAGTGAGCCAGTGAAAGAGAAAGAGGGAGTGACCCTTGGGAAAGTAGTGAGATGACCCTAAACATTGTAAAGGCAGTGATCCAAGATATAAAAGTGATCTATCCCAAACCTTGTAAATAGCAGTGTGCTTTTAAGTGGATTTGGTACATCATCACATCGCCAGTGTATGCTCCTTGGATATAGCCCAGTGAGGGTGAACCAAGTAAAAATCACTGTGTGCTGTGCATGCTATAGTTTTTGTTTATACTCTGCTTCAGGAAAGAGAGAGAAGAGAATCTTTCTTAACAGCGAGACAAGATCAATAGGGGAAGTTGTTTTAAATTGTCATACCCTGATTCACCCCCCCTCTCAGGGTATCTAACCTAGTGGACCTAACATATCATACATTCTTTATTTCCTCTCATGTATCCTCATCTACCAAGACCCGTATTCCACGACACTATCTCTCTATAGAAAAACCGATCATCTCCTGATACCTACTGCATCACATTACATTGTGCAATTTTTTCTTAGCTCTGGCATAATCACTATATTCACTAAATTTAGTATACCTTTCAACTTCAGAAAATCCATCTCATAGAAATATGACCATACAAACATCACACCTCTCATAGTCAATCCAGTTAGTGGCCCTACTATGTGTGGTAATTCCATAATGAAATTCATGTAGTAACCAAATTTCCCAAAGAAACTTCATACCTCAAATATATTTGTGGGATTATATATAGAAACCACAACTCTCACCATCTCTAGGTTAGTTGATACTTTTCTCTATGAGATTATGTGGCCCATGAATTGAATAGAATCCATCTAGAATTGGCACATTGTGAGCTTAACATGTAACTAATTCTCTCATAGTGTATCCAATATGATATCATGATTATTGGAAAGGTGGTTTCATTTTTAATAATACACCATTATATAATCCATTAAAACCACCACAAATGAATCCAGATAAGCATTAACGTCTCTATTCATCTGTTCCATGAATAATGTTTTCACGTTCATGATATAGAATGATGTAACCGAAAAATCATATACACTATATCTACTATGTAAAACATGTATGAATTATGTATGTTGGTCTAACATGCACCTGAAAATATATGAATATCAAATAAAATATCAAGAAATCCTCAAATCCTCAAATCTAATTGAAGAGACCATCAATCCACTATAGAGGATACCAATTATTAACCATTATCTTGTTCAATATCTTTTAATCGACACATATCCAAAGGGGACCATCATCCTTTTTCAAAAAAGCACCTTCTAACACCATGTATATATACTGAAATGGAAAAAATAATTTTTCTTTAAATCCTATATTTCCCTCTTGAGCTCATTCAACTCATCAGTATCCATTTTGTAAGGATTAATTCATATCGGGGGAATTACATAAACTAATTTGATAGGGAACTACACCTCTATCACCTGAGGTAATCCTAATATTTCTTATATGAAAAAATCACAAAAATGATCTACCATTGGATATAATTACACCTAATACGTTCCCAAATCATCCCAATACAAACATGTAATTTGGGATATCATCCAACCCATCCTACAATGCATGGTTCTAGTTTGAATCTCTTGGAAATCCCATTCACCCTTATGAATAAACTCGCAACCCTTAGGTAATGTGAACATCACCATTCATTCATAGATCTCAATGAAATATTGAAATGAAACAAACTATTCTATCCAATGAATGATGTCAAAAAATGTCAACATGAGGAAAAATAGTTCCTATATGATGTCACACAAACCAATCTCAAGGGGGAACTCCTGAAACCGATGTACATATTCCTTTTTAATCCACAACATAGTGTCAAGAGTCCTAAAACCATCATAGGTTTTAACCCTTATCCCAAGCATCACCATAAAGGGAATAAATATAAAGCTATGATAATACCCTATATGAAAATAGATGAAGCTAAATTAAAGGATACTGAAATAATAAGTCTAATAGAAAAAGGTATTCGACTCATATCAACAGGGGTTGGTTTATATTCATAAAATATGGCATATCCCACAACCCTATGAAACTTCCTGGCTAACCAGTGTAGATCTACTCTATTATCACTATAAAACTGGTGTCGGAAAACCACTACCTCAGCCTGATCGACCATCTGTACTCCAGTGCCCAACCTGATGAGAAGTTTCAGACCCTTCTCATTAACATGGAATCAGTTAAGACACTCTCTCACTTACATCAGGTGGAAATGTTCTATAGAAGCATTGTAGATGGCCCATCTTATTAAATGATCAGGACTCGAATGGGTCCCTCATAAACTAGGTTCATATATTTCTGGTTCATCTGCACATATATCACCACACATAGATACCTATGTATGTGTTATGACATATAATTTCACCATGTGGAAGCTCCAGATGAAACTTTCTACTATCATTCAATCTAGTAATAGATCAATATATCAATCCAACATGGATCACATCTCCCCCATCTCTTAGGTTATGCTATGTGATAAGCGCTTTAATCACCATTATAGAAATGGTAGTCTGTCAAAAGACATTCACCTACAAACAGATGTTTTACCTGAGTCCATAATTGAATTTATGGGAATTGGATAAATTTTCATCCATTGTAATAGTTGGGATGCACTGAATATTAGTTATATGGGCTGAGTAATCAATAAGTGATCATGCACCCTACTACAGGTGCTTGAACACATAGTCTTTATCTGTTCTCAATGTATCGGGATAAAAGTATTCATATAAGGATATAAAAAAAATCAATTTAATCCATTTCATGATGAAGATATGTATATGAAATAAATTCCCACCATCTCTTCGAGGAATCATGTATCATATCTGTTTCAATATTTACCCTCATTTAATGAGGTGTCTCTAGATGATAGAATATAGGAAACATGGACTCTATCCTTGACTCCACAACCTTTGGTCTACCATTCCCCTAAAAATGAGGGTGGTTTCATGTGCTAAAACTCACATGTCAACACTTCCATAGTTGGTTAAGGTTGTGTTTCACCCCAGATAATCTACATAATCCTAATAAAAAATTCACAAAATTGTGCCTCAATACCTATATCTACTACCAATTATAGTGTTGTAGCTGGAACCACATGAGTATCCACTGGTAGCCATTAACCTATGCAGTGTGGTAATCACCTATCTCAAGGCATATAGATAGAGGACATCGTGGTGGCATACCTCAACAAATTCCACACCCACACCATAGATGAATACCATTAGAAATGTTCACAACTCAAAATCACAAATATATAAATAGAATAAGTATAAGGCATTCTATATAACAAAACAACCCTCCTTCTCATCCTTGAATGTGGTCTGGGTGTCATTAAACACATATAAAATATAGATACACCACCAAATACCCACTATTATGCTCATCTTTGGGTGAATTTCTCTAATATAAGAAATTATTTTTTCATTGAATTTGTATTCATTATCCTTAAATTCACATTCATCATAGATAATTTATGTAAAAAATCCATTTTAATGTGGTTGAACATATAAGTTCAAAAAATTATGATTCCTAATGGAAGATAATCCTCAAAAACCAAATCATGGTGTCCATCTATTCTACATATTGACATATTCCTGAATACCTATCATAATAGTAGGTATATCTATCATGGAACCCATCACATCAACATGAAACAAGTAATACATAATAAATGGTAGAGAATGTGATTCCTATAATGTGCCTAAAATGATGTATGATATGGAATACCATAATTTAATTGGGTTTCATAAAAATAGAACAAAAATATATTGAATAATAACATCAAAATTCATGTTCATCTCCTAACATTGGAATGAAAGAAACTGAAATTGTAAAAATCTAGAAAAATGTAATTTTATTCGAGCTAAATTTTTTCCCCTTATGTAGTTTAGCTATGCCCTGTAAAAACTCATTAAAAATTTACAATACATTCTTATGGAAATATATTTTCACCAAATAATAATGAAAACCTAAAAAGGACACCTTTTATTCCACATTGTAATGATTCCACTGAAGGTTCCCCAAGGCAGGTGTTCAGATGTCCTCAAGTGAATCTCCCCAAATACCAAAGGTTACCAACTAGCTGTGAGTTCCTAGGTGTGTCTTTGGGGAGACTATCCCCTCATCAACAGAGTGTATCACAATGTAATATCATTATCATACATGTAGTTGAAGCTGTAAACCATGAATAAAATAGAAAATAACCAAGGAAGATTCAAATATCCAAAACAAGAAGTGAATCTCATATAAACAATACGTACATGTCATATGTATCTAAAATACATCCAAAATAGATATACATGGAAGATATTAAATTCATTTAGAAAAAGTAAAAAAATAAAATAAAAATATCCCATCTTGCATCACGAGCATCGACTCAGTTTTGTGCACCCCTTCTCCTTAGCATCTATAAGGAACCTATAAAAGGGTACTTTTCTTTATCCATACTAGCAATCATATTGTCATACAAGTTAACCAATGTAATCCCAAATAGGATAGGAGATAAAATCCCAATAGGAAACTAAAAAAAGGTCATGTACCATATAGTGAGTGAATATACATAACAAAATCATGCAGGTGGTAATGAAAAGTAAAGGAATATTTTAAAGTAAACAACCTTTAATTTCCAGGTTCTCGTTTAATCAAATATATTTAATGATTAAATATCATTTAAATAATAAGTTTAAAAACCTAGCTCATTGATCTATGCCTCCTATTAAAATTCAAATGAAAAGGATGCCTAAATATACCATCCATCAAGTATAAACAAATACATATTCCAATCTTATGGATTGTCATAGAAGATGCGTCATATAACTCATTTAATTCATTATTAAATTTAGTAATGTATCACATACATGGAATTCCTAATTTTTATTCATGGTATATCACTAAGTATAATATAAACCAACAACTTACAATCCCATCCATAGAGATCATTTCAAGGATCCAGGTATCCCATTATGTGTGGTATAACATCACTACAACTCTAGTTTATCCATTAAGGTCCCCTAAGGAAGCCTAAGAATCTATCATGGAATATATGTCCAAATGAACATGAGTCCATAAATTACTATGGAATCCAAGTATCACACAATATATAATATTCAAATCCCCTATGAGTTCTTCATTGGAAATCCATATAATGATTCCATGTGTCACTTGGACATGTGTATGGTATAATCCACTTGAGTCTTTCTATGTTGTTTGTATTAATACCCATGTGTCACCCAAGGAATATAATAAATTATTTCATGTCATTTAATTGTGTCAAGGTCAATACCAAGAATAAATCATTTACACCTCTCCTCAAATGGTGAAAATGGTAAGGGATTTTCTTAGAATCCTTTCCT
This sequence comes from Viscum album, assembly GCA_963277665.1. NCBI lineage: Eukaryota > Viridiplantae > Streptophyta > Magnoliopsida > Santalales > Viscaceae > Viscum > Viscum album. Next base: position 895,370,313 of record OY728121.1, on the reverse strand, counting down.
CTCAAATACTCATAAGTGAAATACATTATGACAATACTCTCATTCATAAAAAAAACTATCACATGGAATAGATTACATATATATCACATTTAAATATCCTCAATAATGTGAAATTTATGCTTTAGCAATCCATTACATGGAAAAGTCTAGGGTCATGGCCATCCATCACTTCCTATTAAATCATTAAATTATTATTCAATTCATAATTCGATTTACATTTTACAACCAAAAAAGGGGTAAAGGGAACAAACTATGTTATCAAATTATAAAATCCACCCATGGTGGTTTACTTTAATATCAAAACATCCAATGGGTTGTTCTAAATCATATTTTATAACCTATAAACATTCTTTGATGGCCTCTTTATTTACCATGTCCACAACTATCCACTTATATAAACGATCAAAATCCATTTCTTGTGAGACAGTATGAGAATTGGTTGAATGGAACATAAGATATATATAAACATCTTTACATTATGGGAAATGCATGATACCACCTACCACAGGACCATAATTGATAGAAAATTTAGTATCACCTCTTGATTAAACTCAGATATGGAGAAAATCGAAGAACAAATGAAGAACTTAATAATAGAGTGAATTAGATTGCACCAAATTAGCATTTCCAATACCAAATAAAAATAATAAAGACTAAAAAATAATTGAGATCTTACTAATGTAGATCCATCTAGATGAACAACCCTTGATTCTGGGATTTAATGGAATATATCTCTCAATTCCATGAATAGTCACCCAAGGGAGCACTCAAAGCTGGTTGTTTTCCAATGGGTGAAGAAATAAATATTTTGTTTTAAAATAGATTTAATTATTTTAAAAATTACAAAATATACCCAAAATTACTGGGATTTATGGTTTTTGTGCATGGTTTGTCAAAATGTACACCAACCATTCACATTTTGGTTTATTAATGGGGAACCCCACATAGTTTCCCCGTATGGTTTGACCAACAATACAGAAACCCTAAAAAATACACTTTCAAAATTTCAAACATGGAAACATTTTCGGCGACCTAAATTTCTTCATTTTATATAACTAGGTGGCCTCCTATAGACCTAGAAGCATAAATTTGATGGTTTATTTGACCATGTGACTAACCTCCCATGAAATGATCTAATAGTGCTCTAGGTATATTTCACCCCAAAACATGGTTTACGAGCTCCGAACCATCGCCATACACCCCCATTAACTCCATGACCCTTACAAGAATTTACAATAGGAAATATATAGATATTTAAATAGAAAATTGACTAATTGTAATGGATTTTTAACTTAATAATGAACCAGGTTCTTAAAGTGGCCCTCTTCATACAGTAGTGAGCTGGTACTCTAATGTTTTTTAGATGTTCTTTCTAGGTTTCCACCTCATTGAGAAGTTGTGTTTGTATAGACAGTTTTCTAGGGATGAAGCCCATATTCATAAATTTTTACCATATATAACCATCATAATTTAATTAATTAAAGATTCCTCTTGATGATATTTGGATAAAGGGATTTATCCATTCAGGAATTTCTCCTTGATATTGGATAGTGTTCTTTTCAATGAAGGTTAATAGGGGCCTTTAATTTTTTATTGATTTATAGAATCTAATCAAAGTGAAAATTACAAAAAATACCACTTTCAAAGTATTTAGGTATTTTATATCATTTCAAGGATGCTTGGTGGTTTTTGGAAGTTGATATGAGAGTAGATCACCACTAGCTAAGGGTATGATGGGAAGATGTTCCTAAAAAATAATTAATGATAATTTATGGGAATTTTGAGTAACTATTCATGTCATTTGGATTTAATAAAATCACAATAGTGTTGATGGATTTGATGAATAAAAAATTTATTCAATTCACAGAATCATTTGGTGATTTTTTTTGGATGACATAATTTTGTTTTCCAAATCGGTGGGGAATCATAATATGAATGTGAATGTCATCCTTCAGATATTGAGAGAGAGTCATTTTTAGGGGAAACTATCAAAATTTTACCTTTGTATTAAATAGGTGAGATTATAAGGACATGTGATTTTATAAAAGGGTGTCTTAGTATATCCATAAATGATTTTGGTGGTTATGTTTTTTGAGTAGCTTGAAAATGTGTTTTATATTCACCGATTTATAAGATTAGCTAGTAATTATTGTGGATATATTAATGGTGTCACTAAAAATTAATCTCCATTGATTTAGCTAAAATATAGGGGTGTTATTTATTTTGATATTAATTAGAAAAATATATATTTTGATGAGTTGAATATGAGGTTGACTTCAGCTATAGTATTGATTCTTCAGGTGTCAGGATTGAGATATGATGTCTATTATAATGTGTTAGTTATGAGTTTGGGTTGTGTTCTAATGTAGGTGATAAATATAGTATATGATAGATCATTCTAATTATTCCTACATGATAATAAAAACCAAATTATTGATCTTCAGTAGGAGGTAGTTATGAAAAATCTTATGACTTTGTTCCACTACCTTTTTATAGAATGATTTACATTGTATTTAGACAATAAGAGTTTGATGTATATCTTTAAATAGAGGGTTTTTTATCATGATAATGATACAATAATTATAATAATTCATTAAATTTTATTTTTACATTTAATACAAAAACTATAATGGTAATATGTTAATTGAAAATATGATTAGAGAATTAATGATGTAGACCCTGAAGGAATTAGTGGAAGAGTGGTTCTTTATGGGAATAATTGTTGAGATTCACTTCAATCAATGGGATGTTGAAATAAATTTATAATCAGAATATTATATGGTTAGATCATCTATGTATCATATGATTCTAGGTGGAATGGGTGAGGATATTGAGTTTTAATTCCTTAACAATATTATTTAGGGATGGGGAACCTTAGGAAAGTGGTGTCAGTCTCTCGGTGGACTGTTGAGCTTATGAGGACTGATGGTTTCTCTAATTGAACTACGATAAGTATGTATAGGTAATGGAAATTGATCTATTTTGTTCATAAATCATGGACCAACTTAGATGTTTCATGACCTATGATATCACTATTCATAGTCAATAATTTGCTGATCGATTGAGTTTTTTTGACTCGATGTCTTATATGTAAGAAAATAATGGCAGAAAATCAGATACACATTAGATTTCTACAACCCATAGCCATTATAGTATGAAAATATGATGATATAATGGTGTATTAAATGATTGGGATACCTCATACTCATATTGGAAATAATGTGATACATGTGAGATTGAGTGACATATAAAATCATCATATTTCCAATATATTGGTGAGTCAATAAAGGTAGATGATCATGGGGAACTGTAGGTATGGGTGGTCATTAGGCTCCATGGTTTTCACTTAGAAACCATTTTGGTTAGGGAATCTTACATTGTATCATATTTTTTGAATGGATTTCATGAAAATATGGTTTCTTAGTTGAATTTAGGAACAACATATCATCCTAAAATATATGGCTAACCTAAGTGAGCCATCCAAATTCATAATGGAAGTCTTTAGGAATATTTTATTGAACTTATTAGATTATGTATCAACAATTATCATGCTTCGATATTGATAGAACCATTTTAGGAATTATAGAGAGGCCATATTTTTCACCTCTTTATTGGGAAGTATTTGTTTAATAACCAATAGTTAGTCTATGTATTTTCATAGAGTTAAATGATTCAATTGGTTAGGAAAGTACTAGAAATAGTTCAGAGTATTCAGAAAACATATTTCGATCGAAATAATCATTCGTTGGAGATTGAGGTAGATGACCATGTTTTCCTCATAATTTCACATTGGTTGGGACATAAACATATAAGGAGGGAATTAATGTTAGTATCTCATTATGTAGTCCCGGATATCATCATGGAGATACATGATAAGGTGGTGTATCGTTTGAAATTACATTAAAATATGACTTCTAACCATGATGTGATCAATATTTCCCAAATGAAGATGTATCAACCAAAATAAATCTTTGTAATCAAGTGGGATGATATTGAGATTGAACATAAAACTACTATGACTTAGATTCCTCTTCAAATAGTTGATCAACCTGATAATGTGATTTGTTTAAAGATGATCTCATTAGTTTGACCGAGATTATAGTGTGGTTGGCATGATAATGAGACATTAGAATGTGGGGCCTTAATAATGTAGAAATGTCCTAATCTAATTTTTATCTCATGATCCTATTCCCTTCATATAAATGATATCATTTATAGTGGGTGGAATTATCACACCCTGTATTAGAAATTTGGTATAGGGTAACTTTTATTATTGACTATTTAATTTCTAGGTCATTTATTGGTTGGGAGAGGGTAATTTGATAGTTTGTGGTAGCTAGAGTCCAATGGATAGTTGATGATTCTGGGATAACACCTTCAGTTATATAGGTACCAGTGGATATTAAATTGATACCCACAGAAGAAATCCCATAATCTAAGTCCACTAAAAAACTAGTGGGGTCTAGGAGCTCATTGGTGACATAACTGAGCATACATCATAGTAGAGGATTATATGTCATTTATCCTAGAATTTATATTAAACTACTACAGTCTTACCCTCTTGACCATAACTGTAATTTCCATAACCTAGAGTCTCTTTGGTGATGATTTTCTTTATCTTCCTCTCTCTATTAGTAGATCTAGATTATGATTGGAAATATGAATCACCATCGATAATAACCATTTATGCTATATCTATTCATATCTCTTTACTTATCTTCTTCCCCATGATTTTTATTCTTTTTCAGACTATATCATTGGTCATATAATGTACATCTAGAATTTTCATTATTTCCATCCAATCTAGGTTCTCTATGATTCAATATATTCCACTCCCATAACCAATCTTGTATTAAATGTAATTTTAAATAATCCTGAGTTATGTGTATCTATCATATGATTAATTACATATAATTCTAGAGTTTTTTCATGTTATTTTGGTTATAAAGAAATAAATTAATGATTTTAAATCCATTAGAATAGATTTTATCTTTTATAGCTATGAAAATTGTCTTCAGAATTGAATTTCATTGAAAATTGAATATCAATATTGAATTTGGATTGGACTGTATTCCCTAAATATGAATATTATTTGAAAATTAATTTCATCCATGGACTCAGTATTTTATTTTCCTTGGAAATATATTATGAAATGTGGGAATTGATTATAATTAAACATAATGATGGTATATAGAACATTAGGATACATAGGGTATGTTGAGAAAATAAATTTATAAAAACCATAGTTGGGTAATATATAAATAGTGTAGGTAATCATTATTAAATAGTTTTTCATTGGGGGAAAAACTAGGGGACTATGATTCATGGACATTATTTTTCATTTATGCTGGATATTGTTATGTGTACATCTTAATTGGGTACACCCACATGTCATGGATTGACCATTATCAATTTTTGGATACATTACTTACATAAATATTATTTATGCTAATTTACCCACTAGATATGGATATTGATGAATGAAATCTAGGACTAAATATCTTGTTAGGACTCATGAGAACATGTTATGTCATATTGTATTGTTTGTTATAATATGGAATGCTTTAATGAAAAAATTAAAGGATGATTTCATATGGAAAATGATTTCTTTTTAATTTTTTTTAAAACACTAATTGATACTAGAAATAATGGCTACATGGGAATATTAATTGTCTATATCCAGGGTGGTATCCGATTGGTTTTGTTTCCATGAAACCTTGAATATGGATTGTGGAATTTGAATACCTAATTTGACAGGATAACAATAAAGGGAAGATTGTCATGTAGTGGAAAACCCACAATGACTATGGTTCTTTATGGTATGGTGGGATGGTGGTCCAATGCGGTCACATGGAGTTAGTCCCATGTGTAGCTTCTAGTTATTGTTTTATGGTCTTTTGTTTTTCTCATATAGAACTTGATATCCATCTTGTTAGATGTACCATAATATTTTGGATATTTTGATATATATTTTATTAATGATTTATTTTGAGATACATTGATTTTTCATATATTATCATATATCTATTAAGGGTGAAATAATTATAACTTTTTATTAAATATACCCATGTTCTTTTCATCAGCCTGAAATGAATAATATGAAACATAGGGAATTGTGGTAAGCCAAGTCATGTAACATTGTAGGTTTACGTGGGTTGTTCTGTTACACCCAAAGTGTGTATTGATTAACTATTTTATAATCCTAAAACCTCTAAAATTCATTATTTGACACTTTTGGAGCCCTTGACCAATGAATAGTTTCATGGTATATTTCACATGTAAGGGATATCCCCAAATGATTTCACCCCTTTCCTTTTAAAAAGATATCACTTACACCACTTAAACAAGAAATTATACATTGAATTTAAAACTAAAAATCAGCAACATTATTCCTCCTAAAACTATCTTCCATGTTAATAATCTATTTTCCTATGTTACGTATCTTAAACCCATTAAATAAAATATTTTTTCATGTTAAAGATAATGGTTATAACATGAGTAATCATAACTTCTTAAATTTCCATCCATAATATTCCTTGTACAGGTCTTATATATAATAATAAATATAATTAAATCAGTATCATCATTATTATTTAATTTTGTATTTTAAATTAAAAAATAAGAATTCATTACATTCAATCCAATATAAAAAATACAATATTGATCATGTTTATGTGCATACTACCACCTCTACAAGGAGATGATGTTTGTTTTTCATCACTACCCATCATTGATGGTGACATGGACAAAGGTAATGAGTATTTATGATTTCTATGTCACATTTATGATTATGAAATTATAACTTATCATATAACTTCATTCTCTTCATTCATCAATAAATGGAATTGAAAATCATGCATATGTGTGATTAACAAATCCATGATAAATAAACATAAATTTTCAATACAACACATTTTGGTTGATTTAAATAATGGATTTAATGGATGAATAGTATGTTTATAATTTTTTAATCTTATTTTAATATTAAATCGTCATTATATAAACAAAACTAATTATAAGTTAAATAATTATAACACTCAACTATATGTGTTAGTTTTACCACATGAGAGAAATGTATTCTAATCATAAAATATTGAATAAATTAGGAATATGGTATAATGGTAACATCATATAATAATTATATATTCATTATGCATAATTCATTTTTAGGGTTTTATAAATATTTAAAATAATGATTAATATTACTCCCATACATTGTTACACACTTCAACACTAGTTCACCATGATATCCAATTTCACGAGTCCTGATCATGTTTTTTCACAAAATGAAATTGAGACTAATGAATTAAAAAAAATTATATTTTAATATAAAGTATTATATTGATGATGAAGATGAAACCACTTAGTGGGAATCAATTTTATCCTTGTGATTTTTGCATGAAACATTGAAACAAATGTCCTAACAATCGATAATGAAAATAAATATAAATAATAATATATTTATAATGGTGGATTATAAATGAAGATTTTAAAGCCTAATATATTTGAATAATTTTCCTAATTAAGTACTTAGATATCATATTTTAACTATACAAGATGTTATATTTTTTTCGAATTAGTGGGAACTAAAGGTAATGTTTTTAGTTAACTCATTCACCTTACATTGAGTTATATTAGATATTATATATATTTATTAGTTGAATATGTTCTAAAATAAAATATAATAATTTTTATAATGAAATTAATCCTAATTTTATGGTAAAATTATTATCTAAATAAAATTAGTTTCTATAATTTATTTCATTCAGAAAATGAGTTGTTGGAAATAATAACCCCAATCTATTATTGAGTGTATTATTCCTCTATATAGATTTTTAATTCATGATTATCATATCCCTTTATATTTTATGTCATAATTATTTTTTAACTTTTATTATTTTAATTTTCCTCATTTAAAATTTTATTAAATGAATTTTTATTAACACTTAAAAATATGTGTGCTTTCAAAAGATGTATTTTTATTGAATGTATTTACATTTCATGATCTACATTTTTATCTTCAATCCACATTTTATGATAAAAGAAAATATTATTTTTAAGAAGTGTATATATATTTTTTAAATTAATGTACTTTTTAAAATCACTATTTAGAACTTATGAAAATTTATTTTTATATGATTTATAATTTTTTTTACAATGGAATCACAAATTTTTTAAAGTAATTAATAATTTTTTTGACCATTTTCATCTCTATAAAAATTTTATTTTTCAAAGAATATATGTTTCATTATTAATATTACAAACACATATATAGAAATCCAATACTAGTTTATACATTAATACATTCTCATAAGATAAAGTTGATTATTTATGAAAAGACCAAATAGTTTATATGTCTTGGTAAGATAGATATACGGATTATTTTGATTTTACATTAGATATGAAATATAAAACATAGTGAAATTAATTATTTTGTATCATATAAATCAATAAAAGGATATGTCTTAATATCCTAGGGAATGAAAATAAATAAAAGGCTTGGATAGATAGATATTTATGGTAACATACAATGGAATAAATCCAAAGAGAATATGGATTAATCAATATGGAACGTTAAATAAATGAAAATAGATGTTATTTAATCAATAATATGATCCCAAAATTCATCCATGAATAATATAAATGAAATTATATCATGGATAATAATAATTTAATTCTGAATAAAGGAAATTATAAATGTTTTATATCATGATATCATACAATATCTTAACTATATTACAAATTTCTTGTGCTAGACAAGTTCAAAATATTTGTAAGTATACACCAAAAACCTATTTAAAAACAATATCCAGCTAGTTTGTCTCATGATACATATTGATGTATTAAAAGGATATGTCATTTTGGTCCCCAACTATAACATCAAGTCAAATTAATGACTCATATATTGAGTGATCAATTTTCTTTATCAATAAATATTCACATTGAGTAAAGATTCTAAAATATGAAAAATTTCCAATGTTATTTAAATAAAATTATTACAAAAACAACATATAGAGAAATGGTATATGGTTTAGAAAATATGAATATCCATGATATAAATAACATGGATATTAATTATTAATTAAATTTTTATTAATAAATTATCCAATGAATTTGAATGTTCAAGATAAATTTAATTCACACTAACTTAATCAAGAGATAAGTGATGAACATAAATTAATCAAAAAATTTGATTTTGTAGTAAAATTATGTTTTTAAAGAATAGAAGAAAATTGAATAAAATAATTTAAAATAAGTTTTCATTGAGTATTTTCCATTTTAAAACAATTGAAATATTATTGAATAAGCTAAATAGCTTAAAATGGTTATGGAATTGAGAAAGTCTATTAATAGTGAATATGTTAAAAAGGAAATATTCCTTTATATTTTCATAAAGAATGATGTAAATTTTAATCTATTAATTAATAATAAATAATTTTTTCAATCCCAGTAAAATGACAAGGATTTGTTAATATTTCATTAGTAAAAAATTTGATTAAAAATGTAATTTTTTAAAAAAATTAAATGAATTTTTTAAAAGGATGAAAAATATACTCAATCATGAAGAGAATTTTTTTTATTATTGTAAACATTTATTTTCTTGATTATGTTACGATGAGAGGAAATGGTTCATGAAAACATGAAAACACCATAAATATATAAAGTATAATAAAATATATATGATTTATGAAGGATATTTTATAACATTCCTCCAACCAAAAAAGGTAATAAAAAATGAGATAGTAAAATAAATTCTTACCTGTTTGTTAAAATTCACATTGTAAACCCCTGAATGAATAAAATGAATTGAAGCACTAATCATCATGAATAAATATATATTATTTTAAAATATTTCAAATGTGTATTATATATACATGATAAAAATGAATAAGTACAGAATATCAAATATGTCTCAATGGAGTGGAAATTGAGACCGAATCACTTACCACATGCTTCCCTTTAGAAAAACATGCTTTACCATTTTTTATAATGGTATAATTTTTTTATTAATTTATTAAATTAAAATATAAAAATTTAAAATATCATATATTATCAAATTATATGATTTTATCAAATTTTATTTTATAATTATTCATTATTATAAATGTTTAGGGTGTTAGATGCTTCATTTTAACAAATATGTTTTTAAAAGATGTTCCATAACATGTAATTTTATTATAGTTCCATATTATAATGAATTTTAATAATTATATAAATAAAATATACAATAGTTATATATATATATTGAGTCATCCGTAATTTTTAGAAATACATAAATGAATTACACCGTTCATGGAGACAGTAGGTCATGCATATACATAAATGATATTTTATCTTTTCAGCAGATGTAATGAAAAAAGGAAAATAATAATTCAGAATTGTAGAATAATTATTTTATAATTTATATAATTTTGACTCTCTAATTTTTCTAATTATTCCATTCCATGTAAATAAGAATTGAAAAACAAGTCAAATCGCTTCATGGAGCTGGTAGTCCACACAAACTCATAAGTGATGTCATCATTTTCTAATGGATTGGATGAATGTGAATAATGTTTGTTAAATAATCATAATAAAATTTAGTATATTGAATATGCTGATTTTATTATTTCAAATTGGATACCATAAATTTATAGGAGTTATATAAAGATATAAAATTGAAAATGATTAGTTAAGAGTTATACATCATTATTGAGATTCCTCTTTTAGATTAAACCTTATTCAATGAAGTGATTTTCTTTCATAATTAAATGTTCATATATAATGTTGGGAAGAAATTTATAAAGGTATTATGTTAGGTATTGGATGATATATAAGGATAATTATTTATCGATATTTGACGAATGTATGTATACTTTTATAAGGGTGGGAAAGGACACACTGAGAATTTCATTATAGATAAAATAATATAAATATCATAATCATGTCATGTAGACCCAAGAACCCCAAATTAATATATATGATGTGATGGGGTTGAAATAAATAGAACCAATCACATTATGCACGTTTTGATTATATTTTTAGAATTTTCTTCATGTTGAACTACATTAAAATATTTTTAACATTAGGTTTTATCATTTAAACATTAACATCATAAATAAATTAAATGAGAAAAATTAAAATGGAAAATATAAAAATATTTGTAAATTCGTTTTCTAAAGCTTAAATATATTTTAAAATATTTAATTTTTATTGGTGGCAGAAATTACATTTAATATAGGGACACAAAACAAAATAATTTCTTTTACAAAAATACATGATTTAAGAGTAATATTCAATCTACTATAAATACAACAATAAATTAATTTCCATAAATTATTTTATTGATAATAAAAAAAATTCAGGTTTTTAGTTTTTTGGGTGAACCCATAAATGAACATAATCTTCTTACAATTCCATTAAATGAATAGACCCAAAAAAATGTTTCTAAATTGAATAAAATATATCCCATAATTCAAATTGTAAATTAAGGGTTACAAAATTTAAAATAGCAATTTAAATTATTTATTTATCTTCACAAGGATACCATTAGTTGAAAACCACTATTATCATAGTATATAGTCTTGTTTTAGTGTTATTATAATGAATTATCCAATCTTTTTATCCTAATTTTACCTCTTTTTCAATAGGGATAAAAATTTACTACGGTTACTATTCATAAAGACCAAAAATTAAGTTATCCATATTATTCATCGATAATAATGATAATTATAAATTTGGAATCTAATTTATCAAGTTTAATTAACATAATTTTCTAAATTTAATTTACAAAGAAATATGCCAAACGTGATGAAAAATGAGTTTTCATGAAAATGAATTTTTTCATGCATTAGATGATCTAATAATAAATATATAATCTTTATTAACCATTATATGGGTTAAAATTTATATATTTAGATTTAAAATATATACATAGTATTTAAATTAATCACTATTAAATATTATATTAAAATAATTATGATGGATAATCTTTTTGTACATAATAACAATTTTCTGAATTTTTTTTCCATTTTTACCTTTAGATAATATTTCATTTACTTCAATATAATTTTTAATGAATAAAAGGTTAAATATAAAAATTAAAAAAAATTATTATAAATTTAAGTGGAAACAATCAAATACAATTTATTTTATTTTTCATAAAATCATATTTATATTGGAAAATATCAAATACTCAATTTAGTCATATATCGACCGATTTAGTAAAAAAGATATATTATTATTATAATATTATAATTTTTTTCCATGATATATAAAAATGTTCAATTTACTAAAGTTTCATGAAAATAAAATTTACACTTAATTAATGTATTGGTGTTACATTCATCATTGCTTCAAAAACATCATCCTCAAAATACTCATGAATTTTAATATTCAAAAAAATGAGTGTTGTTCTACTTTATAACATCCTCAGGTTCCCATTTTACTTCCTCGATGTTATGATTTCTCAAATGTGGCCATACAAGTTTAATGAACTATTTCCACAGCACAAGTTCTCTGATGTCAAGAATCTTGAATTGCTCCTTATATTATAATAGATCATGTTACAAATCTATTTCTTCACCAATGGGTACATTAATGTAGTATATAAATTATTTTAATAATAATGAGATATGGAACACATCATTTAAATTATAGATGATTTGTGAAATTACCAAATGGTTTTACAAATATTCAATTCATTCCAAAATATTTAAATATTTGATATACCTAGAACATAATTTTCCATCTATAACAGACATTATAACTCTATTCCATAAAGAAACTTTCACAAAAACATGATGTATTACATGAAATTATAAATATTTCCTCAAGTTACAAGAATAGATACTTTTACTACATTGATATATATTAATAAATTATTGAAAAATATTTACATTAGTCAGTGTCTCTTCAAATTTTTTTGGGACCACAATATTTCTTTCACCAACATCAAATTAACAAATTGGAGTACACCATATCATTCTATATAATGCATTAAATCTATCCATTTGAATACTTTACTTGAAACTATTGTTACATTAAAACTCAAAAAAGTTAAATATTTATCCCACATACTTTTAATGTCATGTGAACATGGAATAATAAATTCATTTAATGTTATAATAGTATGTTTAGACTATGCATTTATTTAATGGTGATAGGAAGTGCACAACTAAATCATATTATCATGATGATTTTAAAGAATTTTCCATAATTTTTAGGTAAATCATGGATCAGGTTTATAGAAAATTTAAATAGATACACCACAAAGCCAAATAAGTTCATTAATAAGGATTCATCCAAGGAACCTAATAAATAAATCATCTTTTATAGAAATGAAATGTCTTGACTTGGTTAAGCAGTCAATAATAATCCATATGGTATCATTCCTTATATATTCATTAGTAATCCTATGGAAAATTACATAGTAATCATCCAATATACACAGAAGGATGGGTATATGATTAATGAATCATATTATATATTGTATCTTATGCTTCAACTATTGATAAAACATGAATCATGATACATAATAAACAATTTCTTACATCATATTTCACCACAAAAAAATATTCCTTCAAATATACATGCAACATGGTGCTACCAGGTTGCATAGAGAAATTAGATCTATTAGAGTAATATAATAATTCAAGTTTCATCATAGGTATATATGGAAAAAACTGTGTATTTAAAAATTTCATAATACCATGTCCATATATAATGTTTTCCAAATTCACATCATTCACAAATTTTATTTTCTATTCAGTATTCTCATCATTAGGTTGAAATCATTTCATATTTCCCTATAAAGAAGGTTTGGAAATGATTATAAAAGATGTGATGGTTCCCCTTCCTTAATAATTTCAATATCCAACTTCACTAAAAACATGAAAATAAGATCAATGTTAGTCCCCATTTTTCTTTGGACTCTATGATCATCCAAACTCAATGCATATACTACCTTATTTTCCTTTCTGGTGAGGTATTGTATTGATTAATAACAATCCTTATGTAGCATGAGTCATCTTATTTTCAACATTTTTATCTATTTCTATGAAAATATGTATTTTAGGATCTTATATTCTGTTTATATCACATATCATTCACCATAGAGATAATTTATGTATATTTTCAAAGAAAATATTACGAAAACGAACTCAAGATAATGGGAAGGATGGTTTTATTCATGTGACGTTAATATCCTTTATTCATAGGAAATAAAATTATAAATTTACATAAGGACCCAACCAAGTACCTTATTTGATGAATCAATATATATCACAAATACATAATTTCTTAGCGGTAAAGTAAAAATAGGTGCATTGACAAATATCCTCATTAATTCTTGAAAACATTCTTAAAATTCCTTTATACATGAAATATTAACCAATGTACATATAATAACATAGTGGGTTATACAAATGGTAAATATTATTATAAAATCACTGATAATGGTCTTCCATAACAATAAAATAATGGTCCTCAATCATGTTCAATAGTGAAATCCATTATTTAATGGATTTGTCTTCATAGTATCATTGGGAATTTTATCCTTATATATAATATGTCTAATAAAAAAACAATTTGTTTCCATATTTCACACTCAATAAGTTTGACATGAAAATATTTTCCTATAACAATCATATAAATGATTTTATCATGATTTTTAGAGTTTTTAATGATTTAAAATTAGACAAGGATATCATCCATAAAGAATAGTTAAAATATAATAAAGACATTACATGAATATTGTTTTCATTATGTCAATGAATATAAAGGGTGCATTAGTAATTATAAATGGAATTATAATGAAATATTAATTTCTATAACTATAATAAAATTTTATCTTTGTTATATCATTCTTCTTTTCTAGAAATTAAGGATACCTATAATGATGGTAAATCATTGAAAAATATTTATCTACATAAATTTTATTGAACAAGTAACCAATGAAAGGAAGATGATACAATTTCTTTATAGTAATTTAAAATATTTCGTTATATTGAATACATTTCCTCATAGATCAAACATTTTTTTATAGAAATGAACAAGGGATCCCAAGGGTGAGACACTATGATTTATAAACTCCTTATCACAAAACTCATTTAGTTAATTCTTCAACTCCACTGGAGGGTTTGGGATGATCATGCATAAATGTATTAGGTCCATAAATATCATATGCATGATAATTTAGTGATGTTGGGGAGGATGGTTCACTAGGATGTGGGTTGTAGAGAGGTCATATTATAAAATTATAATTGGGATGGTGAACTATTTTTTTGGGTTCTAAAGTTACCAAAATATTTTAAGGGAATATTTTTTTGTTTCTTGATTTTATTAACTACACTATTGATTAGATAAAATGGATCACCTATTATGATTTTATTTTTAATAATGATCCACATAGGGTCATTTTTTCTAATTCCTCCATTGGATAGTTCAGTATTATGGACTCTCAAGTGATGAAATTTGAATTAAGTGGAAATTATGAGTGGGAACCATTGATTTGGTTCATGAATATACTTTTAATGTTAAAATATTAGTAAATGAGTTTGAGGAACTATTAATTTTACACTAAAAAATTTCATAATAAAGGGGTCTTTCTTGTATCTCACCTCTAGTGTTGTGCTTCTCTAAATATGGAATCATTATAAAATTTTCATTAAAGGGGATTAGGATCATGGTATCTGGAACATCTTCAGATGCTATATGGGTCTTAGTGGGAATAAATATTATATTCTAGAGTTTATTTCATCTTGTATTTAGGGGATTGTATACAATGATGTAGAGATGAATACATACATCATGATTTTTGTTGTGGTGTGTAAGGTTATTTTGGTGGCCAAAAACAAGGAATGAGAAGGAATATACAACAATCACTTATTTATGTAGGTCTAAGTTAAATACTTGGTTGAAAAACTACGAGTTCTCATTTATAGAGGGGGTGGGGTTGGTTTTTCTACTATTTATTATCCTAAGTGTGGTATCCAATGTGGAAGGAAGAGAAAGGAAAATCCAAGGAAGGCGAGTTTTCTAAAAACATCCATACATTTGGTAGATGAATAATATTGATTACTCTGGTTTGGATAGGAAATCAAGAGGGGGCCTCATGTGGGATAATATATGTTAAATATTTATGGATTCAATACTTTTTATTTCTTGGCAGCTCTGTTTGGTGTAGAGGTGGGAGGTATGGTTTTTGGTCATATATTGTAAAGACTTTTCAAAATTATCATCTCAAATGTTCGATCAGATTAAAATGTTATATTTGAGATTCTCAGTGGAAAGGACTATCCACCAGGGAAAGTTTTCTAATTTATTAGGAAATGAAGGAAAAATACTGATATTAATATTGAAATTGGTCACACATAGAGGGAAGAAAACATTACAACAAATTCATTGGAAATCCAAGGGGACCTAAATGAGTGTATTATTTTTAATTTTTTTGTACTATCTTTATAATGAATGAGTTTTAACTTATTTCAAGGGATGATTCTCTCTATCTGTATCATTTTATACCCCCCATGATCTTGGAGAGTACTCCTTTTTGAAATAAAAATATATTTTTCAATCAGAATTATCCTGCAATAGGTATATCCCAAACTTGACATTTATAATTTACATATATATATTCTTCAATTATTATATAAGAATCTCATTATGATGAGATACTAAATTCAGATTTAGTTAATACTCATATGATGAATTATTCACATATAAGATAAAGAACCCATTATATTAAACACAAATGATAATTTTTCAACCCTTGGAAAAGAACATTGAAATTACATTTTAAAATTCAATCCATAAAATGGAATTTATCAAAACAGCCATATGTATAATAATAAATTTTAATAATGGTAATTTTTATGTGCCATAATGAGAAATAACTGATAGGTCCTTGTTGTAGTGGGATTTACACTATGAGTTTTGACTAATAATCCCTTATTACGGTGTTAGGGAATTATATAATTATCTTTGAAGACATGTATGATATTAAATATAATGAAGATCCATAATAAAATAATGTATTAGATAAATTTTTGGGTATGTTAATGTACATGTGACACCATTTTATTTTGAATGAAGAACACTACATGAAATGGTGTATATGAAATGTAGCACTGAGTATAAACTCTCAATGAAATATTATTATTTAAATATGATAACTGTAACCTAGACCTTGATTTCGTGTGTTTGATTATGAATAACCACATTATTAAATATGTAATTCTTTTTGATTATGTCCTAGGAAATAAGAATTCAATTTTTTATTAAAGTCATATTATGCTTTAAAAGTATGTTTCCTTAAAAATGATATCTATTTCATTTAAAAAAATGATATAATAAAATTTTAAAATATTTAAATAAGGAATTTAATAAAATTTAAATATTTTTTTAATATTCATTTACAAATTATCTTTGAGTGATTTTTTTTGAATTTTAGGAAAAGATCGATTTTATAATAAATATAAAAATAATCCATTTTTAAAGAATATTTTTGGTTTAAGATTATAAAAAAGATACATTTTGTTTTAAAATGGTATAAATGTAATATAATTTCACATTAATTTTTAATAATCCAATGAGATTTACTGGAATCAATTTTACAGTATAATTTTTTTCCAAAATATTTCTATTCATAAAATGGAATTTGCCTAGAAAACAATTTCTATTTTGTTCAATGTTTTTATTATAGACTAATTTATTTAAATAAGATAAATTGAGTCATTAAAACACTATTCAATATATAGAATCAACAGTTATATATTTTTTAAATAGGTCACTTTTATTTTTTTCAATATGAGTAGTAACCATAATAAATTTTCATTACCTCGGTAAGTTTAAAATAGGAAAAATAAGGTTCCAACATTTGGATAAGGAATAAAAGTTTCCCTAGAACATGCCATTATCGAAATAGATTTGATTATTTTGGCCATTTCCATCCAATTAATTACATATGTCTATTTTGTGTCATATATCAATTATTATTACCTTTATTTTAATTAAATTAAAATATAAAGACAAGAATGTCCCAAAAATGACATTAATATATCTAATATTTTAATTTTTTTAGAAACATGATTTGTTTGGTTATAAATGATTATTTTAAAATAAAATTAATTATCTTTGTCATATTATTTTATCCATATTTTTTAAGTATTAAATAGTCATCTTAAATATTTTTGAAATGTTGATATAATATTTATACAGTTAATTGGAAATTAAAATAAATGATCTCAAAAATATTAATATCAATACAATCTATATTAATTATTGTGATAAATTATTTTTTAGATAAATATAACATATTAAAGAATTTTTTATGTAATTTATTTGAATTTTCTTTTCTTTCATGTTGTTTTTGAAGTCAAATTATCTGAATAGTGTCTAATATAGAATTAATAATATATTATGAAAATTTATATTTTATCAAAATATCTAAAAAACATAAAAATATGGAGAGGATCATTATAAATATAATGGTTCTAAATTATCAAACCATTTCTCATTATTAACCAAAATTTAACATATAATTATAATTATAACCCATTAAGAGTGAAAAAGGTTTCACCACATTTATGGTTAAAATAGGTAAACTATGGGGTTAAAGTAAATGATAATGTTTAAAAAAAACACATAAACCTTCCCAAATTTCATTTACTAATGTTATTTCAAACACATACTACCTTATCATGAAATATCAACCCATTTGGATAAATTTTATTTTAGAATGATGTTATTATATTGCAATGTTTTAATAAATTCCTAGAGTGTCCCCCTTGACAATTATAAATGGTAACTTATCCATTATCTTCTTTACAAAAAAATTGATCCATATATCACAACAAAAATAAACTAAATTCACCTCTAAATATCTCATTAGAAAATTTAGAGCTCAGGGACTATTAAAATAACATTCCAATTGTACCTATGAAGGGATCTAGAAAAGTTCTTTTAAACAAGATCTAATCGACTTACTCAACCTCTTTTAAATTTTTATGTGAATAAATCCAATAAATAGTTGATATTATTATTAAATTATTAATTTATGTATATTAAATCAATAAAATTTTTAATATGATTATAAAAACACCCTTATTCACCCTCTTTTCAATCAAATGATAAGTGAATTCATCACTAGTGTTAGAGTTGTTGTCCTAGAACAAACTTCTTGTACATTTATTAAATGAATATTTAATGTGTTTAAATTTAAAATATCTTATTACACATTGTTAATTTATCTACCTAACTATAGTTTAATAATGTCTTAGAGTATTTTTCTCATTGGTAAGGTCATAGTAGTTCCCCGTTATGATGAGAACCTTGAAGTGCTATGATAGTATTTTTAAATATAGTTCTGTGCTTGGATGGAATAATATGAAGGGGCACATAGTATAAGGACCGTTAGATGTGATTACTTGTAAGAATATGAGACTACTTCTCATGAAGTTTTCCCTTGGTGATCTCTAATATGGGGGATTCTAAGAAGAGACCCGCTAGTAGAAATTCTGTATGTTTTGGTGTAATCAGTTATTCCTATCTTCAACCATGTGTAATAGTCCTTAGACTTTACTATTATCATTAATACATGTCATGACTTGTGCACATAGATTTTCTGATGAAAACTGTCATGCCAAATGTTGGCGGGAAGAAGGTTCATTTGTGTGAATCACAATTACACGTTATTAATGTATAATTCGAAAAACTATTTTCCCCTTCCATTTATGGATATTGATATCTCGGCCCTTTGATTGAAATAGAACCTTAATCCTAAATTCCATAGCCACAGTGTTATGACAAGATTATTTTAGGTAGTAAATTAATGACGTATCAAGCATATAGGTTGATGACTATATCATGAAACAAATTTTGTGAAATATTGAGACAATTGTATTATATTAAACAGTGATCAATCATATGTGGTTTTCATCATTATAACTTTATATTCATTCTCTAAGGTTCCTTGACCCATTGCTAGATAGTAATCTGGGACATTAGGTAAGCCTTCCTAATACCCATGAGAAAGAATCCTTGAGGGTCACACACTGAATTTTTCTTATGGTCTCAATTATATTGTAAATGAATTTAATTAATTGACTAAATAT
The DNA here is from genome assembly GCA_963277665.1 of Viscum album. Taxonomy (NCBI): domain Eukaryota; kingdom Viridiplantae; phylum Streptophyta; class Magnoliopsida; order Santalales; family Viscaceae; genus Viscum; species Viscum album. The sequence goes on along the minus strand of OY728121.1, from coordinate 895,350,220 downwards.
TATTCCCATGACCGATGAATAATTTTATTCGAGTTAAAATGATTGCATAAATTAATATATATTTATTCACTGGATTTTGAATAATATATATATATATATATTATTAAAAATTTAATAAATATTCATTTACTAGTTTGTAAATGAAAATATTTATTTAAGAAAATAAAAATATTATTCGGGTGTTTAATAAATGAAAGTGGATTTTGAATGGACAAGGACCATGTTCACTGATAAATTAATCATTTACAAGTCATTTAATATTATTTATCAAGGTGGTGAAAATAATAATAATGTTATCATTATATGGTACAAGATTTCATTTATGGATCTATTTTGTGCAATTTGGAAAAAAAAAATAATGACGATGTTATTGTTATTAGGTATCATGGGTTTTATCAAATAGTTATAATTTCATTTAATCATTTTTATGAAATTAAATATTGTAATAGAAACCCCATGTCAATTAATATATGGGTACATATATTGTGTTAACCACTAGTGATGTTAGGTAGTTATTGAGCGAAAAAAATTCTCTCGAATCCTCTCCACTATCCATCTCATGAATGAGAGATGTTCTTCATGACAGAAGAATGAGCAGTCAATAATTATTGATGCAAGACATTTTCTACATCATGCTAGCACAAAAGAATGAGTGTCATTAATCGGAGACCTTTGGAGCATGTGTGGATCACCGCTAGGGGTATTATAGTTTGGATAATCACAAGCACAATAATGTAAAACTGAAAGGGGAATTGTGGATGGTCAATGATCATAAATGAAGAATGTACCAAAGAACCTTGTATTTAATTTCTTTATAATTTCATAAATAAATTATAAACATGATTTGCAAGATCCCTTTTCTCAGATCTGGCTCTTTTCTTCTCTTTGTCTAAATATATGATATAAATCCATGGATATTTTCACTCATCATCGCATTGATCCCAAATTGGACATTGATTACGGAAAAATCCAAGGCGAGGACCTCCCAAATGCCACGCTTCTGCTTATTTTAGATCCATCAAGTTGTATTAAAGATTACACATCACCTTTTATAATTATTTAAATAAATTGGTAATGATTTACTATTTTATAATTTAGTTTTTCAATTCATGGCTAATCATTATTGTAATCAGAATATCGATATATATTCTTCTACATTAGTTTCTCGCAAATATAATACAAATGAATAATTTTTGGATCAAAATTAAATTGACGAACTTATAAGGAGGCACTGATGATTATTTCTATGTAACACGACATTACATGACATGTATTCATAGTTACACATCGTGTAATCTTCCATACCCACTGTGTAATATGGATTACACATTGTGTAGTTGTGTTCCACACATAGACAACAATTCAATAATTATTCAAGATGTGGGAATTAATGACACATGGTTTATTTAATTATTACACTAGATGTTAACTAGGACAGACTGGCGCATGGTCAGCTAGAGTACACAGCGTGTGGCTCCCTAGACAGGGTGTGTAGTCCATTTTGTGTCAGGGTGAATCTGTGTATCCCATACATGGATCATAAGATTATTTATTGTGTAACCTAGAGAAGACATAGCGTGTGTCCCACTAGACATATTGTGTACTCCAAGACTTCCAAAGTACACCACACACACATAGTCCCTATGTGTGTACATCATATAGACGATGAATGTCGTACACACAGTTTATTTAGAACTACCCGTTGTTTACTCTTCCAAATTACACATAATTAAAACATTAATGTTTGTGTAATGATCAGAATACCTATCATGTATAAATGGTCAGGGGTTTCTCCAATGACTGAGCTTGCTGGGTACCTATCATGTATAAATTGTATTATAGGTTGTTACGTTGTTCATTGAAACATAACACATGACCGAAAAAATCATGATATTCATGTAATCATCCATGAAGTATATGTTTTGATATTAGGAATTAAATATTTTATTTCAAATGAAACTAGAGTAAAATAGTGTATGAATATAATACATGGTGGGTATATTCGAATGGGTTTTCACCATGTAACCTCTAAGGTAACAGATGAGAATCTCAATGATATTCAGAAAATGATTAAGATAAAATTATTGATTAATTAAAGATAATAATTAATCTATTCTAACACTATTTATCTTAATAAGAATTATTACATAATTTAATCATAGATTTATTAAATTATTATTTTGTTTCATGTATGTTTGTGATCATTTGTTATAACAGACCTTTGTATTTGATTAGTTTCCTTTTATTTTATTTAAGAAATAAAATTGTTTTCCTGTGATCCATCTATACTCATTAATATGTTAGCCATGAGTGCCCATATATTCTTATATGAAAACACCCTTTTTACCCCTCAAATGTGCATGAGTTTAAAAAGAATATGTAATGGATGGATCTTCCAAGCATGTGGTGGCAGTCCAAGCCAGGGGCCGAGGTGAAAACAATCCAAGAAAATAAAACGATAGACACGTGGAAAGCAATAAATATGAACCTCAGTTAATAGTTATTCCCTATTATATTAGGTTTAGTTTATCAATGACTAGATAAACTAACCATTATAAAATCTAATGATCATACCCTTTACATTCTTTTATTTCTATCAGTTGAAGGGTTTTCATTATGAATGTATTGTCGCTCTCACATAATTAATTAATTAACTGGAATGAATGATGAATCTAAAATAAACTTGACTTATGTGTAAATATTATCAATACATGGTTAATCACTTATGTAAGTTCCTATTAATATTAACAATCATGTGATAAAGATAATAAGGAAATTTACTCATAAGATATATAAATATGTTAATAAAATATTAAGTCAAACTAAGCCTTTTATTACTTGATTAAGGGAAATACTCAACAAAAATATGTGTTCGACCAACCTTTTTTAGCACACATACTTTTATATAGGAATATCTTTTTAAAAGATTCAGGTTGACTTAACCAATTTTCATCAAATTTAGTATCCCTTGATAGAATTGGAATAAAATTGGGGGAAAGTTTTGAGGAAATCCATGTTAGGATTTCTGGATTGGGGAGTCCACTCAATAGATCATGGAGCTATAAGCCCGCAATTGGAAAAACATTCCTACCTAAATAAATTCAAATAGATTGACCAAAACTTTTTGGGGTTTTGAAAAGGGTAATATGGAACTTTTCCACTGGAATGTCCTAGTAACTATACATTACGATTTCAATGGTGATGGATTTTCGAAATTGATAATATAGTGGGAGACTTAATAAAATCAATTTATTATTTCTCATAAAATTTAATAAAAATTTACAAATAATATTCTATTTCAATTGTATAATAAAAATTACACCCTCATAAACCACACTATCCTTGCGATCAATTCTGGATAAAGATAACATCTTCACAAGAAGTAACTTCCAGGAATGGTTTAGACACCTTCGAGTTATTATACACTACGAACATAAATCTTATGTGCTAGAGTCCTCATTATCTAATCCTCCTTTTCATGAGGTGAGTTATGAAGAGTTCTTGAACTATGAGAAACATATGAATAATGAATTTGACATTCATTTCTTCATGCTTTCATATATGTCTAGTGAAATCATAAAGTCTCATGAAATTATGGATGCACACAACATTCTTGATCACCTTCATGTTCTCTACTAAGAGAGCGCTATACATTAATGGTTTGAGATCTATAAGGCACTATTTTAGAGTAATCTTGGAGAAGATTTCCGTTCTTGGACTCATGTAGTCAAGATCATTGGATATATTGAGCGGCTGGTGGTTTTAGGGTTTAAAAATCTAGAGGAATTGGGTACTGATCTCATTCTTTCATCACTCCCTCTAAGTTTATCAATATTTATTGTAATTTGTAATATAAACAACATTGATAAGTCACTATCTGATCTTCTTATCCACATTCTCCATGTGGTAAAATACACGAAGAGTGAAAATACTTCTATTCTTAAAGTCAATAAGAGGAAAGGTATGGGAAGGAGATTTAAGACCAAATATTCTTCACACTCTTCCAAGAAAAGGAAGATTAGTGGGGATAAAAGTGAACAAGAAGCTATTTGTTTCAAATGTTGAAAAAATGGACATTGGATAAAAAAATGTACTCAGTTAAACAAGTAGGGGGATGTTTCAGGTGCATTTGTTATTGAGTTTAATTTATATGTTTATAAAAATTGGTTATTAGATATAGCTTATGGTGATCTATTATATATTCAAATATAGGAACCATGTAGATTTAGGAAAATTTACTGAGGGGAGGTAGATCTAAAAGTAACCAATAGAGCTATACTTGCTGTTGTAGCTGTCGGGGACTACCACGTCACGTTGCTGAATGTGATGATCTTGGTGTTAAAGAGATGTTATTATGTGCCTTCTGTGACCAAAAACATTATTTCTATATCCAAACTACATACATATGGATTTATTTTCATTCTTAGAAATGAATGTTGTTTATTTTATAAAGATATCATTTTTTTAAGGAACATTTATATAACGGTCTTCACATGTTGGATTACACAAACCAAGTAAATGAAATCGATAGTAAAGTTACTTTACATGAATCATACCACACACAACATTTTCATCACTAGTTTGGTCATGTAAATGAGAATTTTTTAGAAAATTTACATCAAGATGGATATTTATATTCTTTCAAACTAAAACAACTTGGTGTATGTCACACATGATTATAAGGAAAATTGAACAAATCCCCATATATTTGGAATGGTGACAGGGGAAGATATCTTTTTTAATTGGTTCATACTGATGTGTGTGGACCATTTCTATTTGAATCATGGGGTTGGTACTCATATATCATAACTTATATGAATGATTTTACATGATATAGATACATTCTCTTAATGAGGTATTTGTTGGATTCGTTTGATAAGATTATAGAATTTATAAATGAAATTGAGAACCAACATGGTAAGATGATTAATAATATCCACTCAAATTGAGGTGAATAATATCTTAATTAATAATTCATTTATTACTTGTGAGAGTTTGGAATCCTATCCCAACTCACCCAACCTTACATTCCCTAGTGGAATGGTGTAAGAAAAAGGAGGAACCACACCTTGTTGGACATGGTGAGATCACTGATGAGTCATGGAAGTCTTCTATTATCCATTTGGGAATATTCATTACAAATAGTGGAAAACATAGTAAACTAATTACTAAATAAATTGATAAATGTTATTCCATACATGTTTTGGAGTGGATGAAAATCCTTGTTATCGAATTTACATGTTTGTGAAAGAAAAGCGTATGTTAAGACCTCTTCAGGTAATAAACTCACACCTCAAGGAACAAACTATACCTTTATAGGATACCCCGAAGAATCAAGGGGATATTACCTATACAATCCCTCAGAAAAAATGGTTATTGTGACTAGACACACCATGTTCCTTTAGAGGGATGAAATATACAAAACAGAAAGTGGGAGTGAGATAGAGTATGATGATGTTGAGGCTCAAGGCACACAAGAGTTGGTACATGAGTTGATTCCAAAAAGCCACAAGGAAGAAGATTCTATTCTAGACACACAGGAACTATGTAGGAGTACAAGAGAGGTTAGAGAATTAGAATAGTATGGTTATCTAGTTACTAAGGATATTGAATCATTATTAGTTGATAGTAATAATCATTTAACCTACAAGGAAGCCGTTAGTGGCACAAAAGATGCCAAGTGGAAAGAATCCATGAATTCTAAAATGGATTCCATGTACCAAAACCAAAGTTTGGATTTTGGTAGATCCTCTACTGGATGTAAAACATGATGGTTGAAAATGGTTATTCATAATGAAAATGGAAATGGATGGAAAAGTTATTACCTATAAGGAAGTATTGGTTTCAACAAGTTTTATAAAGTGTCAATGTATTGACTACGAAAAAATAATTTCACCAGTTGCAATTTTGAAATACATAATAATTCTATTGTCCATTTCCATATACCATGACTATGATATTTGGAATATGGATATCAAAATATCCATCTATACCAGGAACCTTCAACATGATGTCAAAATGACTCATAATAAAGGGTTTGTGACTCCAAAAAATTTCAATAAGATATGCAAGATAAAACAAACCATTTATGGATTAAAGAAATAATACTGGTCATAGAGTGTTCATTTTTATGAATCCATAACAGAATTCAATTATGTAAGGAATAGATGCGAGACTTCTATCTACAAATAGTTTAGTGTGAGTGTATCCATTTTCCTAAGAGTATATGTTGATGAAATATTACTTATTAAAATTGAGATATCAATCTTACAGTCTGATAAGGAATGGTTGAATAAATTCTTCTCCATGAAGGTATTGGGAGAGGCATCATATATTCTTCAGATCAAGATCCATCATGATAGATCTAATAGATTGTTAGACCAATTTCAAATTACATTAATTAAAAAGACACTGAAGTGATTCATTATAAAAGAATCCAATAAGGGAATGTTTCCAACATCACATGGAATTAATCATTCCAAGAAAATGTGTCCTCAGAAGCATGTGGAATGAAAGGGAATGTAATTTTTTCCATACATGTCATTTATAGGGACATTCATGTATTCCATGCTATATACTATGATAAATTTCTCTTAAGCATTTTGTGCATTAGGAAGACACCAATATAATCCAAGTGACCACTATTGGATGTAAGTCAATACTATCCTTAAGTATCTAAGGTGTACTAAGGTTTTGTTCTTGGTTTATAGAGAAGATTGAAAATTTGTAATAATTGGATATACAGATTCTAGTTTCCATATAGATTAAGATGACATGAAGTCACAAAAGAGATACATATAAACTTTGAATGGAGGTTTTGTGAGGTAGAATATCTCAATGCATGGTGTGGTCACAGATTCTACTTCAGAGTCTGAGTATATCGTAGATATTGAGGTAGCTAAAGAAGTAGTTTGGATGCATAGCTTCATCCATGATCTGGATGGGGTACCTAGAATTAAAGATCTCATCACACTCTATTGTATAATACTATAGTGGTTTCTCTCGTAAATGATCCATGGATATATCAATGGATGAAGCACATATTTAATAAGTATCATCTCTTGAAGGATTTTTCTCAGAGATCTGATGTTATATTGAGCATAATTTCCAGGGAAGATAATGTGGTGGGCCCCTTGACTAAAGCACTGACTCAATAGAAACATGATCATCATGTGAGGTCTAGAGGACTGAAAGCCATAGGAAGTTGGCATTATTCCATGTGAGAGTTTTTTAAAGTTGGTGTTCTAGAAAAAACTATTCTTATGTTGATTACATGAAAATTGAATTTATTTAAATATGAAACATCTTATTATAAATTGATCATTTTATACATGTCTATTGTGTAATAATGTACTAGAGTATTTGTCACAATTATAAGGTCATAAAAAGTTCCCCACTATAATGTGAACCTTTAAGTGGTATGAAAATATTCTCAAATATAGTTCTGATGATGGATGACATACTATAAAGGAAAACATACTATACAGGCTGTCATCTGTGAGTACTCTTCAGTAAATGATACATCTTCATATGAAGTTCACACATTGTAATATCTAAGATGATAGATTAGCATAATAGACCCACCTTTAGGAATTCTGTATGTTTTTGTGTCATCATATATTCATTTCTGTGATTGTTTGTAATGGTCCTTAGACTTTATGATTATCATTAATACAAGTAATGAATCACACACTTATATTTTATGATTAAAACCATCAAGTAATATGCTGGCGCGAAGTAGGATATATTTGATGCGTCATGAATGACATGTTATTAATGGATAGTTTGAGGATGGATTTTTACCTTCCATTTATGGAAGTTGATATCTCGAACCATTGATTGAAATAGAACCATCGCCCAAAATTCCATGTCCATGGTGTAATGATGATTTTATTTCAGTTAGTCATAGAATGAAGTATCAATCATATAGGTTGATGACACTATAATGAAACCTTGTTAATGAGATATTGAGAAAAAGGGAGTATATTTAAAATTTAACATTCTTATGTGGTTGTTGTCATTGTGAAATTATGTTCTTTCACTTGGGTTTCTTGACCCATTTCTAGACAGTAATCTTGGACAGTAGGCAAGACCACCTAATGCCAATGAAAAAGAATCCCAGGGGGTCACACACTAAGTGTTTCTGGTAATCTCAATTAAATTATACTTTTATTTAATTAATGGAATAAGTATTATTATAATTACCATTGAATAATTTTATTAATTTTAAAATGATTGTATAAATTAAATGATAATATTTATTTAAGATAATAAAAATATTATTCAGGTGTTCAATAAATGGATGTGGAGTTCTAATGGACCATGAAATTGTCTAGTGATAACTTAATTATTTACAAGTTGGTAAATATTATTTATCATGATGGGGAAAAATAATTATTATATTGTTATTATTATATGGATCGAGATTTCATTTATGGTTCCGTTTTTTGAAAGATGGCGCACCACAAAAAATGACGTTGTTGGTTTTTATTTGGTATCATGTGTTTTCTCTGATGGTTATAATTTCATATAATCATTGTTATGAAAATAAATATTGTAACTGAACCCCTAGGTTGATTAATAGATGAGTTTTTCAATTATGCCAACTTCCAGTGAGGATAGATAATTATTGATCCAAACGAATTCTTTCAAATCATATCATCTATCCCTCTCAAAAATGAGATAAGTTATTCAAATCCATGAAATGAGCAATAAAGAACAATCAACGTAATAAATTTTCTTAATTGTTCTTTCACTCGGAGAATGAGTGGCGTTGATCGGAGACCATTAGAGCACATGTAGATCACCGCTAGAGGGAATCAACATTGGATCCTCACAAGTGCCATGATGAAAATCTGAATGGGTCATTCTGGATGATCAATGATCACCAACGAAGAATGTAATGATAACCCAGGTATTTAATTTATTACGAAATTAATAAATTAAATATAAACATGATGTTCAAGATCTTCTTTCTAGGATACAATGATTTTCTTATCTTTGTCTAAATATTTGATTTAAATCTATGGATACAGGAGTTAATCATCGTATTTATCCTGGATTGTTCATCAATTATAGGAAAAAAAATTATTCCCCATCCAACCACTGCAGTTCTACAATATTGGGATCCTTTAGCGAGTGCGTACAAATAGTTTACAATCTCTAAGTAGTGATAAAATTATTATTTCCCCGCCATCATTCATTGATAGTTATTATGATGGTTTTAATTTTGATATATGATATAAATGGAATAATTATTCTTATTTAATAATAATATCATATCTATGTACTTACTTCCCAATCTGTTGTAAAATTATATAGTCTCTCATTCGTACGTTTAGATTACCACCTCCACGAAGCGATGTGGTTTGTTTTTCATTTCCTATATAAATGGACCATAATATGGATTTATTTAATGATTTTGTATGTTATATATTATAAAATAATTATTCTTAAAATTTTAATTATTACATTACTATCTTATTTTCCTATAGTCAAAACATAAAAAAATTAATTCATACGTATAACCTATAATCTCCATTGATAATGTATTTCCATTTTTTATATAACATCATTGGATGAAACTGAATATATATACATATAAAAGTGAATATATATATTAATATAATAAATTTATATAATGACTATCATTTTGGTCATAATAAAACCATGAATGAGTAGATTGACTAAAACATTTAAACCAAAATTATCATAAAAAATGAAAAAATAAACACCTGGAAATAATGTTTTTAATATGGATTTATCAATAAATCAATTTTAAAATGTTATATGTGGATAATATGTGATATCATTATTATTTTAGTTTCCCTTTTATATAAGTAACATTAATTAAAATTTATTATACATGAGGTTATAGTTCTTCTGAAACAAGTCAAAATCATGGTAATGAACTTTTGTACAACTTTTGTTATTATGAGACACATACCATATACACCACCTATTTATATTATAGAGGTTATATAATTTTCATGATATATTTTAATGATGCATATTATAAAAATTATGTGGATTTACATATCTATATATGGTTCACACTTTCACGAGTTCTTGATTTGAATGTTACTAAATTGTTATTAGAATTATGATTCCATATTATTTTAATAGATATTGTTTATGTTTGAATTTATGATGAGTATATTATATAAAAATTATCTTATCAATACCTAGTTATATTATTCAAATTTGTTAACTCATTGAATTTTCATGTAATAGTACAATTTTATTCTCTATGGAAATTACAATTGTCATAAAAATGTTTCTATGAAAAAAAAGATTTCATTTTCCACTCGATATTAAATCCTTTTATTCCAGAGCTATATTTTCTAAAAATTATTTACAAAAATGTTTTATTATTATTTTTTTAATTTTGAAATTCATTTTTACACATGAGTTTATTCATAAAAAAATGGATTAAAAGAAATCTTTTTACTAGTTCCTAAATAAGGTTCTTGTTGATTTTTTTTACAAATGTTTGCAATGAATGATTAATTTTATCTTATATGGAATGAACATAAATTCTAACTATCATGAAAGAATAATTTCTTAATAACTATTTTATAATTATCCACATTTATTTTCCTGGAAAATTATTTCCATAATATGTTTGATATTTTATTGATTTTAATGAATTGATTTAAAGGTGAAAAAAATATTGTCCTCATGAAATGTTAAATATCATATTTTATATTTATTTTCATATAAGATGAAATCCTTTTATGTTAATTATTAATTTTAGGGGATATGATACACTGATATCATCCTTATTATTTAATTAGATGGTTTATGATGATGATGATGAAATGTTCAAGAATCATGTTTTCCTTCCATGGGTTATGACGTGTGATTAATTGTTTATGATCATGTAGCACACATATGAATGTATTAGTATTTTATGATGGGTGGGATCAAATTCGTATATCCGTCTAATAGGAAAATATAGATAACACATGAGATCAATATGTTATATGTGAACTAGATTCCATGTTCACAATTTTATGTGTGTACTAGGTATTCCAGTCCAAAATAATATATGTGGACCTTGTTTTCATGTCCATATGATTATACACAGACCGTGTTTTTTATCATATAAGAATATGAATGGACTTAATTCTCATGTCTATAACATGATGCATGGACCTGTTTTCTGTCCCAAAAACAAATTCCATGGCCTGATTTCATGTCATAAACATAAAAATGGAACTTGTTTCTATTTATAAAAATTAATAACGTTATATAATTTTTTTTCATATTCCTAAATCTATGGTATTCTCTCATGGTTAACGTTCTTTAATCCATTTATGATTCTTGCTTTATGAACATAGAATCATTATTCCATGACTTCATTTTATTATCTATGATATTATGGGTATGGTTTTGAAATGTTATGAATAAGCTCTCATACAGTTATTATTGTGTTATAAATTATCGATCAATGTTATCTCCCATGTTTACCATTACATAAAATAAGAAATCACCAATTGCTATTTTTTTTCATTTTTTTGGTCATAAATAAATGTTTTTAATTATGGTATGTCTAAGAAGAGTACTATATAGTAATATCTTTGAGGGATATGTTGAGGATCCATCATGATATAAGAATATTATGTATCTTTTCTCCAAATAAACTAAAAAATTACAGTTTTTGTGTGAATCTTAATGTCATGTATTGGATATTCATCTAATAAATCTGATATTTATGTATGAAATATGTTATTTAATATAAATTATATTAGAGTAGGTATTTTTAAATCATGGGAGATTATTATTAGATATATTTAATGAAAACCCAAGGTATGGTAATATTTATAGGACACCATCCAAATTTTTTAGACAGAGATTATGTAATTTTAGTAGAACTACATCCATATCTGGATACTACATGTGGAAAATGATTTTCAATAGATTAATCTAGGGGTAATAACCATGAAAATTAATGGCTTATTATAGAACATCTATCATTATGATAAATAACTATGGTTCCCTTACAATGTACCTAGTTTGACACTGACTCAATTTATGAATTTGGTATTTCACATTTTTCTTATAAAACATTTTAAAGGATTTGAATAGATTATATCCAAAGATAGCCTAGGAAAAACCTAAGTTGTCATACATTAAATATAATTCCTTATAATTTAGATATTCTATGATTTATTTTCTATTATTAAATAATTTATCACTATGACTATTGTAACATCTCCAACCTGGGAGCCACAAAACCAGTTCCCTGAGACAGGTCACCTCATGACCTCATGTGCGCCTCCCCATATTCCAGAGGTCACTAACTAGCAGCAAGGGTTTAAGAGTCATGTGGAGAGACAATACCATCATTTAATATTATAATATTACTAATAACATATACAATATTGGAATCAATATAGAAAAAAACTATGAACATGTATAAATAACCATCTCCCAAACCGAGTACAAACCACAACCAACAGTAAATATGCCTTGTCAAGCTATAGTGACCAGTTAACAAAACCCATTAAATATAAATATTAAAATCCCCAAAACGGTCATGAACCAAATCTCAGCTCTCATCCATGAAAATACCAACCCAACACACTTTCTAAGCATATGGCCCTTGCCTTTTTCCTGACTTACAACCATGAAATCTACCCGTGTACCCAATGGTGGCCCAAGTAGGGTTTGAGTACCACTCAGTTGGCCACTACCAATAGTGTCTAATAAATATCCATTCAAATAGACAGTACATGAAGATTCTAAATAATGGTAAGTAAATGAAGGACAGTTTAGAATCCATTCTTAATTAAGTTTCCTCTATGATAATCTACCAATACATCCAAGTTTACTACCTAAAAATACCATTGTTTAATTAACCATTTTAACATGTTCAATGAATTAGGAATTTTCAATTTTCTCAAGGAATATGGGAATAAATCCAATACTATCTCACTAGGGAATCACATCACAATAACCTCATTATCCTCACCTCAAAGCCTTAGTTCGGGTGGCACACAACCATTAGGGGAATAAAAATCTATCCCCTTACTTAACCCATGATTTTAGAGGGTGGAGCTTAGATATCTAGTCCAAATTGACCCATGGGCATAGAACCTCATGTCTATATCCCACTCTAATAGGCCATGTGCACATACTTATTTATCATTTCCCACAATAACCACCATACAGCTAGGCATAACCAATATCATTTTCAATATATCTAACAATAAAAACAAGGGAAATTAGTATTATATCAATAATGTTAATAGGGAAAATTAGTATTCTTCCACAATCCATTAAAAAATTTATCATTCATATCACATCATAATTTTTTTTCCATTCCCCATTCCCCATGTCTATATCACTAAGCATATTCTAGTAGAAACACACTTCCTTATCATATTCCCAAATAATTCCATTTAACCCATCTATGTGCCAACCATACAATCCATTAGACTTTAAAAAAATTATACACTTGTACAAAAAATACTTTATAAATCATAAAATAGACTAATGAACTCGTTCATCAAGGCACCACATCATCATTAGTCATTTAACACCTTACATTTTTGTTAGTCCCATTTTGGAGTGTTGGCACACCCCATGGGTTTCCCTAAAATATATTATGTCATCCTCTATGAATCCCAGAGGGATCATGACATGTTCATTTGGTTATTTAGACACACAATAAAACATGTCATTCCAATGAAACCAAGAACACATCAACAATAGAACAAGAATAAAACCCTACATGCACAAATATAGGTTTAAAATTAGGGATATAACTTATAGACCACCTACCTCAAATAAATTAGAGAACACACCCTTAATCGAGGCATTAGATCCCAATCTAAACCCCATTCAAATATAAATACTAGATCTCACTAAAGAAGAAGGTTTTTAGAGCTTAATATGGGGGAGGATATAGATACAAACCCTAAAAATTGAAACTAATTATTGAGAGGGTAGACATACTCAAGTATTCAATCCGCCCAAAAAAGCACTCCCAATGAACTAGGGATTAAGTAGAACCACCCGTTTATGCTCTTTGAAGCTTTTATTTATTACTAAGGATGAAGGAGTATGAGAGTAGCAAAATCCTGAGTTAGGGTTAAAAATCCCATAATGGAACTATTGTAAAATTTTCATTTTTACTAGGTCACACATTTTACCTACACAGTTTGTGAAATCCTAAGAAAACTATGAAAAAGCTACTATTAAAAAACAACCCATTTCATGGAAACTTGGATAGATTTGCATGGTTAGCTTAACCATGCGCCAACTGTGCATAAGCCTCTATCCAATGTTGCATTGTTATGTGGGGTGATCTGCATGGTCAGTACTAACTATGCGCAAATTGTGCAACATGCCCCGAAAGCTCCTTTTCTTCCCCTTTCACATTCTGATTCCCCATAATACCTTAGATTCTTCTTAGGAACTTGGTAAACACTTATTTATTTCAAAATAAGGGGATTAGATATAAGTGTAAATGAAAAGATATCTTATTTGAAATCTGGGATCTTATAACTTCCCCACATTATGATGGATTATCCTCGAGCCGCTCTTTCCGAGCATCACTGAGTTCCCAAACAAAGAGACCAGGACGTTGGGCCTGTATATCTAATTCCATCTCCTGTGTTTCTTCCTGAACATCTCCATTCTTCCATAAAACTCATATCAATGGAACTGTTTTTACTCACAATACTTCCTCACAATTGTCCACAATATGAACCAAATTCCCCTCAATGGATGCATCATCCTCAAGCTCAACATCATCATCATTTAAAACAAGTGATAGATTAGTTTGATATTATCAAAGTTTTGAAACAAGGAAAACATCATGAATCACACTATACCACAATTGAAGAGCTTATCATTAATCCACCAATCCGATCTATTCCACAATATGAAATGGTCCCACATACATTGGTGATATCTTGCCCTTTTTTCAGATTCAACAGTTACCCAACCTTGGTGACACCCAATGAAATATAATATCACCCACCGTGAATATGAGAGGTATACAACGTCGATTTTCATACGAATTCTATATTATATGAGCCATTTCCATATGCTTCTAAATCAATCGATCCTTCATTGATGTCTCCTACATGAGACTCAGTCATAGAGATTATAATCACAATCCTCTGACCAACTCAATAGAGATATACATGGTATCCTTTAGAGTTTCTCAAAAGGATCCATATGAATTATAGCATGAATTATATTGTTGTATGAAAACACAATGAGTGAAAAATTATTTTCCCATGAACCACAAAACTCAAGAAGACAAGCTCTAAATACGTCTTCTAATACATGAATTGTACATTTTCACTACCCTTCCATCTTCAAATGATAAGACATACAAGAAAAACACCATGTAACCAATCACCTTTTATAGTCCCTAATAGAAGTGAGATGTGTAGCATAGATCATGATCCCAAACTACAGTTATCGACACAACATTCAACTATCCAATCTCTCGAACATATAACTCACCAAACTGATCCATGATATAAGTCTCCTGGACCGGTAATAAATTATCCACATTCTATAGCTAGTACACAACCACCCATATTGAATAATTCTTCTAAGGAATCCTTAAAATACCCAATTTGATTTCCATCATTATTCCATTCCAATTCTACTATGGAATAGGCAACGATATAAAAAACCCACCTTGATGATGATTTTTATCCATCACATGTTGAAAGGTGAGGAATAACACAACAAAACCCGCAAATTATATATTCATTCCCAACCATCAATACTGTCTACAAAGGTCACAATACATGCCCAGATTCACTTCCCACTTCAACACATGGAACTCGAGCATCAAATCCTCTTGTGGACCTTTCAGCACCAACACATGACCATGAACATATAGAAACCTCATCAGTATAAAAAATCCCACTAGATGATGACTACCCACCTATAAGACATTCCTTCATAGTCAAACACTCCAGATCCACAATTTGACTCTCCTTGATGAGAATAAAAAGTGAAAACTCAACTACGATAGAAGCAAGGGACATCTACCAATGTCCATTATATACCTCCAAACACATATCTGAAAACTAGGTCATCAATATCCACTCTAAACTAGATTCCTAAACCACATGATTTTGAGTCCTCTGGCTTAGAGCATCAGGAACACTATTCCCTTTTCATATAGTGTAATAAAAATCAAAATCAAAGGACTGTAGGACCTAGAACCATCTTCACAATCAAAGATTCAAATCCCATTGAGATAATATGTACTTGAGAATTTAATGGTCAGTAAACATAGTGATGCATTCTCCCAGAAAGTAATGACACCAAAAATTCATGGAATAAACCACAACAAAAATATCAAGGTCATGTGTAGGGTAATTTCATTCATTTGGTCTCAACATTCATGACCCATAAGGTAAAACCCGATCATAATGAATTAATACTTCCCTATGTCCAACATCAGATGCATTACAGAAAATGGTGTACCTATTACCTGGTTCAGGTAAGATTATAATTTTTTGGTAGTCAACCACTTCTTCATCACTTGAAACATAGTCTTACATATCTCTAACCACTCAAACATAACACCCTTCTTGTTTAAGCCTTAGAGTGGCACTTCCACATGAGAAAAATATCTAATGAACATCTGATAATATTTGGACAAAAAGAGAAAACTATATACATTAGAAATATTCTTGGGATAATCCCAAGACACCATAGCCTATACTTTCTATGGATCCACCAACACACCTAATTCAGAAATAATGTGTCCCAAAAAGTGAAACTTATAAATCCAAAACTAATATTTTGATAGCTTGGTGTAAAACCTATTCCCTCTTAGTGCAATCAGGATGATGATAAGGTTTTTGGCATTATCTTTATGAATTTTGGAGAACACCAAGATGTCACAAACAAATACAAATATGAAATTATCTAGTTATGTTTGAAATATCTAATTTATCAAATCCATGAACACATCCAGTAAATTGGTCAACCCGAATAGAATCACCATAAACTCATTCAACCTGTACCTTCTTTAGAATATTTTCTTATGTTGGTTAGAAGGTCTCACCATAAATTAAGGGAATAAACACCCAAAATTGTTCTAATAAAACTCTAGTTAACCTCTGAGATGGTCAAACAGGTCATTGATTCTAGAAGTAGGTTATCATTTCTTAACTATCATCTGATTAAACTTCCTATAATCATCACATAGCCTTAATGTTATGTTATACTTCTTAGAAAATAGTATGTGAGATCCCCATGGAAACATACTAGTATGGATAAACGCTTTAATATTTATGTCCTCTATATTACCCTTATGTTTTTGTGTTCTTATACTTCCATTCGATATGGAGGACTAGAAACTGGCTACACTCAATAAAGAAACCCAATCGTAAACATGACATCCATCATAGGTGGTTTCCCTGAGAAATCCTTAGGAATCATGTCCTTAAATAGATCCACCATAGGAGTAAATACTGGATGTTCCCTTACTCCTACATCAAATGAAATACAATCTATATGAGATGTGAGTTCTCACAATTGCTGGAAAAGCAGACCTACATAGCCCGCTCGAGCATCCCACTCATCATGAAGGTCATAAGTGTCTCCGTAGAGAGATGTGAACATTAACTGATGTCAGTAATCATTGATATGGGGTTGGTATGACACCAACCAATCCATATTAATATTAGGTCAAAACTGGACATTTCTAAAATAAATAGGTTCCACAAAAAATGATATCCACCAACATCTAGAGAACAACCCTTACACTTCCCGATGTTATGAACTTGTACCCCCAATGAAGAATCGAGTGACATTACTCCACATACACTCTCTATAGTTAACGACAACACAACTATGAATTCAACATAAATGAAAGAATGTGTCACAACTATATCAAATAAAGAACTAGAGAGCCTGTAATCTATAAGAATAATATCTTGAATGGTAGATGGTCCAGCCTCACCACCATGAAGGGAAATCTGAACTACATAGAGATGACAAACCCTTTTACTCTGGGATCTAACCTAAGTACCTTGCACTACAACACCCTGTTGGTATGGATGATCTCACCCTAGAGTTCCATGTCCACCACCCTTAGTAGTATGACCTGTGGAGATCCAACTACCTTCCTAATATGGGGTAATAGAACCCTACCTTTACTTGGAATCTGCCTCTAACTCCCATAATTTTCCTATAGCCATGAGTTCATGAAAAACCACTGCAAATGGCCCAACCTACCACACACACGACACTCGAATGGTGGTCGGGGACATTGTCCATACATGTTACCCATCCTACCACACTGATAATAGAATTTTGGGTCACCACCTTGATAGGATTTCCCCCATCTTATGTCTACTCTGTGAACTTCTACCCTGATGGAAACTTCCTATAAAACGATTCCTATACTGAGAAGTCGCACCACCTTCTTTCCCAGCAGGCACCGAAAGTTCAATACCTAAATATATGTTCAAGGTTTTCTTCTAAAATTGAGCCTTGTTCCACAAAATCATAAAACCATTTCAAATAGATTATATTCACCTAATACCTAATCTCATGTCTCATCCCATCTTGAAAATTCTTTTCCACCACTACCTTGTCTCTGTCCAACATTGGAACGAAATGTTGCAAATTGGTGAAACGAATAGCTAAGTCCATTAATTTTTTTTCCGTTATTATATTATCATAAAATCATAATCCTTATCATGACTCTAGGATTCAATATAGAAGTGTTCGAGAATTTTTTCTGGAATTTTTTTCACATCATTCCTTTGGCCTGGTCCATTTGGACCATGATTTCCCACCAACGTTTTGCCTAGCCTCTCAACTTATAAGCCATTAACCTTATTCAATTCTCAATAAGAGTATCCAAATGATCAATAATAGTCCAAATAGACTCTATCTAGAACTCTAATTTCTCCAGCCCACCATTTTTGATAATGGTCAGAGGGTCCTACAACTAAAATTATGTAGTCTTCTCAAACATACTTGGAGCAATCCACCCCCAGGTATCATTCCATCATCTGTATTAAATGTGAAATGTTCTCAATGAACTTATCTTACTAATTATCATGAACCACTAGATTACCTTGGTCCACTACATGGGGAGAATTCTTGGCAACATCCTCCAATCACCAATAGACATAATTCTTTGTGATCGCATTTCCCTACAATTCCAAACATGATCTTTAGAACCCAAACCATAAATCTTTCATAAAAATATAGAGGAATGCTCATAACTAGTAATAAAAAAACCATTTATCATAAACTACCAAAATGAGCCTAATAACCATCATGATACTATGCCTAGCCACCCTACCTAGGTCACAACTAACAAGAGTAACCAACTCACATGGTTACTAGCCTCACATTCTACACCATTTCAAGACTATTTCAATACCACTATTTACCTTAACCACATAACCCACTTACTAGCCTTACCAATAACCCTTATTAAATTACTACTCAACATTAATCTTCCCCATTTTATCATTTCTTTAGAATACTTGTTTCCATTTTCATGAAATCAAATGCTTTTTAACTCTTATGTCATGCACACCCATCCTGTGTGTGTGCCTATCAAGATAAATGTCACCTACATACATAGTTTTGAAAAATGATTCATGAATGCACAAACTAATTCCATTTCATACATGAGATAAATTTCATAAAACTATCTCATCACACAACAAGTGCATCAACCATTGGTGAAATATCATCAATTGTTATAACACATAACAAGAACCAAAAATTCCCACCCAAGGTACTATGGATTTCCCCGGTACATGGGTTAGCTTCTCCGAAGAAAGAGATATTTAATATGGCTTGGAACCTTCCTATCACACTTTATTACATCCCAAATAACAATAAAATATAAATGAATTACAATGATAGCACTTTTTTTACATCCTCAACTTAAGATCCACAAAAATGGTTCCCTGAGACGGGTCACCACATGAACTCATGTCTGCCTGCCCATATGCCAGCAGTTTTAAACTAGCAGTAAGGGTCTAAGAGTCATTTGAGGAGACAATACAATCTTTTCAGAGTAATAAACATCATAAAAATATACAATAGTGGATGAAATATATGAAAAATGATGAAAATGTATAAATAACTATCACCCAAACCGGGTACAAACCACAACCAATAGTAAATATTCAATGTCAAGCTATAGTGCCATATAGCCAAAACCCAAATAAATATAAATAGAAAAATACCCAAAAGGTCAAGCCTCTAAGTCATGGACCTCATATATCCACATAGCAACCCGAACCATTCCCCAAGAATGTGGCCCTTGACATTTTCCTAACCTACAACCATGAAATATGTTTGGGTACATAATAGTGGCCTGAACAGGGTCTGAGTGCAACTCAGTAGGCCACCACCAACATTGTTTACAAAAATATCTAGTCAAATAGATAGTGCATTATGATGCTAAACAATTTTAATTAAATTTAGGACAAGTTAGAAGCAATTATTAATTATGTTTCCCCTATGTCAATCTACAAATAAATCTTGATTTACTTCATAATCATCCTCTAGTTTAATTCACATTATTCATGTGTTCAATGGATTATAAATGTTCAATGTTATCATGGAATATGGGAATAAATCATTTCTTATCACACTAGGGAATCACATCATAATAACCACATTATCATCACCTCGAAGCCCTAGTCTGGGTGGTATGTAACCGTTAGTGGAATAGAACTCCATCCCCTTCCATATCCTAGGTATTTAGATGGTGGATCTATAAACCCTAGTCCAACTCGACCTGTGGGCATAGAACCACATGTCTATACCCCACTCTACCAAGCCATGTGTGCATGATAATTAATCCTTCTTAAAAATAACCACATTACGACTATGAGTAACAACTATAATTAGAAATATCACAAGAAATAACATCAAGAGGTATTAGTATTATATCAAAAATTTAAAAAAGGAATATTAGTATTATACCACAATCCATTAACACATTTATAATTCATATTACATTACCATTTTTCCAATTCACATTCCTCGTGCCTATCTCACTAAAAATATTCAAGAATAAACATAATTCCTTATCATAGTGCCCATTAATCACATTTAAACCACATACGTTCCAACCAAACAATCTCTTATCCTTTAACCACATTAGAAAAATCTAGGTAAAATCCTTTCTAACTCATCACATGAACCAATTAACGAAATTATTCAAGGATCTATATCATCATTTGTCAATTTCACACCATATATTTTCATTATCCCAATTTGGGAGGGTCTGTGCACCTGATAGGTGGCCATAAAACAAGTCACATCATTATCCAAGCATCCCACAGGGATCATGAGGTGTTAATTTGGTTATTTTTCACTAAATAAAACTAATTCCATCCATTGGTACCAATAACACATCAATAAGAGAACTTGTATAAAACCCTAAATACAAAAATATTGTTATAAACTATGAGATATAACTTTTAGACAACCTACCTAAAATCCATTGGTGAATGCACCCCTAATTGAGGCCTCAGATCCCAATAAAAACCCCATTATATTCTTAAAAAAATATCACACTAGAAATGAAGGGTTTTAATTCTTTTGATGAATAAAGAGTAGAATGATACAAGCCTTAACCATAAAATGAAACTAAGGATTGGATCAGACTTACCCATATCATCAATCTGAAATTGATGAAACTCTAAAAAACATAGGGATAAAGGAGAAAAATCCTTGGAAGCTCTTGGAAACTTTGTATAGTCACTAGGTTTAAAGGATGGGAGAGGATTAAAATTCCAATTTGGGGTTAAAAATCCCATAAGGGAATTTTTCTAAATTTCTCAATTTTACTATGCTGCACAATTTACCCAAAAAAATTTCCAAACCCTGCGCAAACTGTGATAATGAAACTATCTGAAAGAAACCCCTCATATGTATACCTAGGGATCTCTACATGGTTAGAATAATTGTATGCCAATAATTCATAATCCTCTATCCAAGGTTTCACGGCAATCTGAGTTTCTTCAAACGAGCTTCACTAACCGTGTGAAAACCATGAAATATGCCTAGAAATCTCATTTTCTTCATATTTCAAATTCCAAGCCCCTAGAATACCCAAGATCATTCTCAAGAAATTGGGAAACACTTATTTAATTCAAAATTATGGTCTTAAATATATGTGTAAATGGAAATAAAAAATAAGATAAATCCAGGATTTTAAGACTATTATTGCTCATTTAATATTTTTTAGTTTTACTCAATGGATATAACCCAATGGAATAATATGAAAAATTAATTTCATGGACAATGTAGAAATGATCCTAATGAGAAACAAAATTCCTTAGAATATGGTATGAAATATTTTTTTAACTATGAACACTCAACACTATAACTATATAAGTGGTAACATGGGTCATGTTAAACATTCGAATACTCAATTGAGGGATCAAATTTCCATTGAATCTTTAATGAAACATTGTAAATAATTTTTATATGTATTTTCCAATCTATTGGTTATTGATAGATGGATTAAAACAATTGATATGATATTTTCTATTCTTTAGTGTGCATACCTTGAGAAATTGGTCCACACCATTTATTATTTGGAAGGGGAAGTTGATTAATGGTGGAATCATATTAATAATATGAGGTAAGAGTATGAAATAGGCACCATATAATATAATGAGTTTAAGAGGATATTTTTTTAAATACCACAACACCAGTAGTTGAAAATTTGTGGAT
Organism: Viscum album; assembly: GCA_963277665.1. Lineage (NCBI taxonomy): Eukaryota > Viridiplantae > Streptophyta > Magnoliopsida > Santalales > Viscaceae > Viscum > Viscum album. The sequence goes on along the minus strand of OY728121.1, from coordinate 895,327,504 downwards.
ACTTTTCTACATTGGCATAAAATACTAGTAATCATTTACTGATATACTGAATATTTCTTTAGTCTTGATAAACTAGATAAATACATGAAATTTATGTTATAATTGAAATTATAAAATATAAAAAGTGTATTATATGGGAATTATATTATTCCTCATATATTATCCCTTCATATCAATCACAAAAATCTTCATCGTATCCTAGGGAAAATTATACCTTAAAAATGGGCGAACTCATATTCTTAGTAATGTTGTGAATATTGTGGAAATTATCATGAAAAATTAAGAATAATAAATATGGAAATGTTAATAAATAACATAAATTTCATTTTATAAATTAACTAAGAATAATATGAAAAAAATAAATGATGATAAAATAAATCCATATAAATAATCACATAATATTTAACCTAATACTAGGATATTATAACTAATTGAAAAATTATATAGGCATCAATAACTGATCTCATAATGAGAGAATGTATAATTCCTAACATTTGAAACTTCCATGACCATTCAGAACATAGTTTAACTCTGTGGGTAGAAACCCATAAAATTTAGAAAATTGATTTGTCTCATGATACCTTTCAATTAATCCAGGGGCTACCTATAATGAGGAACCACCAATAACATACTACATAAAATGAATTCCTCATATGAAATGGATTTAAAATTATCCTCCTAAAAATTAATATAGAGAAACCAATATATGAAATCCTATAAAATTCCCAAAGAAAATAAATATAATGATAAACAATCCAGTGTTTTACACTGTATTATAATAAAATTGTACACCCTCATTCAAAATAATAATAAACCATCCAAATAATGTGTAAGTATGATATAATTAAAAAAATCCACACTGTATCATAAGTAAAATATTGTGTTGATGTCATTAATTAATAGAAATACCATTAGAATGTCATTAAATATTTTTTTTGGAAAATAAAATTTTAAAATAAAAAATATATTTTTTTAAAAACTAAAATTAAACAAATTTTTTTTAAAATACTTTTCATAGAATATAAACATCATAACATAAAATGTATAATTAAAAAAAATAAGTTTTCATGATGGCAGGAATCTACGTTGATAACATAAATGAAAAAAATACTCCTTTTATGTTTTTGGTAAATGAAAAACATACATTGTTATGAAAAATATTGATCCTAAGAAGTATTTTTTGTCAATTGGGAAGTGTATTTTTCTTGATAATGTGATAATTATTTGAGAACTGAATAGGATTGAAGAAATATAATTTGATTTAATGAATTTAAAATTTTCCACAAAACAATGACAATTATTGATGTGATAAAAAAATGTAAATAAATGCTCTAAGAAGATTTAAAATTTGATATATCAAATAAAGATCATAAAAATTATAGTTTCATAAATTAGAACATAATATGACCCCGCTAGGTGATTTTTTACATGAGGATGTGATGAATAATTCCATACAAAATTAACAATAATTTCCTGAATGAGTTTGAGGTGGTCTATAAACAATTATGGCTTAGAGTTGTATTATAAAATTAGAATATATTCTATGTATGAGTAGTGGCCTTACTAAAAAATAATGGTCAACCCACCTATACATCCAAGGACAATGCTAAATGAAGGATTTATGAGACCTAGAGGTCATCCATACCCAAGGGAGTTATCTTGGTCCAACCCTTGGGAGGATGAGTATTGTGGGTAGGCATATTGACCACAATGTGTGGGTTGGCCTATAGTTAAGGACCATAGAGAGGAAATTAATAGAGGTTTTCATGAGGATGGGATAGAAGCCTGATAGGCTAAATATTGTATGTGTGAATTTAATGTATGGGAGATGATCCCCTACCACCATATATAAGAGGTTAGGGGATAAATTGATTAATAAAAATCATGCCAAACTAGTGGAATGTATGATAAGGGAAAAAATATTGGGATACTATTATCATGTATAAAATATATTCGCATTTCCATGTCCTACTAATCTAGCTAATCTCATCTTCCAGATCAAGGGAGTTGTTTTATAATCATCCTTTGTTCAAAGGATCTTCTTATGAAGATATTCCTCTATTTATGATCCATGAAAGTCAAGGAAAAGAATCCTCAGATCAATCCAAGTACTATTACACATTTATGTATTATGATTCAACATCATCAAATCAGGGAAGGATCCAATAACATTTTTAACAAAATATTCATTCACATCCATGCATAATGAAAAGTATCTTGATACTGATCTGTGGCCTAATAAATATGAGTGTTCGGATGAAAATAGAAGTTGATAAATGCACAAGGCATGTCCAATATGAATATTCATTTATAAAGGTACACTTATATGCTTTTATATAGAATTGAAAATTGGTGGAAGTGGAATAAAATATTTAAATAGGGTGTCTACTAGATTCCAAAAAATGAGATAGTCATGTACATGTTTCTTTGATGAGCATGAGCCTTTGAAAATTTAATATGTCATGTAATTTGATTCCAAGTATATTCCAACAATGAATAAACTATGTGAAGAATAAATACATGAAACCATCACATTTTTATAATGAAATGGATTATTTGTTATACCATGTGATGAAATAAGAAACCTATTGCATTGAGAATTAATTGAGTTACAAATATGCTTTAATATAAGAAATGTTAGCTTTTGGGGATCACATACCCATATGATATGTTGAGGTTAACCATACCCACAATGATTTTAAATTTATTACATGTATGCAAGATATGTGAAACACCATCCACACACCTTGTGACGAGAGACTCACATCCTCCATGTGTTAAGGAAACTAATATATGAGATGCATGAATTAATTGAGTTAATTAAATGATGAGTGAAATAAAATCAACATTATGGTATTTCATATAACCAAAATATATAATACCTTAATTAATTGGAAATTAATATTTTCTGGTTAAATAATTTTTTTATGCATAGACACATTTATAATAGGATTTAAATTGAGAATTTAAATCATATAATTAATTTTTATGCCCATGAACCACATTATTTTATGAATATGTGCATGCAGGTGATGTGAAATTAACATATAGTATTACAATAGCATTTGTGATCCTGATACATTGTTGTATAAAAAAGAGAAAGATCATGAAGGTGGAATCCTTTGAAAAAGATGAAACTTGAGTACCCATGAATTAAATGATTTAGTATAATCCATATATCTTTAAATATTAAAGGAAATTTGTGACTAGTATTTCTAATGATCAAGAAAATGTACACAAGAAAGTGTGATCCATCAAAAATTATGGAGGAATATCAGAGAATTTACCTAGAATGTTTCTACCTTAAAAAATTATTGGTTCTCTCATTAGATATAGGAGTAAAAGGAGTTTCATAGTTAGATCCAGAAAAAAAGACTTTTGGTTGGAGGAATAATAAGATGGATTCTATCAGTTATTACTAGAGAATAATTCTAATAGTTGTATCTAGGAGAATTATAATCACTGTGTTGATAGTGATAATTGTAATCATGTATTATTATGTGAATAATACATGTTCTATCATTTGATTTTTCTTTATAAAAAGTTAGACTGTGATATATCAACAAGTGGATTGAGAACCATAAAAGTTTAAAGAGGTTTAGTTCAAAAGAAATAATTTTAAAAAAGTAAACTACTAATTCACGCCCACCTCTCAGTGCTCAATCCATCCCAGGTCTCATCAAGTAGTTTCATTGAATAAGTCACCTCTAATGATCCAAGTGAGTTTTTATGAAGTGAAACTTATATAAATGAATTATTTACCTCAAATGGATATTTTTTACAATAATAAAAAGAGTAGGGAGAATACATAGGAAAGGAAGATGATGAAGAATCCTATAGTAAGGGAAAATAAACTATCAACTTAAGGTAATAAAAATGGTATATGTTTCAACAATCAATTTGATTATGTTTCTTCTAATTATGTATGGTAAAGATGTGATGATGATGTATCAATTAGAGTTTTTCATTCTATATGCTAATATAACATGTATAATATCCCTTATGAAGTGGTACGAATATTGCTAATGGTGTTAGGGGTCATCAGGATGAAAACATATAACTGTAATAGGAGGATAATTCTATGTAAGATAAATTGGTTAGTAATTTTGTTTATCTAATTCTACTAAATAAACTTGTGAAAGAAAAGGGTGAAATAATTTCTCTTTGTAAAGAAATATAATATTGATCTGTTAAAGAATTGAAAAGAATTATTTTTTATAATTATTTCATTGAGATTGTATTTTTTGAAGTTTTCCATTGATTTTAATGACTACACAATGTTTCTATGGGTTTAAAAGCTAATAACCATGAGGATATAATAACATGATAAAGGATCTTTAAAATTCATTCAATGATTCATGAAAAATGCACGATGAAAAAAATAAAGAAGATGATGGAGGATTGGGAGGATAAGATTAGATTAGTTGGGAGTGTATTTAATTCCCTCAACATGAAGTGTTTATATCTATAGGTTAGATTGAAAAATTAAGAATTACCATATGTTTGATATTCCAAACAATATGTATGATGTTATGTTTCTACTCATATATATTTTAAGGATCATGATTCTATAAAAACATAATATCACCCACCAAGAAAAAAGGCATTATCGTATAAGATGAAGGTAACTCATAACCTATAGACCATTTTACATACAAATCATGTCTCGAGTACTAGAAATGGTTTTAAGAAAAACTATAATAAAGAATATATGGTGAAAGTAGTTTTCAAATCCAACACATAAATGGTGGATGCGAAAAAAATAATGAATAACTTTTCACAAATTAGTTTCAAAAATATTTATCATTTCACTCAAAAGTAATAAGGTTCGTAATATATGAAAATAATAAAAACCACACCACAAAATATGAGAGGTTGAATCCTAGGAAACTACTAGTGTTTCTAGAAAATAAGGCACAATAAATTTGAGTTTTGGTATAATATGCTAATTATTGATAATCGTATAATGCCTCAAGAAAAGGGGAGAAAAGAAAAATAAAGTTTTAAAAGGAATAAAATTGAGACAATATTTCTTGGATCAAAGAGAGATTGAAAACTATTGTTGAAAATGTATTCCACATAATGATGATGAATTTTTTGTAAGGTGTGCTAAATCTGAAAATTTTCCACAAAGCTGTATTAATATTCTCCCTAAAATAGAAATAAAAAGAATATGAGATCTCATGTACACAAACGAATAAATTTTAAAAGGAGACATCACAAAATGGACATACTAATATTGGGAGAAATGAATAGTCTTGGTTGAGAAGATATTATGAAATTAAATATTACTTTGATGAATTTTTTTCCCTACTTATTAAAAATGATTATATTTGTTTTAAGAGACCATGAAGGACAGTGAAGGGGATTGTTGAGGCTATAACTAATGGATTTAATTAAGATACACTACTTCTTGGAATCAACTAACATTTATGAAATTGAATAGAGATATTTATCCCTAAAGGGAGAAACCTTGAGAATGATTCTCAATACCATGGGATAGATTCAATGATAAGGATCAAGGTATTCCAATCACACATTAACAAATAATTATTAATTGTCTTATCTTATCCATTAACGTAGAGTGATTAATTTATGTTTAGATGAGAAAAAGGGGGTAATATATCTATTTAACATGATCTTTTTGATGTGATGGTTTATTTTTGTGAAGGATTTATCATTTTATTGAAAAATATGATTACTTACAAACCATAAAATGAGAGTGGATACATTTTTATCAATATTTAAACTTCATGGTTGTTTATTGGTATCATCCAAAACCGCGGTTGTATCTAGATTTTTCTAATTAAGCATAGCCTATGTAGGCTTATAGTGGATTAACTAAATTCCCTTTTCTTAAATAAATTTTTTAGATTATCCCACTCATATAAATGACAATGAAATTTTCATATAAGGAAGAAAGCCATTTTTTGAGAAAAATATGGGTTGAGAGGACCACCAATTATACTTTTCATTTGAATATAAATATGGGTGAATGTTTAGGGAATGCATACTGAGATTTAAATATTTTTAGACATATTAAAATAAATAAAATGGGGGAGAATGTTGATCCCAAGTTATATTTATTTTAAATAAGTCCAAATCTATCAGTGGATAAAGTGATTATGGGTTGTAAATTTTTATACATTCATTCAATGGAAATTTATGTAATTCATAGACACTTATATATAAAACAATGATTAATGTTGAAGTGATTTTTGATGTAAATCACATGGTCTATGTTGTTTTCATGTTTGATAGATCATGTAAATTCCATAAAAAATTTATTTTCATGATGATGAATTTAATATTACCCTGATATTTGTTTTATTTCATGAGGATGTGAAGAATATTTTAATGAAATATATATGTAATATAATGAAGGGTAGGTAGTTTGGAAATTTTTTTTGATTACAATTATATTCTAAAATTAGATCATATGCTAAATATTAATTGTAGGGTTACTAAAAAATAATGTCCAACTCACTTAGCCAGACAAGGCCAAGGTTTAACCAAGGATTTGTGGGTCTCGAAGGTAAACCACATCCAAGGGACCCAGCCTATGGGTATGAGAAGTTTTTGGTCTGATATAGTGCCACCATTTTATGGGCTAGCCAATGTATAATCACCCAAGAGAGTTATTTTATGAATGTGTGAATAATAATTTGCTTGAAGCATTCTAGGAAGAATCCATGGCGTGTGAAGGTCATTTGTGTCTGCTGATCCCCCACAATCACCATCAAGAGCTCACACGATCGATTGATTAGTAAATAGTAATACATACCAGATGATTGTTGGATGTGGGACAAGAGAGTGTGTGTTACAAATCGTTATATTCAGTGCATCTATTTTATGGTATTTTAATTTATTTATTTGTGATTTTAATTTACTAATAATTCCAATAATGTGAACATTTTTCTTTTTTATGATTTATGGTAGGAAAAATTGAATACTTGGAATAGGGGAAAAAATAATTTTTTGGAAAAAATACACTTCGCGCCACTTCTCATCGATCACAACATGGTAACCGATTTTTATTCCAAAGAAGAGTTGTGAATCTAGATATGACCATTTAAACATCATGTATCTTATCACATGACATTATTTTTCAAAAGAAGTTTCTTCCACCTAATGTAATTCATTGTGATAAAATGCTGTGAAATTAAGTTATATGTCGTGAAGTTAAATACACCTCTTGAATGTTCTGGGTAGGAATGATTTGAAAAAGAGCCCACTAACATGGATTATAAATCGTGTACAACATTACACCTAAGGAATATCAGATGAAACAATCCAAGTTCCATAAGATACAAATATAGTTCTAGGACCCTGAAGAGAAGTGTTCTATTGGTCCCAAATTGTACCCTAGATAGCTGACGAGTTGTTTGTGAAAAATGTGGATGGGAGCTTATGAATTTCTGTGAATTATCATCACATGAACTGGGAAATGATAATGAAAAGGTAACATTTTAGAGGATTAAAAACCACTTTTACTATTTGTGAGTCATGATTTGTTTATTGAAGATCAATATCCTATCTGGATACTAGCATGTGAGAGTTTGTGAGGATGATATTATGATGTTTTATTCTGATGTCACTATTGAAACTATGAGTTCCATTGGATTCCCTTTGGTGGAAAAAATTCCCCCAAATATTTCATGGATTTCATAAAATGGATCTTCTGGTAATAATTAGACATGTTTTTGTTATTCTGCATTGATGAAATTCTCATACACTTTACGATGGAGGAGGAGCATGCTGATCAATTATAGATGGTTCTATATTTTATTTGGGAGAACCAGCTTTATGGAAATATCTCGAAGAAACTGTTTTGGATTCATGGGGATCACTTTCTAGGGTGTGACCTTTATGATCATTTTTTAGCTATGAACCCAGTAAATAGAAATTCAATTATTACTTGGGATCCACCTAAAAGTGTTTCTAAGGTTCATAGTTATTATTGCATAGTAGGGTACAATGTGATGATTTTATTAGAATTCTCTCGAAATGAAACCCCTTTGACCACGATGATGTGAAATGGGTAGTAATTTACCTGGAATAAGTAGTTCCTAAGGCCCTTTGAGGAGTTTAGGCTGGGAATGAGGAGATCTTTGTTGTTTAGACAAATAGAGTAAGGCATAGAGTATATAGTGTATTGTGATTCCTGAATATCTGGATTCACTTGTGTATTAATGCATAAGACAGAAGTAATCAAATATAGTTTGAGGAAGATGAAAAAACACGAGTATAACTATGAAAATCATGTATTATATCTAGCAGTGGTAGTCTTCAACCTAAGGATTTGGATGCACTGTAATATGTGAGAGTGCATTGTAGTTTACTCAGACCATTAGAGTCTCATGTATGACTTCATCCCGAGAGACCTAAACATGAGAAAGTGGATCTGAATGGAGTTATTATAGGAAAATGACTTTGTGGTTGTATATACACTAGTGATGGGAAACATTTTGTTATATACTGTTAGGAGGAAGTCCCAGGATCATTTGGTGCAGGATGAGTGTGTGCAGTTATCTTAATTATAGCTAACCTGGGTTGAGATGTAGGGTGAAACATTTATTCAGTTGATGGTGTTTAGTACTCCGCTTCTTGAGCGTGTGAATGTTTTCTAGTTGGCTAACATCTACTATGAGTTCATAGGTGACTAGATAACCTCAAAATATTTATAATATGAATATTCTAAATAAGTGAATCACATCAACTTTTATTAAGGGACAAATGGTGGTCTCTATAATGATGTGGATTTCAGTTGAGTTCATCTCTCTACTCTTCACCTATCATTAGGTAAAGGATGAGCACGAGGTTCCTGTAGGTTTTTTGTAGTACATCGATATCTTGTAATTTAAATATGATGAAATATTGATTGAAATTGTGATAGGGTTACCATGGACCATGAGGGGACATGATTCCATTTGGTTAATATATGATTAAATTATGAAGTCAGTGCATTTTGTTTCTATCAATGTGGAAAATTTGATGGAGTGTTTAAGACACATGTACATATGGGATATTTTTCTCTTTCTAGGGGTGATATTGATGATTATCACTCACAATGATGTGTGGTTTACTTTAAAGTTCATAAGATCCCTACAAGAGGAGACCCATATGAGGTTAATTACAACCTTCCACCCCCAGACCATTGTGAAGACCAAGTGCGCTATAAATTTTCTGGAGGATTTGTTGAGGGATTATGTGTTTGACTTTTTTTGAAGTTGGGAGACAAACTTGATCATGTTATAGTTTCCATAAAATAACAGCGACCACTCAACTATAGGCATAAAAACATTTTATGACCATATAGGAGACCTCTCAAGTAACCCTTGTGCTAGAATAAGATCAGTGAGTATTTTTCATTGGGGCCATAGATAGTGAAAGTAATTATGGATAAGGTCCAAGTCATCCATGACTAGATGATAGAATCAATAAGTTACCAGAAATATTACATAGGTCGAAATCATAGGAACTTTGAGATCAACCATGGTGACCAAATTTTCCTATGAGTCTTCTAATGAAGAAGGTTACATATATTCATCCCAGGTGTTAAGATATCAAAAAATTTCATTAGTTAGTTCAATATCATACAGAAAGTTGTCATGGTTGCTTACATCCTCAACCTACACACATAGATTTAACATGTTCAAGATGCCTTCTATGGGTTACATTTGATGTGATATATACATGACCCCACACATGTTATTGACAAGTGAGAGATGGAAATTGATGTTTGATACTCATTTTTGGAGCACCGGGTGGAGATAGAGGATCAACAAGAGAGTACCCTAAATTTGTGGTCTATTCACTTAGTATGAGTGTTGTCCCAACACATGGACATTTAGGAGAGATCATAGAGTGGGATATCCAGATGTAGAATTATTATCCCAAGTTTTTTGTTATGTCTTTTATTTTTGGGTTTGAGATCATTCAATAATGGAATAACGTAGAGACCATATTTATTCCATTATATAATTTGGATGTATCTATTTTTTTTTGGATCTAGGTTCTAATACTGTAAGTGATATTGAGTTTCAGTGTTCATAGAATTAATATTATTAATATTATTAAATATATTTTATATTTTGTGAACACATTTTATTAAGGAAATGTTATAAATCATAAATGTAATCATAGATTCAGAATATATGACCATGGATGAGTTTGGAACATGAATTTAACGGTAGGTATGACCTAAAATAGGTTAGTTCTAGGCGTTCAAATAAAATCGGTTGTTGGAGGGTGCGTTTAGTTAAAAAATAAATAATATTATTTATTAAAGTAAATTACCTAATTATAAATCACTATATAAGTATAGTGTTTTGGAAGGTTATCCTTGGATAGCCATATAACCCATGGATCATTGATCCTCATGTGGAGAACCCAAAAACCCATATTATTCGATAGAAATAAAATTATTTATCATAAAAAAAATACAATATGTATATAATAATTGTAAAAATATGTATTACTCCTCAATTTATTAAATTTTTTAAACATGATCATCATCACATTTGATCTATGCCAATTTCAATAATATTCTTGTTCCACTATACTATTCTAATTGATGATTCATTTGTTTCTCACCCTAAATACGATCGATTTTGTTAGTGGGAAAAAATATATTCCAATGATCCTATGACATTGTTTTGGTCTTTCTCTCCTAATCAATCATTTTATTCTTTAATGATTGGCCTATATGGTCCCCGTTCAACATTGTTGGGTTATACATATCCCGATTGGACCCCCATGATCATGGAAGATTCACAAAGAATGAATGGTTTGGTGAATAAGGTAAGGAATATGATTATATATAGAATATATGTAATTCAACCATGGTTTTTTTTGATCTAGTGATTCCACAGAAGAACCATGGGTGATAGCGTAATTACATCTTCAAGTGGATGAATTTTATATTCAATTCAGATCAAATAGATGGATTAAAAAAATATAATAAAATGCTTCCCACTCATATTTAGGTGGCAGTGAGGAGATATCATAGTTGGAAAAAATTAATCTGGAGTTCCATAATAAGATATATATTTTTGCAAAAATCCAGACTACACAGCATGTAATGTAATGATACACACTATTTAGTTCCCCTTTGGGTGTAGCACTAGTATTTTGAAAATGTTAAGGATAACATGACATGTGAATATACCACTATCGATGTGATCATCCATGGGTAGACAAGACTAGGGGAAAAATCACACATGATGGAACTTATTAAAGAAAAGAAACCATGTAAAAAAGTAAACACACATGGGAAATAAGTAAAAGGACACAACCAAGGGAACATGTAACACCCCATGTGGATGGGTAACACAATGTAGTCTACCTAAACATTATGTAGTTCTACATGGGGAGTTATTATTATACTAATAGTGAAAAAATTAGTATAGGATTACTTTCACATTATGTGTGGGTCACCATACACACCACACACCCTTATTTATTTTTTAGGAAAATTTTAACTCTCATATATCATCCCTTTGGACTTTTATTTTTCCCCACTAGTAGTCTATCCTATTATTTTCATTAAAATGTTGTGGTTGAATTCATCTTGGAATTGGGGATATGATGTGATGTGTTCTAAGTGTATTTATTATTTAGTCATCGATTGAAGATACTAATGAGAATTCATGATCATTTGTGTGGTACCCCTGACAGGGAAGGGTGTGGTCCATTATATACTAAGTGGAATTACCTAAGGAATTATGGTGTGGGACATCAATATATTAAGTGTTAAACCCTTATGGAATTAGCATGTGGGTACTATACCTAGTGAGTGGTAACCATTATTAAATTAGGGGGTGAGTCCTCTATCAATTTTGTTGTTCACATTAGGAAATTAGGGTGTGGATCATCTACATATTGAGTGGTACCCATGTTGAATTAGGATTGGGTCTACTATCTATTAAGTGGTACCCACATTATCATTAGTGTTTGGGTCCTCTATCTACTAAGTGGAACACACCAAAGAATTATGTGAAGGTCTTATATCTATTGAATTTTACCCCCAATGGTATTATAGTATGGATCCTCTAACTATATAGTGGTAACCCGCTGATGGTATTAGGGTGAAGGTCCTCTACCTATTGAGTGGTAACCACCTATGGAATTAGGGTCTGGTTTCTATACATAGTGAGTGGTACCCCCTATATAACTACAATGATGTTTCTCTATTTACCATTTAGTACTCCTATCTGATAGTGCATTATTCCTTCATACAATAAGTAGAACCCCAAAAGGTAATAGTGAGTTGGTCCCCTTTTTATAAATTATGCACCTGGATTATGATTTAGAGTGGCCATGTGAGTCTCGACATAGATTCCACTTCTAGATAGAAGTGAGAGATTCTAGGAATCATTAATGGTGATTTTAAACTAATGTTAGTATTTCCTGGATTGAGTTATGATATGGATATCCCCTTTTCTCATATTTTTATTTTTTTGAGCATATTTCTCTATATATACATGTTATTATATTTTTTAGTCTCTTGAGTTATTTTGAGGTGTCTATCTGTTTTTTTGTGTCTATTAATACTCCCCATTCATCTTTCAGGGAATCCTACTAGGTATCTATATAATCCAACCTGTATGGGATTTTACCACACATGCTGTGTCTATTAGAGATGATGGATAGGTAAATTGTGATTATAGAGGACCATGTGGCTTTCTTGTTCATTTGAAATAATACGCTGGATGGAGCTTAGATATTCAGAGCTAGGTTGTGCAAGTGTTTACATTCTAGTTTTTTTCAAGTGTGTGATATCTTTCTGGTTGGGAATTTATTTTTAAATTTACATTTTGGTTCACATTGTCATACTAATATACACCCTTGATGAATAAAATGCATTTGATATGTTCCAGGATACTGATTCTTTATATTGTTATTTTTTTCGGTTCTATATAGATATGGCCATGTGTCTGCATACATGTACCATATTTTTTATTTATTTAAGTTATTTCCACTGGTCCATGGCCTAAGAATATGGGATTGTGGTAGTTTTTGGTAGAGCATCATTGGGTCGGGCTGTGAGAGAAGCATATTTCATTTAATTTTTAAACTAATCATAATATGGTAGAAATAAATGATTATTAAATAATGACATATAAATAATCATATATCATCGAAACATATATATGGATATTATAACTAATTGAATAATAAAATGGAAATTAATAACAGATCACATAAGAGTGGAATTAATATTTTCAAAAATCTAAAACCTTTAAGACCATTTACAAGATAACTGAAATCTATTGATAAAAAATGATCTTATTTGGCCAACAGATTTGTCTCATTAGAGATCCTAATGCATTAGGGGATTATCAATAACTGGGCCCCATACAACACATACTAAATCCAATGCATTTATAAAATGAAAGAGGTGAAACATAATCAACATGAACATATGGATTTAAAAACCAACATATGAAATGATAATAATTATCCTAATCAAAATAATCATAATAATAAACCATATAGAGTAATATGAGGAGTTGTAATAAAAATGTACATCCTCGGTAAAAATGATTATATAACAACAAAATAAATAATAATGATGATATTAATAAAATATATACCCATTTTATCATAAAATAATAAAGGTTTTATCTCATTTATTAATATGAATAACTTATTAATTTCGTTGAAAACAATTTTGAGGGAAATAAAATTTTATCTTAAAAATATATATATATTTTTAAACTAATGGATAAAAAAATATTTAAAAATTAAATTTCAATGAAAATAACCTATGAAACTTATAAATTATTATTTAAAACATTGATTGGTTATGATATCATGAAATTATGTTCATGTCGTACATTTTAAAACAAAGATTCTTTTCATATTTTTAGTAATAGTCAAACATTCCTTGTTTTTAAAAATTCATGATGATTTATTTCAATTTTTTTTTGTAAAAAGTCAAAATGGGTAAAATTTTATTCAATCAATAATTTGGAAAATTTTATTAATATATATAAATATATATTTTTTAAAAATGTATTTTGATGAACATGGATTTTTGACTGAAGGGAGAAATAATGTTAGATATTCTTATAAATATTTTCTCAATAATTTTAAGATCAAAGTAGTGGGAAAATGGAAATATTACATGAATCAATTCATGAATAACCATTGGATAGGAAAATATATTTAGTTTAATATATAAATTTGACATTATTATCCAAAGGGTGACTTAAAAGACAACCGAAAATAATAATGAGATTGTGAAATTAACCCTTACCACTAGTAAAATTTGAAGCATAAGCCCCATGAATGGAATAAAAAAATAAATTTCTAAATAACATTAATAATTTTTTTAATTATATAACAAATAAAAATGGGAGTTATATACACTACACAAATGAATAAGTGGTTAATATGGTGTATGTGTCATGGAAGTAAAACTAAGATGATAAATCATTACCTCATGTTTGATATCCTTTGTATTTTTCCAAACCACATGTCCAATAAATATATGTTCATTATAAATTTATTTCATATCCATATAGATAAATATAATTCCATATATGATTTATGTATATTTTTTTTATCACACATTCATTAACATCTCTTAGTAAAAGTAACTATTTCAGTTGATAACTTATTCAATTTTTCAGTATTTTTAGGTCGGTAATTTTGGTAATTTTAATTTAATAATTTTAAATCATATATAGGATGTTAAAAAAGATATATATATATATAATTTATAATCATTATATATGTATTTATAGTAATATATTCATGATAGATATAGAAAATGGATTTCACCATTCATGGACAAGATTGGTCATACATTAGCATGAACGTTGTTTATATTTTTATTGGAAGCTGAAAAGAAACAAAAAATATTAATTCACCATTAATAAATAATTATTATGTAATATTTATCATTCATAATGTTAAAATAAATCCTTAGTACCTTCTATGAAACAATAAAATGAAAAACATTTCACATTGCTATGTAGAGGATGTAGTCCACACATACACATGAAATATATAATTTTTTTAACGGATAAGATGGTAAGAAGTAGGATGTGATATAATATTTTCATATGTATATTTATACCATAAATATAACACAATTGCATTAAATTTATAAAAAAAATCATTTAAAGAATAATCAAAAAATGAATTAAATTGCTACACGAGGTGGTAATCCGCCGCAAACAAGATCAACTTTATAGTAGCCCCCACGTAATGGAATGTTTGTGGGTAAATGTGATATGATTATTATATATTTATAATAATTTCATAAATATAATATAAATATGTTAAATTATTTGTTATATCAATCACTGAAAGTTTGTTCTTGAAAATGAATTATATTAGTTCGTGAGCTAGTAGTCCTCCGTTCACATTATTGATGGTTTAATTTCTTATTTGACGAAATTGGATATGGATCAGGGATATTAAATTAACATTATAACATATCAGTATATATTATATACTAGTGTTATTATTATATAATATTTTAATATGTCTTTAAGTTTGTTTAATAAGAAATAAAACAAGTATGCATGTTTCAGAATTATACCTCTTCTTTAGAGATCATCTTTAAGTCTATAACTAATGCCTTATTATGAGGGATTAATAATTAATATAATGCCTATTTAATGTGGGGAGGAAATTATGTAAAGTATTTGGGAATTTATTTTTCAAACAAAATGGTTTTGGATGTGTAAATAGGGGATGAGAGTTATTGGCCTTTTATAAGTGTGTGAGATGGAACACAATGAATTTATGAAAAGATAAAGTGATGAAAACATTTTTATCATAAAAAAATACCTCCAAAATGGGAAATTATAAAACAATAAATGTTTTAGGTTCTAAATATTTCCATAAAATAGTATTTATTCATGTTTTTATTCATTTTTAACCATTATATTTTTAGTTTATCCCTTGACAAACTCATGGTTACCTTAACCACTGTAAATAATTTTATCTATTTTCAATATTAATTATCGTAAGAAATTATGTTGAAATTATTATAAAATATAAATTATTATAATTCAAAATATGGAAACTATTTTCCATAATAAAATTAAAATATTTTTATGAATTCAATTTAAAATTAAATCCTATATGAGATGAAAGAACTATTTTCCAATGTGAAAATTCTTAGTAGTATACAATGTTTTAATATAAAAAATCATTATTAAATTCATTATAATGAAATATATTACATGAAATATAAAATAAATGAAAAAAATATTACTTGAACACAAATTTAAAATATAATTCAATGGTTTAAATAATCTAAATGAAAAAAATCTTTCAATGAAAGTTAATATTTTCACCATTAATAAAAAAAATATTTTAAAAAATTTCCCAAAAAATAAAACAATGATAATTTTGATCTGTAGATTTAAAAAAGTATGTTTATATTTTCTAATTAATTATAAAAAGGTGATTAAAATAATTATAAATCATGTACTCAGTTCGGGAATGGACAACATTTTAGAAAAATATAGCATTCAAAAAACATATGTAAAGTCCCAGACAAAGATGCCACTCAAAAGTACGATGAGACTGATTGGACACATGTCTTGAAGATCATATCCCCAAATACCAATGGATTAATACTATAAGAGATAGCCTAGGTGTGTTATTGGGGATATTTTTACCCCGACACTAGAGTTTAGCACAACAAAATTTCAGTAACATACAATTAGTTAACATTGTAATAATATGAAGACAATAGATAAATACTAGAAATGGATAACAATGATTGAAGGAAAATAAAAAATAACTGACGATGATGTATCTACAAAAAACCAAAATATGTACACATCAGTACAATTACAATACATTTATCCAAAATACAATTAAGTCCAATAGTGCTATCTCAAATAGAATTGAGATTCTCAACTCGGTATCATGCTCCCATACTCATAAGTAGAACAAAATCAACTATCATACAATGGGAACTATTTCCTATTTATACCTGTATCCAAATAATCTATTTGAGTACCCAATATTGTCCCGAATAGTGTGTTAGATAAAATTCCACAAGGCAACCACAAAAATGATCTATAAATTTTAATATAAAAAATATAAAATCTATGAAAGATGTAGTTAAATATGTATGTCTTAAAAAACAATAAAGTCCCCTTTGAATATGTATACTATAAGTTATATTGTATAGCCATGCAACGCTCCCTGCAAAACAAGTGTTAGCTCCTATAACAAGGAATCAATAACAAAAATAAATAATCTACAAAGCCACACTGTAAACCCAAACATATCCTACCAACACGGCCTTACCATATTATGAAACCATATCAAAAAACAAGTTGCCTTTCCATACAATAATTCATCTTATATATTCTATTGTCGAGTCGTATAATCACTCAGGTAATATTCACCACCACTGTGCTGAATAAAAAATTGTTAGACTATGAAGGTCTTGATATAAGGTGTAGAATTAAAATTCATCGTCATCGAGTCCTAAGAACATATAAATGGAATCTTTGTAAAGGAATTAGTTGGATTACTAGGAGTATGTCAGCCGAACATGTCCAATATGAGTCCAGGAAAGTAAGATCCAAGGGTTATCATAACACACACCATCCTATAATGACTCATGTATTTATAGAATAAAAGTTTTTCATATAAATTAATATATATTAATAATATATTAATTTTACATTAAAGATGACACTTTGTCCAATAGTGTACTTGACAAACAACAATAGGTTTCTCTGAAAACTTACATTGCAAACAACTTTAAGTTATACTGGTAAATACTATAATATTATTATTTTAAATGGTAGTTAACACCTAGTCTTTGTAGTGGAAGGAAGAACATAAATAACTAAAATATGATTATACATGTTTGTTAAATGTTTTTTTAATTTATCCAATAAATTTTATAGTCTTATAATTATAATTAATCTAATTTTAAGTATAAAATAATCTAATATTTTTAAAAGGTTTTTTACCTCCTTTTAAAGAAGAAATATTTTTAAATATATATATTTTTTTCACTTTTATATGATATATTTTAAAAAATAAACTTCCTCTATAGAATAGGGACCTCAAAATTTACTTTGGATAAATTTTTGATGTTTTTCTCATAAAGTACATTTTTAATGAATTATGAAAAATACTCCATTTTAATTCAAAACTACCTTTTCATCTAAATTATTTATATAGTTAAATTGTAATTTTAATTGTTTTTAATTTTTAATTGGATTAATGTTTTATCTTTTAATCCAATATTTTCATTAGAAGTAATTTTACTTTTAAATTGGACATAAACACATTTCAATCCATGGATAGTTTTTACTTCTTAAAAAACTGCTTTTTGGTTTTGACAATGAGAATTAATTTTAAGATAATCACTCAAAATAATGTGATTTTAATTTCGAAAAACGGATTCAATATTTTTAATTACAAGGTTTAAATTTTGTAAATAGGTACCTTTAATTTGTGAACATATTGAATAGTAACATCCTTTATTATTTCTATTTACCATGGTTAAAGGGTAAATCAAGAAAATGAGGGTAAAATAATAATAATATAATAATATAAAACTACCCTAACCCAATCCTAATACTATTTTATGAGATATTTCAAACAATGGGTATCTTTGGGTTGATTTTGGGACCCCATAGAGCAACATGGGTTTGATAATTAAATGTTATAAGCATTAATTTAATGTAATGATAAATAAAACATAAGCATGTATCTTTTACTAAAAATGTAATTTGTTTTATCTAAATGATACATTTGACTATAAATAGTCATTAGAAATCTAAAAAGATTTCCTAAATCATGGTATTTTATTTATAATTCTTATACTATAAATAAAAAAATTTATTTATGACAGATTGATGATGTAGTGATTACATTATTAATGAAAATTAAAATAAATGACATTATAAATATTAAAATAAATATAATTTTAGAATTTTATGATTTACACAAATTTTTTGTATGATTATTACATATTATAGTTGATTTAATTCCTTTGGTTAGATGGAATCAAGTTGTTATGACTTTAAAAAAAATCATTTACAAAATAGTGTGAAAATAGACATAAATGAGTTTTTAAAACAAATATTATTTAATTAAATGATATAACAGTCCTAAAAATATAATATTTATCCAACTGACTTATATAATGTTAAAATTCTTATTAATTATTCACTTATAGATCTTTTTTAATTTTATAGAAACAATAGTAACAAAATATTATGAAAATATAAGAAGACATGGTAAGAGATAAAGTTTTTAACTAAGAGTTAAAAAAATGATAAGGACGAAAATAAAATATTCAAAACGTGTCTAAAAATAATTTAATGAGGGTTATTAGAACCAAAAACATCTTCTATTCGAATTAAAATAGTTTTAGAACATTTTTAATGGAAATGGAATCTATATGAAATTAATATTTCAAGACATTCCTAAAGTACCCATCCTCCATCTCATAAAAGGACACAATCTATACCCATTTACTCACACCTATCAAGACATTTTTCTCAGACAAAATCTTGTCAAATAATCTCCCAACATCCCTAATTTCATACTATAATCCTTACCTTGGGATTAAGGCAATTCAAAAATCATTTTGGTTCAAATCAAAAGAAGTTACCCAATTTAGAGGTAACATCTTCTCTCATGTTCCTTTCTTTATTTTACTTCTTAAATCCCTATAATCATCTTATTATTTGATTACATAAAAAACAGAATCATAAATATACTAGGATTTTGTTATGATAATTATTCTAACTACACTTACGCACACCTCCTTCTAATGGATATGAATATACTGTTTCTGTGTACGTTTCAGTACTACCTCTTGAAAAGATGATTGTTCAATATTTCCATACCACTTCTCTTAAAGTACATTATTATGACACTGTATTTATATATGATATATAAAATATTTATATTGTCTCTATACTTATGTAATTTTTATTTAAAACATTCCTTTATGCTTTCCAATAGGTGTAAATATGATAATTTCATTTAAGGAAGTGTGGAATACCACCCCCTCAAAGTGATATGACACGTTTATGCTATACATGGAACATGTAAATAATGTTTCAATTAAACATATGATACATACATGAAATAAATATAATAATGGTATTATAATATAAATTTACTACATTTTATTATTATTCATTTAATATGAGAAAGAAATGAATGTAGCGTTCATGCGTACATACGACCTACCATCTCTAGGAATTGTGGCTTTTATTTCTTATATCCAAATATTATGGAAATTATAAATACATATATACTAGATATATATGATATTAAAATCATTAATAATATTTTTGAGATGTTTTATTTTTTACTATATGGAAAATTAACATCAAAACAAGTTCATTTTCGACTCAAGTACTGAATATAGACAAAATGAACTATATGAACATAAATAATTATGCAATTGAAATAAAACTGCAATAAGTGATATAAAATTAATAATAAAAATTAAAAATCTTCTAAAGAAATTATAAATTATAATATTTTTATTTTTCCAGAAATTAATGAATGAACGAGATAAGTAGGACTCAAGGTAAGGGAATTTCTAAACTAAATTTCTACTCTTTGGGTTTTACACATACTTTGTTGATTATATAATTCCATGATTATTTGTGGAATCATTTTGTATTTATTAATTTTTTAATTTTCCATTACCTTTGTGTGGATATATTTTCTCTACACATAATCACCCCATGGATAAATTCTTACGTCATTTAAAAGAATTTTTTTAGGAAATCTGAACTCAATCTCCATTCATTGAGTTAAAATATCCATGTCATTGGTTTTATTTTTACAAGAATATGTGTGAATGAAATCTGATTGTTTTACACTGAATATCCACTTATATTGGGTTATTCATATTTTTCACAAATAATTATTTCATTTATTGATCTATAATGTAAAGATATAATCTTTTTAAGTGATTTCTTCTCAATTTATAATCCATTGAGACTTATTTATTATTATACACCAATTCAAATTTATGGTCTATATACTGCCATGTGACATATTATATCATGAATCTCCTTATTCTCATGATATTATAAGTTTTTTAATAGTTTTTATATAATTATTTTTATTCAGGTATTCACTCATGTGGTAAGGGACTCTTTAACTAAGAAATCATTTTAAATGTTTAAAATATTTATTCTTGAAAATAATTTTCATTAATGTCCATGTTTTTAAAATGGTTTTAATGATTTATTTATATGGAAGTTAATGTCCTAAAATGTTAATTACTTTAATATTTTCAAAGAGGTATGGGATACTTTGATTCAAAAATATATTTATTAAATGTTTTTAATGGTTTTGGAAGTGGATTGAATATTTAAATATCATGAATTTATATCTTGTTATTAATGAGTGAAATATTGATAATTTCAATATTCTATGTGTTATGATTATGTAATGGTACATGGGAATTTGATAGGTGGTTACATGATAAATCAAATATGGGTGTTTCCATGATAAACCTAGGGTGGGTTATTCTATGATAGCTCTCTAATGAATTAGGTAACATGACAGAGGTAAATGTTAATGTTTCTCCTAAGAGATTTTGGAAACTTACTGTGATGGGTATTCCAAACATAACCATGAAGGTTACTCCCTATATAGCTATGAAAGCTACATTGTATGTATGTTATGGATGCCAAAATTTACTATTATGATTTATTATTTCTATGAGTTATTTCTAAATATTATGATTCCATGAGCTATGCTTAAGAGCAAATGTTTTATGAGTGAAAAATATGATTTCATTAATTTGTATATATTTATAGACTATTGTTTTCTTTCCTTATTTTATATCATGTACTGATATTTTTATGATCATCTCATATTTTTGAAATGTTTCTAATATGGTATAATGTAGGGTAAGAGAATGAGATAATTGAATAATATTATTATCAATATTAGAATCCTTGTTTCATTAAAGGAGTTTAATTATTGTGAATTTTTTTATAGAATAGAAGTGTCTAAATATTAATTTTTGAGATGTTATGTAATTGTTATGAACTAATTATATATAACTCTAAACCTAAAAATATCCTCAATGTGAATGAAAGTGAATTCTTGATCAAAACTAAAATTTATGTAAGGTTTATGGTTTGGGCTATATAATTGGTATCATATGAAAGGTTTATACACCTTTGGAGATTAGGATGTTTTATTAAGAGTGAGGGATATCATAATGGGTTTATAATTTTAAGAAAGATATTATGTTCAATGTCTTAGAAACCCCTTTTGAGGATTTGTGATCTGATATATTAAGGTGACTAATGGTATTTTTTTTGAAGACATTCACTCTTTTGGGAACATTATATGGCTACCGAAAATAGAATACTATGGGATTTAATTTGAGGAGTAATGTTTTAAATTATATTTTGAAGTAATCTTTGTTTTTATTGTGGACATATGGATATTTGGGTTATTTATGGAAATGACGAACCTATCATGGAGAATATGTGATTAGGTTAATTTCTTTTATGTACGAGACATTAAGAGTAGTTGATGACATTTGGAGATAAATATTAATATTATCATGGAAGACTATATGAAAAAATCCTTATGCATTTCAATATTAGTTTGCATTATTTGAAAAAATTTTAAGGTCAATTTTTTATTCAATTGTATTTATTGAACTTTGGGTATTGTTTGTTAAATTTTTAAGATTAAGAGTATTATTTATTTTTATGAATGATTATTCATTTTGGTGGGATTATCTGATCTTGTATAGTCCATTTTGGATTTGGATAATGATTAAAGGTATGAGAAAGAGATATTTATCCTTTTTTTGTATCATATGAGATTCTATAAGTTGATTATAGTTATTTAGGAATGAAAAAAATTCATCATGTGTACGAATTGTTTGAAGAAAAAGACGAGTGTGTGGTGAAAATTGATTAAAGGATGACACTCTACCTTTCAAGTAAGTATATTTCCTTATTTTATTATTCTAAGTAGTAAATAAATTCCTCAGCATTATGAAAAGTACCTTAACAAAAAAACTTTTTTCGGTTTACATTTCCAAATGGGGAATCAAAGACCATTTAACTGATCACAAGATTGTGGTTTTCATATTGTTAAATTTCTCATGATAATGTTTTCTATCACTCTTCATCAGAAAAAAGATGGTTAGTTTCTCTTCCATATCCATGTTTTCCTACATGTAATCCTTTTATGTTTTATCTTAGGTGAACTTTTTTACTTCACTTTCTTTCTTTTAATGTGATAATTTTATTGACTCTTTTTCCAATGTGGGATTTTCAATGATGTTTCTGAGACTAGTATTAAAATTGCAAGGATAGAATATCCAAAATGAGAGAATGATGTAATGACCCATGTATTAATAGAATATTTTTTTATATATATATTAATATTTATGAATAATATATTTATTTTATGTTAATGATGACTCTTTTTCTGATAGTGTACTTGATACGCAACAACGGGTTTATCCAAAAACATACATTGCACACGACATTGAGTTATACCGAAAAATAATATAATATTATTATTTTAAATGGTAGTTAAATCCTATCCTTTGTATTGGTGTGAATTAAAAAAACTAACTTAAAATTGAGTATACATGTTTGTTAAATGTTTTTACATTTATCCAAAAAAATTTAGAGGCTTAAAATGAGGTTGAATTCAATTTTAAACATAAAATACTCTAATATTTTTAAAAGGTAATTTTACCACCTTTTAAAGGTGAACCTGTTTTAAATATCGTTTTTCTCACATTTATAAGTTATATTTATAAAATAAATTTCTTCTATCTAAGAAGGACATAAAAATTTACATTGTTTAATTTTTTGTAATTTTTTTGATAATGTTCATTTTTTAATGAATAGTGAAAAATACCTCATTTTAATTCAAAACCACCTTTTCAACTAATTTATTTATATAGATAGATTTTTATTTTAATTGTTTTTAAAGTGTAATTGGATTATGTTTTTTTTTCATTTAATGAAATGTTGGTAATTTGATGTCATTTCACTTTTAAACTAGACATAAACACATGTCAATGTTTTGATAGTTTTTTACTTCATAAAAACATGGTTTTTGGTTTTGAAAATAGGAATTAATTTTAAATTATGTTATTCAAATTATGTGTTCTGAATTTTGAGAAATGGATTCCATATTTGGAATTATAATGTTCAAATTTTTTAAATAGGTGCCTTGTATTTTTGGACATGATGACTACTAACTACAATAATATTTTTAATTTAACATGGTTAAAGGGTAAATCGGGTAAATAAGGGTAATAAAATAATATTATAATAAAATAATACTACCCTAACACTTTTACTAATCCTATTTTATGAAATACTAGTACGCGCTCGTGCGTACACATGGTGATATGTAACAATTTTTATTTAATAAGAGAGTAATATTTGTATTAGTTGTAATGAAACAATAACATTTCATGTATTTTAATAACAAAGAAGTTAAAAAAATTGAAAAAAGGGTGACTATAATAAGCAGTTAACATTATAATAGTTAAAATCAGATACAATAATTTTTTGAAACACATAGTTCAAAAAAAAATTCAAGAAGAGTTGTCCTAAAAACAAATATGACATATGTGGATGTAACGTCCCGACCCGGCTCACCCCTAAACCAGAGGCCGGACCGGTCACCACATGACCACAAGCGCGCCTCCCCGTATGCCAGAGGTTGCCGACTAGCAGCGAGGGTCTAAGGATAGTCAGTTGGGAGACTATACCCTCATTTTAGTGTTCAAAAATAGACAAAGGCAATAAATAGCGGAAACAATATAATAAATGAATAAGCAGCGGAAAGTATATTTTATAAATATTGTAAAAAAAAAATGGCCAACGCCAAAGTGTACAACGGATGTCTGTATGACATGATAATGATACAAAAGTAGAAAATAGTGAAAAAATAGCATGCTTTACATTTCAATGCATAAATAAATAAATAATGACTCAAAGCCCCACGGGAGATCTCCTCGAGCATCCCGAGCCTCCGCTCCGTCCTGTGCTCCTAACTCCCAATTAAATGCAAACAGCATAGTCCTGCAACCAAATAGAATCTACTCGGGTACCCAATGCAATGACAACCCAAGTAGGGTGTGAGATATAAATCTCAGTAGGCCGGGACCACTGGTGTCTACCCCAAACCCGAAATTTAATAAATAACTTATAATATGTGAAAGCATGCATAAATTAAGTAAACAGTACAATGTAACTATATACCCAAGTACCTGATTCAGCCCTCAAATGGTGTCTAAACCTGCATTGTAATGCCCTGACCCTAGTTACCCAGAGTCAGTACATTATTACATAACATTGGCATGATCACAAGAAAGATCGAGTCTCGAAAGACCGATTAGTTTAGTAGCCTTGGAATAACTAGATACATTAATAAAGTTTACATTACATCATAAAATGAAAACTACAACAATATAGTCTCCATAGTATACACTCTTATCCCCTCATACTATTCCGGCAGGTCATTCATAAATTACTTCTTCACATCCTGGGAAAAATAAAACATAGAAAAGGGGTGAGCTCAAATGCCCAGTAAGGATAACAATATAGAGGAAACTTTCATAAATAAGAATAACCATTAAAGGTAATGTATAACTAAAAAAAAAGCCTTTTAAACTTGAACTTCAACATAGTATAGCAACAATAAAATGAAATAATTCCATTTACTTATTCACATGGATATTCTACTAATCTAATAATCACATGCAATATCAATAACCACTTTCATAATGATAGAATGCATAATGCCAGACTATCATAACCACATAGCCAAGGCCTCGTGCCAAGACTACAAATAATATTTTGTCAAGGCCTTGTGCCAAGATACTAGTTTGTCTCATGAGACCTACCGATGCATCGAGGAGCTATAGCGGTCTCCACCCGTCACATATTAAGTCCAATGCATTACCATATGAAAAGGTTTAAACATAACATAAACATTCATATTAAAACTAGCATACTAAATGTCAATACTTTCACCATAAACCATGAAGGGTATAAAAATAACATATCCATAGTCAAACATATCACAAAACCTTCAATACAATATGGAAGTTTTGTTTCATAATAAATCAGCTTCAAATAAGCTTAAAATCCATCAAAGGATGTTGACATAGATGAAATCAAAACTCTTTTTAGAGAAATATCTCTTTTTATTTTGAAATCATTTAAGATCCATATAAAATAAAACATTTTCTTTGAAAATATTTTTATAAGCTTCTAAGGGAAGCTTCGATGATTTTATAACAGCGGAAAATAGCCGCACCCGCCGTATAAGTTAAAAAAACATTCTTACCTTAATTCTGTCGAAAAGGTTAAAAAGCACCTTGTTTGGAAAACAACAGAAAGATTCTTTTATAAACCTCTTATAAAAAGTCAAACAAGGGTATAAATGACTTTAACCCATATTATAGTAAATAGTAAGAATGTTTTGAAATACATTTTTAAGAAACATGGATTTGGATGATAAAGAAATCCTACTAGATTATTACGTATAAACAACCTCGGATAATGAAGAGAATGCAAAATAAACCCTTACCTTGTACTTTTCCTTGGTTGGGGTAGGTTATCCTCCTGTATAGTGGTGAAATAATTTTTATTAAATTATACAAGAATCATATATATTAATATGATATCATATATGATCTTTTAACATTGATTTGTTAATAATATCTTAGTATTATCGTTGTTTCGGGTGTTAACTTACTCATTTTCTTTTATATGTTTTGTTACGTAAGCCGTGTTTTTCATGGATAGGTTGTATATTATTCATATCCAGAATGATATCAAGTCCTTAAAAATTATTTTTAAATCATAAAATGATAATTATACTTGAATGGATATGATGGAGAATGAATCTCATCGCGTTCGTGGAGACGGTAGTCCGTACGTACGCACGAGCGACAATATCATTATTTTGATATTAAAATAATATATAATTGGATGGTATATCATATATAAAGAATCATTATCATGTTATATTCATTATTTACATGAATTACACATCATTATTATACCCATCCAAATAATAATTTATTGAATAACAATTACACCACGACGTGGAGACGGTAAGCCGTACGTACGCACGTATGGTGACATGTTATTCAAAGGATGGATAGAATACTGAAATATGATTGTAAAATGTTTATAATAACATAAAAGTATATATAATATAATGGAGTTATTATTTTATAATGGTAATAACAAATAAAGAAGAAGTGGAAGAAGAAAGGAACTTGAAAAAGGGTGGTGAAATCATTACCTCTTCTTCAGGTTCTTCCTTTTGATTTGATCAAAAGGGCTCCTTAAGTTGGCTTTCTGACTAAAGGAAAGCCTATAGGATGAATTTAGGGAAGTTTAGAGAGTATTTTGTCAGATTTTTTCCGAACCAAAAGGCTTTGAAGGTGTGAGTTAATGAGAAGGGAGAGTTCCCTTTTATAAGAGGGGTGAGGGGCACCTTTGGAAAATCTAGAAATATTATTTTATAATAAATTAATATTCGGTTTATAATGGCTTAAAAGTGGATTATTTAAAGTTTAAGGTTGGTATGGGTCGAAAACCACTTTAACAATAGAATTTAGACAGGTTTGGGTTACTATATTAACCTTATCTTTAAGTATTAACTCTTAGTTAATTAGTTTCACTTTTATAATGTCTCTTTGTATTTTTATATTATATGGTTAATAAACTTACTATATACATCCAAGAGACCCCCAAGTGGTCCATTAAGGATACACCTATCATGATATAAGTCTCTTGGCCGAACTGTAGATTTTTAGGAATTTAATATCAATTAATAATATAATATTTGTTTTAAAAACTCTTTTATGTCAATTTTGACACTATTCAATAATTGATTTTTGTGAAAATAATAACAGAATGATTACTTATAACAAAGTTACTTAAGTAAATACTAACATGTCATATTAACCTATAAAATTAGTTTAATTCATAAAAAGTCTCAAATTATATTTATTTGGGTATTTATAATATCAATTATTTTAATTTTTCACTATTATGGTAATTACTGCATCATCATTGTGTCATAAATAAATTAAATTATTTAATATCTAAAAATTATAAATAAAATATAATTATGTAGGAAATATTTTTATATTTTTAATGAATATTTAAAATCTAATTTATCTTATGTATAACCCTATATTAAAAATGTTTTAGTAAATAAACTTTGATTTTAACTCTTTTAACTCTTCTTTGAATTAAATAATAATAAATGTCCTAATCTAATCCAAGTGGACCTAAATGATAATAGTTTATTCCTAAGGTTGTTTTTGGTCGAGATACACTTGTGCAATAGAATTAGGACATGTGTTAGGGTAATATTAATATCATTTTTACCCGTAATTACCCTATTTACTTTTAACCGTGGTAAATAAAAGAAAAAAGTTACTATTCACCAAAAATTATTTTCATCTTATCGAACCACATTTTACTAATTTATATTAACGACGTCTCTCGGATTTTCAAAATTCCATTCACAGAAGTGGTAAAATTAAGTTTTATAAAAAATTCAGTTTTTTAACTACCACTTAGTGGTTTCACTATTCATAAAAAATTGAAGTTTTTCAGAACAATGCCAAAATTTCACCCTAAGATATAATTGATATTCCGAATTCAAAAATGATTTCTATTTTACAAAATTACAAACATATAAGTTTCATTAATTAATTTTATAATTAATTCCCATTGTTACAACAAATAGCGTGTTTTTAAGAAACAATATATATCAAAAGATTGACAATTGTTTATGTCAAATTTCAAAGTGAAATTAATTATAATGAACACCATTGGATAAAATGGTAAAAATATATTCTAATAATACTTTTAAACCACTAAATAATATAATTTATCACTATAAATTATTTTGATTAAAAAAAGTTGTTTTTAAGTATTTTTCACTATTCATAAAAATTGGAAGTTCTCAGAAAAATACCAAAAATTCAACTTAGGATAATTTCGATATTCTGAATCCAAAAATTAAGTCCATTTTGAAATATAAAATATATATAATTTCAAAAGGTAGGTATTACTATTCATAACGGCTAGTATTATTGGTTGTGGTGTTTTAGAACTCGATGTTGCGTACAACACACGCTATCACATTCTTCAAAGAGAAGTGTACCGTAGAAGCTTGGGGTGTTACATTCTCCCCTCCTTCAAATAATTTCATCCTTGAAATTTCTAGAATACTACCGCATGAAAAGACTCGGGTGGTTCTTCATCATAAGTTCCTCGGGTTCCCACGTTGCCTCTTCCATCTTATGGTTTCTCCACAAAACTTTTACCAGACACGTCGTCCGATTTCTCAGCACTTGTTCTCTCGTATCAAGAATCCTGACAGGCTCTTCGCAATAAGACAGATCGGGTTCTAGTTCTAATTCCTCATAGGTGAGTACATGCGTTGGGTCAGGCATGTATTTCTTCAATAGATATACGTGGAACACATCGTGAACTTTGGAGAGACTTGGCAGCATTGCCAATCAGTAAGCTACAACCCCAATTCGTTCTAGAATTTCGAAAGGTCCGATCTACCTGGGACTCAATTTACCTTTCTTACCAAAACGTATGACTCCCTTACATGGAGATACCTTCAGTAAAACATGATCACCGACTTGAAATTCCAAATCCTTCCTTCGATTATCGGCATAGCTCTTCTGCCTACTTTGAGTTGCTTTGATGTGATTTTGGATTACCTTCACCTTTTCCACCGTTTCCTCCACCAGTTCTGGACCTACAAGTTTTCTTTCACCAACGTCATCCCAACAGGTTGGTGTGCGACGTCTATTTCCGTATAACGCTTCATATGGTGCCATATTAATACTCGAATGGAAGCTATTGTTATAGGAAAACTCTACCAAAGGTAAATATTGACCCCACATACCCTAAAAGTCAAGTGAGAATGATCTCAACATGTCTTCTAAGGTTTGAATAGTCCGTTCTGATTGTTCGTCTGTTTGAGGGTGGTAGGCAGTGCTCAAATAAAGTTCAGTATCCAAGGATTTCTGAAGACTCTTTCAGAATCTTGAAGTAAAACGGGGGTCACGATCTAAAACAATCGATAGGGGTACTCCATGAAGTCTCACAACTTCATTAATATATAGTCTTTCTAGACGTTCTAGTGGTAGATCTTCTCTTATAGCAAGAAAATGTGCTGACTTGGTAAGACGATAAAAAATAACCCATATTGCATCGTTCCTTCTAGGAGTCTTTGGTAGCCCTATGACAAAGTCCATCGTAATATTGTCCCATTTCCACTCCGGTATGGGAAGAGGTTGCAATACTCCACCAGGTTGTTGCCTTCCAGCTTTCACTTGTTGACAAACCATACATCTTGACACAAAATCGACAATTTCTCTCTTGATGTTGTCCCACCAAAAATGTTCCTTCAAATTTCTATACATTTTGGTGCTCCCAGGGTGTATAGAGAAATTAGAACTATGAGAATCATCTAGCAATTCCCTTTTTTGATCAGGTATATCGAGAGCACAAAGTCTCTTCCCAAATTTCAAAATTCCATCTTCATACACAAAGTCTCTCAATCTCCCATCATTCACAACTTTGATCTTCTTTTGAAATTCTTCATCATCAGTATGAGAACTCTTAATACTTTCTAGTAAATATGGTTTGGAAACCATTTGAAAAAGAATTGATGTTTCACCTTCCCGGGTTATTCCCATGTCCATCTTCACTAGATCCATGAAAATTGGATCCCTTTCAATTCTCATATTGTTCAAAACTCCATGATCTTTTCTGCTCAAAGCATTTGCCACCTTGTTTGCTTTCCCCGGGTGGTAATGTATTGTGCAATCATAATCCTTGAGTAATTCAAGCCATCTCCTTTGCCTCATGTTGAGTTCTTTTTGTGAGAAAATATACTTCAAACTCTTGTGATCAGTATAAATCTCACATTTTTCACCATAGAGGTAGTGCCTCCATATCTTCAAAGAAAAGATCACAGCTGATAACTCAAGATCATGAGTAGGATTGTTTTGTTCATGAGTTTTCAACTGTCGTGATGCATAGGTGATAACCCTATCATTCTGCATAAGGACACAACCAAGTCCTTTTTTTCGATGCATCACTATAAATAACGAACCCATCATTCCCCGATGGTAGAGTCAATATAGGAGCATTGAATAATCTTCTCTTCAGTTCTTCGAAACATTCTTCACACTCTTTTGTCCAAACAAATTTAACCCCTTTACATGTGAGCTTCATTAATGGGTTAGCCAATCGGGAAAATTTTTGGACGAAACGTCGATAATAACCTGCTAAACCAATAAAACTACGTACCTCAATTATACTCGTAGGTGCTGTCCATTCATGGATTGCCTTGGTCTTAGAAGGATCAACAGAGATTCCATCTTTAGAGAAAATATGGCCAAGAAAAGAAATCTCCTGAAGCCAGAATTCACACCTGCTAAAATTCCCATATAATTCACGTCTCCTCAGAGTCTTTAGGATAATGCACAAGTGATTTTCATGATCTTCGTAGCTTTTGGAGTATACCAATATATCATCAATAAATACCACCACAAATTCATCGAGATATTCCTTGAAAACTCTATTCATCATATCCATGAATACAGAGTGTGCATTAGTCAATCCAAAAGGCATTACTGTAAACTCGTAATGCCCATACCTGGTTCGAAATGCTGTCTTTGGAATGTCTTCCTTCTTCACACACAACTGATGGTATCCAGATCGAAGGTCAATCTTTGAAAAGTATTAAGCTCCATGCAGTTGGTCAAATAAATCATCAATGCGAGGTAGGGGATACTTGTTCTTTATTGTTATAGCATTTATCTCCCTGTAGTCGATACATAACCTCATAGATCCATCTTTCTTTTTAACAAAAAGAACAGGGGCTCCCCATGGAGAAACACTAGGGCGAATAAATCCATTATTACTCAATTCCTCTAGTTGTTTCTTTAGTTCGACTAATTCCAAAATGGCCATTATATAAGGGGTCTTCGATATAGGCCTTGATCCAGGAATTAATTCAATAGAAAACTCAACTTCTCGTTTTGGAGGATGTCCAGGTAAATCGTCCAGAAACACATCTACATATTCTTTCACAACAGGTACATCCTCTATTTGAACATTCCTTTCCTCACCCATAGTCATTTCATTATCTTTCTCCCCAATAATTGAATTTAGTTGAGCTACTGGGGGTGGATATAGATAAGAATTAGGTGGTGACAATTCTGTTATAAAGATAAGGTGTTCCTTATCATCATCATCAAAAATTGTAACCTCTTTCTTCTTACAATAAATCTTCACATCATAGTCTGAAAGCCAATCCATACCGAGGATTATATCAAAGTCAATCATAGGTATGACGATGATATCAGCGGATAAAGAACATTTATGTTCTCTAATGGGGACTGATTCACAAACCTTTGTTGCAATGATACTTACCTTAGGAGTTTTAACTGAAAACTCCCTTGTTAAATCAAATTGGAAATATCTAATTTTCTTAGAAAACTAGGAAGATATGAAACAATACGATGATCCAGAATCAAATAATGAATTTTCTAAACTTGAGGAAACCATTAAATTACCTACCACCATGTCTTTCAGAGCTTCTACCTCAGCAGCAGTGATAGCATAAGATTGGTCTTGATCCCTTGGCCTTTTCTGAGGTAAGTTCCCCTGACGCTTAGGACATTCATTTGAATAATGTCCCATCTCCCTGCAATTGTAGCACTGAACATTGGTAGCTTCCTTCTTCCCTTTGCAATCACAAGGTTGGTGGCATTTTTCACCACACTTGTAACAGACACCCATTCCCTTCAAGCAAGTACCGGGGTGTTTCTTCCCACATTTACCACAGGATGGATATTCAACCTTTCCCTTCTTCCCCTTATTTCCATTCCGAGATTGATCAGCAGATCTCTTATTCTCTTGCTTTGCTTTAAAGTCATAAGACTTAGAGAATTACTTTTCGGTCCTGATAGAACATGAGACAATGTATTCGTACGACGAGAAGGATTATGAGACTAATGCTCAACGGATAAATGGTTTTAACCCATAAAATAAACGATCAATCTTACTTCTTGGGTTATGTATATAATCTCCAGTATACCTTGCTAACCTTGTAAAGTTAGCCTTATACTTTGTGACATTCTCATCCTCCTTTTGTCTCAGACTCAAAAATTGCCTTTCCATATCTACTCGATGGTCACGAGGAAAGTATTTTTCTAAAAACAACCTCCATTCCATATTTGATACTTCATCATCTTCCTTCATGTTTTGAATCAATGAACACCATTGATCAACATCTCCAGTGAGGCGGTAAACTGCCATGATAACTTTTTACCTTTCACTACTCCCCAAAGCCTGAAATATTTTCTCTAGGGAATTTATCCATTGCTTATCTACTAAGGGATTTATACTCCCATTGAACGTTGGTGGTTGTTTCCCCATGAATTGATCTAACGATGATCCTCCAGGCTGCATATTAGGGTGCTCCATACGGGTAAGGTTATTATTAATAACCTAAGTGAGTTGTCCTAGTATGGTGATTAGCTGATCGGCACCAGTTGCATCACCAGCTCTACTATAATTATCTTGAGCAGGAGGGAAATCCCTACATGGAGTGCGTGCATTGATACGGTTTCCATTTCTTCCACTAGACGCCATTTCTAAACAATGACATAAACTAGATCAGTTTATGAATAAAAATACATAATTCCATACTTATAAAACATAAATTGAACTATTTATGGATATAATCCATAATCATAAAAATGTTTTCCTTGTGGAAGTATATAATCATAAACCCTTCATAATGATTTATAAAGAAAATGAGAGTTATCCTAAGCATATACCCCGGGAGTGTCGTAACGAAGAGTGAAGCAAGGCCTGTTGTCGTGCACCAGTTCCCGTTTGAGTCTAGCTCAAAGTGGTGTTTTCGGGTTTTAACCCTAGTTACAACTGTTCCAGAGCCGCCACTACCTGCTTGTATCTAGACATGGATGTATTGCTCGGAAAACTCACAAAATCTCTATAATACCAAAATTCTAGGAAGTTCTTCTATACTAATCCTCAAAAGTCCATCTTAGGTCTATGTGCTCTAATCACAGTTTATATAAATATAGTTTCCAAGGATTGTACTAAACTTCCTCTGATACCAACTATAACGCCCCGACCCCAGTTACCCAGAGTCGGTGCATTATTACATAACATTGGCATGATCACAAGAAAGATCAAGTCTCGAAAGACCGATTAGTTTAGTAGCCTTGGAATAACTAGATACATTAATAAAGTTTACATTACATCATAAAATGAAAACTACAACAATATAGTCTCCATAGTCCACACTCTTATCCACTCATACTATTCCTGCAGGTCATTCATAAATTACTTCTTCACATCCTGGGAAAAATAAAACCTAGAAAAGGGGTGAGCTCAAATGCCCAGTAAGGATAACAATATAGAGGAAACTTTCATAAATAAGAATAAACATTAAAGGCAATGTATAAATAAAAAAAATCCTTTTAAACTTGAACTTCAACATAGTATGGCAACAATAAAATGAAATAATTCCATTTACTTATTCACATGGATATTCTACTAATCGAATAATCACATGAAATATCAATAACCACTTTCATAATGATGGAATGCATAATTCCAGACTATTATAACCACATAGCCAAGGCCTCGTGCTAAGACTACAAATAAGATTTTGTCAAGGCCTTATGCCAAGACACTAGTTTGTCTCATGAGACCTACCGATGCATCGAAGAGCTATAGAGGGCTCCACCCGTCACATATTAAGTCCAATGCATTCCCATATCAAAAGGTTTAAACATAACATAAATATTCGTATTAAAACTAGCATAGGAAATGTCAATACTTTCACCATAAAACATGAAGGATATAAAAATAACATATACATAGTCAAACATATCATAAAACCTTCAATACAATATGGAAGTTTTGTTTCATAATAAATCAGCTTCAAATAAGCTTAAAATCCATCAAAGGATGTTGACATAGATGAAATCAAAACTCTTTTTAGAGAAATATCTCTTTTTATTTTGAAATCATTTAAGAGTCATATAAAATAAAACATTTTCTTTGAAAATATTCTTATAATCTTGTAAGGGAAGCTTCGACGATTTTATAACTGTGGAAAATAGCTGCACCCACCGTATAAGTTAAAAAAACATTCTTACCTTAATTCTGTCGAAAAGGTTAAAAAACACCTTATTTGGAAAACGACGGAAAGATTCTTTTATAAACCTCTTATAAAAGGTCAAACAAGGGTATAAATGACTTTAACCCATATTATAGTAAATAGTAAAAATGTTTTGAAATACATTTTTAAGAAACATGGATGTGGATGATAAAGAAATCCCAGTAGATTATTACGTATAAACAACCTCAGATAATGAAGAGATTGTGAACTAAACCCTTAACTTGTAATTTTCCTTGGTTGAAGTAGTTTAACCTCATGTATAATGGTGAAATAATTGTTATTAAACTATACAAGAATCATATATATTAATATGATATCATATATGATCTTTTAACATTGATTTGTTAATAATATCTTAGTATTATCGTTGTTTCGGGTGTTAACTTACTCGTTTTCTTTTATATGTTTTGTTACGTAAGCCATGTTTGTCATGGATAGGTTTTATATTATTCATATCCAGAATGATATCAATTCCTTAAACATTATTTTTAAATCATCAAATGATAATATACTTGAATGGATACAATGGAGAATGAATCTCATCGCGTTCGTGGAGACGGTAGTCCGTACGTATGCACGAGCGAAAATATCATTCTTTTGATATTAAAATAATATATAATTGGATGATATATCATATATAAAGAATCATTATCATGTTATATTTATTATTTACATGAATTACATATCATTATTATACCCATCCAAATAATAATTTATTGAATAACAATTACACCACGACTTGGAGACGGTAAGCCGTACGTACGCACGTATGGTGACATGTTATTCAAAGGATGGATAGAATACTGAAATATGGTTGTAAAATGTTTATAATAACATATAAGTATATATAATATACTGGATTTATTATTTTATAATGGCAATAACAAAGAAAGAAGAAGTGGAAGAAGAGAGGAACTTGAAAAAGGGTGGTGAAATCATTACCTCTTCTTCGGGTTCTTCCTTTTGATTTGATCAAAAGGGCTCCTTAAGTTGGATTTATGACTAAAGGAAATCCTCTAGGATGAAGTGAGGGAAGTTTATAGAGTATTTTGGAAGATTTTGGACGAACCAAAAGGCTTTGAAGGTGTGAGTTAATGAGAAGGGAGAGTGCCCTTTTATAAGAGGGGTGAGGGGCACCTTTGGAAAAACTAGAAATATTATTTTATAATAAATTAATATTCGGTTTCTAATGGCTAAAAAGTGGATTATTTAAAGGTTAAGGTGGGTATGGGTCGAAAAACACTCAACCAATAGAATTTATATAGGTTTGGGTTACTATATTAACCTTATCTTTAAGTATTAACTCTTAGTTAATTAGTTTCACTTTTACAATGTCTCTTTGTATTTTTATATTATATGGTTAATAAACTTACTATATACATCCAAAAGACCCCCTAAGTGGTCCATTAATGATACAACTATCATAATATAAGTCTCTTTGCCGAACCGTAGATTTTTAGTAATTTAATATCAATTAATAATATAATATTTGTTTT
Organism: Viscum album; assembly: GCA_963277665.1. NCBI lineage: Eukaryota > Viridiplantae > Streptophyta > Magnoliopsida > Santalales > Viscaceae > Viscum > Viscum album. Next base: position 895,290,746 of record OY728121.1, on the reverse strand, counting down.
AAAAACTCTTTTATGTCAATTTTGACACTATTCAATAACTGATTTTTGTGAAAATCATAACAGAATGATTACTTCTAAAAAAGTTACTTAAGTCAATAAAAACATGTCATATTAACCTATAAAATTAGTTTAATTCATAATAAGTCTCAAATTATATTTATTTGGGTATTTATAATATCAATTATTTTAATTTTTCACTATTATGGTAATTACTGCATCATCATTGTGTCATAAATAAATTAAATTATTTAATATATAAAAATTATAAATAAAATATAATTATTTAGGAAATAGTTTTATCTTTTTAATTAATATTTACAATCTAATTTATCTTATGTATAACCCTATATTAAAAATGTTTTAGTAAATAAACTTTGATTTTAACTCTTTTAACTCTTCTTTGAATTAAATAATAATAAATGTCCTAATCTAATCCAAGTGGACCTAAATGATAATATTTTATTCCTAAGGTTGTTTTTGGTCGATATACACTTATCCAATATAATTAGGGCATGTGTTAGGGTAATATTAATATCATTTTTACCCTTAATTACCCTATTTACTTTTAACCGTGGTAAATAAAAGAATAAATTTACTATTCACCACAAATTATTTTCATCTCATCGAACCACATTTTACTACTTGATATTAATCGTGTCTCTTTTATTTTTGAAATTTCATTCACAGAAGCGGTAAAATTAAGTTTTATGAAAAATTCAGTTTTTAACTACCACTTAGTGGTTTCACTATTCATAAAAAAATTGATGTTTTTCAGAACAATGCCAAAATTTCACCCTAAGCTATAATTGATATTCCAAATTCAAAAATGATGTATATTTTATAAAATTACAAACATATAAGTTTCATTAATTAATTTTATAATTAATTCCCGCTGTTACAACAAATAGCGTGTTTTTAAGAAACAATATATATCAAAAGATTGACAATTGTTTATGTCCAATTTCAAAGTGAAATTAATTATAATGAACACCATTGGATAAAATGGTAAAAATATATTATAATTATACTTTAAAACCACTAAATAATATAATTTATTACTATAAATTATTTTGATTAAAAAAGTTGTTTTTAAGTATTTTTCACTATTCATAAAAATTGGAAGTTCTCAGAAAAATACCAAAAATTCAACTTAGGATAATTTCGATATTCTGAATCCAAAAATGAATTCCATTTTGAAATATAAAATATATATAATTTCAAAAAGTAGGTATTACTATTCATAATGACTAGTTTGATTGGTTGTGGTGTGTTAGAACTGGATGTTGCGTACAACACACACTATCACATTATTCAAAGAGAAGCGTACCGTAGAAGCTTGGGGTGTTACATGCATTATATATTTGTCATACATACTCAATATTCATTACGTAATCATTCATCAGTTATTAATTATTCCAATCTTAATAAATTATTAAGGTATTGAGATTCGGCCTATGCCCAACATCTCCTGTATAAATCACTCACCACAAATGTCTCTAAAGACCATCTATGTAATCAAAGTAAAGACTAATTCCAAGCTTGTGCTTTGGCTTGGATAATGTGTCCTAAGTTATTCAATTTAACCTTTCATATACTAAGTCTGAGCCCACCCACTAAAAGTAGTTCACCCAAATCATAAATAAGTCTGAAACCTTCCTCATAAACAATTCACAAATCATCATGTCTCAACCGCCTTCATTAAGCATTAACTCATTTCATGCACGAACAATTGGACCCACAGTACAATGTTAATTAATGGGTGTAGAACATCATTTCTAGCACCCTCGTGAGTATTTGGAGCATCAATCCCTGTCTCACAACCCATGGGTATTTGGAGCATCAGTCCCTGACCCATAAAAGTATATTTTCTTGCAAGCTGGGTGTAGAACTCCATGTCTAGCACTCCGTGAGTATTTAAAGCTTCAGTACTTGTCTCACAACCCATTTAACAATCATAAATATATATTTATCATTGATTTAGAACACCATTTCTATCACCCTATGAGTATTTTGAGCTTCAGTCCTTGTCTCACAACCACTTTATCAATCATACATATATATTTATCGCTGGTGTAGAACACCATGTCTATCATCCCGTGAGTATTTAGAGCTTCAGTCCTTGTCTCACAACCTATTTATCAATCATACATATATATCTATCATTGGTGTAGAACACCATGTATAACACCCCAAAACCATCCATTAATTAATTCATAAATTAATTAATCCAATCTGTTAATTAATTCAACAACTAATTAACAACATAAATCACCCATCAAAAGTCAACCCTTAATTAACTATTAAATATCTCATTAGTAAATAATTAATTAACAATTAATTTTTCTTAGAAATCCAAATAAATAATTAACTCAACATTTAATTATCCAAATTCGTTAACAAGTCTCAACCCGTCCACTCAAATAGTGATTCGTCCAGGACTCTAACAATTTACATGCACCTCATAATCATCACAAAACATGCTGAACAAGCCCATATATTTAGAAACCATCTCAAGAATCATCTCATAATATAGAACAACTCCATCCAAGACAACTTAATGCATTTAAATGTAACAAGTATCAAAAAGTGCCCTTGGACAACAGTCGTAACAAACAATCAATTCACAATCTTAATTTAATGAATGAAAATTAATTAATTCAAAAATTAATTAATTAAATATTATCTCTTGCACCAATCATAAATTAATTAACCATTTAATATTTAACATGTAATAATTAATCCATCCATTAATTATTACCAATTTCCAATTTATACTTTTGAACATGTCAAATTTTCAATATTCCCAATCACAATTAAAAGCCACACATTTTATTCCAACTCATGACTTGATAATTAATTCTACAATTAATTAACCTATTATATATTATGCCCATTCAAATCATTTAATTGATTAATCATATAAATTTAACCAAATTAGCAAAACATGCTTAAAAACAACACAAGTTCAAGCCCTCATTTATCTCACGTGGGCGGCAACATTTAATAACTTCTAAAGTTTCATGCATCGACATATCATAATCAAGGAAACTTACATTCTCAATTTATTTAAAGAAGTTATAATTCTTAAAATAAAGTGTTAAGGATTTGAGACCCTACCTCGGGGTCGCACCATTTTAAATCTGAAGCGCTTTAATGTACTTGGCAGCAACCAGTCCACAACTGGTCCGTAATCGCACGTGCGCTGACCTTTATATATATATATATATATATCTGTGTTCATTATCTACATTGATCAATGAAAATTACATATATTAAACTGGTAACCAGAATCAAAGTTGTAATGAACAATACATCTGTAACTTCATACCAGAAACACATAAAAATATTTAACAGGACTTAATATAACCAGTGAAAAACCAAACCGTGGGTTTAGAAACTAACCCGAACCGACGATGGTAAGAGAATTCAAGACGATCCGCCTCACCCTTGGCGGTGGATGTTGGATTATGGACAAATGGGTCCTGAGTCAACATTCGCATATCCTAAAAATAGAGGAACACGATGATCGAATTAAACCCGAACCTTCAGGTTTTAGCTGAGAAAACAAGGTGAGAGAGAGGAGTCAAAAGATTGATGCGAATCACCTGTTATACGCAGACCGACTCACATTGACGAGGAAGACAAGATTCATGAAGAGTACGAGGGGAATCGTCACACTCAAATTGGAGTCCGGGAGAGGGGTGGTGCAGCTCTAGGTATTGCCTGGAGGGGGCTATGCCACAGAGGTCGCACGCTGCAGGAGCTCCACCCGGGTGCCGCGCTGCTGCAGGGAGGGTTTCTCGGGGGTTCGTGTGCCTCTTTGTCCACCGTAGGAAGGAGCTCACACCGAGGAGGGAGCTCGAAGGAGGGAGGAAGGGGCCACATCATGGGGTGCACTGCTGCGTGCATGTTGCACCTTGTGCATAGGGAGGAAAATAGGGGAATTTGATTCCCTTTATTTTCATTTTTTAAAACCCGTAAATTAATTTCCATTAATAATAGTTATTATTTAACTTTTAAAACCCAATAATAATACTACCATTAATGCGATAATAATAATAATAAAAGATAATAATAATACTCATTTTATTATTATTATTATACACATTAAACACTTATCTAAAAAGTAAAAAAAACTCCCCAATTAATCCTTCTTAAAGGAAACGTTTCATTGAGAAAAATCAAACTCCCCTTTACTCCTCAAATAAATTAAAAATATCTTTTACTTCAAAGTAAAAAAATTAATTCCTTTCCCATGATTAATAAAGTTCATTTTTCGTTGAATTTAATTAATTAACAAAATAATAATAATAATAATTAAATCATTATTATTATTATTATTAAAACATTCTTTTTTTAAATTCCAACCAAAACTCCCCAATTCATTACTATTATTATTTATAATAATAATATCCATAATTATTAATAATTATAACACTCGTAAAACCATAATAATAAAAATATAATTATTATTACTCAAACCTTTGATATAACCCAGAAACTCTATTAAATAACCACACTCTTTCATTAAATTCGAAACTTCTTATTTAATTAAGCGTTTCATCAAGATACCCAACAGCCTCATTAAATTCAACAAAATATTACACCCCATTAAATAAAAACAGAACTTTGACAAACCCCATAATTAAATTGTATTAAAAGAAACAATAAAAAGCCCATTTTAATTATGTCCAACCTCCCCATTTAAATCCACATTAATTATCCAATTTGTTTTTAACCTTCATTTATTGTTCTTTTAATAAATGTTTCGTAATTAATTATAAATCTCCATATTGATCATTAAATTATTTTAACATTTATTTAACTAAGTAACAACAAAAATAATAATAAAATCATTATTATTATTATTCAAACTTTCATTTATTTAAAAACCAAAACCCCCAATTTATTACAATATCATTAATATGATAAAAAATATAACCCATAACCCCTCATTTAATTAAAAGTTTCTTTGAGAAGCTCAAAAGACACATTTAATTCTCATAAATTATACACTCCTTTAACGTGCAATTAAAATCTCAAAGTATCAAAATAATTTATGACTCTACAATAATAACAATGACATTATTATTATTAGCACATTCTTCCATTTAATAAAAAAAGGTCCTTTAATAATTCTGAAACTCTTCATTTAAATAAAACGGTTCTTTGATAAACCCAAAAGCCACGTCAATACCTTCAACTTCCATTTAATTAATTCTTTAACATTCAATAAATTTAACAACCACAATAATAGTAATAATAACTTCATATTATTATTATTATTAAAACTTTATTTTAATTAATCCAAAACTCTCATATAATCATATTTAATTAAAAATAATAATAATAATTTATTAAATAAGATAAACTGCACAGGTTGTACCGCAACCATGTGCTGCCCATGGAGATCCATTAAAGTGTATTTTTCTAGATCCGGTTCCCCCAAGACTCATTGGGACACCTGCTAAAATTTATCGGGTAATTACGCAATTCACTAAATTACACCATTAGTTGTTCCAACACTCATGATAAAATTCTAGAGATCTGTTTAAAAAAAGTTCCGTTGATAAATCGAAAAAGAATTCGGAAACATTCGTATTTTATCCCGGTTCAAAAACATGGGACTTTAAAATATACCCACCTTAAAAACTTCTCGCCCCCAAGAATCCATCGTGAAACACTACTAAATCAACTAACCTACCAAGGTCATTTAAGAAGATCAATAAAAATATTACCAGACAACTCCGTTCTAAAAGCTCGACATCACCTGCTGACACATTTATAAAAAGAAAGATGCAATAATACCCACCTTAAGATTTTCCTTGATGTCTCAAGAAAAGATTATCCGCTCACCAGTGCATGTTTTTAGAATAAATTAATGCATGTGTGTGACATTCCACAAACCATGTTCACCACGTCAAACATTGATCATAAAAATCCGTAACATAAACCTATCGGTGTGCCACAACAACCGAGTCCCAAGAAGTCCTCCCGAGTAGTGGGATGAACTTAATTTAATAGCCTTGAACATTCTATGGGTACTACCTACCACAGGTTAGACCCTTACGAAACATTAACATTGACCCTCTCTCTTGGTCACGCAAAACTGGAATCCCAAGATTCAAAAACCCCTTTTTCTTCTAGGAATTTTAATTAATTTATTTCAACATTTTAACATCTGAATGAATTTCAGCATACACAAATGTACATATTCACAACAAGCCACTTGGTTTTCAAAAATAAAAATCTGTAGAAAAAATAGGCATGTTATCACAAACATCCTCTTTAATCATCATTAAAAGTTATTAAAATATAAACAGGAAATTTAGAAACTAAATTCCTTTTACAGAAAAGGCGAACTCCAAAGTTCTCATTTATTCGATCTGGGTTCTTCCAAAATCAACCCAACAACAGTTCATTATAATCAAAACTCAGAAGTTTTATATTTTTAACCATTTTCAAACATATTATGGTTGTATAAGGTTAAAACACATGGGTGGCCATATACCAATCGATAAGGCGTCCATACACCTTATCGCTGGAATTTGGCCCCCATTTATCACAATCAACATTTATTTAACATTTTATCTTTAGCACCCCGTTCACATATCCAAAACATCTCTAACATGTTATCATAAGCAGTAACACATCAACATGCTATAACAAAGAAGCATGGAACAATAACAAAACATACTAATAACTGAAACAGTGTGGAATATAATCACTCAAGCATGTTAAATCTATTATCGGAACAAGCTATCTATAGAGGCATGCTAAATCAGATCAAAACATGGTATTGCACCCAAGGAACACAATCCAAATTAGCAGGCATCCTACTAATCCAACTAAATGGAATGTTATATGCATGACATGTGAATCTATAAGTGACTAAGATGATGCATGTATGAAACTTCCTTTCCATATCAGGCCAAGACAATTATTTTTCAAAATTCTCAAAATCAGTAAATAGCAGAAAATAAACCAGTCACTCAAGGTGAAATCATATCAACTGTAACCTCTAATAGTACAAACATCAATTCCCATCCCTAGCCACTCGGTCATTTACCATACATGAGGTGATCAGTCCCAAGCACGACTATTAACCCAAGCGCCGACACATTCCTAGTCTCCTGTCTACAAACCCCAAAACAGAAAGACAAAAGGAAAAGAAAGAAAACCTAAAACTTCCTTTGATACCACTTTGTAACCTCTCGACCCAGCTCACCACTAAACCGGAGACCGGACCGGTCGCCACATGAACTCAAGCGCGCCTCCCCATATGCCAGAGGTTTCCGACTAGTAGAGAGGGTCTAAGGATAGTCAGTTGGGAGACTATACCCTCATTTTAGTGTTCAAAAATAGACAAAGGAGGAAACGGTATAATAAATGAATAAGCAGCAGAAAGTATATTTTATAAATCTTGTAAAAAAACAAATGGCCAACGCCAAAGTGTACAACGGATGTCTGCATGACATGATAATGATACAAAAGTAGAAAATAGTGAAAAAAACAGCATGCTTTACATTTCAATGCATAAATAAATAAATAATGACTCAAAGCCCCACGGGCGATCTCCTCGAGCATCCTGAGCCTCCACTCCATCCTGTGATCTTAAATCCCAATTAAATGCAAACAACATAGTCCTGCAACCAAATAGAATCTACTTGGGTACCCAGTATAATGGCGGCCCGAGTAGGGTGTGAGATATAAATCTCAGTAGGCCGGGACCACCGATGTCTACCCCAAACCGACATTTAATAAATAACTTATAATATGTGAAAGCATGCATAAATTAAGTAAACAGTACAATGTAACCATATACCAAAGTACCTACTTCAACCCTCAGTTGGTGTTAGAACCTGTATTATACATTTGTCATATATACTCAATATTCATTACATAATCATTCATCGGTTATTAATTATTCCAATCTTAATAAATTATTAAGGTCTTGAGATTCAACCTACGACCAACATATCCTGTATAAATCACTCACCACAGATGTATCTAAAGACCATATATGTAATAAAAGTAAAGACTAATTCTAAGCTTGTTCTTTTTCTTGGATAACGTGTCATAAGTTATTCAATTCAACCTTTCATATACTAAGTCTGAGCCCACCCACTAAAAGTGGTTCACCCAAATCATAAATAAGTCTGAAACCTTTCTCATAAACAATTCACAAATCATCATGTCTCAACCACCTTCATTAACCATTAACTCATTTCATGCATGAACAATTGGACCCACAGTCCAATGTTAATTAATGGGTGTAGAACATCATGTCTAGCACCCTCGTGAGTATTTGGAGCATCAGTCCCTGTCTCACAACCCATGGGTATTTGGAGCATCAATCCCTGACCCATAAAAGTATATTTGCTTGCAAGCTGGGTGTAGAACTCCATGTCTAGCACCTCGTGAGTACTTGGAGATTCAGTCCTTGTCTCACAACCCATTTAACAATCATAAATATATATTTATCATTGATTTAGAACACCATGTCTATCACCCTGTGAGTATTTGGAGCTTCAGCCCTTGTCTCACAACCCCTTTATCAATCATACATATATATTTATCGTTGGTGTAGAACACCATGTCTATTATCCCGTGAGTATTTGGAGCTTCACTCCTTTTCTCACAACCTGTTTATCAATCATACATATATATCTATAATTGGTGTAGAACACCATGTCTAACACCCCAAAACCATCCATTAATTAATTCATAAATTATTTAATCCAATCCTTTAATTAATTCAATAACTAATTAAAAACATAAATCGCCCATCAAAAGTCAACCCTTAATTAACTATTCAATATCTCAATAGTAAATAATTAATTAACAATTAATAGTTCTTAGAAAGCCAAATAAACAATTAACTCAACATTTAATTATCCAAATTCGTTAACAAGTCTCAACCCTTCCACTCAAATAGTGATTCGTCAAGGACTCTAACAATTTACATGCGCCTCATAATCATCACAAAAAATGCTGAACAAGCCCATATATTAAGATATAATCACAATCATCATCTCATAATATAGAACAAATCCATCCAAGACAACTTAATGCATTGAAATATAACAAGTATCAAAATGTACCCTTGGCCAACATTCGTAACAAACAATCAATTCACACTCTTAATTTAATGAATGGAAATTAATTAATTCAAAAATTAATTAATTAAATATTATCTCTTACACCAATCATAAATTAATTAACCATTTAACATTTAACATGTAATAATTAATCCATCCATTAATTATTAACAATTTCCAATTTATACTTTTGAACATGTCAAATATTAAATATTCCCAATCATAATTAAAATCCACACATTTTATTCTAACTCATGACTTGATAATTAATTCTACAATTAATTACCCTATTATACATTCTTCCCATTCAAATAATTTAATTGTTTAACCATATAACTTTAACCAAATTAGAAAAACATGATTAAAAATAACACAAGTTCAAGCCCTCATTTATTTCATGTGGGTGACATCATTTAATAACTTCTAAAGTGTCATGCATCGATATATCATAATCAAGGAAACTTACATTCTCAATTTATTTAAAGAAGATATAATTCTTAAAATAAAGTGTTAAGGATTTGAGAACATACCTCGGGGTCGCACCATTTTAAATCTGAAGCGTTTTAATGTACTTGGCAGTAACTAGTCCACAACTGGTCCGTAATCGCACGTGCACCGACCTTTATATATATATATATATATATATATATATATATATATATATATCTGTGCGCATTGTCTACATTGATCAACGAAAATTACATATATTAAACTGGTAACCAGAATCAATGTTTTAATGAACAATTCATCTCTAACTTAGTACCAGGAACACATAAAAATATTTAACAGGCCTTAATATAACCAGTGCAAAACCAAACCGTGGGTTTAGAAACTAACCCAAACCGACGACAGTAAGAGAATTCAAGACGATCCGCCTCGCCCTTAGTGGTGGATGTCGGAATATGGAAAAATGGGTCCCGAGTCAACATTCGCATATCCTAAAAGTAAAGGAACACAACGATCAAATTAAACCCAAACCTTTGGGTTTTAGATGAGAAAACAAGGTGAGAGAGAGGAGTCAAAAGATGGATGCGAATCACCTATTATACGCAGACCGACTCACCTTGACGAGGAAGATAACATTCATGAAGAGTCCGAGGGGACTCGTCGCGCTCAAAGTGGAGTTCGGGAAAGGGGTGGTGTGGCTCTAGGTATTTCCCGAAGGGGGGTTATGCCACAGAGGTCACACGCTGTAGGAGCTCCGCTCGGGTGCCACGCTGCTGCAGGGAGGATTGCTCAGGGGTTCGTGTGCCTCTTTGTCACACCGCGGGAAGGAGTTCACGCCGATGAGGGAGCTTGAAGGAGGGAGTAAGGGGCCGCATCATGGGGTGCACTGCTACGTGCATGTTGCACCTTGTGCGTAGGGAGGAAAATAGGGGAATTTCATTCCCTTTATTTTCTTTTTTTCAAACCCCTAAATTAATTTCCATTAATAATAGTTATTATTTAACTTTTAAAACCCAATAATAATACTACCATTAATGGGATAATAATAATAATAAAAGATAATAATAATCATCATTTTATTGTTATTATTATACACATTAAACAATTATCTAAAAAGTAAAAAAAACTCCCCAATTAATCCTTCTTAAAGGAAACGTTTCATTGAGAAAAATCAAACTCCCCTTTACTCCTCAAATAAATTAAAAATATCTTTGACTTCAAAGTAAAAAAATTAATTCCTTTCCCACAATTAATAAAATTCATTTTTCCTTGAATTTAATTAATTAACAAAATAATAATAATAATAATTAAATTATTATTATTATTATTATTATTAAAACATTCTTTTTTTCAAATTCCAACAAAAACTCCCCAATTCATTACTATTATTATTTATAATAATAATATCCATAATGATCAATAATTATGACACTCGTAAAACCATAATAATAAAAATATAATTATTATTACTCAAACCTTTGATATAACCCAGAAACTCTATTAAATAACCACAATCTTTCATTAAATTCGGAACTGCTTATTTAATTAAGCGTTTCATCAAGATACCCAAAAACCTCATTAAATTCAACAAAATATTACACCCCATTAAATAAAAACAGAACTTTGACAAACTCCATAATTAAATTGTATTAAAAGAAACAATAAAAACCCCATTTTAATTATGTCCAACCTCCCCATTTAAATCCACATTAATTATCCAATTTGTTTTTAACCTTCATTTATTATTCTTGTAATAAATGTTTCGTAATTAATTATAAAACTCCATATTGATCATTAAATTCTTTTAACATTTATTTAATTAAGTAACCACAAAATTAATAATAACATCATTATTATTATTATTCAAGCTTTCATTTATTTAAAAACCAAAACCCCCAATTTATTACAATATCATTAATATGATTAAAAATCTAACCCATAACCCCTCATTTAATTAAAAGTTTCTTTGAGAAGCTCAAAAGACACATTTAATTCTCATAAATTATACACTCCTTTAACATGCAATTAAAATCTCAAAGTATCAAAATAATTTATGACTCTGCAATAATAACAATGAAATTATTATTATTAGCACATTCATCCATTTAATAAAAAAGGTCCTTTAATAATTCTGAAACTCTTCATTTAAATAAAACGGTTCTTTGATAAACCCAAAATCCACATGAATACCTTCAACTACCATTTAATTAATTCTTTAACATTCAATAAATTTAACAACCATAATAATAGTAATAATAACTTCATATTATTATTATTATTAAAACTTTATTTTAATTAATCCAAAAGTCTCATATAATCATATTTAATTAAAAATAATAATAATAATTTATTAAATAAGATAAACTGCATAGGTTGGACCGCAACCATGCATTGCCCATGCAGATCTATTAAAGTGGATTTTTCCAGATCCGGTGCCCCCGAGACTCATCGGGACACCCGCTAAAATTTATCGGGTAATTATGCAATTCAAGAAATGACACCATTAGGTGTTCCAACACTCAGAATAGAATTCTAGAGCTCGGTTTAAAAAAGTTGTGTTGATAAATCGAAAAAGAATTAGAAAACATTCGTATTTTATCCTGGTTCAAAAACATGGGACTTTACGGTGGAGGAATCTATTATAATACATAAAAAATACAATTGTCCACAAACAGAGAGGTTCTGACAATTAGACATGGAGTAATTTTCCCGCAAGAGGAAGATGCTCCCAATTTCAATCTTCAAATATTCCATAAACAGAATATTTTGGCTGCTCATAATCCTTTCTAGAATTGATAATCAAAACACAAAGCAATTGTTGATATTGAGACCTCTGAGTTGACTCTGAATCGCTCCATACCAACCATATAGAGGCTTATCAGAATAGTTCGAACAATTTTCATGGAAATTGTTGGTTTATTGAAAACTTTCATCGATCCCCGGTAATGATAAATGATAGAAATTCAGGTCCATGAAAATAAAAGATGAGATATTAACACATTAGATAGTATAAATGACATATCACATACCCTGCTCAATTTAGGAGGCTGTAGGAATGATGAAGTACTGAATTCATCATAGTGGTAAGTATTCTTCCACTTCCTGAAAGCATTATTTGGAAACTTCATATTGGATACATATTCTATGGTACCCAAGAACATAGAAACAGTATGTACCTATTGAGGTGGCAGTTTGGGCATTCTGGTGGAGATGCATTCCAGTTCAATATCATGTACATCTATTTTGAGGGGGATTCTTAGCCATTCTGGTTGAAAGACATTGCATCAGCAAGCAATATTCTATTTCCAAAGCATAGAGCCGTGCACTTAAACATCCTTGCAACTACCTAAGAAAAAATTTGGTTAGAGCACAATGGACATCAATGAACATAAACATCTTCAAACAACAGTTATAAGTAGAGAAGGTTTTGAAATAACATTAACTGGATACATGCATACGTGAAATGATGGGATGGAGAGGGGTTATTCCAAGCTAGGATCTCTTCTTCTCTCATGCCCCCGAGTTGAAGAAAGCTATAAATGAAAAAAGCTTCTATCATGCCCCCATTATGAAGAAATATGTAGCAGAAAAAACTCATTCCGATGATGTTATTTCTTAAGCCTAGTCAATTGGAAACATTTCTTTCAATCAAAACCTGTTATGACACCCTTTCACCAAAAACAATTTTATCCCTGCCTTAATGCATGAAAATTAGTTGATGGTAAAAGAAAAATGTTTCCTATTACAAAATGTTGAGTAGTTATTATTAACATGATCTGTTCATTGATATAACATTCAGTTTGCATGTTTTCAGTTAAAAATGAATTTTCATATGTTACTTTTATATTAATGATGATAACGAATGAAAGTGTTCAATTTATTTGAATGAAATACCATGCCGCAATTATGAAGAAGTCTTTATTCATGATGATGGTGGTGAAAGCAAGTTAGTGATTCAAGCTACAAAACAGAAATATGTGAAGGAAAAATTGTAGAAGACCATTTATTGTAAAACAATGCGAGTACTGAAATATAGTTGATTGAAATGATCCAATTATAAATATGTAGTACTTTTCTCAAATAACATTTTCAGAATGGGGGTAATAGCTCAACAATAATGAATGGACAACTATAAAATCTAAAAAAGAAAAAAAGAAAAAACTGGATAGGTATGAATTTACAAAGATAGAAAATTTCATTAAGTTGATTAAAAACATGAATCTGACCAAACTTGTTTAGCATTTTTTTGATAAAAGAATATGTAAAATGAAAATAATAATCAGAAAAAGAATGAATACATTCAAATAATCAGAATTTTAGTGTCAGTAACAGTACCTGAAACTAAAATCTGCATCAACATAAATAGAAATTCCCACATATATGGATGTGGGAAAATGAAATAGGTATGATATACCTGTAGAATAAGATTCAGCATCACAGTGATGTAGTTAAACACAATTAGCGGCATTAAGACTACCTACAACTAAATTTTTCTTCAACATAAACCGAAATACACAAATACATTGATGTGTCAAAATAATAATTGTAAGCTATAACTACATGAAAAGAGGCAGGATCACTGTATCGAAGTTGGAACACATTTAGAGGCAGTAAGACTAACTGAAACTAAAATATCCTTCAACATAAACAGAATTACAGATATTCATGGACATGGGAGATTAAAAATTGTAAGGTATACCTACATGGAAAGAGGCTGGATCACTGTATTGAAGGTGAACACATTTAGAACTAGTAAGACTACCTGCACCTGAAATCTGCTTCAACATACACATAATTACACACATACATGGATGTGAGAAATTAGAAATTCTAAGGTATACCTATATGATAAGAGGTAGAATAATATTAATAAAGTTGAACACATATAAATGCAGTAAGATTTCCTGCATGTAAAGAACATGAAATTCCAGGATTTTTTTAAATACTTTGGAATTTTACGAGTCTGCGGCTTCTGAAGGAGCTTGATTCTGAGGCCTGGTGTGCCCTGATCAATTTACGAAGTTTAGCTCGGGTACGTTTAGTGAATGAACGAGCGAGTTTTTATAACTTTTGAACCGGTACTTGGAATTAAAATCCGAGGGCACCGATGAATTCGCAGCGCCGTGATTCACTTAGGCGAAGCTTAACTTCGACTAAAAAGGGTCGGACGAAAAAGATAAGTTTTTAGACTTTAAGAAAAAGAATTTAATATAATAAAATAACTATTAGTTATTTTATTCTTTTTATTTCACCGTTGAGTGACAGTTGGTGGAATCTCAGTGTAACGACAATCAATAAATGAGGTCCATTTAATGACTCATCTCTTTGGTTTTGTAACAACAACGCCTGTGTGTTTAATAGGTTCATTAATTTTAGGCTCATTAATGAACCATAATAATGAACACAATGTGAGGATTAATTATTTTATTAATCAACCCTTTGGAAAACGAATGGAGAACCTGCGGGAGAAAGATCTGACGAAACGCCGACGACGCCAGCCTCCAACGAAGAACGACGAAGATTGCCAGTTCCTCAGAGATTGGCGACACGCCACCAATCCTCTTCCCCGCGGCCAGAGAGGAGACACCGCTTCCTCCATGGCACGCCCCGACAATGCCTAAGATCCTCTTCTCCGCGATGCCGTGTACCACGACACTGACGATCATCTTCCTTATTGAGGGAGGGGTTTTGGTTTACTTTTCTTTATGTGGATTATACCCTCGGCATGACGTATAATTGTTGGGAGTATTTTTCAAACCGCTAACGCGGTATGTGCGGACCAACGAACAAGTCTGAACCCACCGCTATTCTGTTCTTGATGCGCAGCACGTATGGCTATGGGGAAGTGGGACCGGAATGGAATTTGGAGGCCTTCGCAGTGATGTACAGGTACCAGGATGACCACAGGCGCAGACAGGAGAAAGAACGGACCACTGGAACGACTTCGGTGGCCCGCAGAAACCTCCGACGGCGCCCCGGTAGAAGCCGCCGCGGCTGAAGCCGCGGAGGCAGGCGGTCAGATCCCACGGCCGTGCGGGATCCGGAGGGGATGCAGCGACCGCGCGCCGCGCCCGTGGAGTGCAAAGGAGGGGGGGCCGTGTCCCCCCCTGCTCGGCCCGCTGGCTGAGCCAGCGCACCCCCCCGGTCGGGCCGGGGCGGGTCGCGCGGACCGGGCCAGGCCACACCCAGCCGGGTCGGGCCGCGCTCCACCGGGCCGGACCCAGACCCGGGCCGGGTCGACCCGGTTCGGGCTGACCCAGGGGGGTTGGGTCGGGCCCGAACCCCCCACTCTGAACCATTTTTGGTCTTTTTCCCATAACTTGTGATATGAACCTCCAATCGACGCACCGTCAGTTGCGTATGAATCCTTGGATCAAGATGAGAAGTTTAGTATATTACACTTGTGGTTTTGAAAAAGTTTGGGTATGACCGGGTTGGTTCGATCTCTAAACCAACTAGGCCCTTGGAGCGGAAACGCTCATATCTCAAGAACCGGACATCCGATTGATGTGCCGTCAATTGCATTGGGATCCTTTTATTGAGACGATAATTTTGACTTACCCGCATGAGTTTTGGATGTAGCTGGAGTATGGTCGGGTTGGTTTTATCTTGAAAACCAACCGGGCCCCTGGAACGGAATATCCAATAACTCTAAGACTGGGCGTCCGATTGACGCACAGTCTGTCGCGTTGGTTTCCTTTTGATGAGGCGGAACTTTGGGATACATCAAATCTGGACTTTGTGATAGTTGATGTATCAGATATCTTTTTCTCGGGGAGAAAACCCTCCCGGAATTGAGCATGCTATGTGCGGGAACCCTAGAGCTGGCGGTGACTGCATCGACTTCTGTACTGGAATCCTCCGTGGGTTCGACAGCGACGACTACCGTACTAGAATCCTTCGTGGGTTCGACGGAGATGAATACTGTTCTTGTATCCTATGTGGGTCCGGTAGTATTGGACTCTATACTTGTATCCTGTGTGGGTCCAGCAGAGTAGCTGGTCTTGTATCCTGTGTGGGTCCGACAACTTAGCTGGTCTTGTATCCTATGTGGGTTTGACAACTTAGATGAATCAGTGGCTACATCTGATCATCTCTATCGCCTTACAAAGTGTATAACTGTGTGAGCTGAGTCTTGATTTTCAATCATTATCATTGATGTGGTTGACTTACTTTCCTGTGTGGATTGGTTCGTGCTTTCCTGTGTGGACTGGGTTGTGCTTTCATATGTGGACTGGGTTGTGCTTGGGCTCGGGAGATGGAGCCGAACTGTAACTGATGACTTAGGTATATGTATGTTCATATACCTAAGTAGTGTTATTGATACTTCGTGATTGTATCTTTCCTTTGTGGTTTATCCTTTGTGGATTCTGAGAGACCTTCGGGGGTCTCAGGGTCCCTACTAAGTATCATATACTCACCCCTACACAGGATATGCCCGCACTACGTTGTGTTGGATATAGAAGATGGACAAAACTGATCGAGGTGGAGGCTTGGGGAGCTGGACAGTACCCGGAGGTTAACCACTTGGCGGGGCGTACACGGAGCGGACAGCCGGACCCGAGGAGCCGAGGAGACTATCTGTACCCACCCTTCAGGTGGGATTTCCTGAGGACAACTTAGTGCTGCTATTTTTACTTACTGTTGTTGTATTTTCCTTTCAGTTGTACTATACTTTCAGTTGGGTTTGTATTCTGGCCCATTTTTTTTTTCAGCACTTACCTTGTACTCAGTTTTACTTAGTGGTTACTTCACTTGTGTACTCTGTTGTGTATGTTAATTCATAAAGGAAATGCCTTCCCTTATTTTGGGATTTACGCCTTTGGTGCTAGTCCCCAGCCCCTGGCCTATGGAAGGCGGGCTTGGGGTAGTCACGGCACGGGCCCCGAGGACAGGTCGTGAAAAATTGGTATCAGAGGAGTTTGTTTTACAGCTGAACTCAGGACTCTGATATTTTCTTCTCTGTGAAGCAATAATGTTTAGAGTAATGAGTGTGGTTATCAGTCCAGGGATTCCAGTGTTGGTGCGGCGGATGACATATCCATACACGAGGACCATGACTTCTGATTTCCGACTCAATGCACGAAAACATTTATTGCATGTGTGTTTCAAAAGTTTTCTTTGTGATTACTTTGTGTCAGCTCACCAGGTATACTGTATTAATAGTGGCGCACTTGTTTCTTTTCAGGATGGCCCCACGACGGCAGCCAGCTAGGGTTCTGAGCTTTGTGCGAGATGACAACCCACCAAGCGATGAGGCCTCAGTGCAGGGGACCATTACCACGGAGGCACCAGTGGTACCTCTACCCACCGAGCCACCGATGCCACCCACCCCAGTGGCGGAGAGTGCACGCTGCCTGAGCGCGTTGCACGAGTTTAAGAGACAGAGAACACCCAGGTTCTGCGGAGAGATGGATCCTCAGGCAGTCGAGGATTGGATGGAGGCTATTTTCAGAGTCTTCATGTTGGTAGGGACACCAGTAGACCTCTTGGTGATCCTTACCACGAGTCTCCTGCACACAGTAGTAGGAAGATGGTGGAGCCTGATGCTCCAGGTGCATGATGAGGCATATCTTCTTTGGATGGATTTAGAGAGCCTCCTCCGCTCAGAGTTTATTCCAGCCACCCTTCATGCGGTGCGCATCCAGGAGTTACTATAGCTACGGCAGGGCGGCATGTCAGTAGCCTAGTACTCGGTGAGATTTACCAACCTGTCATGCTATTACACAGACATGGTACATGACCCATTATTCCGGGCCCAGACCTTCAAGCAGGGGCTGAGGCATGAGATCAGGGCTTTGACGATTCCGCTCAGCATTTCGACCCAGGTGGGGGTGCTAGAGTGAGCCCTGCTAGTGGAGAGCTTTCTCACCGAGCAGCCGTCAACAACGAGACCAACTGCATGATGACACAGAGTAGAGTCTTCTGCGGCTGGCAGTCGATAGACGATGCAGGGGTCCAAGCGGACCAGGTTGTCAGGTGGGCGACCTCAGGACACAGGTTCGGCTGTGCAGGGCACATGACGCAGATCCAACCTTCTGAGGAGAAGACAGTGCTATGCATGCGGCAGGCAGGGCCACATGTCTCGTGACTGCTCGAACTTCCATGTAGACGAGCAGGAGACAGTGGAGGGACCTCCTAGGCAGAGGCAGAGGTTCGACTGTGGCGGTCCACAAGGAGCAGGTGGACAAGGCAGAGGAGCTGGCCGAGCAGCGGGTGGTGGACGACGCTTCGAGGCTCTACCACCACCACCCCCATAAGGTCCACCCCGACCATAGGTAGCTGGTGGGCAGAGGCAGGCTCAGCTCTAGGCAGCAGAGGCTTACAACCACAGTGCACCCGAGATGATTCGAGGTACTATCTGTGTATACTCCACCCTTGCTGCAGTTCTTATAGACATAGGTGAGAGTCATTATTTCATTACCGCTGCCCTTGTTCGTAGCTCGAAGATACCGACGGAGCCGTTGGCTTGATCCTTGCGACTAGAGACTCCTACAGAAGCAGACTCGACGATTACGCACTGGTGACGGTAGTGTGAGCTTACTCTAGGAGGAGAGAGCTTCGGCTGAGATCTTCTTGTAGTGGCGTCGAGGCCTTACGACGTCATCTTGGGTATGGACTGATTATCTACAATCCATGCTCAGATTGACTGTATTAGGTGCAAGGTACGGTGTGTCCACACAGATGGGACCATGTACACCTTCACCAGTGAGAAGGGAACCATAACAGTACAGGATGGACTCTTCCAGAGGAGAGGGCAGTCGATCACACATCAGTTGGCCAGTCTCATCCTCAGAGAAGTTGATGTGCGGAGTCCGAGTTTTCCTGTAGTGGTGGACCAGTATACAGAATTTTTTCCTGATGATGTTCCAGGACTACCTCCTTGTAGGGAGGTATATTTCTATATAGACCTATACCCCAGAAAATCACCGATATCCACTCCAGCATATCGGATGGCTCCTGCCGAGCTTCGTGAGCTGCGGGTACAGCTAGAGGACTTACAGGGGAAAGGTTTCATCCGACCCAGTGTTTCACCCTAGGATTCTCCGATTCTGTTCATCAAGAAGGTGGATGGGAGCTTGCGACTGTGTGTCGACTACCGTCGCCTGAACTAGGTGACCATGAGGAACAAGTATCCGCTTCCGAGGATTGATGACCTCTTCGATCAGCTCAAGGGAGCACGATGGTTCTCGAAGATAGACCTCAAGTTAGGCTATCATCAGCTCCGAGTTCAAGATAAGGATGTGCAGAATATGGCCTTCAGGTGTCGGTATGTCCACTATGAGTTCTTGGTCATGCCCTTTGGTGTGACCAATGCTCCAACAGTGTTCATGAGTCTCATGAACAGGATCTTCCAGCCCTACTTGGATCGGTTTGTCATAGTCTTTATTGACGACATACTGATTTACTTGACCACCGAGGAGGAGCACGCCTAACACTTACAGGTTGTAATGGATACACTCTGAGAGCACCGGCTTTATGGTAAGCTCTCTAAGTGACAGTTCTGGCTTCGAGAGGTCCAATTCTTAGGACACGACATCTCAAAGGCGGGAGTTGCAGTGGATCCCGTGAAGGTCGAGGCAATACTTTCTTGGGAGCCGCCCAGGAGCGTGACAGAGGTGCAGAGTTTCATAGGTCTGGCGGGTTACTATCAGAGATTTGTGCTAGAATTTTCCAGAGTTGCAGCACTACTCACAGCATTGACGAAGAAGGGGAAACCCTTCTCATGGTCAGACAGATGTCAGTAGAGCTTCTAGGAGTTGAGGCAGATATTGACCAGTGCGCCCATCTTGAGGCTACCGGAGGAGGGCGTGGGGTACGTAGTTTACTACGATGTATCAGGGAACAGAATCAGGTGTGTATTGATGCAGGAGCGAGCAGTGATCGCTTACGGTTCATGGCAGTTGAGGCCACACGAGAAGAAATACGCTACCCATGACCTGGAGTTAGCAGTAGTGGTCTTCGCCCTGAAGATGTGGCGGCATTAGCTCATAGGAGAGCACTTTATAGTCTACTCTGACCACCAGAGTCTTGGGTACATTTTTTCATAGAAGGACCTGAACATGAGACAACGACGATGGCTCGAGTTCCTCTAGGATTATGACTTTGAGATTGTCTATACTCTTGGAAAGGGGAAAATTGTGGCTGATGCTCTAAGCAGGAGATCATACATTCAGCTACTTGGGGAGGCGATGGAGCAGTTAGCCGCTTTGCAGATATCCTTTGTGGATAGAGATGGGGAAACCTATCTACAGTCCCTCACAGTCACTCCTCCACTTCTTCAGCGGGTCAGAGAGGCACAACGTGGAGACGTTGGCTGTGAGGCGCGACATGCTCATATATCCTTAGGGCTAGCACCCGATGGATATTCTGAAGGAGGGGAGCACATCATCCTCTTCCGGGGATGTACTATGGTACCGATTACATTGCAGGAGGAGGTGCTGAGGGAGTTCCACACTTCCCCTCTAGCGGTACATCCTGGGGTAGCGAAGATGTATCAGGACCTCAGATGATAGTACTGGTGGCCGGGTATGAAGAAGGATGTGGCAGAGTTCGTTTCTCGATGTCTTACTTGCCAGAAAGTGAAGGTGGAGCACTAGGTACCTGCAGGCTTGGTACAACCCTTAGAGGTCCCGGAGTGGAAGTGGGATGGGATATCCATGGATTTCGTGACGGGGCTTACACGTACTTCCAGAGGACATGACACCATATTGGTGATCATAGACCGACTCACCAAGTCGCCCCACTTCCTACCGATTAGAGAGCAGGGCTCAGTAGAGAGCTTAGGATGCCTCTACATTCAGGAGATCGTACGACTTCATGGGGTTCCATCATCTATCATCTCCGATCGAGATTCTCACTTTACTTCCCGGCTTTGGAAGGGGTTGCAGGAGGCCTTTGGGATGAAACTACTCCTGAGCACTGCCTTTCACCCACAGAAGGATGGCCAGACGGAGAGGACCATTCAGACACTTGAGGACATGCCCCGTGCATGTGTCCTTGACTTTGGTCACAGCTGGGTGGATCACCTACCCTTGGTGGAGTTTGCGTACAACAATAGTTACCACTCCACCATCGGGATGACACCATACAAGGCATTGTACGACTGACCTTGCAGATCAACTATGTGCTGGACAAACCCTGGGGAGTCAGCACTTGTAGGACCAGAGATGGTCCAGGCCATGAAAAAGAAGGTGCAGGTCATCCAGGAGCAGATGAGGACTACACAGAGCCGAAAAAATTCCTATGATGATAGGAGGTGAAGACCACTGGAGTTCGAGGATGGCAACCACTTTTTCTTACGGGTCTCACCTCGATGTGGATTATGGAGATTTGGCCGCAGCGGTAAGTTATCTCCACGCTTCATCGGACCTTTACCGGTCCTCAGCAGGGTAGGCGAGGTGGCTTACCGCCTGGCCCTTCCACCTCAGTTGCACCGGGTGCACGACGTCTTCCACGTATCTCAGCTGAGGAGATACGTGTACGACCTGACGCATATCATCAACCATGGGGAGCTGGACATCGATGACATGGTGACTTTTGCGGAGGTCCCGGTGGAGGTCTAGGATCGACAGAAGCGGGTCCTATGTGGATGGTCGATTCCTCTAGTGCACATCAGGTGGCTGCACGAGAACCTCCAGGAGAGCACGTGGGAGCGGGAGGCTCAGATGCATGCATAGTACCCTCATTTTTTCCCCTAGTTTATGTTGTATCTTTACGGGGATGCAAATACCTGAGGTGGGAGTAATGTAAAGACCCTAAAATTCCAAGATTTTTTTTAATCACTTTGAAATTTTACGAGTCTGCGGCTTCTGACGGAGCTTGATTCTGAGGCCCGGTGTGCCCAGAATCAATTTCCGAAGTTTAGCTCGGGTATGTTCAGTGAACGAACGAGCGGGTTTTTCTAACTTTTGAACCGGTTCTCGGAATTAAAATCCAAGGGAACCGATGAATTCTTAGCACCAGGATTCGCTTAGGTGAAGCTTAACTTCGACCGACAAGGGTCGGATGAAAAAGATAAGTTTTTAGACTTTTAGAAAAAAGAATTTTATATAATAAAATAATTATAAGTTATTTTATTCTTTTTCTTCCACCGTTGATTGAAAGTTGGCGGAATCGCAGTGTAACAACAATCAATAAATGAGGGCCATTTAATGACTCGTCCCTTTGGTTGTGTAACAGAAATTCCCATGTGTTTAATAGGTTCATTAATTTTAGGCTCATTAATGAACCATAATAATGAACACAACGTGATGATTAATTCTTTTATTAATCAACCCTTTGGAAGACGAATGGAGAACCCACGGGAGAAAGATCTGACGAAACACCGATGACGCCATCCTACGATGAAGATCGATGAAGAATTCTGGTTCCTCGGAGATTGGTGACGCGCCACCAATCCTCTTCCCCGCGGCCAGAGAGGAGACGTCGCTTCCTCCACGGCACGCCCTGGCAACGCCTACGATCCGCTTCTCCGCGACGCCGTGTACCACGACGCCGATGATCATCTTCCTTGTTGAGGTAGGGGTTTTGGTTTACTTTTCTTTATGTGGATTATACCCTCAGCATGACGTATAATTGTTGGGAGTATTTTTCGAACCGCTAACGCGGTGGGTGCGGACCAACGAACAAGTCCGAACCCACCGCTATTCTATTCTTGATGTGAGGAATGTATGGCTATAGAGAAGAGGGACCGGAATGACATTTGGAGGCCTTCACAGTGATGTACAGGTCCCGGGACGACCACAGGAACAGACGGGAGCAAGAACGGACCACCGGAATGACTTCGGTGGCCCGCGGAAACCTCCGGAGGCGCCCCGGCACGCCGCCGGCAGGAGCCGCTGCGGCTGAAGTCGCGGCGGCAGGTGGTCAGATCCCACGGCTGTGAAAAATCCAGAGGAGACGCGACGACTGTGCACCACGACCGTGGAGCGCAAAGAAGGGGGGACTGCGTCCCCCCCCTGCTCGGCCCGCTAGCTGAGCCAGCGCACCCCCCCCCCCGGCCGGGACGGGGCGGGTCGCGCGGACCAGGCCGGGCAGCGCCCAGCCGGGCCGGGCTGGACCCAGCCGTTTTGGGCCGCTCCCTACCGGGCCGGACCTGGACCCGGGTCGGGTCAACCCGATTCGGGCCGACCCAGGGGGGGTTGGGCCGGGTTAGACCGGGCCCAGACCCCCAACTCCAGACCATTTTTGGTCTTTTGCCCATAACTTATGCTACGAACCTCCGATCGACGCACCTTCAGTTGCATATGAATCCTTGGATCGAGACGGTCTTTTTGGTATATTATAATTGAGGTTTTGGGAAAGTTTGGGTATGGCCGGGTTGGTTCTAACTCGAAACCAACCGGGCCCTTGGAGCTGAAACGCTCATATCTCAAGGACCGGACATCCGATTGACGTGCCATCAATTGCGTTGGGATCCTTTTGTTGAGACGATCCTTTTGGATTACCCGCTTGAGGTTTGGACACAGTTGGAGTATGGTCGGGTTGGTTTTATCTTGAAATCCAACCGGGCCCCTGGAACGGAATAGCCAATAACTCTCAGACTGGGCGTCCGATTGACGCACCGTCTGTCACGTTGGGTTCCTTTTGATGATGCGGAACTTTGGGATACATCAACTCTGGACTTCGTGACATTTGATGTATCAAATCTCTTTTTCTCGGGGAGAGAACCCTCCCGAAATCGAGCATGCTGTGTGCGGGAACCCTAGAGCTAGCGGTGACTGCATCGACTTATGTACTGGAATCCTCCGTGAGTTCAACAGCGACGACTACCATACTGGAATCCTCCATGGGTTCAACGGCGATGACTACTGTTATTGTATACTATATGGGTCTGGCAGTATTGGACTCTGTACTTGTATCCTGTGTGGGTCTGGTAGAGTAGCTGGTCTTGTATCCTGTGTGGGTCCGACAGCTTAGCTGGTCTTGTATCCTATGTGGGTCTAACAGCTTAGATGAATCAGTGGCTACATTTGATCATCTATATAGCCTTGAAAAGTGTATACCTATGTGAGATGAGTCTTGATTTTCAATCATTATCATTGATGTGGTTGACTTGCTTTCCTGTGTGGATTGGGTTGTGCTTTCTTGTGTGGACTGGGTTGTGCTTTCCTATGTGGACTGGGTTGTGCTTGGGCTCGGGAGCTGGAGCCGAACTGAAACTGATGACTTAGGTATATGTATGGGAATATAACTAAGTAGTGTTGTTGATACTTCATGATTTTATCTTTCCTTTGTGGTTTATCCTTAGTGGATTCTGAGATACCTTCGGGGGTCTCGGGGTCCCTACTGAGTATCGTATACTCACCCCTGCACAGGCTATGCCCGCACTACATTGTGTTGGATGCAGATGACGGACTACACTGATTGAGGTGGAGGCTTGAGGAGCTAGATGGTACCCGAAGGTGGACCACTTTGTGGGGCGTACACGGAGCCGACAGCCGGACCCGAGGAGCCGAGGAGACTATCTATACCCACCCTTCATGTAAGATTTTCAGAGGACGACTCAGTGCTGCTTTTTTTAAATATTGGTGTTGTATTTTCCTTTCAGTTGTACTGTACTTTCAGTTGGGTTTGTATTCTGGCCCATTTTCTTTTCAGCACTTACCTTGTACTCAATTTTACTTAGTGGTTACTTCGATTGTGTACTCTGTTGTGTATGTTACTTCATAAAGGAAATTCCTTCCCTTCTTTTGGGATTTATGCCTTTGGTGCTAGTCGCCAGCCCCTGGCCTATGGAAGGTGGGCTTGGGGTAGTCACGGAACGAGCCCTGAGGATGGGTCGTGACACTGAAACTAAAAACTACTTCAACAGAAATGGAAATACAGACATACATGGATGTGGGAAAATGAATCATGTAAGGTATACCTGTATGGAAAGAGGCAGGATGACTGCTGAACATTGTCAAATGGTTAACTACACCTTTAAAAGGGTGATTTAACAAATGAAAACCAGGAAATATAATGCCCTTAGTTAATAGGGTTGATAAGTCTTGTAAAAGATAATGGTCCAGTTTTGAAATACATGATTGACATTTGATAAGTAAGACTGGTAGAAGAAAAAAATGACATGAACAATAGAAATAGTTCCATAGCTCATGCATTCCCTCACAACATGTCTGTTCGATGAAGTTGTATATCTCCAAAATGAAAATACAGTAATCCCTGTTGCATTAAACACATTAAAGATACCCTGAATTAATATTTATTACATTGAATGTAAATAAATGTTAAAAAAAGTTATTGAATATAACTTTAATAGTGTATTCTGAATATGCAAACAATGATGTTATATATAGTTAACCTTATAAAGCAACAACAATAATCAGTGTACATCCTGCATTTTTTGTATTGTTGTTGAACACATATCACTGAATCTAAAATTTATGTAGAGTTGATTTAATTCAATAGTAACATGGAATACAAATAGGAATACTATAATTAAAAGTAATATTTAATATGATTACATAGAACAAAATATAAGAAACAAATTGCTGAAATTGCATTACCTTCCATATTTGGTGAAATCATCAGTCATTCTTTTCTGTTTTGTCTTTTAATTTCTCTGTCATTTGGATTTCCAGATTTTCTGCCAAGCATGTTCTACCCACACTATCATGTGGTAAATGATGAGATTGATCAAAAACATATTCACTAACAAATTCAGACAGTAGGTTTTTCTGTATATAGAATGTAGTTAAAAGGAATAGTGGCTATCATTGCAACTGTATTGAAGTTTTAAAATAATGTATTGTTAAATAGAACATATGGAAGATAACATATATATACCTGAATTTTTGATAAAACTATAGATGGTGTATCAAATCCAAATCCAACCTTTCCACTGAGTTGAAATGATTCAACACTTTGATGATCCTATGATGGAACAATAAAAGGAAAAGTCTATTTACATGAAATTTACAAGAAGGAAATAGCAATTGAAGATAATGGAATATATTTTACCTAACTTTGCTCATACCTACTACTTACATTTGTAAAACCACTAATTTGATGATCCTATATAAAAATAATAATATGATTAACAGTTCATAGTTTTTCTATATAAATGAAATTTGGAATATATAATAGAAAGAACTTGATTTTATGTGAAGCTGTCATTGAATGAAGTTGCTGGTGTAGTTTTCTTTATCATTGATGAATATTACCTTGTATGCATTTTGTTCTATTTAATGGTGATGATTTTGAATATTAAAATTTGATACTTTAATAGACAGCATGACCTTTTTTTATTTGAAAACATTTATTCTGTCAAAAATCCGTACTCATCATCATCCTAATTTGAAAATGAAAGTTACTATTAGTTCAATTGAAGAGAACATATATTGGAAACATGATATTTTATTTTGTAGTAATAACAGTATCAATGATTCTCTCAAATCAGTAGCTATCTTACTTAAAAATTTCATTACTTGTTTATCAAATAGGACTACTGAGAAGGAGTCAGTGATATCTGTCACAAGAAGATGCACTCTATATCTATTGATTTATAAATGTGATTACTAAGGGATTACAGAATAGTAAAATTAGTCAGTACTATTAAAATATGAAAAGACTAATTATCTTTTATTGTAGAGAACAAATAAGAACCTTGGAGTAGTTCAATTTGGAGGGATTTTGCAACTGTTGCACCAAATTTTTCCATCAACATTGTGAACTTTTTTCATGCAAGAATTGCATGATTCATAGAACCAGTTGTGAGTGGTTTGAATTTTTTGTATTGTGATTGAAATTAAACATTTTGTAGGCTGTGGAAAATTGGGAATACAGTAGGTAATTAAATTTCACAATACATGACTGGGTACCTACAATATAATAAATTCATAATTAATTATATAATTTGACCATACATTACATACCTCTTCACAATTATTCACTTCAGAAATGGTTTTTTATTTTCACAATAAAGCATTTATGAAGTGTAAGAAGTTGGGTATGTTGTTTTTGGACTAAAGTTATCTGATGCCATTACAAAACCACATCTGAATAATGAAAAATAAAATTCAACTGTGAAATACAATCTGTAGATTAATGATACAGTATACACTAGACATCAGATATAAAATTCACATTTCCATAAAGTATTTAGAGCACCTTTTTCTGAACTTTTCTACATCTTCAATATTAAGGATGGAAATTATTTTTGTCGTGTTAATGGAAGTTGTTATTATAACAGATCCAAAAAGAAGTTTTAAAACCAATTCAGAGGGACGTCCACTTTATAACTTAAAACAGTAATAAACAATCGAAAGGGAAATAACACATTTTGTTAATTAAAAGTTTACTATTCAATTTCTTCACTCTGATTAGTTGTAGTATTATAATAGTCAATGACCCAACATTGTCTTTGAAGTAACGTGACATCTGATTTGCATAGTCACCCCATAAACCGCATTTAACTTGTAACCGACTGTACAAAAATAAGTAAAGTGTATTGTTAAATGTGAATAGCTGTTCAAATATACTAAAATGTCATAATTACTAACCTTTCATTATCTAAGACAATTTTTATCTTACAATTTGAATTACCCAATGTTTCAAGAGGACGTGACCAATGTAATTGTCCAATTATTTCTGAAATAGATAAGAAAGAAGAAAATTTTATGTACTGCAACATAACGTCCGATGATAGTATTTCATTAAATTATGCAATGATCTACAGAGGAACTTTATAAACATTTTAAAATTGTTACAGAAACCTCAATAAACCTATAACTATTAAATGTTGTTTTGGAACCCTTCTCTGTATTATGTCTTCAAAAGAAGTAAATTTGAAACTAAAATGTGACAGCGGTTCATCACAAGGCCGAACATGCATTGTTGATGTGAACAGTATTCGACAAGCATGTCTAGTTCCTAAGTAACTACATTGATTAGCATCTATTTGGATGTTTTTTTATAAAATAGCATATTCCTTCAAGCAACAAATTTTTGAACGTAGAGATGATTTGATGACCAGTAACAGTAAAATGTATCTTTGTTCCCTGCAGAAAGAATTTTCTATGGTTGTTAATAATTGGAAAACATACATATCTAATTGACAATGTTTTGTGTAGTTAAAATGAAAACACAAATACAATACAAGGAAGAACAACATAGTAAATTTAAAATGTGAAGTCACCTGTTGATCTCCAAGAATCATATCAATGGAAACAACATCATTGGAGTACTTGGACGGTGTGTTTCACCAAAAATTGAAAATACGCACTTGTATCTTCAATGTATCATCGGTCTCCAGTGTGATCTCATTCAAAGGGGTAATAGATCATGACATGTTTGAAAATCTGTACTGTTTGAATGTGTATACAAAGAGATCATATTTAGAAAAAATGATATTAATGAAATCATAGATAAATAAGCCGACCAAACCCAACATTGAAAATTTAACATTTAATTTTAAATATACCTAACACAATCTATCAAATATTTCCTTGTAGAAAATATTTTGTGTCAATTCAGAGGTTGTGGGATTATTATCACCAAGTACTATTTTCAAACCTAATGGTGATATGACTCTAGATACAACAACATATAGTTGACCATGATAGAACACATGTTTTTGAAGATACAACCCAATAGAAGACAGTGATTGTCCCTGACATTTGTTAATAGTCATAACATAAGAAACAATCAAAGGATATTGTCTTCTTTGTAGTTTGAAAGGCCATTGACAATCGGAGTGTGTCATATTTAATCATGGAATGAATGCAAGATATCCAGAATTACAACCACATAAAATTCTTGCTCTAATTACATGGTCACCCAAGTGTGTAACAGTCAAGCGAGTCCCATTACATAATCCAACAAACTGATCTACATTTCGAAGCAACATGACGAGCACCCCAATTTTGAGGGTAATTTTATTTTCTTCATTTTAGTTTGGGATATGTATGTTCAAAAACTGCAAAAAATCAGATATGTAGTCCAAGAAACAAGATATGTCAATGGAATTGGAATTAAAGCTTCACCATCATTTGGCTCTCCAATGCGACCTTCACCAATATCTAAAATCTATTTAGCAAAGTCATGAACTTCATCTGAAATTGTAGAAGAATTGGAATGAAATCTCATGTTCTTTCTTAGTGTTAGAACACGACCATATTTCCTCAAGTATGATGATGCTATACGTGCAGACACCATTTCATTTCTATTATCACATGGTACCACAGGTAGTATTTACCTAAAATCCCCACCCAAGACTACCGTTATACCACCAAATGGAATGTTTGAAGCATTTTCACTTTTTACTAACATTATATCTTTTAATGTATGGCCAAGAGAATCAAAACAGTACTTATGAATCATAGGTTCCTCATCCCAAATAATTATCTTTGTTAACTATAGAAGATCTGCGACATCACTCCCTTGATGAATATTGAAAACAGAGTTATCAGAAATAGATACCGGAATTCAAAATTTAGAATGTGTTGTCCTCCCACCAGGTAGAAGTAATGATGCAATTCCATTGGATGCAACTGTTAGAGTGATATTACCTTCTGACCATAGTAGAGATGTCAATACATTCTAAAGTAAGGTCTTACCTATACCTCCATGCTCATGCAAGAAAAAAAAACCACCAAACCATGTAGTTAATGAAGACATAATGACCGTCATCATGTCTCTCTTTTCATCAGTAAGCTTACTCTGCAAAGTCAGATACTCATTCTGAAGGTTGTCTCTATTATAATTAAGTTCATCTTCTACCAACTGATTCCATTGAGAAATAGTTCTTGAATCTGGAACTGGCATTGGTCGATAAGAATGAAGAGATCTGCCATTCCTTTGAAGAAGGTTTTCTATATCAAGCAAAGCATATATCTTCTTTTGATAATCTGTGAGTGTCAAATCTAAATGAAATTCAAGAATAATGTTATATAATTATTAGAGTTTTTTACAAATTAAATTATAGTTAAAAAAATGAACAATTACATAACTAAGAAGCTATAGAATCAACAGTTAGATTATATACCTGGCATTTGCAGCCTTAGTTGTTGTGCAGAAAGAATGTCTTCACTGAGGATCTTCTAGGTTTCATGCCACACTATGTCTGGACCAGACATATTTTTTGAGAACAGAATTCTGGCAAAAAGACTTTTCATAGACTCCCCTGTAGCCCAAGTAGATACCTCTTTAATTGCTTTAATAAATTCCTTGTCATCAGCAAGTAGTCCCAATACAGAACACGCCTCCTAAAAAGTACCATGAGTAATGTTGTTCACACTTTTAATACTATCAAAATAAGTTACACCTATGATCTTTGTGAGAATTAATCACAGGTAATATAGCTCTCTAGTTGTTGGTGGCACATAGTAAAGTCTACCAATACTAAAGCCCTACTTTTTGGATATCATTTTTTTCACTTTGGTGGAATACAAATCTTGTTGGAAATTCTACATATGTGAGACATCTACCTTTCTGGTAAGCAATATTAGCTTGAAACCACACCATAAGCATTGATTCAGAAATATTAAACTTACTCAAGACATCCTCAATATGATCGGTGTCATTGTAAATAACACTATTTTGTCCTGGTAAATGGAAATTTAGCCTTTCTACTGAAGGATATCTATAGTGGATATCATAAGAGAATATCCTCCAAGAAGCCTCGCAAGGAGAGATATATCGAAAATCATAATACATATTAATCTCATCACCATTATTGTCTAACAAATATTTATTGTTGGTCTGATACATTGTTGCTGTTACACGATCATTACCTTTTCTAATATACTTAAACAAATATTTTATGGAAGTTGATTGATTACAAACTTTAATATTCAGATGAGCTTGATACATCATTAGAAATAATGAATTATATGGTATAACAAAATGATTATCCAAAGAGATTCCATTTTTCATGATAGTGCTTCCATCATTTCTACGTCGGTATAGAACATACCCATCATCATCAATAGTTGTACTATCAACAATTTTTTTTGGAAAAAATTTACTACCTTTTGCATTATTTATACAAGGTGAGTTGCTATTTTCATCACCACAAGTTCCATGTATCATAAACATTTTAATAGAATCATGTAGATTTGGGAAGTCACCTTGACTTGGAAATTAAGAAAAAACAATCTTGTCAATGCACACAAAAGTACTGATTTTGTTTTCTCATCATAAAAATAGTAAAATGTGTACATGAGGCACTCCACGTTTTTTAAATTCCACTGTACGAACAACTACACAGAAAATATTTATGTTAATGACGACGTTCATTAATTGATACAATAAATAAAAAAATGAATATATCAACAACTCATTTGTACGAAGATAGTTACCTACTCGTGACTTCCCAAAGAAACACTCGTCTTGTAAATCATTCATTAACTGATAAACCTTAATATTGAAAATTCTAGATACAATGTGCAGACAGTCTGATGGACGAAGATTGTAATGTGAAACAAATCAAATGATTTCAGGACACAGTGGAGTGCATGTAAACGTTAAAAATAAATCCAGATATCCTACCCAATTACATATTGACATAGCATCTTGGTAATTTTGAAGCATATACCTGGGAACACCAGTAAATGTAGACGGTAAAATAATTCGCTTCCCGCATGCGTACCCATCAGGGTCACCTCGAAGAAAAGCATCTTGCAACCCATTGTACAACTCTACCCTCAAGCGTTTTTGATTAAAGTGAATAAAGGAAAGTCTATGAGACTATATCATTGTATAAACATCAACAATATATTGTTTCAGTAGTCTTCTTGAATATTGTAATGTTGATATATCATTGAAAGGACACTACAAGTGATAGGAGAAGTATTGTCACATTGAAAACTTCTGAGGCTTCATACTTGTACTAAAAAATGTAGAACTATGTAATATGATGTCAACGTATCCATCCTAACCACCTGTGAAAATCAGTGGATATTGCAGTGGAAGATACAAGGGATGAAGCTCATCAATCCGCTGTAATTCACCAGTTTTGGTTTGAATGATAATATCTCTTTTACAGTTGAGATCTTCAATGTCACTGACGATAAGCATATCAATCTTAGAAGTAGTAGGCAATTTGTATGTCGCTGCATTTTTTTGTCTTCTCTTAAGTAGTCGTAAATTTAAATTTGGAATTTATTGAAGATCAAGAACATCCCTTGAACTTCTGAAATGTCGATCTAAAGCATTTGTTTCATGATGCATATTTTGTAGGTTGACAACAATATTAAAATCGACTATAGTGTTTGAATTCGCTCCATCATATCTGCACAGTAAATTAAATCGAAAAGGAAGTGAAAATATTAACATCATTTCAATCTGTTAACTTACGACTGTAAATATTACCTGATGTTTCAAATCCTATTTTTGGACTCATTAGAAGTATCATACACATACAGCTGGGAAAACCTTGGTGGTTGTCCCTCAGGAAGACACAAACTACCTATGCAATGGTAGTTTTTTCCATTCAATCTGAATATATTTGTAGCTCTTCCATTATTGAGTGACCTGTCCACCTTCATGCCCATTGACGTAAATGAAAACATATAATTGTAAATATGCATATTTTCCTGGAATTATCTGGCCTCTGTGGAGTTGAGATCGAAGACTAATGTTCTAAGGTACTGAGGACATGACGAGAGTTGTTCCAAATAAATTTTACCAAGCGAGCAATATAGTGTGTATTGTGGGATCCCATTGGTACTGCTTTTTTTATTTCTCTCATCATACAAAAAGATAAACCCAAAGTATTGAAATACATTAGAAGGATCTCCACAGTTCAAATAATCTATAGGTGTATAATGATTAAATTGAAGGTGTTAATAAAATATTCACTACAAACTTCACAAGGTATCATGAATTGAATCTTACTATACTGATAGGGGAAAAAAATACAGTGACCTGCATTTTTTGCTATTTGTAGTAGTTGTTTTATTTCTGCAACAGTATTTACTAAAGTTAGTAAGATTATGCATGTAGAGTAAATGTACAGTTACCACTAAACGTGTAGTAACTCAGACCTGAAAAGTCTCCTGCATGATTACTTTCAGCTTGTATTTCAGTAGTTGTTGTTTCACCTCTTTCCGATGTAACATGAATCAAGGTAGTAGACACCTCTAGTTCTTAGTTATATTCTGCATTTAAACTACTATGGAATTCTGAAATCATGTAGATATCTATTATACATTCAAATAAATAAGAAATATTCATTAAAATTTACAACACACCTATACCGGGAAAATTAGCTTCCTTGCTGGTAGCTGAAAAAGGGAAACATTCTCTATTGTAAAGTGAGAATGAAACACATTAAATTATATAAAAATTTAAAAGCATTTGAAGAAATAACTTGTGGTCACTCTGATAAACAAGCAGGCGATGGGTAACTAACAATGGTTGTCTCAGTAATTAGACCTAGAATAAGTAATGAAGATTAAGTTAAATCTTTAATATAATGGAGATGTAACCTGAAAGTTGCTCACAAGAATATGTTGACAGAATCCTCACCAATGGGGACATAATTCTCATCATTGGATTTAGATATATGCTTTCTCTTGCTACATAATATAGATTTTGTGGACGAAGTTGCACAACCATGACGATCTATCAATGATATATAATAGTTTAGTAACTAATCAATGTCACAACATAGTAAAAGTAATATTCCTAGTCAATGTATTGTGATTTTGGAATGGAAGTCACCATTCAAAGATACAGGTGCCAATGATATGCGTGATCCTCCTTTGGTGGTGCAGATCCGTTTTAGTGGTTCAGATGTTTTAGTAAAACAAATGTTAGTATAGTACATAGGTCAATAGCCAGTACATTTTCAAAAATGTACTAAATAAAACATAAGTATTTCAGAAATTAAAAGAAGCAAAACTAATCTCAAGTACATTTAATTTTGTACTGTTACCTTTTTTATTTCTTGTTCTAACAGATATTGGTGATGAAATTACACATTCTTAAGGCACTGTGAATTCAATAGTAGAATAAGTAAATTAGTAAACGTCATTTAGAGTAAACATATTGATGGTATTTGAAAATTTTGGAAAATTAGAATTGAACTCACAAGTGGTAGATAAAGGCGACAATGGTTTGTGTGATCCTCTGTTGAAATTTCAATTCAGTTGTGCTACTTCATACATTCTAGTAGTAAATAGTTGATGGTAGTCTTTAGATGTATTGTCTAAAAATGTATGAACTTATAAAAGAGTAGCTAACATTATGGAATTATTGGAGGAAGTTACAGTAGTAACTAATCAATGTCAGGACACAGTAAGAGTAATGTTCTTTGTCAATATACTGTAAGTTTGGAATGGAATTCACCATTGAAATAAGTATATCAATAGGTGGTACATGTAAAAAATAATTAGGAATTAAAGAAATGTATTTCAATAATGAAAAGAATCAAAACTGATCTCAAGTACAGTTAATATTTTACTGTCACCTTTTATATTGTTTGTTTCAGTAGATATTGGTATTGAAGATCCACATTCTTGAGGCAATGCTAAGTCTATAGTAGAATAAGTAAAGTAGTCAATGTTATTTAAAATAAACATATCAAATGTATTTCAAAATTTTCAACAATTAAAATTGAACTAACCATTGGTCGATAAAGGTGAAAGTGGTATGCATGAACCTCTGTTCAAATTGGAATTGAGATGTACTGCGTCATACGTTCCAGTAGGAAACATTTGATGGTAGGCAGTAGATGAACTACCTAGACATGTATGAACATATAAAATAATAGCTAAAATTATGGACTTATTGAAAGAAGTTACATCAATTATCTACCTTTTTGTTGTTCTCTCATAGGTAGTATGATTTGAAACCTTGCATTTCTTGATGCTGATGGTGTTTGCATCTTTGTATCGGTTTTCTTTTTGTTGAATTGTCAAGTTTTAGAAGGTATCCATAGTATGTTTATGGGTAGGTAGATTTAATTAAATATACAATGGGAATACACTTGTATATCTTAGATAACAATATTCTAACATATAGTTATTTTTTTAATTTAAATGTCTAGCAGGTAAGGCACAGTAGATAGTGAAGGCATAGTGTTAAAAAATTACCTGCTGAATCAATATAGGACCTATTAACTACAGACGCATCGATGAAAGTGAGTAATTTTTTGTAAATGCAATAATGTTGTGATCTGTGTTGTCAGAGAAAATAAGAATTGTTTTACCTAATAAATAATTTAGGACAGAATGGATTTTAGTACCGTTGATGATCTTTCTATATGTTTCACATGGAGAACAGATGATCTGATGTCTAAAAAGGCGGTATTACACCTGTTTCAGATAGAGGATTTATAATCTAAGGTTAGAAGCAGGATACACATAATAATATTTTATGTACAGTTTCATTTAAATACTACAGGAAGTGGGTTTGCCTTTTTTCATGGTGTCTCATAGCAAAAATATCAACTAAATTCATATTTTATGGACCAAAATTGTTTGTTGATGATGATATTGTAAATGGAATATGAATAAAATGGAGGCGGTGTTCTATGGAAGTAAATTTTTATAGATTTATAAGTAGTCCTAAAATATAGAAAAGTGTCCTAGTGTAGAATCTGACAGCTGGTGTTGTAGCCGATCGAGATACTTGGACAGCTTGTCTCTGCGACCGTCGTAGGGGATAAATATTTTCAAATTGTATACGCGCATTCAAAAGAATATGCGGACATGTAGATGCAGGTAGAACGTTACCGAAGGCGATGCAGCTTATGAATGCTCCAATACCAATATATGAAGGGAATAAATGGACTATGAAGTGATCTGTGAGAAAAAATAGTGGAAGATACTGGAATGAAAGACCAGTCGATTGCAAACCCTAACGAACCGCAGTTGACACCGTAGGCTTTCTTGAGTTATTCAGGCTGTGCGATGGATACTGGAATTTCTTTGAGGGTCGGAAGGTAGTGGAGGGATGAGACCAAAGGTATTTTGGTTGAGCAGTGCTGTATGGGAGAAACCCTAAACATGATGGCGGTTATGAGATCTCGCGCGGGGGAATGCGTTCACAGTCATAGGAGGGATGAAAAGGAATGGAGTGTTTTTTAATTGGAGGTGATGTGGAGAATTGGGAAGGTGACACATAGGCTTGGAGAAGCCTAGTTTAGTATATATAATAGATTTCTAACCATGTTTATCCTTGGGTAGATTTTGGATTCACTTGGAGCCACATGGGAGTGATAATTACATGTTATAAGAATTAATTTAAAGTAAAGAGAAATATAACATAAACATTTATCTTTTACTAAAAAAAATTTAATTTGTTTTAAATAAACGATCTATAAGACTGTAAATTCTCATTATTAAGATAAAACTAATTACTACATCATGATATATTTTTATAAATTTTAGAATATAAATAAATAAATTTATTATTGACAAAATGATGATGTAGTGATTACCTAATTAATGATAGATTCAATTAAATGATATTATAAATATTAAAATTAATTTAATTTGAGATTTTTTAGGCTATCCATGAATTTTATATATGATTATGAAATATTATAGTTTAGTTACTTTTTTTGTTTCAAATTAACCAAGTTGTTATGACTAAAAAAGTCAACTACTAAATAATTTCATAATTGATATAAATGAATTTTTAAAACAAATACTATTTTTATTAAATTATATAATAGTCCTAAAAATATAATATTTTTCCAAATAAAATATATAATTTTAAAAATTTCATTAATTATCCACTTATGACTTGATTGAAATTATATAGTATGAAAAATAACCATATGTTATGAAAATACAAGAAGACATGGTAAGAGTTAATGACTTTATCTAAGGGTTAAACCAAATATATTAGGATAAAAAATTATTCAAAACATGTATGAAAATAATTTGATGATGGGTATTCAGACCAAACGCATATTATCTTCTAATTAAATGATTTTTGCAACATTTTTCATCGAAATAGAATTTATAAAAAATTAATATTTTCAGACATTCCAAATGTGCCCCAACCCCTCATATAAATGGCCACCAACTATTCCCACAAACACACACCTCTAAAGACACTTGTATCATCAAAATTATTCTAAAATAATCTCCCAACAGTTCTCTTTTCTTCCAATAATCCTTACATTGGTCATAAGGCAATCAATGAAAAACTTTTGGCTCAAATCAAAAGAAGTTACCCGATTTAGAGGTGACACCATCTATCAAGTTCCTATCCTTTATTTTCCTTCATCACTAGATATGTTTTATTATTCATTTATTACATAACAAAAAAATTATTTTAAATATACTAGGATATTTTTATGAGAAGTATTCGTACTACACCTACACACACCTCTATCTAATATATATGAACATACTGTTTCTGTGTGCGATGAACTACTGACTCATTAAATGAAGACTGTTCATTTTCTCCCTACCACCTATCATGATGTCCATTATGATGTCACTATATTTATATATTATATATATTATATTTATACTTTCTCTATTGTTCATTAATTTTTATTTAAAACATAACTTTATGCTTTCTATGACGTGTAAAAACAATAATTTCATTTGACGAATTGTGGACTACCGCCCCCTCAAAGTGATATGAATAATTAATGCTATAAATGAAACATATAAATGATGGATTTTAATCATATTTTACATAAATTACATAAATATAATAATGTTGTTATAATTTAAATTTATATCAATCAATTATTATTATTTTTGTATAACAAAGAAATGAAACTAGCGTTCATGTGTACGTACAACCTATCGTCTCCATGAATGGTGAATTTAATTTCTTATCTTAAAATATTATGGAAGTTATAAATACATATATACTGGATATATATGATATTAAAATCATTAATAATATTTTTCATATGATGAAATTTTTACTACATGGACATTTTACATCAAAACAAGTTCATTTTGGACTCATGTACTGAATATTGACAAAGCGGCCTATATTAACATAAATAATTATATAATTTCAAGAACTTGGTAATAAGTGATATAATTGAATAATAAAAATTAAAATATTTCTTTGTAAAGTAGAAATTATCTTTAGTTTAGTATTCTGGAAATTAACGAACGAACGAGACATGTCAGACTCAAGGTAAGCAAATTTCTAAACTCAATTTCCACTCTTTGAGTTTTACACATACATCGTTGATTATATTATACCAAGATTATGTATGTATTCTCTGTTTATTTATTTATATTATAATTTCCACTTCTATTTTTGTGGATATATTGTTTCTACACATAATTACCCCATTGGTAAATTCTTACATCATTTATACAAACTTGATATTGGAAATCATAACTTAATCTCCATTCATTGAGTTAAATATCCATTTCATTGTTTGGGTTTTCCATGAATATGTGTGATTGTAATATGACTATTTTACACTGAACAATGACTTATATTGGGTGTATTCATATTTTTCACACATAATTATGTCATTTATTTATCATTTATCTAATGATATGATCTTTGTAAGTGATATCTTCTCAATTTACAATCCATTGAGACTGATATGTTGTTATTCAACAATTCACTTTTATAGTGTATATACTACCCATTGACACATTATATCACGAATCTACTTATTATCATGATATTATAAAATTTTTAAATGTTTTTATTTAATTATTTTTATTCATGTTTTTTCTCATGTGGTATGGGACTCTTTAACTAAAAGACCATTTTAAATGTTTTAAATATTTGTTATCATTGATCTGTCTCAATAATGTCCATGTTTTCAAAATGGTTTTAATTATTTATTTATATTGACATTAATGTTTTATAATGTTAATTCTTTTAATATTTTCAAAGTGGTATGAGACACTTTGATTCAAAAATTTCTTTATTAAATTTTTTGAATGGTTCTTGAAATCTATTGAATATTTCAATATATTGAATTTGTTTCTTATTATTAATGAGTGAAATGATTATAATTTCAATCATTTATGTGTTATTAATATGTAATGGTATATTGTCATTTTATGGATGGTTACGTGATAAACCAAATACAGGTGGTTCCGTGATAAACCTAAGGTAGGTGATCCCATGATAGTTCTCCAATAAATTGGGTAACGTGACAGAGGTAACCGTTAAAGATTATCCTAAGGGATTTAGGGAATATACTCCGATGGGTATTCTAAGAGTATCCACGAAGGTTACTCGCTATATAGCTATGAAGGATTCAAAGTAAGTATGTTATGTATGCCAAAAGTCATCTTTATGATTTATAATTTATATGAGTTATTCATAAATATTATGATTTCATGAGGTATGCTAAAGAGCTTATCTTTTATGAGTCAAAAGTATGATTTCATTGATTAGTATGTATTTATGGACTAATGATTTATTTTATATTTTTATATCCCTTACTGATCATTTTATGATTATCTGATGTTTTTGAAATGATCTTCACATGGTATAAGGAAGGGTAAGATATGATAATTCAAGAATATATTTATCAAGAAATGAATTCTTGTTTCATTTAAATAGTTTTATTATTGTGAAAAAATTTGGATAGAGTAGAAGTGTCTACTATGAATGTTTTATGATTTAATGTAATAGTTATGGCCAAATTCTCTAGAAATCTAATCCA
The DNA here is from genome assembly GCA_963277665.1 of Viscum album. Taxonomy (NCBI): domain Eukaryota; kingdom Viridiplantae; phylum Streptophyta; class Magnoliopsida; order Santalales; family Viscaceae; genus Viscum; species Viscum album. The sequence goes on along the minus strand of OY728121.1, from coordinate 895,250,627 downwards.
TAAAATATCCTTAATGTGAAAGAATTTGAATTAATGATAAAAACTCAAGATTGTATAAGGTTTATGGTGGGGTCCTTATACATATGATGTAATCCTAACCCAATATTCATACTCAATCCAAGGCATCTACTACCATGGTCAATATCCAAAGATAGATGTACATGGAATCTTTGAAATTATTCATCCATTTCAAATCATATCATAATTTATTCCATATGTGCCTACCCAATCATATCAATATTCACATTTAATTCTATATCATGAGTATACCCACTCATGTAACCCCATTCAAAATCAAATGACACCAATGAGTATACACACTAAATGTTCACAATTCATATCCAAGGTATCTAATTATTATACCAACTCCTTAATCATAATTCACATTTTTAAGTATCTAATGAGTATACCAACTCATTATTCATATTTTCCAAATAAAACAAATAATCAATTCTAGGTGAAATATAAACCATTTGATCATTTCAAAAATTAACCAAATCCACATCAATAAGTTATAACATGGAAAAAAGAGGGAAAACATCTCTTAAAAATCTCATTTAACTCATTTAATTTATAATTGTCTTCCTCGCAAATATCCATTAGACCCAACATACATCCATGGGTACAGAAGTACTAATCCTCATATATGTCCCAACTTGTAGGAGGTCCCTCACTAGCCACACTATACCATAAAACAATTCCTTCTGAGTCTGACAGTTTCCTCATCTTCCATCTATCAAGGATGGTATATGTCATTGCAATGTATGATAGAAAAGTCTTCCCCAGATTATCCTGCAATTCCAACTCAATCTTATAGAATAATTTAATGAGATTCCAGTCTCTATTAGTCTATTGAACTGCATGAATCTGAGTCTTCTTACTCAGTGCATCGACCACTACATTACATTTACTAGGATTTTAGGAAATATCATAGTAAAAAATCAATATATATCATACATACCATCACTATATTACATTCAAGTCAATTAAAATTAATTTTTACTTGAGGATTATGTTGTCTCTGTACACCGCAAAATCTTCTTCTAGTAGGTTATTGTTGGTCAGAGTGGATACTCAATAGGGGGGGGGGGGGGGTGAATTGAGTACCAATAAAAATTTCTATTAAAAATTATTTCTATTAAAATCCACAATTTATAAAACAAGTTAAACTGTAGTGAATTTGTAAAACTGTAAAGGTTCAATTACGTTCTCAAAATATTGATTAGGTCTCAGTTAATTTAATCAGAATATTGAATTATCTTTTGAAACTAATCTACTGATTTAAAATAGTTACAAACACTTTCTAGATTAACTATCAAAGTAACTTTAAAATATATTTGTATTTCAAAGTAATTAGCAATGGAATATAAAATATATATTATATTTTAAACTTAATCTAAGAATGCACAGCAGATGTAAAAAAAGTGGTTCAGTCTCAAACCGAGACCTAATACAATCCACTTGGTGATCATCTTCCCCCAAGAAGTTTATATAAATAAAATCTAATCCACACCCTGGATCAGGGTTAACAACAGTTCATACACTGTCTAGGCCATGCATGGACCTATACCACTGTTTTCGTGGGAAAACAAATAATGATCAGGACACGCAGGGAACTCTACCACAATTGTCGTGGGAAAACAAATAATGATCAGGCCATGCAGGAACCTCTACCACAGTTATTGTAGGAAAAATAATAATGATCAGGCCACACAGGGACCTCTACCATAGTTGTCGTCGGTAAACAGGAGTAAAAGGTTTGGTGTGAGGACTTTGAAGTCCTCCAGTTCAGCGCAAGAGTCAGTGTGTGTGTAAAATATACAGAGTACACGCACTACTCAAAAAAGTAAATAATTAATCACTTAGAGAGAGTATAAAAGAGTTTAGAATGATCTAGTGATTAGTAGTGCAGCTCTGGACTCCTTTGATTCAACAGAAATGCTTCTGAGTCCTTCTCTGGTTTTTCTATTGAAAAACAGAGTGTCGTGGGTCAGCTTGTGTTCTTCCCAAGTGAAGATATTCTCTTGATTCCAATGTACTTCGCGTGTTCTTCAGTATTGCTGGATTTCATGTATGGGAAAAATCTTTTCTTGAAGATTTTGCAATGTGTTCTTCACTGTTGTGCTCAGGATTGTCTTTCTGTTTTTTGTACAGAGCACTCGATTTTCTTGCTTTTTCTCTATATTTTTCTCTCGTTTGAACACTTCTCTTTATCTTCGAATGAATAAGGTTGAGCCGACAGGTTCCATGTATTTTGTTCCTCGTACCTCGTACTATGTCTAAAAATAAACATTAATTATGTCAGTGCATTAAAGTCGTCAAATATGACCATTAAAAAAGTTAAATAGTAAAAAACAAGAGTTTAAGAAACAGTGTCATAGTAGTTATGAAAACAGTGTCTCCTTCACGGTATCTCCTTCATGGTGTCTCCTTCAGGGTTTTTCCTTCATGGTGTGTCCTTCACAGTGTGTCCTTCACATTGTCTCCATGTCATGGTGTCTTTCTCACGGTGTCTGAGTCATGGTGTCTGGATGGCTGTGTCTGGATAACTGTGTCTGGCACTTAGACAAACAGAATGTCTGGTTAACTATGTCGGTTCTTAGTGTCTTGCTTCACGGTGTTAGGCTTACTATGTCATGGTGTCTCATTGGTCACAGTGCCTATGTCTTGCTCACAGTATCTGACTTACTGTGTCAAGCTTCATGGTGTCTTGTACTTAGGCAAATAACTATATTCAGACTTAAACAGTAATATGCATAAAATGAATTGAGCTTAACCATTATAAAGTATAATATAACTTGAAACATAAATACACATGATTGATAAGATTTGTGAGATTTGTGATCATGAATAAGATGTGTAATTATTATTGAGATTTGGGATCATTAAAACATTATTAATACAAGAGGAGTCCAACAATATCCCCCCTTTTGATGATCACATATCATTTATGGGTAAAGTATAAATGAGATGAAACTAGAGAGAATATAACATATAGAATAACATATTATAGAATAACACATAACTTTTTCTCCCCCTTTTGGGATTATCAAAAAGTAGAAAGAGCAGAGGGAAAACAGTGCATATGTCATTAAAAATGTTCAGAATACAATATTCAGTAGAAATAAAAAAATCAAAGACATCTCCATCAAAAAGAAAGTAGTCACTAGGCTACTTCAGAATGTGGCCTTCTCTTTGACTTTATCAGCAGCAGAAGAGGAAGCAATAGGGGCAATTGCTAATGTGGAATAAGGAATAGAGGTGGTATACAAAGAAGGTAAAGGTATACCTTCGAATACAGAGGGGACCAAAGTGGGAGATGCAGAAGATCTAGTCTGTGGCTGATCAAGAATCACTAGCTTGATCTGAGTAAGAGCTTTGCGAACTAACATGGTAGTTGAGGCTAAAGCAGGCAGTCCAGGTCTGAGAGGGGAAGCAGCTGGAGAAACTATAGCCGTACTCTGGACATGAAGGTAAGGCTTCATAAGATTGATGAAATCTGTAATAATTTCTCCACCATATTGCATTGCCTTTTCAAAATCATCTTTATTTTCCATGAACTTATCCTATAGTCTGGTAAACTCAGTGATTTTCTGAACTTGAGCTTTGAAGGCCTGAGTCACAGGAGGTATTCTCAGATTCTCGACAATATACTTAAAGTGATTTGTCATATCATATTTGGAGAAAATCCGGTTGAGATAGAAATCTATCTTCTTGGTGATCTCCTGCTGAGCATCATTGGAAATATTGGAATGAATTTGAACCAATTCAAGTTCTCGATCACTATTCTTAACAATTTTAGATAAAGGAGTCAAATCAAAACCACTAAAGGAATTCTGAATCTCTTCCTTGATTATAGATCTGAGTAGAGAATGATCCAAAGAAGGAATAGAGGTTTGACCAGAGGGAGGAGAATCCTTGACAGCTACGGTTAGAGCTTTGAGCTATTTCAGGACTTTTTGAAGACAGTCAGTGTATTCATCTGTAAGATTATTTAGGTTCTCCACAAGCTCTCTCATTCAGTGAAACATTTGTGTGTGCCTTTATCCAATCTTTTCATCAAAGGATAGGAGGTAAGGATGCATTTGGGACACAGTATCTCGAGAAATGTTGGAAACAGTAGGTTCAGGAGAAGCAGCAACAGGTGCAGGCTCTGATTTGGAATGCAGTTCTTTCTGGAGGTTTTCAACCATACCTTTCAAAGTTTCAACATCAGTACTATGTAGGTTGTTTTAAACCCTTACTTCTTGAATTTCATGGATCATCCTGGGTTGAATGTGCAGAATAATGTTTTCCAAAATCAGAGAGGCATCTTCCTGACTTAGTTGTGTCACAAGACGAGGTTGAGAGGACATAATTTTCTCAACTCCAGCTAAGATAGAATCTCCAAACACTTTCAGATCATCCTTTCTGACAGAATATTGTTGATCAGATAAAGGTGAAGGAGAAGGAAGTGATACATGGGAAGGTTCAGGGTCTGGTTGAGGTTCAGATTCAGTTTCAGGTTCAGTTTTAGATTCAGTTTCAGGTTGAGGTACAAGGTGTGTGACTGACTTCAATTGAAATAGAGAAGAAAGATCAATCCCAGTTGCAGTGACTAGTTGAGATTCAGTCACATCATAGAAGCTAGGGAATTCATACCGAGTGTACACAGAAAAAGACTCAGTTTGTTGAGATGCTTCAACAGACTCAGATTCATCAGTAGCTTCATTAATCTCAAGATTTTGAGGTTCCTCCGCCTCAACATATGCATCCTTTTCAGGAACTAGAGGCCCAACAACTTGTTCAAGATTCACAGGATCAGCTCTAATCTCCTCAGTCATTTCTTGCCTTACCAACTGAAAGGAAATTTTCATCCTCTCTTTAGCAGAGGGTATAAGCTCAGGAATCGATTGTTCCACATGAAGGTTTTCTAAAGTAGCTGCTTGGATAATAGTGAGTTTTGTTTGAGTTGCTTCTTTCACAGTAGGGAGTTCTTCTGGATTTTCTTCTTCCATTTCTTACTGCTCTAATTCAGAGACAATCAAATCTATTGCAACCTCAGGTTGGATGTCTGGATGAACATAATCTCTTGAAGTAGGAGGTTCTTCTTCTCTAAGAACAAAAGGAGGAGCAAAAACCCTTTCTCTTTAAATATGAGATGCTTCCTTTTGAGGTAATTCAGCCTATTCTCTGAGTGGTACTTCAGTTGCCTGTTCTTCTTCTTCTTCATCTTTTGAATACTCAGCCACTTCATCTGGTTCCAAACTAGGATTAGTAATATTCTTTAGCCTTGTTGGATAATCCATAGGATTATAATTTTCATAAACTTTTTCATTATCTTCAACCCACTCCTTTTTCCAAGGGTTCCAGTTGATCTTCATCCTTTTGATATTAGGTTTAGATAGGAAGTATTCAAAATCCATAATAACTTCTTCATTTGGTCCAACAAATCCTTTGGCAACAAGCATGGTTGAGATCATCCTAGAATAAAACAAAGAGGTGGATTTTGATGTGACCTTAATCAATTCACACATATGGTGAATGATATACTTGCACAGATTTATCTTGTGTGCATTCTTCATCAGATAAATCATGAAAACATCCTAATACTTCAATACAGAAAATTCACCCTTCCTCGGGCTAATCAAATTTTGAACAAATTTGAACAATAACCTTCTCTCCCCATCCAGTTCAGCAGCTATGTCCCTTCTCTTGGTGCCATTTCTAGTTAAGGTTTCTAGAGCATTTTCCAGGTCAAAGATATCAGTTGTAGGAGGGGGATCTCTTTGATAATCATCACAAATTCCTTCATGAGGAATCCTTAGGCATGAATCCCATAAACTAGACAAGAAGGAGCATCTTTTTCCATTGACCCAGCTTCTTTCAACAAAACTTTCACCATCATAAAAAGAAAATTGTACATATTGATAGAACTGAGATACCAACCTCTGGTAAATTGGTCTATACTTTCTAGAGAACCATTCGAGCCAAACTTATTCTCTCAGAACTTTTAAAACCAAAGATTTGATAGACATCAGCCTCTTAGGGAAGATTTCTTTCTCAGGAACAACAGTACGATTGACCATATTTGGATTTAGGGGTCCTTCGGGTGCAAGCTTCGGTGCTCTCTTTTGTTTCTTCGAGCAGCGCTTCTCAGATGAGGATGAATATGGATGCTTCATCCTTGGCATCCATTGAAGGTTTGGGCGAGAGAGAAGGAGAAAAGGGTTTCAAGGTTGAGTGGGTTCAGAAAGAGTGAGTAGAGAGAGTTTGGATGAAGAATCGAGTGAAACCCTTGTGTTTTATCATTTGGGAATGTCAAACATCACTAAAATAAAAACACGGGAAAATAAATAGTGGTGAAATAGAAATTACCGCGATACGGGTTAAAAATTAAAATCATAAATAAGGTTCACGGTGAGACTGTGAATATTCATTACAGTGCAATGGTGGATGGTCGTCACAGTGAGACAATCATTCATCGTCACAGTGAGACAGTGAGTAAACTATTCAGTCATGGTGAGTCAGTCAGTGACAGACCTTGAACACAAAGTGTTAACTGTGAGACCGTAAGCATGAGACAATAACCGAGAAACTGTGAACATGAAACAATAAAGCAAAAAAGTAGTAAAGTATTAAACAGTAAGACCCGTAACATATCTATTTGTGATTGATCATGCCGAGATCATGTATGATGTAATCTAATCTCTCAGAATTTAATGGTTTAGTGAATATATCAGCAAGTTGATATTTAGTGCCAATGAATTCCAAAGTGATATCACCTTTTTGATAATGATCCCTCAAAAAGTTATGTCTTACATAAATATGTTTTTTCCTAGAATGTGAAATAGGATTTTTTGAAATGTTAATAGCACTTGTGTTGTCACAATTTATTGGTACATGTCTGAATTGATATCCAAAGTCTAGTAAAGTGTGTTTCATCCACAAAATTTGTGCACAAAAACTTCCAGCAGCTATGTATTCAGATTTTGCAGTAGATAATGCAACAGTATTTTTTTTCTTACTACACCATGATACTAATGACTTTCCTAAAAAGTGACATGTTCTAGAGGTGCTTTTTTTTTCTATCTAACTTACAGCCAGAAAAGTTAGCATCAGAATAACTAACTAGTTCAAATTATTTTCCTTTAGGATAGAACATTCCTAGATTGGGTGTATGCTTGAGGTATCTGAAAATTCTCTCTACAAAATTTAAATGTGATTCTTTAGGGTTTTCTTGAAAATGAGCACACATACCCACAAAAAACATAATATCAGGATGGCTAGCAGTTAAGTAGAGTATACTACCAATCATTCCTCTATAAGTGGTTTGATCAACAAAATTTCCATCTTCATCAAGATCCAACTTATAGGTGGTACTCATGGGAGTGTCACTACTTTTAGTACTATCCAATCCAAAACGTTTTAAAAGATCTCTAGTATATTTACTTTGAGTTAAAACAATCCCATAATTATTTTGAAAGATTTAAAATCTAAGAAATAATTTTAGCTCACCCATTAAACTCATTTAAAATTAATTTTTCATCATTTTAGAAAAATCAATACATAATGATTTTTTTGAAGATCCAAAAATAACATCATCTACATAAATTTGAACAACTAAAACATCATTAGAAATTCGTTTTATAAAGAGGGTAGGATCATTTATTCATTTTGTAAAACCTTTAGAAATAAGAAAAGTACTTAATCTATCATACCAAGCTCTTGGAGATTGCTTTAAACCATATAAATCTTTCGATAGTTTGAAGATATGACTTTGAAAACGAGGGTTTGTAAATCCAGGGGGTTGTTCAAAAAAAAACATCCTCAGCTATATACCCATTTAAGAATGCACTCTTGACATCCATTTGATATAGTTTGAAATTCATATGTGCAGCATAAGCAAGTAGAATTATAATGGCTTCAAGTCTTGCTACATGAGCAAAAGTCTCCTCACAGTCAATTCCTTCTTCTTGACTGTAGCCTTGTGAAACTAATATATCCTTATTTCTAACTATATTTCCAGCTTCATCTACCTTATTTCTAAACACCCATTTAGTGCCTATGATGAAAGTGTCCTTAGGTCTTTCCACTAATTCCCAGACTTTGTTTCTTTCAAATTGATTAAGTTCTTATTGCATAGACATTACCCAAAATTCATCATTGATTGCATCATCAATGTTTTTAGTTTCAATCTGTGACAAAAAGGCTTGATGTTCAACCTGATTTCTAAGAGAATCTCTAGTCTGTGTCACTCTGTCAAGATTACCAATAATGGCATCTAAAGTATGATTCTTTAGGATCCTAGTTGATCTAGTAAAGGTAGGACAAGAAATTTCAGGTTCTTCTCTAGGTTTGGGTTCATTAGGAGCAGATTCTAAAATATTTCCAGAACATTTTGTCTTTACAATAGGTTCATTAATTTTATCATTAAGGTTCAGAATAGAAAAATCTTCTTCAATATTTTCAAGAGATGACTTAGGTTCATGTGGATCAGTTTCATCAAATTTGATGTGAATAGATTCTTCCACACACTTGGTTTTCTTATTAAAAACTCTATAGGATTTTCTAGTTATAGAATATCCTAAAAAGATTCCTTCATCACTTTTAGAGGAAAACTTTTCAATATTATCCTTGGTATTGAGAATAGAAACTTTACAACCATAGACTGTAAAGTAACTAACTTTAGGTTTTCTATTATTCCATAGTTCATATGGGGTCTTCTTGAGAACAGGTCTTATCAAGACTCTATTTATGATATAACAAGATGTATTTATAGCTTCCACCCAAAAGTAAATAGGTAGGTCATAATCATTAAGCATTGTTCTTGAAATTTTTTGAAGGGTTCTATTTCTTCTTTCTACTACACCATTCTATTGAGGTGTTCTAGGGGTATAAAAGTTATGATTATAGCCATTGTGTGAGAAATAAGACTCAAACTCATGATTTTCAAACTCACAGCCATGATCACTTCTCAGGGTCTTAATCTTATGTCCACTAAGGTTCTCTACAGACTTGGAGTATTTAATAAAGTAAGAACATGCTTCACTTTTGTGAGCTAAGAAGTATACCCAAGTATATCTAGAAAATTCATCTACTAAGACGTAGACATAGTGCTTCCCATTTAAAATAGAAACTCTAGAAGGTCTAAATAAGTCCATGTGAACCAAATCAAGAGGTTGAGAAGTTGAAACTTCTTTCTTTGATTTAAAAGAGATTTTGTGTTGTTTTCCCTTTTTACAGGGATTAAAAACTTTGTTTAATGGGAATTCAAGTTTGGGTAGGTGTCTAACTAAGTTCTTACTAGTCAATTTTCTAAGTGAATGAATGTTGCAGTGTCCTTATCTTCAGTTCCACATCCAAGATTCTTTATGAAAAGCATTTAAAAAAGCAACATTTTTTTAGCTGAAGAATTCAAATCAACAGTAGAAACATTTTCATTTCTCAAGGCAGAGAATACTAAAAAAAATTTAGAATTAAAAACATTACAATAATAATTTTCCAACTTAACATTAAAGCCATCATCACATAACTAATAAATACTTAACAAGTTGTATTTCAATCCATCAACAAATAAAACTTTAGAAATTAAAACTGAGTTAGTGTTACCAATTTGGCCTAGGCCGATGATCTTTCCTTTAGAATTATCACCAAAGGTGACATAGCCTCCATCAACCTTTATTAGACTTTTAAAGCATGATAAGTATCCTATCATGTGTCTTGAAAATCCGCTGTCCAAGTACCATATCTTCCTATAGGAACTCTTTAAATAGGTTTACTCAGATGTGTTTTTCATAAAACACATGTTAGCTTTATGAGAATCTTCATCCTTAGTAGAATAAGAATCACTTGATGTGTCTTCTGAAGAACACCAAGTTGCTTTCATTACATTCTTATACTTAATGTCCATATAGTCATGTTTCTTCTTGAACTTAAATTTTGGACAGTCAGCTTTAATGTGACCTTTTCTCTTGCATTCATAGCAGATAACTTCATCACTCTTATCAGCTTTCTTCCAGTCCTTTTTCCAATGATATTTGTTGTCATATTTTGCCTTTTTAGTTTGATTTATTGAAGAATTTCTTCTTCCTATAGAATTTCTTAAATCTTCTGGATATTTGAGCCATCTCAGCATCACTATCAGATTCTGAACTTTCACTTGTTGAGATTTCAGTTTGTATGTGAACTTTCTTCTTGTCATTACTCTTTGAGGTAGTAGACTTAAATGCCACCGACTTCCTTTTAGGTTCATCATCTTCCTCATTATTCACCTTTATTTCTTCCTCATACATCATATGCTTACCAAGTATCTCTTTGATAGGCAGATCACCAATGTCACTTGATTCTCTTATTGAAACAAATGTGCCTTTCCATCGGTCTGGAAGACACCTCAATATTCTCATAATTTGTTCCTTTGATGAAACAACCTTTCCAAGGGAGATCATAGTGTTGAAAATCTCATTGAACCTGAGATACATATCAGAAATAGGTTCATCAGTCTTCATTTTAAAATTATCATATTTAATAGTATAAGTGTTCAATCTAATTTCTTTAACATTGGTTGTTCCTTCATTAGAAACACTCAAAGTATCCCATATTTCATAGGCAGTTTTTCAAGAAGATATTCTATTAAACTCCTCATCTCCTAGAGCACAATACAGGGAATTCATAGATTTACAATTATTATTGTAAGCTATTTTATTAGGTTCATACCAAGTATTTCTTTCAGTTTATGGAATTTTATATTGAGTCTCTATAGCACTCCAGATATCAAATCCCATACTCTCTAAGTGAATTTTCATCTTAGGTTTCCACTGGGCACAATTTGTACCATTAAAGAAAGATGGCCTGTTGGTAGAAACACCTTCTAGTCTATTGTCCATAAATAGATTATAGAAAATATATTTAAAGAGATAAAATTTAGAACAAATAGAAAATTAAGATATTTAAAGATGCAACTAAAATCACAGTTGAAAAAACAGAGTGTTTTGAAGTCCTGTATTAATAAAAACAACCTCTGATACCAAATTTTGGTCGGAGTGGATACTCAGGAGGGGGGGGGGGGGGTTGAATTGAGTACCAATACAAATTTCTATTAAAATTTATTTCTATTGAAATACCCAATTTATAAAACAAGTTAAACTGTAGTGAATTTGTAAAACTGTAAAGGTCCAATTAGGTTCTTAAAAGATTGATTAGGTCTCAGTTAATTTAATCATAAGATTAAATTAGCTTTTGAAACTAATCTACTGATTTACAATAGTTACAGACACTTTCTAGATTAACTATCAAAGTAAATTTAAAATAGATTTGTATTTAAAATTAATTAGCAGTGGAATATAAAATATATAGTCTATTTTAAACTTAATCTAAGAATGCACAGCAGATATAAAACAAGTGGTTTAGTCTCAAGATGAGACCTAATCCAATCCACTTGGTGATCACCTTCCACCAAGAAGTTTATATAAATAAAATCTGATCCACACCCTTGATCATGGTTAACAACAGTTCATAGACTGTCTAGGCCACACAGGGACCTCTACCATAGTTTTCGTGGGAAAACAAATAATGATCAGGCCATGTAGGGACCTATACCACAGTTGTAGTTGGAAAAAAAATAATGATCTAGCCATGCAGGGACCTCTACCACAATTTTCATGGGAAAACAAATAATGACCAGGCCATGCAGGGACCTCTACCACAGTTGTTGTGGGTAAACAGGAGTAAAAGGTTTGGTGTGAGGACTTTGAAGTCCTCAAGTTTAGCGTAGAAGTCAGTGTGTGTGTAAAATATACAGAGTACACACACTGCTCAAAAAAGTAAATAATGAATCACCTAGAGAGACTAGAAAATAGTCTAGAATTCTCTAGTGATTAGCAGTGCATCTCTAGACTCCTTTGATTCAGCAGAAATTCTTCTGAGTCCTCTGGTTTTTCTGTTGAAAAACAGTGTGTCGTGGGTCAGCTTGTGTTCTTCCCGAGTGAAGATATGCTCTTGATTCCAATGTACTTCATGTGTTCTTCAGTATTGTTGGATTTCATGTATGGGAAAAATCTTTTCTTGAATATCTTGCAATGTGTTCTTCACTGTTGTTCTCAGGATTGTCTTTCTGTTTTTTGTACAGAGAACTCGAGTTTCTTTATTTTTTTCTATATTTTTCTCTCATGTGAACACTTCCATTTATCTTATAATGCATGAGGTTGAGATGAAAGGTTCCTTGTATTTTGTTCCTCGTACCTTGTACTATGTCTACAAATAAACATGAATTATGTCAGTGCATTAAATTCGTCAAATATGACCATTAAAAAAGTTAAATAGTAAAACGACAAAAGATTTTAAGAAACGATGTCACAGTAGTTATGAAAACGGTGTCTCCTTCACGGTATCTCCTTCACGGTGTCTTCTTCACGGTGTGTCCTTCACGGTGTGTCCTTCACGGTGTCTCCATGTCACGGTGTCTTGCTCATGGTGTCTGAGTCACGGTGTCTAGATGACTGTGTCTGGATAACTGTGTCGAGAACTTAGACAAACAAAATGTCTGGCTAACTGTGTATGTTCTTAGTGTCTTGCTTCAAGGTGTCAGGCTTACTGTGTCACAGTGTCTCATTGGTCACGGTGCCTATGTATTGCTCACAGTGTCTGACTTACTGTGTCAATATTCACGGTGTCTTGTACTTAGGAAAATAACTGTATTCATACTTAAATAGTAATATGCATAAAATGAATTGAGCTTAACCATTATAAAGTATAAGATAACTTGAAACAGAAATACACATGATTGATAAGATTTGTGAGATTTGTGATCATGAATAAGATGTGTAATTATTATTGAGATTTGTGATCATTAAAAAATTATTAATACATGAGGAGTCCATCAGTTATTTCTCCAACAATGCATATCTTGAATAACTGTTGATAGTTCAAGATTGGACATTGGGTAGTTCCTCTTGTGTGGCCTTGTCTTTAGAGAAATTTACAACAATAATCTATCTCCTGACATCATAAGTACTCCCATACCAATATATATTGTGTCAAAATTCAGAGTGTAGCTCTTTCCCTACTCTGGTAGTATCAGGAAATGTGTGGATGTCAATCTCCCTTTCATCTGTTGAATGTCTGCCTCAAAGGAATCCGACAACACAAACATAACACCCTTATTAGTCATACTTTTCAATGAAGATTCTAATAATTATAAATACTATATGAATGAACTTTAATATACATCTATAACAATGAAACAATGTGTGTTTATAATTTTATTGACCTTCTCCCATGAAACTATTTCTCTAAACATCTCTGGGTCTACCGAAACTACTGTCTCTGAGTTAATGTGACTAATAAAGAAAACTTTTATCCTTCTAGAAGTGTCACTTTGTGTGTATTTATATAACTGATTATTTCTTAGTGTATCCAAATAAAATATTAATATTCATCAAATTTTCGTGTTTATTGTGAGAATACACCCTGATATCATCTATAAAAACAACAAAAAACGAATCAAAATAAGAATGGAAGACTCGGTTCATCAATTCCATAAAAACTAATGAATCTTACATGATAAAAAACTTCATAAACAGATACTAATATAGAATATACCTTCTAAAAAAATTTGTATGAGGTACATCACTAGGTCAAACATGCACCTAGTGATATCTAAATCTAAAATCAATTTTTGAGAGCACTTGAGCTCCTTGAAGATGATCTGATATGACATAAATCTTTGTCAAGTGATACTAGTTCATAACTTTAATCTAGTTTAATTTCTATTAATCCACTCATATACTAAGTGTACCATAAAACTTACCCACAAAAGGACCTGTGAACCTCATGGAGAAGTATTGGGTTGAATAAAAACCTTCTCTTCTAAATCCTCTATCAACCTCCCAAGCTCCTGAAACTCTATCATATCAATCGTGTAATGTGGCATGGATACCAGTGCATCTCCTAGAACTAGAATAATAGAAAACAAAACCTCTCTTTCTGGTGGTAAAAAATAAAATCCATCCAGGAAAACATCCTAGAGATGATCAACCACTAGATGAATGTCTGCCTGATATACTCCCTGAGCATCCAGAAACAAACTAGAAATTGGGGTTGACATTAGGCCCATCTGATGATGTTTTAGTCCAGATCATCTTGTTTGTACATCCCATTACCTAATGTTAGTAAGAACATTTCTTTCTGGTGATGTAAATTTCACCCTCATGTGATAGTAGTAAATGTAATCTCAATAAGACACCATCTCATCCATCATGGTTATGAAATCAATCGCAGTTTCCTCTAGGACATAAATACTCGATAATATGTGACACCCACCAACCTCATGGGGGAATTCCCTTCACTGGCATTCATATTTTGATATGATCCCCAATTGAGTGCCTAGCATCATAATTCTCTCGAAAAACTAAATCACATTTCAAAGGCCTTCCACAACATGAACATATATAAAACTATGTGATTACCCTATATCAAAAATAGAAGATGTAATAGTAAAGGCTAATAATTATGTAACTATCACCATAGGCGATCTGAAACCCATCTCTTCAAAGGTATGTTTTAATTAATATACATTTCTAGAGCCATGATTAATTTTTAGAAGCTCACTGCTTGGTGTTGGACATCTATGTTGTCTCGATGAAACTGGTGCCTGGATACCTTGGCCATGAAAACCATGACCTTAGCTAAAATGACCAGTAGTGCTCCAGATTCCTTCTTGAAGTTGAGTTAAGAAACTTTCTCCTAAACCTGGGGTGGGAGAAGACACCCTACTAGTCACAACATGAGGGATGGAATAAAAAAAATTATTGTGGTCTATCCTGTTGAAAACTCAGTACTTGAATAGGTCATAGTTGTGCTGATTCTTCAGGTGGCCCCATATCCCACATTGACAATAGAACACATAGCTACTAGTAATCACAGCCTAGCTGGTACTCATCTTGTGGGAAACCTCAAAATTATACTTCCTACCTGGGGACACTATTCCACTATGTTTAGAGGATGCATTGACCTACTCTCTACCCTCATCTTCCCAAAGGTTCTACTATGTAATTATCACCTAATTCACAATATCAATTATATCAGCTAATATAAAAAATTAACCTGAGATTTGATTTTATATCAAATACCTTACTTGAATCCTATCTCTCTCTAAATAGATGATTATAAATGTAAATTGATACAATATTTGTTAGCTCTATAAAGCATGCAGAGTACTCCATAAATGTCATAGTGCCTTTCTCAAGAAGCCTAAATCTGATTTGATCGATATATTCTAAGGGTAGAAGTAGTAATATAATCAAATCAATAAAATTACCCATTATATATCATGTAACTTGATAGCCTGGTCTAAAAAAAATCCAACAAGAATGTAGCTTCCCTTTGAATCATATACGTGGTGAGCTTCAATCCCCTCTAAGGAGGTGTCCCAAGGTTTTCAATGATAACTATTGTTGTCTCAAGACACAAATTAGCAGCCGTTGGACTACCATCCATTGAAAAGGTGGGATAATTCTACTATTATAATACATTTTTCAGATCAAGGATAGACAAGGAAGGATGTTGTGCTCCATAAAAGATTATAATAACGAGAAACAACCTCTAATGATATTGTTACTTGACACATATGTTTATAATAATAGATGGTGATTTAGCTAACACTAATCAAGGATCCAACTGAATCTAGTTTCCCACAACCTCTGGGCTGCGGTTTTTTTTCACTCTTCTCACATAAGACTGGAGTTCGTTGTGGTGGCATGCCTCTATAATGCCAAACACACTCATCAGAAAATAAAAACATCAATGTTCAATGCTTAAAATAATAGGACATGTCAAGACCCTCCTAAATCCAATTCCAAACCCATATCCTACTCCAAAATAGATGACTTAAAAATGTACATTCACTAAAAACCGTTAGATATAGTAACTCTTTCCCACCAGTAGTCGGGTGTAGGTCATGTTTTTATTAATTTTTTTTCATGTTTCCATTTAAATTCATGTCCATTTTCAATTTAATTCACATCATTAATTTATTAAATTTCATAAACAAATTTTTCAATATGTTACCATCCATGAGGGACCATAACAATTGATGAGACAAATTATAGTGCCCATATATTACATACAAAATCACATCCAGTTCATTTAACATGTTTAATTGAATGGATCTCCAAATTCCAATAAATGGGGGACCTTATGCTCCATGAACCAAATCATGGATTACATCAATTCACACTATAAAATGAAACATAATACCTATAACATCGTCAGGTAATTCTCTAAAAATAGTATGCAACATGTTATTCATCCTAAATTGAAGTGCTTATTAATATACTATGATTTTTTTTGAAACCACATAAAATGATGCATGAGAAGGAATACCCTCAACTAATCAGTATAAAACAATAATTTAACCATAAATAATAACAATGATAATATTATAATATAAGTGCATCACTCTATGATGGAAAAAATTAACTATAATTTTACAAATATAGATACGTTAAATATCATTCGAGTCAATTTGGCTATTTCTTATATGTGGGTTATATATGCTCAAGAACAACTAATTGAAAAAATATCATTCCTTCCTACACTAATATATTTTCAACATATAAAATGGAAAATATAAAAGAAACACATATGATACCACTTTCTATCCCTCTGGCCCAGATGCCACATAATTGAACCCTGAGCCTAGTTGGTTACATGGCCTCAAGCTCATATCCCCAAAACGAAAGTGGCTTTCAACTAGTAGTGAGGAACTAGGTTTCTTAATGTGGATATTATTCCCTTATCAACAAATTGTACCATTGAATAATGTCAATATCATACATGTTTCAGAAGATGAAATAATAGACAGACAATAGATAAAAAGTATGAATAGTTATAAAATCTCAAATGAATCTCACATATAACTGATGATGATACATGTCTATAAAAATATCCAAAATAGTTTCAAAATTGTATAATTTCAATACATGTATACAAAATACTAAAAATTTCAAATGTTCTTTATCTGAATAGCACTGAGAGACTCAGCTCGGTCCCTTGCTACCCTATTTCTATGAATGGAAAAAACTAACTCTCATACAATGTGAACATTACCCAATATATACCTGAAACCAAAAAGACTATTTGGGTACACAGCGACATCCCAAATAGGGTGTGAGATATAATACAAGAAGGTAACCACAAAAATATCATTACATTTCATCCTGTGAAATAAAAAATCCATGAAAATTACTGATAAACATTTAAGAAATAGTAAACAGTAAGGTTCTCATAGAATATGTATACTACAAGTGATATTGTATTTCCATGAACAGATCTATACAAAAAAATGTGTCATCTTCTATAAATTGGAATCTATAACAAAGAGAAATAATTAGAATGGCCTCAAGATACACCCATAAAAATCAAATTGATAAAGCCCTTCCATATAATGAAACCATATAAAAAACTCAAGGACTTATTGTAAAACCATTAATAGGGTTACATGAGTTGGTATTCTCAGTATATGTAACTAAATGTAAATTTTATTCTTATAAAAACACACCCCTTGGGTGGCCATAGTTTTTAAACACATAATAGTTTCAATTCCAATAATCCCAAGGGAAACCTTATAGTATTCAATTCTATTTGTTTCAATTAAACCATTTATTTTCACGGTCTCACTAGAAATTCTGATGGGAGACATAAAATGTGATATATCTATAAAGAACTAAAAAAAATTAATTCATATACCACCTAAAATATCTTGGTAGTGGAGTTCCCATCAACTATCAACATCAGATTTTAATCAGATCGATAGAAAATCGAAGAATGGATGAATATCCTATTATTTGGTCATATTATCTTGAAGGTAAATTGCATCGTTGATTAAGAGAAAAATTAATATCAATGAAAAAGGAATCAAGTACACACCATGGTCGACCCATCATGATGTTCCTCGCTTGAATCATAGATTGGATAGATAAGAAACCTCAAATTCTAGAATATCCATTGAAAGAGAGGTTAAAAAATTATCCACTTCTCTTTATTAAAATAAAAAATTTTATTTTTAAAATTATTTAATTTAAAATAAAACCATTCGAATTTAAAAAATGAAGGGGTTGCACAATTTATGTTCACAATTTGACAAATAGTGCACTAACTATGCACAGTTTTCTATAGGCTATGCCACCCACAAGTTTTACTAGCATGGTTTGACTAAACGTGCATAAACCCTGAGAATAATCACTTCCAAGAATAAAAACCTGGATCCACTAGCATGAACCCCATATTTTTTGGTATGAATGCACCCTGTGGAATATCCTTTCCCTCTTCCCATGCCTCACAAGGTCCATCAAAATTGTGTGTGTAGCCATTATCAACCCAAAATGTGGGTTCTGGGCTCCAAAAAAGACCCAAACACCCTAGAAACACCCCCAATAAAATTGTGCAACCAAATTAGGCCCTATTCAAGAATTAAAATTGAAGAATAAGGGATATATACCACATAAGAAAACCCATTTTCTTATAAATTTCCTTTTCAGTCAAATGGTTCTTATATTTTTTTCTAATCAATAGATAACCATTAAATTTATTTTATACATTTGTAAAACATATAATTTTCATAATTTAGATATGTCTATTGATACCCATTAACATAATGGATTTTTATAATATCAATTTTTAAATAATAATATTTAAATCGGGTATCGTTTATTGTTTAAAACTAGTTTTTCATGTTATATAAGCTATCGAGGCAATTGAATTTATTTAAAAAAGAAATATATATTAGAGGCTTCTGATGTTACATTATCTTCAAATAATTGTATTTCATGTCATATATTTTGAAATACATAACTTATTTTAAAGTTATTGTTAATTTATTTTCCATTCATGCTTTGTTTTGGGGGTTTCCAAAGGTTTTATGGAGAATATGCGAGTTTTCATGAATTGGGCCAAACCGTGAGCCCAATTCCAGATTTAAAAATAAATTTTGTTTCTTTTATAAATTTTTTATTTTTTAATATTTTTCACTTATTACAACTCCTAAATGTCCTACCTTGATATATTAACACCACATTTAAATTTTTAGCCTTTATAAATCCATAATCATGGGGGATTTGGGTTTTTATTTGAGAATTGGGCCAACCCGAAAACCCATTTTCCAGTTTTAAATTTTTTCTTTAATTTTTTAATATTTTATTCATTATAATGATTTTTTCGGTGATTATACCTCCCTATATACCCTAAGAATCCCAGGAGATCTCAAATTTCCTTTACCCTCTCTTTGGAGCTCATTTGCATCACGATTGAGTGCTGAAATTCTTAGGGTTTCTAAAATCGGGCAGATTTGAGGAGGTAAGTTATTTCCATCATAACTCTCTCAATTCTTACTCTTTTCCCCCCATTATAGTTCCTAAATGATCTAATAATCATTTTTAGAACTTACCTTGAATGGTTGGATGTTTTAAAATTCATATTCTGGTGGATTTGGGTCGTTTTATTCAAGATTGTTTTGAGTAAGTGTTTCTCTCTTCAATTTCATCATTCTCCTTAGGGTTTCCTCCCTCTTTTATTATGTTCTAAAATGTCCAGAAGTTAGGGTTCGAACATATGGTTTGATTTTGTTTCTTTTTGGTTAAATATTCTGGTAGGGATGGATTTATCATCCTTGTGATGCGGAGGTGGTGTGGTTGATGTTTCGCACTAAATTATGAGGGATTCGACACTTTCAGTAGGTGGTTCCATGTGTAAACAATTATTGATGAGTTAGCTTGATATATTTAGTAATTTTTTATATTCATCATATGTTGTGTGTGGTTCAAAAATGGTTTATGACTTATTTGGTTAAGTGTTCAGTTTTATATTTTCATTTTAACTTGAAATTGGGTGTTTTAATGTGTTACTCGTGGGGTATTATTTGGGTGTATTTTATAACATATCAAATTGGTTTAATAATTATTTTTTGGACTTAAAATTCTGGTTTGGTGATGTATTAGTGTCATATGGGCCTAAAAAGAGGGTTTTTTAATAGGTTTTATGTATAAAACATTGTTATACTTCTTGAGAGCATTTTATGAAAATGTGTGTTTTCATTTGAATCATTTGTAGTATTATTCAAGGTGATTTTATAAAACTTGAAAGGGGTTTTATAAATGTCTCTAGGGATTCCAATTCTATTTTGGATAGGAATTGGTTTGGTTTTTGTTCTTAAATGGTGGTTTTGAAATGGGTTTTGTGTGCAAGATATATTGACACCACTTGTGTTCTTTTTATGAAAATTGAGAATGTTTTAGTTGGTCAAACAAAGTGAAAAAGGGTTATTTTGTACTGTTTGGTATGTGTGTTCACCTATTAAGGGGTTTTGAAAGGTGAAGTGATGTTTTAAGATGTCAAAAAATTTTCTAATGTTTTGTAAATTTCTGAAATGTTCTAATAAATTGTGATGTTGGAGTGAAACTTGTTTGTGGGCTGTTTCGTGTAAGTTTGATGATAAAATAATTTTGAAGGTAAAAAGGGTATTATGTAACAAGTGAATGGGATGTTTTGAGAGTTTTAATATATTGGAATGGTTTTATAAAATTGTTTAATGGATTTGTGGAAGTGTTAAAGAAATGTGAAAAGTGTTGTGGGCTATTTTGGTGTGAGTCGGATTTCAAAATCAATCTGAATGAAAAGTGGACTTTTGTTACTTATGTTGTATACATGTGGACTGTTTGGTGAATTTATGATATGGAAATGGTATTTTCATGTGAAAAGTATATTCATTTACTTGTTGAACTTGTTTGAGCACAAAGGGAAAACCTGGGTATCTAGGTGGGTGGACGTGTACTAGTATGCTAGTGAATCCGTGGGGTTTGACCTCAGTTTCACTTAGCAATATTGACAATTAAAACTATAACTAAACTATGATTATGATGATTTGGGACCACTAGGTTTTGGGTATGTTCCCAACTAGTGGATCATGCATGAGAACAAATATTTGTGATGGTTACTCTCACCGAGATACGAGGTACCTGGGACCCACAGCTTGCTAGTGCCTAGGGGTTATTTCCCATTGCTTGTGCTCACTGGATATTTTGTGCATACCATCGGCATATGGTATGAGAGGCTGGAAAATTTAGTAGCTATGGTATTTATTTTAAAAGTTTTTATTCTTTAAATTAGCCCACCTGAAAACTGTTTTTATTTAATGTTGCATCTTTTAAAAATTTTAACTAGCATCTCATGTTTTTGAAAACCTGTATGCTTTTCATCATTAAATTTTTATCACATGGAATATATTAGTGGTGGTATCCTATTGGGATTTGGATCACACCCTACTTACACCCTTGGGTGTAAGTAGACTTGGTTATTTTTTTTGTTGCAGTTTGGGTACAGTTTTAGTTCCAGTGGTTCGGGTTTCTAGCAGGTCCTTGGTGGTGAAGTCTTGTGAAGATGGCTTGCGGGCAATGCCTCTTTCCACGAGGGTTATTGGGCTGTAATTATTTGGTTTTGTACCTTTTTAATGGTATTTAAACAAAGTTTTAACTTATGTAATTCAGTTATGAAATTTTCTAAAAGACGATTTTAGTTGAAAAATCCATATTTGTTTTATTGAGTTTGTTTGTTGTTTAATGTTTATAAAATCAGGTAAATCATTCCTAATTATCATGATATGATACCTGAGAACTTTTTCCAGCCTGTCGGGATCAATAATGCCCTTCAGGCCTTGGCATGGGCTGGGTTTGGTGCCGGTTTGATGGCGACCAGACCTGGTTCGTGACAAAATGGTATCAGAGGAGGTTCTGGTTAACTCTTTGGGTCACGTTATGTAGGGAACAGTCGGGATAGTCTAAATTTAGGATTGTTGGGACTTGGTAGTTCGGTTATGGGTAGTGTGCCTGATCACCACACCACATGACATGATTCGAGTCACCAGGGGAAGTTGGGATTTATCTAAGTCCTTTGGTTTTCTTGGTTTGATGATGATTAAGGGAAATGAAAAGAGAGTTGGGTTAATGGTCTTAGTGAGCTCGCAGGGCCTGGAAAGCCATGTGGAGCCAGGGATATTCCCTAGTACACTTCTTGTGATGCTGAAGTGATTGGAATATGGCCTCAAACCATATTTCCCAAGTCACCCACTGAAACTAGTTTCCTCTCACATTGTTTTATGCTTTAGTTTTGAAATCTTGGCACTTTGGTTTTAAAGTGACTTGGTTTTAAGAAGCGTAAAGTTTTTATGAAATGATATTCAAATAAAGAGGGAATGGTTTGGTTTATGAAATGGCAGAACTGAATTTTCAGAATTGTTTTTAAATGGAAAATGGTGTGCTTACACCTCTTTTGAAAGCATGAACTATATTGAAGTTGGTTTTGAAAAGTGTTTCCAATAGAGTTTTCTAAACAATCAGAGTGTGTTTTAATGGGATGAGATGTTTTGAAATTGATGTGAATATCTTGAAAGTGAGTTATTTTCTAAATGGTTGTGTCTTTATGAAATTTTTTGTAAGATGTGAGTT
This sequence comes from Viscum album, assembly GCA_963277665.1. NCBI lineage: Eukaryota > Viridiplantae > Streptophyta > Magnoliopsida > Santalales > Viscaceae > Viscum > Viscum album. The sequence goes on along the minus strand of OY728121.1, from coordinate 895,228,155 downwards.
GGGATTTTGATCTCGTGGTTAGCGGTTTTGAGAAAAAGGATGTGTTGGTTGGCCATTTTGGTTTTGAAAAGTGGAAAGAATTTTTTGTTTTATACTTTGGTATTTTCGTGAGAAACCACATGCGTGGGGTTATATGGGAAGATGGATGGTTGATGAAATGACTAGATGAGTGTCAGGATGGATATGAGGAGGGTGCCCGGTGTGGCACATAAACATGCATGTGTAAGGCCCATGGGGTACCATTGGTGGATGCACTAATCGCTGAACCATTTGTTTTCAAAGAAATTTTTCTAAAGAGAAACGTGATTACTTGATGAATTGTTTGGGAGGGTTTATATTATGTGTTTTTGGACAATGTTGATGTTGTGGGATGTTTTGAGTCCAATAACCCCTCCTGTTTGAACTGTGTTTTGGGTTTGGGTTTGGTCAGTAAGTTGTGTTATAGGGACAGTTAGTGGTATCTTTTGAATTTTTTTTTGGGATACCTTTATGATGGTTCCCTTCATGTGTCTGGATCTGGTTTTTGGTATATCTTGACCAATGGACCATCTTGGTTGGGTCCTTGGGTTCAATCATTGGATAAGGTACACCCCATTAAAGGTTAGTGCACAACTGAAGTACAACCAGGATTGTTTCACCATTTTAAGACCCTCCAGTTGATCAATATAAGGAATCTTTTTCTTGAGATTTTTAGATTGAGTCTACACCCATTCTTTTCTTTGATTTTTAGATCCTCTTGTAATGGGAGAGTTATCGTGGAAGGTTGAAAGAGGCCATAGTTTCTTATTTTTCCTAATACGTCGAAGGTGGATGTGTTCTAGGGTTGTTAGTGTGGATGAGTGTCTCGATGGTGTCTAAGAGGTCCTTTGGGGTTCTTCAAAGTTTCTTTGAAGCATGAGTTCATGTTAAACCACCGGTGTGGGAAATATGGTCACGATAGGGTATTGTGGCCACTTTCTAGAATTGTGTGTTGTTTGGGGATGTTGTATAAGGTCCCTCTCCATGCATTGTTTATATCAGTCACAATGGTCATGTTCGGTGATGCCTTATGATGTCATGTGCTCGATTGACTATATAGGTGAAAGTAGTGAAATCCTCTGAGAGTCCCTGTTATGTTGGGTGAATGTCTCCCTTGGAAAAACTTCAAAATAATCCATTTTAGAGGAATGCGAGTGTAGGTGTTCTTTAATTCTATTGTTTCTCACCTGAAGAAACAAGGTGTGATGTGTGTGCATCTTCTTAGCCCTTGTTTCAGTGAAATATCGAGATAGGGTGAAGTGAGTTTGGAATGTGTTATGTCTGGAAAACTTATCTGGGATTGAAGTGTAGTTTTTAGTGGCACTGAAAGAAGAATTCTCATTCAGTGGGACTCCAAAGACTAACTGTGAGGCTGAAGATGCTTCAATCATTTGAGCTCGAGCCATAGGTCTCGGAGAGAAGCTGGATCATATTCAAGGGAAATCACAGGGTCATTTAAACCCTTGTACAAATTCCTATCCTAAATATGAAAGATAGGAAGAGTTTAAACCTTTGGTATCATAATATTTCTTCTATTGTTCACGTTTGGTGGAAATAGGTGGAGGGCCTTGTACCCATGTCATCACCCAATGTCATTCCCTCCCCCTTTGGTTTCCATTGAGTCTTTGGAGAATGGTTGGAAATTTGGATAGACAGGCGGAGCACATGGTTTGTGAACGATTAAGAGTGACTGTGTGCCTAGAATCCATGTGGGAATATTGATCAACACAGTTAGTTCACAGTTTCACAAACTGTGCGGACTAACCGTGTGACCTTCCCAAATATTTAAATTTTTGGGTTTTTCTGTGTCGGCTCATGCTGGTCGGTTAAGATGGTTGGTTATTATGTTGGGGAGAACCACTATGATTCTAATGTATGTTCCTTTGGAAATTTTGAATGGAAGTATACCCTAGGTACCAGGGAGTCCGTTCAGGCCTCCCCCTATTAGTGTCCCGATTCTGTCTCGGAAAAAAAATATTGGTTGTCTCTTATGGTGGGGAGCGTATTAGTGTCCCCCCGTACCAGTAACTTAGATTTATCCATGGTTTTGGATTGGTGTAGATAGTATCGTTCTAAGATATATAGATATGAACATATTCCTTGAATAAACTCTGGAACTGGAGAGCGCCCAATGGTTTACTTAATGTAAGGTAAGTGTAACCTTGTTCAAAGTTGTTGTTCGTTTGGGTGAATTGCTTGAGTCTTGTTCGGATAGTGTTTGAGGAGTTTTATTTTGGGATAAAGTATGAATGTGATTGATCCTTTAAGGAAAGTGGTGTAAGTTTTGGTTGTGAGATTAATCCTTTCTTAATTGATCACTGTAGGTGTTTTGGCCTTTGAGGGTGAAACCTGGCAAAGGAGTACCTATTGGTTTCTCAGTGGGGTTTGGTTGTTGCTTTAACCTTACTGTGACTTTTTGGGGCGGAAAGTTTTCAAGGTGGGGATAATTGTCACATATATAACTTATTTTAAAGTTATTTTTAATTTATTTTCCATTCATGCTTTTTATTGTGCATTTCCAAAGGTTTTATGGAGAATAGGTGAGTTTTCATGAATTGGGCCAAACCGTGAGCCCAATTCCAGATTTAAAAATATATTTTTTTCTTTTATAAACATTTCATTTTTTAATATTTTTCACTTATTCCAACTCATAAATGTCCTCCCCTGATATATTAACACCAAATTTAAATTTTTAGCCTTTATAAATCCATAATCATGGGGGATTTGGGTTTTTATTTGAGAATTGGGCCAACCCGAAAGCCCATTTTCCAGTTTTAAATTGTTTCTTTAATTTTTTAATATCTTATTCATTATAATGAATTTTTCGATGATTCCACCTCCCTATAGACCCTAAGAATCTCAGACACGCTACCATTGAATTTACCCCCTCTTTGAAGCTCGTTTGATTCGAGATTGAGTGCTGAAATTCTTAGGGTTTCTAAAATCGGGCAAATTTGAGGAGGTAAGTTATTTCCATAATAACTCTCTCAATTCTTACTCTTTTCCCCCATTATAGTTCCTAAATGATATCCTAATACTTTTTCAAACTTACCTTGAATGGTTGGATGTTTTAAAATTCATATTCTGGTGGATTTGGGTTGTTTTATTCAAGATTGTTTTGAGTAAGTGTTTCTCTCTTCAATTTCTTCATTATCCTTAGGGTTTCCTCCCTCTTTCATTATGTTCTAAAATATCCAGAAGTTAGGGTTAGAACATATGGTTTGTTTTGGTGTATTTTTGGTTAAATATTCTGGTATAGGGCTGGATTTATCATCCTTGTGATGCGGCGGTGGTGCGGTTGAAGTTTCGCACCAAGTTTTGAGGGATTCGACACTTTCGGTAGGTGGTTCCATGTGTAAACAATTATTGATGAGTTAACTTGCTGTATTTAGTCATTTTTCATATTCCTAATATGTTGGGTGTGGTGTGAAAATGGTTTATTATTGATTTTGTTAAGTTTTTAGTTTTATATTTTCATTTTAACTTGAAATTGGGTGTTTTAATTTGTTACTCGTGGGGTATTATTTGGGTGTATTTTATAACATATGGAATTGGTTTAATAATTCTTTTTTGGACTTCCAATTATGGTTTGGTGATGTATTAGTGTCATGTAGGCCTAAAAAGATGATTTTTGAATAGGTTTTATGTGTAAATCATTGTTATACTTCTTGAGAGCATTTTATGAAAATGTGTGATTTCAGTTGAATCATTTGTAGTATTATTCAAGGTGATTTTATAAAACTTGAAAGGGGTTTTATAAATGTCTCTATGGCTTCCAATTATGTTTTGGATAGGAATGGGTTTGGTTTTTGGTCTTAAATGGTGGTTTTGAAATGGGTTTTGTGTGCAAGATACATTGACAACACTTGGGTTCTTTTTATGAAAATTGAGAATGTTTTAGTTGGTCAAACAAAGTGGGAAAAGGGTTATTTTTTACTGTTTGGTATGTGTGTTCACCTATTAAGGTATTTTAAAAGGTTAAGTTAGGTTTTAAGATGTCAAAAAGTTTTCTAATGTTTTGTAAATTTCTGAAATGATTTAATAAATTGTGATGTTGGAGCGAAACTTGTTTGTGGGCTGTTTCATGTAAGTTTGATGATAAAATAATTTTGAAGGTAAAAAGGGTATTATGTAACAAGTGAGTTGGGTGTTATGAGAGTTTTAATATATTGTAATGGTTTTATAAAATTGTTTAACGGATTTTTGGAGGTGTTAAAGAAATGTGAAAAGTGTTGTGGGCTATTTTGTTGTGAGTCGGATTTCAAAATCAATCTGAATGAAAAGTGGACTTTTGTTACTTGTGTTGTATACATGTGGTCTGTTTGGTGAATTTATGATATGGAAATGATATTTTCATGTGAAAAGTATATTCATTGACTTGTTGAACTTCTTTGAGCACAAAGGGAAAATTCGGGTATCTAGGTCGGTGGACGTGTACTAGTATGCTAGTGAATCCGTGGGGTTTGGCCTCAGTTTCACTTAGCATGATTGACACTTAAAACTATAAATAAACTATGATGATGATTATTTGGGACCACTAGGTTATGGGTATGTTCCCTACTAGTGGATTGTGCACAAGAACAGATATTTGTGATGGTTACTCTCACCGAGATACGAGGTACCTGGGACCCACAGCTAGCTAGTTCCTAGGGGTTATTTTCCATTGCTTGTGCTCAATAGATATTTTGTGAATACTGTCGGCATACATCATGAGAGGCTGGAAAATTTAGTAGTTATGGTATTTATTTTAAAAGTTTTTATTATTTAAATTAGCCCACCTGAAAACTTTTTTTATTTAATGTTGCATTTTTTAGAAATTTTAACTAGCATCTCATGTTTTTGAAAACCTCTATGCTTTTCATCATTAAATTTTTATCACATGGAATCTATTATTGGTGGTATCCTATTGGGCTTTGTCTCAAACCCTACTTACACTCTTGGGTGTAATTAGACTTGGTTATTTTTTTTGTCGCAGGTTGGGTACAGTTTTAGTTCCAGTGGTTCGGGTTTCTAGCAGGTCCTTGGTGGTGAATTCTTGTGGAGATGGCTTGAGGGCGGTTCACCTTTCCATGAGCGTTATTGGGACGTCCTTATTTGGTTTTGTACCTTTGTAACAGTCTTTAAACATATTTTTAACTTATGTAATTTAGTTCTGAAATTTTTTAAAAGACGGTTTTAGTTTAAAAATCCAGATTTGTTTTATTGAGTTTGTTTGTTGTTTAATGTTTATAAAATCGTGTAAATAGTTCCCAATTAAAATGATATGATACCCTGGCACTTGTGCCAGCCTGTGGGGATCAAGAACGCCCTTTGGGCCTTGGCACGGGCCGAGTTTGGTGCTGGTTTGATGGAAACCAGATCCGGTTCGTGACATATATGTTATTAAATATTATGTTCCCATTTTTAAATTTTGGGGTGTTGAAAATTTTCAGCAATTAATTTACTTATATTATACATAAAAAAATGGAGAAGGTATCCATTGAGTATAAGAATAAGGATGATATATCTATTTGTATCTACGAGGTAAATTTTACATGTTTTTGAAATTATTATTCTTTTTCAATCATTATCCATGAGGTAAAAATCGATTGATTCATGAGTGGTTTGAAGCCAAGTGTTTTAAATGCATTATATATAATGGAAATTGGAAGTTATGAAGAAATATATCATTGTGTACTCATAGTTGAAATGGAAAATGGAAACCCTCAGTGTTATGTAGGTAATAATATGAGGGTGAATTTTCATGGAAATTTTAGTGTTATGTAACATGGAGAGAAGAATAATTTTATGCCCCCTACTTTTCTAAAAATGTTTAAAGGATTACACAGGTGAATTTCTATGTGGAAAAAAGTAATTTTTTTATGTGTGGAAATCCCAGCCAAAGAGAAAAAGAATGTCTATGTGATTTGAAGAGTCTATTTAATGAAATTAATGGAGAATTATATCAAAAAAAATATACCACTCACTATATATATAAATAGAGGAATGGAGGTTGGGAATTATTAAAATTATTTTCCTATTCCAAGTAATAATGTAGATAATAAGGCATAACAACCTATGAAGTCAATGGAAAAAATGGGAAAGCCTATGCATGAAAAAAAACTAATGTTAATCATGTTAATTAGGGCACACTTAACCTTCACTCTAGTGTTTAGGATTCCATATTAATATTTTTACGAATAATCCCTATTAAAATATTACAATTTTCATTTAGAAATATATTATGTCATTCTAAACATATATTTTCTATCTCTACATATACTCCATATAAATTTATAAAATAATGAAATCATATTTGATTTTCTGAATTAACCTATAATCATATATCAGTGTAAGGATGAACCAAAGAATTCAGTGGAAATATTTTGGATATGAAAAGATATTATTTAATGAATAAATGGATAAATACATTTTGGAATCATATATGATTATGTTGAGACATTATTTTGTGAAATAATTATTATATTTGAGATAATATATAATAAAGGTATAAAATGTTTTCTATGATACATTATGATTGATTAAAATTATTTAGTGCTAATTTTTATATTAATAATGGGAGGATATGAGAATAATTAATACTAATCATTTCATCTCAATATTAGTTAGAAATTTTTTGAAGTATTCTTATGGTTAAGATTTTGTGAAATAGATTAACTATATCTTTGGGGGTTATTTATGATGTTTTAGAGATTAATTATTTATATTTATCCATATTGGATAATTTGTTCTTTCCATTTTGTTTTGAATAAATAGAGATTTAAGGAATGTATTATCACTATTTAATGGATCATTTGATTTATTAAATGTTATTTTTCGTACATGAAGCCTGAATAATCATCTCAAATATTTATTTCATAGAGTAAGATATTATGTATAAATTTATGAAAAAAATGATGATATTGTATAACTGATATGGAAATAAAACCAGTAAATTTTTTCATTTTTTGTATCTTCTTAGAAAATGAGTACCCAAAAATAGGAAATGTATATTTAAATAAAATTAAATATTTTACCTTCATTTTGGAATAATCATGTTCATTTGACCCATAAAATATTTATGGTTTTATGGTTGTTATCCTTATCTTGACCATGTTCTCTACCACTCTAAATTAGTCTTTGGATGTTCTTTATCTCCTCCATGTCCATATATTCAATTTACACTAATATTATCTTACTTTTAATCATAGTTATGTGTTATTTCAAATGATCTTCATATTTCTCTTTCCTACTTTTAAAGGGGATGTTTTATTGACCATTTTTATGTGGATTTTCCATAAAAAACACTTAAAATTTAAAACCCTCAATTACCGTGTACAATTTTAAACTATGAGGATTAAATTTATTAATGGGGAAGAATTTAACCAGACATTGTTTTTAAATAATAATATTATATTTGATTGTGTATATTCAATGCAACAAAAAATCTCAGATGAACCATAACAGATTATTATTTAAATATGTCTAATATAACATAGCCCACGAAATACTGAATACAAATACAAATATAAAAATTATAAAATATATATTTATGTGTATATCTGTGGTTATTATCCCATTATATATAAGATTTAAATTTTTATTAAATTACTATTATGATTAAAAAATATGTTTCCATCAAACATGATTTCCATTTATTTTTTTGAGAAAATATTATAGTAAATTATTGAAAAAATTAGAAAATATAAATTGGAAAATGAATTTTAATTTTTAAATATTCCTTTAAAAATTATATTATAATGAACTATTATGTAATTTCTAAAAAGATATATTTTTTATTTATTGGAAAGATAAAAATTTTATTTGAAAATAGTATTTTTGTTTCATTAACTTAAATAGATCAATTATATTTTAGTTTTTTTAAATTAAAATTGGGTTTCTTATATTATGAATAATCCAATTAAGTTCATTGGAATCAAATTTATGATTTAATTTGATATAATAATATTTTTTTACATAAGAAGTATTTTTTGAAAAACTTTTTCCATTATAATCTATTTTCCTTTAATAAATTAATTTCATAAAATAATTGAAATTAAATCATCAAAAATGTACTCAATATTTGGAATCAAGTTATCCAAATTTATTAACTTTTTCCCTTTTATTTTTTTTCAATATAAGTAATGACTATAAATATTTTGTATCACCTTCGTAAGTATAAAACATGTGACATATAGTTAAAACATTGGGATAATGATTTTAAATATATATAACACATTACATTATCATATTCTATTGATTAATATCACCAATATACAAATATATAAAAAATATATGTCAACTTGGGGCCATATTTCATTGATTATGACCTATAAAATAATTTGTGTAAGAGATAATGTCTAAAATTTCACACACTTAACTTTAATATTTATAATATTTGTTTATAAGTGTATAAATGAGTATATGTTATGTTATAAATTATTATTTTAAATATTAAATAATATTATTTTCAAAATTGATTTATTTTTAATTTTTACTTATTCAATAGTTACCCTTATTACTTACAATGTGCCAACATGTAGTTTGTTCAATTAATAGATAAATAAAATAATTGATTTTAAAAATATAAAAAATTAACCAATTTTTTTGAATTAATTTTTTTAATGAATTTTTGAAATAAATTTATAATATTTAATATTTCTAAAAGTTTTTATTTGAAAAATAGAGCTGTCATTTTGTCTTCAATGTCAAAATATTTGAATATTTTCAATGTTGATATTAATAAAATTTTAGGAAAATATGTATTTAATTAAATTATTCTAAAAAACTAAATAAATATAAATATGAAAAGTAAGATTCAAAATTGTCAAAATTATCATCCCATGGCCATTTCGACCTAATTGATACCATATGTGTTGTTACTGCAGTTACAATTGAAATATTTTAACTAAGGGGTTAAAACAATAAGAAGGATTAAAAACACCACATAAACATATCATAATACAATTTTATGTTATTTCAACCACGTACTACCATATATATAAGTCCATGACCATTTAGAATCAATTTTTTAGAGAATGAATTTATATATTTTATTATTTTAAGAAATTTCAAGAGTTCCCCTCTCCTCACATATAAATAGGATCCCCTCATTTATCTTCATTAAACAACACTGATCCACCTAACATGAAAAAAACCTAAAAAATTATCTTAATAAACTCCCATATTCATAAATAATATGTGTTTTTTCATCATAAAATACCATTCTAGGTGTCCAAAAAAGTCACTTAAAAGAGGCTTACCTATAAATAATTAATAATCTTACCCAACATATTTTTATTTCATTATTCATATAACTTCTATAAATTTAGGATATTATTCATAAAATTAATAATTTTTTATCAATATTATAATTTTTTATAAATATAATGAATCCACCTTTACTTAGACATTTTTCATCAAATAATATGCGAAACAATCACTCATGAGTATGTACGACTTGCCGTCTCCAACTAGATACACAATTCATTTTCCATTCCATCTTTCATGGATGGTTATTATGATATTTTTAATGTTTATATATGTTATTTAGGACATGATTATATATTTTTAATTATAATATCCTATATACCCACTTACATTCTAAACTATTCGAATATTATAATGTCGGTCATGCATACATGTGGACAATAACCTCCATAATGTGATGTGAATATCTCCACCTATGATTTATGAATATATATTTTTATATGTTATGATAGTGATTATTTAATTGTTATTTATTATTTAACATTATTTCATTCCATTTTTAAGAAATTGAAAATGGCCTTCATGTGTATGTATGACCTTCAATATCCATGTACAGTGTAATTAATTTACATTATCTACCTTTTATGGTTGAATCTAAATATATATATTGAATATATGTGATATGTATATAATTATTAAAATTATAGAGATAATTTATCTATTATCCATGTTCATAAGACATATCTAATAACCCAAAATTCTCATGAAAATAAAAATAGTGAACATAAAGAAATGATGATTTTAATAAAGAGATAATAATAAAATGGTGTAAAAACGTTATAATTGGATTATATATGATATTATATGCACGTAAATAACTCTATTATATAATTATAAGAAATTATAATTTATTATACATGTGTTTTGAGTGATGTGAGAGAAAGTTATACTTTAGACAAGGGCTTTTCATTTCACATTAATTACTATGGGACATTTTCAATATTCACTAGTTTTTTTATGTGGTATATATATTAATAATGAATGTATTTTAAAAATATTTTCTAGAAAATTATGGGGATTTATACATCCATATAAAATTTTCTCATTCATGAGGTCATTTTTTTATTACTAAAGTGGTAGGGTAACTATATTTTAATCCAATTTTAATCGAGATTTATTATTCTTGAATTAGAATTTCACATATTATATGATAATTATATGTTAAATCACATTTCATATTCTCATTCTTTGGTAAATCATCTAATTTACATATATTAGTTCCATTTCTTTTCATTGGTTCTTAAAATGGTCAGATTTTTTTAAAGATAAACATACATTATTCCCTTTTTGGTAGGGACTATTTTCCTTTAATATCCATATTCTCCATATGAAATTTTTATAAAAAAATTCTATTCTACTATGAAAATTTTAATTCATCTATATAATATTGATTTTTTATAATTTTTTTTGAAAATGAATCTTTTTGTCATTTTTTGAAGAACGTAATTTTTATTTTTTTACAAAAGTGAAAAATGAAGGATTTACATAAAAATATATGACACAATAATAATTTCACACTTTCATGGTAGATAAATGATTTGAGGATTCCATTATATGATTTCATGGGTATTTTCAAGGTAAATATTACAATAAATATTTGGAAATTTTTTGTTTTTACCAAAGTGATTTCAAAGTAGAAAATTTATTTTCCTCATGACATAATCAAGGAGATATTTTAAAGGAATATTCATCTAATATGACATAATTTGATATTTTTTATTCTATAATGGGTATATTATCTGATGATACTATCCTTATTTTTTAAAAGACAATTTATTATTACGGAGGTAAAATATTTAGGATTCTCTTTTCCTTTCCATGGGTTATGAAATATGATGAATTATTTATGATATATTGGATCATATATGAATCAATTAATATAATATAATGGGTGGGAACAATAATATATATCACTCCAATTCACTCTGTAAATAAAGGAAAACTCATGAGATAATGTTTTTGTACATAATTTCATGTTAATAATTTTATCTGTGGACCTTGTTTTCTTGTGAAAAATAATATACGAGGACCTGTTTTTCATGTCCACAAGAATATTCATGGATGTCCTTTTCTTTTCAATAATATTATTTTTGGATATGGTTACCATGTCCATATGATGATGTGTGGTCCTAGTTTCAATACATAAGATTATGTGAGGGACTGATTTCATTTCATTTACTTGATGAGTTATCCATTTTCTTTTTACACATGTTTTCAATATAATAAACTTATGTTTTTTTCAGCATTACAAGATATTGGTTATGATCTCATGGATCATGATATTTGATTCTTCTATTATTCATGTCATATTAACAACCAAGCTTCAAAACATGACACTTGATTATTTTCTATTATATGTAGTGTATGGGTTTCATATGATTATCTCATGTTTTGATAACCTTATAATCATGTAACACAAAAGATATAATTGATAACTCTATTAGATACCCTTATCGAGCATCAAAGATCGCCCATTATTTTGTTTTCATTTCCCCAAGTTATGAAGAAATGCTTTCCTGTTGGGTGTGTCTAATACGAGTATTATGTCAGATGATCATTATGATATATATTTCAAGGAAAAACAAAAATGTGTATCTAATATCTAAAGATAATAAATTTTTATAGTTCTTATGTGGATCATAATGTAATTTATTTAATATTCATCTAATAAGATCTCATATTTATGAATGAAAAGTTTAGTGCTCAAGAGTAATTTCCACTATATCATTTGTAATATCAAATTAATCTATAGTGATTTCATATACATGGACTACCCCTATATGCCTCTTATATGGTATGATCCCTTGAATCTTCATTCATTAGTGGGAATAATCTCCCATTTATCTATATTTTAATTACATGATAATAGTAGTTTATTTCTACACTTATCATTCATTATCTCGATTACCCATATATATACATTTGAAACAAAATCACATATACATCATGTATTTAATATGATTATTCTTTCCCAAAAATTCACATGATTTAAATTTATTCATTCCATTTTTCTAAAATGACAAATTAGTTTTTTCTTGGTCCTCAGCACACCTATTATTCTCATTATTTCCCTTTAAGACTTAACATCTAGAAAATTACTTCTATATTTTGATGGATCATAATAGTATTTCACCATACCATGAAGAAGTTTTATATCCCAGTTCCCTTCAAAAGATTGTATCAATGCCATAAATGAAGTGGTTAATCATTCTCTCTATTTTACATATATAATATGTATCAAATTAGGATAGTATTTTAATGATATCATGATGCTCAGAAACCATTCCACTTTATTTTTATTCAATCTAAGGAACATTACGTTAATTTCATTTTTTTGTTAATGTGGGTAATAATAATAAAAGAGTGTTTCATTAAAATATATTTACTCTATATTTTATATTTATTCTATTTTCTAGTATTATGGTCAAGAACCACCAATGATTAGCATCACCTTTAAGATAATATACTTTCAACATATCCTTTTCCTTTAATTACATCACAAGACCATAAATATAATTTTATTAGAATTAATCCATTTAATAGATATAACTAGATTAGTAGTTCCACTAAAATATTGATTCTTCTAATGAACAGATCTCAATACCAAAATGAAACGATACCCAATCCATTTCATAACATACCTCAAGGGAATTACTAATCCCCATGGGATAAATACTAGAACCTAGGTATCAACAAAAACCAGAGAGAACAATATTTTCGAAACTGAAATAGACAACATGGAATATATATAGACATAGAAGGATGAAAATGTGGATAACATAACATTAAATGTATTCCATAATAAAAGGTAAATTTTAGATGGGATACAACCAAAAATTAATTAAACAAACACAAAGGTATGAGTCCACAAAAAAAGTGAAAACCCCAAAAATGATAAACAAAAACTCCATGCGATAACCAGATGATTTCCCACTATCTCAGCATCAGCTACACAAATCACCTGATAGAAAACATCACTGCATCTCTATAATGCCTTTATTTTCCCAGCATCAGAATACATAACAATGTATATGCACTTCCAAAGGGGTTGTAAAGGGTGTGTGCTAACATGATCAAAAATATCTAACCCAAGTGTTTCATAACTAGACTCTATAAACCAATAAAAACATTCCCAATATTAATTAAATTTTTTTATTATAATAAAGTAAGAAGTTTAAATATAAACATAAAGCAAAATCATTCCACCTTTTTCTAGAGATACAAATAATCTAGGTAAAACAGTTTCAATGTATATCACATATATCAAATCAGTTAATCAATACAAGTAGTTCAACTCAACAACATAGGTGAAAACAAACCAAGAATAAGTACATGATAAGAATGTCGGGACACTCGTACACTTAAATAGAAAAATGTGTGCATTAACTATATAATCATATGCATCACATCAAGAGAGTAGAGGAACACCTGATAATGTGAACCTCCCAAAATTTTCTAACAATCCAATCTAACGATAGTTTTATAGAGAAAAAGAAGAGCAAAATAGTGAAACCCCAATGGTATCAATGGTAGAGGCTTATTACTACACTTTACACCTATGTACCCATGGATTCCCAAGTGAGAAATTTTCTCAAATATTTCATCAAAACCATTATTGAAAACCGATTTTCAAATCCATTTCACTGTTGTTTGAAAATACATTTTCTTTCACCAACATAAGGGGAAAACCACATTTTAAAAAAATACATTAAAATACTCACAATAAAATGAATCAATATATCCATTTTATTTTTAAATCAATTTATAAAATAGATAAAATAATGTTTCATCCAATAAAGGCTCGAGATGGAAATTACTAACTCAAAATCGAGTCGTACATTCCCACAATTAGATTCCAAACTATACGAAGGAACAAAAATCATGAAATAAAGGCCCTAAATATGATTAAAATTCCTCAGAATTGTATTCTATAAAAACAAAGGATAAAAGAGAGGTTAGGGAAAACATACCTAAAAGTTCCCCCCATTTCACAGCATAAAAAACATGAGGGTTATATTCTAAGAGAAGGACACACAAAACATATATAAGGGATCAAGAAGAACATCACTATAAGATCAACATTTCTGAAAATGTAGTGAAATGATGCTACCGTGACCAAAACAAATGAGGAGGATATAGATTTTCTTACCTAGGAAGATACAGTGTATCCACCACAGTGATCAATTGCAGAATTACATGATATGAAAGGAAATAAATATCTAAAATCATCAATGGATTTCTATGGTTCTAGATATAGTCATTTGCACTGATGGAATGAGAATATATCTCACACATGTTGTCTATATAATGATTTTTATCATTACAAAATGTGTTCCCCATTCATGATGTTAATTCCCATGCTTCCTATGCATGATAAAAAGGCATCACCTAAGCTTAATTTATCTCGATCATCCTTTTCACTACATCAATGGATTTAATGTACTATAATTTTCCTCACCCTGAACCAATATCAAATCCCACGTATAACACTGACTCATGGATTGTATCAAAATTATGCAATCGTCAGGTGATAGATTCCCTTCATGTAACAGGATTAAGATGTGAATATGTCCAAAAGATTGTTTTCATCTCAGATCTTGTAGAAAACCCCAAACCAAATACAAATCTTTCTTAACACAAAAGGGAACCCTATAAAGCTATATATATATATATATATTCCTAAAATACATTAATTCAAGAATTCATACATCCCTAAACATTAGTTCATTTTCTCTAACAAACACTCTACATCTCAGGAAGGTTTGAAATGCACCCAAAATAAATGGGAAATTAAAATATAGATGGGAAATACTCAAAATAGGGTATTTAAAGGTAAAAAACATCCCCCCATAAGTCCTTCCATGCCTGATAAGTCATGTGGATTAATGGATTTCAAGGAGTTGAAAATAATACCACCTCATTAAAATCAAAACCTTCTATATGTCATGAGATTATAGTCCATGTTACTATAACACTCTGACTACCGAGATACACATCCCATGTTATACATTCACATGACAATAAACAATATATATTGGATTATCCACATCAAATATGTATGGATATAACTTAATGAATTCCCAACCATGAATGGGAGAGGGATCCAGATGATATTTCATTAGTTAAGAAATATGGAAAACATTATTAACCATTCAACAGAATCCAAAATGCTAAAAAATATGAATTCATCCAAAGCTACTTAGTGACTTCCAATGGTACAAATGTCTTAGAGCCTACATCCCCCATTATCTGAGCCTATAGTGATAGAACCATGGATAAAATTTAAATGAAACTTGGTCACCAAAAAAATCTCTAAAGGATGACATTGACAATCCACATGTGATTTGTTCTTCCACTAATATCTAAATGTATATCCCGAATACTCACCAATGTCTCTAGAACCAGACATGATACCAATAAAGAGGCATCATCCAACTCTTCCCAATAAATAGGTGACCAACATGGGAGTCCATACAAATCATCAAAGGGATCCATTCTAATTGATGAGTGACAACTATTGTTATTTGAAAACTCAGACAATCCTAGATGGATTTCCCATGATCCCTTATAATCCATGACAAAAAATAGAGAATATCTTATGGGTTCAGAAGATCATGCTATGTATGGATGTCTGAATATGAATTCTATGTTGAAATGACCATGACCCAAGTCCCCATCGCCTCAGGGATACTACTCCAGAATAATATAGTAAACATAAGATCCATGTCCAAAATAATGGAAGTGGGATCCCCATGAAACATGATGATCTCCATCACATATAGCCTTGAGTATTCATCTTTATTTTGTTCTTGATTAGATTTTAAATGTATTATTTCTTCAATTGATCAATAACCACCATGATTTCATTCTCCCCTCAATTACTCCACTATAAACCCATAGAAAGGACTAGGGACACCTCATCCCAGTTCCAAATTGGAATAAGAAGATGATGGGGAAAACCTGAAGGTTTTAGGTTCTCTACATTTATCTATTGGTAGATGTAATAGTGGGACACATAATTATCAATCTCAAACATCATATATAGAATCTAAAATAATTGTTTCATGTCATAATACATATGTGTATTTCCTTGATGAAGGACCCATGATGATATATAAATGTTAGAAACTATGATATCCTCATAGATGTTTAAATGAAAAACCTATCCCCATAATAGAGAGTACCCTCTGAGTAGAGAAACCAACCATAATTGATCTCTCAAAAAAGGTTTATTGAATTTGGTTTAAATCATCATCATGTTGCTGACCCATAATAATAAACACAAAGATAGATAATTACAATATAATTTTGGATAGAAAATTGCCTTAAATTTCAACAATATTTTCCAAATGTAACTGTGAAAAGAGTCCCATAAGGATCCAGTCCTTATATTCAAGAATATACTATAATGGTACATTCCAACTGAGATTTACTATGATGACATTCCCATTCCCCAAGGGTTAGTCGATGTCAAAGTAAAATGTTCAAGGGTATTTTATCCACCACCTCATTATGATATTATATTGTTTGTGAGATAAATATATATATCAAACTCTTATGAGTAGAAATGAATGTGAACCATAAAATAAAAAGATATTTCTTAAAAGAGTTGAGAGTATACATAAAAATATGTCAAATCTAAAGTATTAGTGGGGTAATACCACCCATTTTTACAAATATGATGAGAGATATAAGCCACGATATGATCATCCTTCCTAAGAACGTAACCTAGAACAACCCAATTATAGTGACCCTACATTTTCTTACATTAATATTACATAATTTCAATGATAAAAAACATAAAATAATTTCTAGACAAGGATCCAAAGGTTTATTTAATTCCCTTTTTCAATATATTCTTACTATCTGTTGTGTGATCCTTAGTACAAGTAATAACCTGAGGATATATATAAAAAAGGGGTGAGCTGACATCCTAGTAAGAGGATTTATAAGAACATTAAAAAACATAATATGAGGTGAACAAATAATAACATTATTATCTTAATCATGAGAGGAAGCAATAAGAAAATGCCTGGAATGTGGCAATGCAAAAAAATAAAACTTCATGATTTTGTGGTAAATAACCAAACATAAATTTGGACCAAGTTAGAATCATATTAAAACATATTTCACATCTCAAAAGAGATAAATTATATTAAATAATTAATTGGAGGGCTATATAATTTTAGGCACACCGGTCACATCGTAAAATTGACATTACTCTATATAATTCTGGGTGCATCCATCACATCATAACGTTGACATTATTATGCATGCCAAATAGAACGTATATCAATCATGGATATAAAATTACCCTTATTAATGAATGGATTTAATTTTATAAAGAATAAATTAATAATAATTGGGATTCCAAATTAAAGAGGTAATTCCATACTTGTTATAAGATTCATCAACCTTGAGTGATGAAAAAACAATAAAAGGTGTATTTTTTATAGAAGTGTTATTTTGGAAAACATAGTGTTTGTAATGAACTAAAGTATGAAATTTTTTTTAAGAAAATTTTAGATAATGATGTAGAATTTATATCTAAGGAATATCCATACATAAAATGGGGAGATAGAGGTAAACCTAAAGAAAGTAAGTTGGGTTCGAGAATTCCACTTCACTTGAGTCTGAATTATCTCTTCACATTAATATCCTATATAATAAAATTAGATCCATTAATTAACAAATATAAAAACTTTTATACAAGAATTTAATTCATTATGGTTTATTATGTTCAATTATGGGATTTTGTATTAGTTATTGAGATTACTTTCATCAATTGAGAGTGTTCATTTTCATAGTTTTCACGGTCGGTTCACCTGTATTCATGGATGGAAGTTTTTGTAAAATGCGGATTAATATACAAAATTTATATTATATGTTACCAATGATATTCAAAAATTTTAAATTATTTGGTAATGAATTTGGTTATATACAATGAGGATGGATCAATAGATAAATGTTAATAATGATCATTATAGGTTAATTTTGGCCATTTTTTTATCACCACAAACTTGATTTTTCATAATTTCTTTATCATGTATATAAGTTAATTCCAAAACATAAAAATGGTTATAAAATATACATTAAAATATTTTAAACCATTTAATAGTTTTGTTATCATCCTAGATGGGATTTAATTAAAATTAAAGTGCATCGCCCACAATGTCGATAAATTGACACATCAAGGGTGACAATTTCATTATTTAGAATAAAAAAGAGTGAGGTAGAATTATAATGATGTATCATAAATTAACACTATATAATTTTTATATATTAAATTTAATAGATTTATCATTAAATTTAGATGATGTTAGGTGAGGAGAGAAAAATAAATGAATTGAAATTGGAAGGAAATTAACAGAAAAGAGATAGATGATTTACCTCTAGAATCATCCTCTTGAGATTATCCTCAAGGCACCTAGTCTTTATTTATTGATTAGAACAAGATCTCCTGGACATGGGGAGGCATTAGGTATGGGGTTTTTCAATATTTGGGAAATTATTGAATCTTGAGAGGTGTGAGAATTGGAGGGGTGAGGTGTGGTAATTACAGTGGAGGAGAGGGGTGTTTTCTCATTATTATATTCATTAGTTTACTATTTTGGCTCAAGACTATGAATATTTGGATATTTATCTCTAAATATATTAAAATAATTAATTATAGTGTGAGAGTTTTGGCTTACATCTACCTTAAATCAACTATAAATTGATAATTCATGTATTTAGCTTTTATTGTAAATTATTGTATTTTACTATTAATAAAAAATTCATGTATTTTATAAAAATCCCAAAAATTCAACCTATCCATTTATCGATGTTTAGAATTAAAAAATTAATTACATTTTTTAAAATAATTTTCTAAACATGAGAAATTTAATTTTTAATTAAAATCATCCTTTACTTTGAAAATACATATTTTAAAATTATAATTGTTTTTATTACACCATGAAAAATTAATTATTGTATTATAACAATATCAAAAAAACCTATGACATCAAAATATTATTTTATGTATAAACTATACGAAAATATTTTTTCTTTTAAATTATTAACTTAATCATAAAATTATAATTAAGTATTTATGAATAAAAAAATACTAACACTTAATTAATAATTTTTAAAACATTTATTTACATAGACTATGATATGATGATATCATATTACCAATTATAAGATGCATAAATTTTAATTATTCTTTCATTATAGAGGTTTCTATTCATTTGTCTAGTTTACTATTCATAAGGGTCGTATTATTATTCTTATATTTAAGTTACTATTTCATCAGTATTGGTTCATTAACTTCTAGAAATTCTTATTAATTAATTATTTCATCATTTATAATGTTTTTATAATGGTATATAAATTATTTTATATGATTTATACTATAATATATTAATATTATAAGGGTGAAAGTTCATTGATAAATGTTTGGTTCATCATATTCTTCCCCCATTTTGAAATTCTGTCCTCAAAATTTTGTTTTACAAAAAAAAGTGAGGGTACTTCTTATTCATAGACTTCTCTAGTTCCCAAGTTTCTTATTCATACTTATGGTTCCTCCACAACACTTTTACAGGGTTGTTTGTCTTGCTGCGTTGAACCATATTTCTCTAGTTAAAAGTCATTACTAGCTACTCTTTATAAGAGAGATAATCTTCCAGCTCTACAACCTCTTGGTTTAGTACCAGTGAGGGATCTTTTATGTACTTCTATGGGAGTGATATGGGAAACACATCATGAAATTGGTCCATATTCAGATAAACATCATGTCGATAGGACATCACTCCTTTGTGATCAAGGATCTCGAAGGGGCCAATGTACCTTGGGCTCAACATCCATTTCATTCCAAACTGCATGAATCTCTTCCCCAGTGATATTCCTGGGAAGACTTTATCTCAACATAGAACTCAAAGTCCCATTAGAATTTTTCATCATAACACTTTCTCTAAATCTGAGCAGCTCTGATATATTTTTCGATGACAAGAACCTTCTCTACCATCTCCTGTACAATATTAGGTTCATGTATCTTTCTTTCACAAATTCATCAAAACATGGTGGAGTTATACATCTATTTCTCTATAGTGATTCATATAGAGCCATACGAATACTTGACTGGAAGCTATTATTGTATGAAAACTAAGCCAATGGGAGATTCTTATCCCATTATCCTTGGATTCTAGTAAGAAGGCTCTGAGCATATCTTCAAGCATCTGGATAGTCCTTTCAAATTTTCCATTAGTTTAGGGGTGATAAGTCATTTTGAAATTTAATTGAGTATTCAAAGAATGTTGAAGACTCCTCTATAATTTATATTTGAACCTAGGATCAAGATCATAGAAAATCGATAGTGGAACCCCATGCAGTCTCACAACTTCCTTCACATATATCATTGCATGTTTTTCATGAGGGGGATCTTCATGAATAAATATAAAGTGGGTAGTCATGGTGATATCATGCACCATAAACCATATTTCATTTTTTCCTTTGTATGTCTTTCGGAGATCCATGACCAAGTCCATAGTGACATTATCCCATTTCACATGGGTATATGAAATGGTTTAATCATCCCTTTTTACTTCTGTCAATCTGCTATAACATGATGACATATCAAGCACCCTGATATATGATCAACAATCTCCTTCTTCATGTTGTCACATAATAAGTTTTCTCAGAGACCACGATACATCTTGGTACTCCCGACATGGATAGAGAAATGTGATCTATGAGAATTATCTAATAGATTCTTCATTATCTCATGTGATGAAGTCATAAAAATCCTTGTTATAAGACAAATAACACCATCATAATCGATATGGAACTCTTTCAGCATCCCTTCCATTACTACATTAACATTTTTTTGTAACATAACATCATCCCATTTTTCATCCTCAATCTTCTCTTAGATAGGTGGTTAGAAAATCATTTGTGGAGGGTAGTATGTATTCCATTCCATTATCATTTAAAAACCCATCCTTTACACATCCATGAAGTTAGGGTCTTTCTCAATCCACAACATGGATAGAGTTTAAGGTTATTTTCTTCTAAGAGCATCAAATACACTATACAACTTTTTAGGATTCTAGTTAATAAAGAAAATATAGTCCTTGAGTTTCTTTAACCATCTCATTTGAAGCTTTTTGAGATCCTTTTGAGTGAATATATAATTTATCCTATTGTGATCAGTATATAGGTCAAACATCACACCATAGAGGTAGTTACACTAGGTTTATAGGGAACATGTCACAATTGCTAGCTCTAGATCATGTGTCAGGTAGTTTTTCTCATGGATCTTCCACTACTATGAGGAGTGGGCAATCACATTATCATTTTTCATGAGTAAAAAACCAAATACATTCATTTAATAATAACTTTATATCACAATACCTTATATACATTTTGGTTATTTGAGTATAGGTGCAGTGATAAACATTCTCTTTAACTCCTAATGAATTCTTAAAATTATTCCTTCCAATCATAATTTACACATTTTCTTGTTTACAATGTTATCGGGCTTGATAATCATGAGAAATGTTAAAAAAAATATCAGTACTTCCCATCTAATCCAATAAAACTATGGATTTTAGTGACACCAGAGGGTCTATTCAATTTTGTAATTGCTATTTTTTAAGGATCCATTGAAATTCCCTCACATGCGATCACATTCCCCAAAACACTAATTTCTGCAACCAAAAGTCATAGTTGTGGAAATTGACATAAAAAATCTCCATAATTAATTTTTTGAACATAGGTCTTATATGTTCTTCATGTTCCTCATTTCTCTTTGAGTATATGATAATATCATCAATAAACGCTACCACAAATTTTTCAATGTAATGTATAAATAATATATTAATCAAATCCATGAAGAGTTCATGGTAATTAGTTAGTACAAATTGCATCACATGAAACTAAAAGTACCCATACATTATACTAAAGGTAGTATTATGAATATCCTCCTTCTTCACATTAAGCTAATTATATCTGAAATGAAGATCCAATATTGAGAATTACTGAGCTCCTCAAAACTGATCGAACAATTTATCAATCCATGGTAGATGATACTAGTTATTTATAGAGATATTGTGAAGTTCCTGATGATTAAAAAAACACATTGATTTATCCTTCTTCTTGAAAAAGTGAAATGGAGAACCCCAAGGTGATTCACTAGGGTGTGTGAAACCTTTGTCCAAATTCTCTTGCAACTACTTATTTGAATCCTGTAGTTAAATAAGATCTATCCTATTGGGACACTATGAGATAGGAGTAGCTTTTGGTATGAGTCCTATTAAGAACTCTACCTCACAATCTTAGGGAAGTCCATGTAACACTTCAACAAATATATCACTATATTCCATCACAATGGGAATTTCACCATGTCTTATACCTTCCATTGACTCAACCATTTGAGCGATGTATGATTCTTTACTGGGAATCAACACCCAAACCATTGAAATATTTTCCAATGGAGATTTATGATATTTATTTCATTTGTAGAGGAACATGGGATGGTTTATAATATGAAAATATATTTACTTTTATTGATATTATATATTTTCTTTTTATAATTAGATATAATCCATTCCAATTATAGCATCAAATTCCACCAGGCAATGTATCTTAAGATTCGCTGGAAGAATCTTCCCACATTTTCCAAGAGGATAAGAGTCCTACTCATGGGTTGCAATGACTGAACCACATGGTGTTTATATAGATATATCTACTTCAATGTTTTGGGGAATAGGTTCTATAGCTCTATAAAACATGTATGATAGAAGGGAATTCATAGATCTAGAATCAAACAAGTATTTTTTTCCTTTCATGATTGAATAGGAATTGTACATTATATGACATCAATTTAATGATCAACTTCCATAGTGGTGATTGAATAAGCCTTTCCTTTCTCCATTTTCATTTGTGGATTATGATGATGATTAACCTAAAGGACTAGAGGTTTAGTGAAATATCATGCATTGTTCCCTTTCTCCCTACAATCATTGCATTGGACCATGGGTGGTGCCATCCTTTCCTCAACCACATTCCCATTCCTCCTCTTGTCTTTTCAAATTTATTGAGCTAGTTTTCCTTCTCTCCCACACTTGTAGAATTTCCACTTCCCATTGAAGAAGTTCCAATGATTCTTATTCCTACATTTTTACATGTGAGTAGTTGTGTTTTCTTTACACCTTTTACATTTAATTCTTTGGATAGAAAATAAATCTGTTTTTCCTATTAGCAAAGCCATGGGACCATTCACCAAATACAATCTATACTTTGAGAGCACATCATACAACTTATTCATATCCCCCAAAGGCATGAATTTGAAGATCCTTTTGAATGTGTGTTTTTTATCCACTATATAATCTATCAATTTGTCTATCCTTTATGATAACAGAACCCAACTTGTACCTTGTAGGCCTAGTGAAATTTTCTTCATATAACATGACATAATCTCCATCCTTTTCTTAAGATTTATGAATTATCTCCCCCTCTTTATTATAATGTTTCGAGGTAAATTATTGTTAATAAAAATTAACTTAAATTATTCCCACTCCATCTCTTCAATTTCTTCCCTCATCTTGGTGTTCTTAATCAAAGACCACCATTGATTTGCCTCTCTATCTAGATGATAAACGGCTAAAGTCACCATCATTGTCTTATAATACAGATGCATAGAAATTTTCTTCTCCATGGAGTTCACCAACTATTCTACAACCAGTGGATTATAACATCCACTAAACGTTGGTGGTTGTTACAATATAAAACACTTGATAGCTAGTTTCTCCTTTTTAGGAGATGAAATACATTCCACATTATTTAGGTTATTTTTCATAACCAAATATAGCTAGGTAAGAATCACCATGATGTTTTTAACTCCTCTAAAATAATTGGGTATGTTGTTCATGAAATCGCTGCATTGTCCCTCACACGGGTTATTGGAATAGTTTCTCCAGGTTCCCACCATTTTCTAAAATAGAAAAGGATAGAAAAAAAATATTTCAAAAAATCATAAATAAACAATTTATTCCATTGGGAAATTAAGTATAAAGGAATATCTTGTCATATCATTAATAATGCTTCATGGGTGCTTACTTATAATTTGTCTCATACTAAGGGTTTTCAATACGTTTCTATAATCCTAATTCTCATATTAACTAATCTATGCTATGATACAAACTATAAGGACCCGTATTTTTCTTACATTACTATTACATAATTTTAATGATAAAAAATATAAAATCTTTACATGGATAGGATCCAAAGGATTAGTGTCTTGGGAAAATTAGCATCATACACAAAATTTAAATAATGAAACATAAACATTTATTTAATTCCTTCTTCTCATGATTCTTTTTATCCTTTTTTTCCTCTGTAGTACAAGTAATAACCTTAGGATATACTTCAAAAAGGGGTGAGAAAGAGATCAGTAAGAGGATATATCAAAACATGAATCTATATAACATGGGGTGCTCATAATCCTAACAGCATCAACTTAATCATGAGAGGAATCATTAAGAGATAGCTTGCGATGTGGCAATGAAAAAAATGATATATCATGTCTTAGCTGTAAAATACCCCAAATAGTTGTGAACAAAGATATAATAATGTTCATGCATATTTAAATTTTCTCATTATATACATCACAATGCCAAATTCATTTGAGCGATATATAATTCTAGTCACACCCATCACATCATAACATTTACATTAATATATATAATTTCAGGATCACCTGTCACATCATAAAATTAACATTATTGTGCATTCCACATAGAATGTATATCAATAATGGAAATAAAATAACCAATAAAAAGGAATGGGATTTATTTAAAACAACATACATTCAAAAACATTTGGTTCCCAAATGAAATAGGGTATAACATACTTGATATAAGAATAATCAACCTTGAGTAAATAAAAAAAATAAATGGTGCGTTTTTTTGAAAAAATATTTCATTTGGAAAACAAAGTGTTTTCATGAACATGATTAGAAAACTTGTATATCCTGGAAAAGTTAATATTATTATGATGAAATGATATATAAGATATATCCATACTGGAAATGGGGAGATATTGGGCAACTGAATGAATGTGGGTTGGGTTCGAGAATTCCCATAACCTTGTGTCTGCTCACCCTCTTGACATTAATATCATGTATAATCACATTAGAGTCATTAATTAATAAATAAAGAACCATTTATACAAGAATTTTATTCATTATGGTTTTATAATGTTTATTTATGGGATTTTGGATGAGATATAGAGTTTACTTTCATTGATCTGGAGTGTTTGTTTTGTTAGTTTTCATTATTGGTTCACTTGTATTCATTACTGTAAGTTCATTTAAAATGAGAATAAATATATATAATTCTTACAATATATAATTAATGGTATTATAGAAGTTTAAATGTTCTTATAATGAATATTTATATGTTTCATGAGGATGAATCATTAGATAAAAGTTAATGATGATTTCTTAGGTTAATTTTGGTCATTTGTTACCACAATGAACTCATTTTATATTATAATTTTGTATCATGTATATAAGTTAGTTACCGAACAAAAAAGGGTTACAATAAAAAAATATCAATCATTTTTATACCATTTAATGGTTTTATTAAAATACACAATGACATTAAATGAAAATGAATGTTCATCATCCCTGATGTTAGTAAATTAACACATCACGGGAAACGATTACATTATTTAGAATAAAAGAGAGGGATGAAAGAATTTAATGATGTTTATTCCATTAACATTATATAATTATAGTATATTTAAGGTTCTTGTGTTTTCCTGAAATTTGAATGAATGGAGGTAAGTATAGAATAAAAAAATAAATTTGATAGAATGGAAATTAAAAAAAAGAGGGAGAGAACACCCGTGAAAAAACTTATCCCAGGGGTGATAACTCCCAAAATAGAGAAAGCCACAACATGAAACTATAGAAATCCATCTGATAACTAGAAAGGTCCTACAACCAACAAAATAACAATGTTATAAGGGAATAGATAATCATCAAATTTCTTGGTGTATTGAGCATGTATCTACTACTGACGTTGTCAAGTACCCTTCTCTAGGAAATTGTGCCACCACAATACAATAACCAAGGGGATAAAACACCCATGAAAAACCTTCTCCCTATAGTCCTATATCCCCACATGCCACTCGTCAAAGGTCAAATCATTGTCAAAATCGTTCCCACCCCAATCGATGATGTGAGAGTCATTATAAAGATAACGATAGAGCTGTGACACATGGAAAACATCATGTATTAAGACCATATATGGGGGGAGTGCTACCCAATATGCCATGATCCAAAATGATCCAACAACTTGGAAGGACCAATAAACTGGGAATAAATATTACTTCCATGTCCAAAACATCACTGCCCATTAAGGGGAGTCACCTTTAGAAAATGTGACCCCCAAATCCAAAATCTAGAGGTCTCCTCCTATGATTATCACAGGACTTATAAAGATCCTAAACAACTTTCATCCTCTCAAAAATCACCTGAACCATCACTATCATATTTTGTACTAGTTCTGGCATGGGAATTGTTGACTCTCCAACACCAGTCTATCATAACTTAGAATGGCACAACGGCCATATAAGGCTTTAAACAACAACATAACGATGGAGGATTCAAAAATATTGTTTTATGTGAAGTATACAAGGGTAAGTGCCTCATACAAAAATATAAAAAATCAAGGACATGAGAGCACAATAGGTTTCAAGAGTCTATATAGTCGGATCTGTCTGAACACCCTTCTGCAGATGAAAAATAATGCTAAGGCATAACTAAAATCCAAAATCATGCTATATAACACTACACACCCTAGAGGTAAAACGATGATCTTAATCAGAAATGATATTACATTGGACTCTATGGAGCCTTACCCCTTCCTATAGATAATACCTCCACAAAAACACAACTTTGATTGAATCCTTGATCCCTATAATGTGGGATGATTTCATCAAAGAATCCACTAATACCTATATAACATCATTTCCTCAATGAGCTCAAGGTAAATAGGTAATAGAGTGCATTAAGATATCCTCTCACTTCCCCTAAATAAAATCTAACAGTTGTAGAAACCCACCGGGAACACGGTGATTGGACTTCACCTACTAGAAGACCAAGCATCAAGACACAAACTCTATAATTGTACGCTTCACCCCAAGACACCAAATATTTCCTTGAAAATATTGATACATCATCATAATTCTAGGATGTAATGATAAATATAATCTATTTAACCCTTTGAGAACCATCTCATGCGACACCAAAGGATTGATATTCCTTTCCAAAACTACACCTAGAGTGTTCATCCTCAGACCAGCCATCAACGACTTCACCACAAACAACACGGTCTATAACAACCCTGCTCTTTATTACACATTTAAACATGATTTATTACATAAATGTCACTTTATATAACATAGAAGATCAAGAGGTATAGTTTATTTTGGGCTTATGATCATTACATAACAACATAAAACATGAAATACAACATCTTTATTGATAACTTATTTTACATGACCACTAAATTCCCACGTACTTATCATTGTAGGGGATAACCTGAGGACATGCATAAGAAAAGGGGTGATATATAAAGACCAATAATGGAATAAACATGTAATAACATGAGGAATAAAATAAATCTTTGAAAATAGGAATATCAATGGAGCACAAGAGAAACATGAACATAAAGGCATGATAAAGCATGATAATCATAACATGGAAATGTTCCAATAACACTTAAAATGGAATTAGCATGAGCTAAGGCTCATTGCACATGGAGAATGAGTAAACCATCATTTCAAATGATTCATGAGTAATCCCTAATTGAAATTGATTTATCATGAGTCAACACTTATTGCACATGACGTATCATGATTCTACACTTTACCCAATGCATTGGAGTGCTATCAGGGCGCACCCTTCTTAAACATTTCATTTCTTGCATAAGTGTGCCACTTGGATCATATAACATGGAATAAATAAACATCACAAGTTATTAAACAATTAAGTAATGTGTAATAAATATATGAAATTACAATTCAATATTTATATGTTCATAAAGTTTAATACCCTTGATATAGACATGGGTATGGTATTCACTACACAATGATCTTGGCTTGGAAAAACGCGGTGCAATTTCAGCAGCATAACGACGTGACATAAGGTTTCATGAAAACGATTGATGAGAGAGAAAAGGGTGTATCATCATATTTACATGAAATGTACAGTAAGGGGGTCATATATATACATGTCACAACAAATGTAATGTAATTCAGATGAATAATACAAAATAATTACTTGGATGTAAAAGAGGAGAGAGAAATCCCTCACAGAATTTCGGCATGGTAACAGGTGTACATGGGTGGAATTAATGGGAGATAAAGGGGTTTCACATCATCCAAAAATAAAAAGGGAATTATGGGGAAGGTGTGAAATCATACGCCAACATTTTTAATTGAAAATAAAAGGGCATAACAATATTAAGAAACATTGTTAAAAAAAAAAGGTTGGAATCCCTTTCATGGAAGTGTCATCCCAATGGATTGGGAGAGGCTTAAGAGAGGATTATTGGGAGATTGAGGAACCTTAGAAGGATTATAGAGATAGGAGGGAAGGGGTTGGTTGAAATCCAAAGGTTTTAGTGAAGAGGAAGTGGGAGTTTGGATGGGTTTATATAGGAAAGGAGAGGGAATTATTTATTATTTAGGTTTGGGACATCTCACATTAAAATAATCAAAACCAAAAACCAAACCATGGTTTTTGCCCTTGGTTTTATCCAAAGGGGAGTGGAAAACAATATTTTATAATTTAAATGGAATAACTTATTATAATAATAGGTTTTCTTATGTGGAGGTGAGTCACACTCTCAAGGAAAACAATTTAAAAGGAAAATGTTTTATAAGTCTTGGAGGGTCCACTAAAGATTTGTAAAATAAATCAAAAAAATATAAAATCAGATTATTTTAATGATAAAACATATATGGGATAAAAATAATTTTTATAGTATTTTATTACATCACTATTGGGTCATTATGATGTCATAAAACACATTATCTATTTAAATGGTATTTAATTTTTACACAAAAATTCGACTGTCTCAAAAAATTATGAAAAATTAACTGTTGGATAATTTCGACATCCTGATTCCAAAAATAATATTCATTTAATCTAAATAATTTTATAAATATGTGAATTTTTACTTTTAAAATAAAAACTGACATTTATAGAAAATTCATTGGTTTTGATATTTTTTTTGAAACCTTAATAAAAATTACAATCGCATTCATAAAATTATATGATCATTTATATTTAATAAAAAGTAATTTAATAATAATAATATTTTATTAAAATAATATTAAATTAAAATATCCATTAATTCATCAAAATAGATTTCTTAGTTGAATATTAACTAAAAATACTATTTGTGCTTTAAAAACTATTTACAAAGTAATAATAAAAAAATGAATGAAAATTAATTATACAAAAATAATTTACATAGTCATATTGCTAGGGTCTTGTTACATAACCCTTTATAACACCCTCATAATACCGAAGGGTAAGGTGTGCGATTGTGACCGACTCTTGGGGTGACTCGAATAACATTGCTCGTGTGATAATCTCTATTAACTTCCACTTCTCCCGTAGTCAGTTCCGCTCAAGCTTAACGTGTTTGAGATAGTCTTGGGATTTTTCAAGAGAGAAGCCCAATGATT
Organism: Viscum album; assembly: GCA_963277665.1. Taxonomy (NCBI): domain Eukaryota; kingdom Viridiplantae; phylum Streptophyta; class Magnoliopsida; order Santalales; family Viscaceae; genus Viscum; species Viscum album. The sequence continues at coordinate 895,198,143 of OY728121.1, read as the reverse complement.
CCACCTCCTTTCCAAGCTCTGAAAAATGGGCTTCATACTAGACAAGTCTACTCGATAAGGCCATCGCTTCCTTTGACTGAGTAAATTGGATTTGTTAAAGCCCTATATTTATACTAATCATGTGATCATTGTTAAATGAATATATTAGAAATTTTCACAATTCATAACGATATTTTAAAATCTAGAAACATAAAACCATTGAAGTTCACATTTTATATAACCATAATAAGACATTTAATTAGATCAAGAGGAATTATCCCTAATGAATGTTTGGGTCGTTACAATATTTCCCCCTTAAGAAATTTTGCCCCTAAAATTTCCTTTTCCCACACTAAAATAGATGTGGGTAACTCTGCTTCATCATTTCCTCCAATTCCCACATCGCTTCTTCACACTTGTGGTTTCACCACAACACCTTGATGAGGGGCATTGCCTTATTTCTTAGAACTTTTTCTCTACGATCTAAGATCTTTACTAGTTTATCCTCGTATGAAAGATCATCCTCTAGCTGTACTACCCTTGAAGAGAGTACATGTGAAGGGTCTGGTATGTAATCCTTTAAGAGGGATACATGAAAGATGTCATGTACATTGGCCATGGTAGAAGGAAGTGCTAGTCGATAGGCCACAACCCCAACATGATCAAGAAACTCGAAGGGGCCGATGTACCTATGACTTAACTTCCATTTCTTTCCAAAACTCATGACCTTATTCCATTGATATATTCATAGAAATACCATGTATCCAACTTTAAACTCAAGTTCTCATCGATGGTTATATACATAACTCTTCTGTTGACTATGGGCTACCTTAATATGCTGCTGAATGATTTTCATCTTCTCCACCATTTCTTTGACCATTTCTGGTCCAAGCAACTTATGCTCACCAACTTCTCCCAACATGCCAGTGTTCTAAACCTCTTCCCATACAGGGCTTCATAAGGTGACATTTGGATGCTCGAGTGGAAACTGTTATTGTAGGAGAATTCAACCAGAGGAAGATGTTGATCCCAACCTCCTTTAAATTCAATTGAACATGATCTTAATATAACTTCTAGTGTCTGAATAGTTTTCTCAGATTGGACATCAGTTTGAGGATGATAATCCGTACTGAAGTTCAGTTCAGTATCCATAGCATGTGGAAGACACTTCCAAATATTATAGGTGAATCTTGGATATCGATCGAATACAATAGATAATGGTACTCCATGAAGCCTTACCACTTCCTTGATATATATCCGTGCCAGTTCATATAATGAGAAATCATCCCAAATTGAAATGATGTGTGTAGACTTTGTAAGATGATCCACAACAACCAAAATTTCATTGTTGACTTTGGATGTATTCGGTTTTCTGGTGACAAAGTCCATGGTGATGTTCTCCCATTTCCATGCTGGTATGGGAAATGGTTGCATCATGTCCTTAAACTTCTGCCTCTCTGCCTTCACTTGCTGACACACCAGGCACTTTGATGTATACTTAGAGATATCCTTCTTCATATTATCCCACCTATAATGATCTCGGAGACCTCGATACATATTTTTTGTTTCCTGGGTGAATAGAGAAATTTTAACTATGCACATCATCCAAAAGTTCCTTCTTCAGATCTGAACATGATGGAACACATAGTCTTTTCCTAGATCTCACAATTCCATAGTCATTAACATTTAACTCTGTGGATTTCCCTTTTATGGTAGCTTCCACACTCTTTTGAATCCCCACATCATCTGTTTGATCATCCTTTAACCTTTCTAAAAGATATGGCTGAGCAATCATTTGTGAAAGGATTGATGATGTTCCCTTATTTATGATTCTCATGTCCATATTCATCAAATCTATGAATATTGGATCCTTCCCAATTCTCATCAATGATAGAATTTCTGGGTCCTTTCTACTTAGATCATCCACCACCTTGTTCACTTTCCTAGGGTGGTAATGGATTGAGTAGTCATAGTCTTTGATCATCTCTAACCATCTTTGTTGGTGCATGTTCATCTCTTTCTATGTGAATATATACTTGAGGCTTTTGTGGTCCGTATATATTTCAAACTTCTCCCAAAAGAGATAATTCCACCAAAATTTTAAAGAGAATGTCACCACCGCCAACTTCAAATCATGTGTTGGATAATTCTACTGATGAAATTTCAATTTCCTTGAAGCATGGGAAATGACTTTTTCATTTTTCATCAACACACATCACATTCCCTTCTTTGAAGCATCACTGAATACCACAAATAGTTCTACACTTGTGGGTAATGTGAGCACGAGCATAGTGATAAGCCTCCTTTTTAACTCCATAAAGCTTTATTTTCATTCATCACCCCAAGAAAACATTAATCCCTTCTGAGTTAGCTTGGTAAGTGGGTTGGAAAATCGTGAGAAATTCTCACAAATCGTCAATAATATCCCGCTAACCTCAAGAAGCTACAAATATCTATTACAGATGTTGGCCTCATCCATCCCTCAATTGCATCTATTTTGGAGGGATCCAAAGATATCTCATTGCTTGTGATGACATGTCCCAATAATGAGACCTCCTTCAACTAGAACTCACACTTGCTGCACTCTGCATAGAGATTCTCCTTCTGTAAGGTCTCTAGTACAGTTCTTAGATGCTTCTCATGATCCTCCTTGGTTTTGGAGTATATTAGAATATCATCTATAAAGACTACCACAAATTTGTCGAGGTAATCCCTAAATACTCTATTCATCATGTCCATGAATATTTATGGAGAATTAGTGAGTCCAAAAAGAATTACTATGAATTCATAGTGCCCATATCTTGTATGAAAAATAGTGGGGATATCTTCCTTCTTCACCCTTACTTGATAATATCCCAATCGTAAATCCACCATGGAGAAGTATTGTGCTCCACGCAGCTAATCAAACAAGTCATCAATTCATGGGAGAGGATACTTGTTCATTATCATGATTTTGTTAAGCTCAAGAAAATCGATGCAAAGGCACATTGACCCATCCTTCTTCTTGACGAAGAGGACTGGTGCACCCCATGGTAAAGCTCTTGGGCATATAAAACCTTTAACCAGATTCCCCTGTAGTTGTTTATACAGCTTCTCAATCTCCACAACAGCCATTCTATATGGATTCTTGGATATTGGAAATGCCCCAGGTACAAGATCAATTGAGAATTCAACATCTTTTCTAGGAGGAAGACCAAGCAATTCCTCGGGAAACACTTCAGTGAATTCCCTCACAATAGGCATGTCTTCAAGGATGGTTTCTTTCATGGAATCAATCATCTGAGCTAGATAAATGCTCATAGGGTATTAATATACATGCTTGAGATGATGGAGCTAAATAGGATTTATCCTCCTCATTGCACATGTACATAATCAAGGGTCGATTCTCCACATGGATAGTGATTTCCCTCTCACGACAATTTATGTTGGCTCTATATAAGGAAAGCCAATCCATGCCAAGAATTGTATCAAATTCCACCAGAGGTAGTATTATGAGGATTGATGGGAAATTTAATCCATATATTATGACAGGGGAGGAGTTATATTAATGGGATGCAATGATTTCTCCATTTTCCATACTCACCGACATCTTTACTTCCATGATTTGTGGTGGTGATGGGATTGTTCTAATAAACTTTCGAGATATAAAAGAAAGCGTAGAACCATGGAAGATAACCCTAACTTTAACTTCTTGTTTCTGGTTCTAATATATCCAATATAGACATAGGGATGACTATCTTAAAGTATTAACACATAAAGGGGAATCCCAGGACAAAAAAGATGACTTATAAATAGCTTTTATTTCCTTAGCTTATGAATCTATAGGCTTCAATCTATGTTATCCAACATATATTCTTAGGGATTTTTTTAATTTTATTAATAATGGTTCATAATAATCTTGTGAATTTACCAATGTATATACCCTGGGAATGTCATAAACAAGAGTGCAGTAAGGCCCATTGTCGTGCACCAGTTCCTATTTGAGTCTATCTCAAAGTGGTGTTTTCAGGTTTTACCCATAGGACACATCTATGCCAGAGCTGCCTCTACCTGCTAGTATCAAGATATGGATGTATTTTCTTGATAAACCACATACTCAATACCCACCAAAACATAGCGATGTTTTTACTATACTTAATCTTATCTCAAAGGCTTCAATAGGGTTTTCTAATCCCAATCCTAAAAAATAACTAAACCTCCCTCTAATACAAACTATAACAAACCTGCTCTTTATTACACATTTAAACGTGATTTATTACATAAAATTAACTTGATAAAACATAGAATATTGAGAGGTCTAGTTTCCTTGGGTCTTAGGATCATTACATAACAACTTAAAACATGAAATACGACATCTTTATTGAAAACTTTCATTACACGACCACTACATTCCCTCTTCCTTAGCATTGTATGGGATAACCTGCGGACATGCATAAGAAAATGGGTGAGATATAAAGCCTAGTAAGGGAATAAATATGGAATAACATGAGGAATACAATACATTTTAGACAATAGGAATATCAATGTAGCAAAATAGAAACATGAACATAAAGTCATGATAAATCATGATAATCATAATGTGGAAATTTGGCAACAACACTTAACATGGAATTAGAATGAGCCAAGGCTCATTACACATGGAGCATGAGTAAACCCTCATTGCACATGAAGAATGAGTAAACCCTCATTTCACATGAATTATCATTAGTCAACACTCATTGAACATGACGTATCATGATACTATACTTTACCCAATGCATTGGAGCACTATTAGGGCACACCCTTCTTAAACATTTCATTTCATGCATAAGTGTGCCACATGGATCATATAACATGGAATCAATCAACATCATAAGTTATTACATGATTAAGTTATGTGGAATAAATAAATAAAATTACCATTAAATATGTATATTTGCATATAGGTGAATACCCTTAATAGAGACATGGGTATGGTATTCACTACATACTGATATTGGCTTGGAAAAACACAGTGCAATTTCGACAGCATAACGGTGTGACATAAGGATTTATGAAAATGGTTGATGAGAGAGAAAAGGGTGTATTATCATATGTGCATGAAATGGACAGTAATGGGGTTATATATATTCATGTCCCAACAAACGTAATGGAATTTAGATGCATAATATTAAAGAATTACTTGGATGTAAAAGAGGAGAGAGAAATCTCTCACTGAATTTTGGCATGGTAACGGGTGTACATGGGAGGAATTAATAAGAGAAAAAGGTGTCTCCCATAATCCAAACATAAATAGGTCATTATGGGGAAGGTGAGAAATCATACCCCAACATTTTTAATTGAAAATAAAAGGGAATAACAATATTAAGAAACATGGATAAAAAGAGAAAGGTAGGAATCCCTAACTTGGAAGTGTGATCCCAATGGCTTGGGAGAGGCTTGAGAGAGGATTCTTGGGTGCTTAGGGAACATTGGGAGGATTATAGAGAGATTAGGTCAGGGTTTGGTTGAACTCCAAAGGATTTGAGTGAAGAGGAAGTGGGAGCTTGGGTGGGTTTATATAGGAAAGGAGAGGGAATTCTTTATTATTTAGGTTTGGGACACTTCACATTAAACTAATCAAAACCACAAAGCATCCCATGGATTTTGCCCATGTTTTTTTCAAAAGGGGAGTGGATTTTTTTTTATAAGTCCAATTAATTAGCTTCTTAAAATAATAGGGTTTCTTATGTGGAGGTGAGTCACACTCTAAAGGAAAACAATTTAAAAAGAAAATGTTTTATAAGTCTTAGAGGGTCCACTGAAGTATTGTAAAACAAATAAAACAGTTATAAAATCACATTATTTTAATTATAAAACATATATTGAACGAAAATAATTTTTATAGTATTTTATTACTTCACTATTGGGTCATTATGATGTCGTAAAACACATTATATATTTAAATGGTATTTAATTTTTACCAAAAAATTCGACTGTCACAGAAAATTATGAAAAATTCACCATTGGATAATTTTAACATCCAGATTTAAAAAATAATATTCATTTTTTCTAAATAATTTTATAAATATATGAATTTTTTACTTTTAAAATAAAAACCAACATTTATCGAAAATTCATGGGTTTTGACAAAAACAGTTTTCAAACATTAATAAAAATTACAATTGCATTCATAAAATTATATGATCATTTATATTTTATAAAAATTAATTTAATAATAATAATATTTTATAAAAATATTATTTAATTCAAATATCCATTAATTCATCAAAATTGATTTCTTAGTTGAATATTAACTAAAAATACTATTTGTAATTTAGAAACTATTTACAAAGTAACAATAATAAAATGAATGCATATTATTTATACAAAAATAATGTACATAGTCATAGTACTAGTGTCTTGTTACATAATCCCATATAAAACCCGCATAATACCGAAGGGTGAGGTGTGTGATTGTGACAGACTCTTGGAGTGGCTCAGATAACATCGTTTGGGTGGAAATCTCTCTCAACTTCCACTTCTCCCGTAGTCTGTTCTGATCAAGCTTAACGTGTTCAAGATAGACTTGGGCTTGGTCAAGAGAGAAGAATAATGACACCACATCCTTTTTAAGATCTGAAAAATGGGCTTCGTATAGGGAAAGTCTACTGGATGAGGCCATCGTTTCCTTTGTCTGAGTAAATTGGATTTCTTAAAGTCCTATATTTATACTAATCGTGTGATAATTATTCAACAACTATATTAGAAAAGGTCACAATTCATAATGATATTTTAAAATCCAGAAACATAAAACCAATGAAGTTCGCATTTTATATAACCATAATAAGACATTTAATTATATCAAGAGGAATTTTCATTAATGAAATTTTGGGTCGTTACACGGTCTCTCTAGAACTCCACCTCATGAAACCCGAACATGGACTCTTCTACCTACTTTACTAGAGATTACTACACCATAATCTGAAAAAAAACCTCTTCCACAAACTTATATCATATCCAGATTTAATTCTGAATGGTCATCCATCAATCTACAGGAATCTCCAGATTCACGCACTACATCACTATGCCAATTTCTACTCAGCACATCTACTATAACATTCCCCTTTCTTCGTTGTATATGAAAATTTGAAGTTTTAATCTTGTATGAACTCCATACTCTAACGTTTTCACAAGTAAAATTCATGTTGGTAAAAAACAAACTGCATGATCATATGATTGGTGAAGACACAAAATGCTCACCATTGAGGTATTGTCTCAAAAACGCCATGAAAAAAACATCTGTAACAAACTAGATATCGTGGGTGGAATAGTTACATTCGTGGGTACATAACTGCTGAGTCACATAAAAAATGACAAGTTTTTGCTGCATCAAAGTACAACCCAACCCCAGATGAGAAGCATCATAGAAAACCTCAAACTGACCTCCTTATATTAGAATACTATAAACTGGAGCACTAACCAAATTCTTCTTCAGATACTTGAATGCATCCAGAAATTGGGTTGTCCACATGAATGCTTGATCCTTTCGGGTCAAATCTTTTAGAGGAGCTGCAACCTGAGAGAAATCAGTTATGAATCTCTTGTAATATCCTAGAAGAATAAGGAAAATTCAAACCACTACCACTGTCTTGGGAGATTCCCAAGAAAAATATTCTTCTACCTTTGATGGATAAACTTCCACTTCCTACTAGGATACAACATGCCCCAAGAAAGGGACTTCTTGATCACAATACCCACACTTCGACAAATTCAAAAACATCTTATCATGATGATGAATTCAAAAAATGACACATAGATCCTCTATATGATCATCCTATGATATAGAGTACAAAAGGAGTTATTCAATGAAAAATTCCATGAATTTATCCAGGAACTCATGTAACACAGCATTCGTCAACCCCATGAACAAAATTGGAGCATTCGTCCCATCAAACGACATCACAAGGACCTCGTAATGCCTATACCGACAATGGAAAGTGAAATTCAGGATATCCTCATCCTTCACACATATCTTATGGTATCCTAACTACAAATATACCATAAAGAACCATCATTTACCCTTTCATTGATAAAATAAATCATCAATCCATGTTAGAGGATAACAGTTCCTCAATGTCACTTTTTTAACCAATGATAATCTATACACAACTACAAACTATCATCCGCCTTATTCACAAAAAAATACGGTACACACCACAATGATGTTCTTGGATAAACAAAACAACACTACAATAGGCCATCAAGCTATATACACAACTATCATAACTAAGAAGGCCCCCTCCACAACACATACATTGATATAAGAGACATGCCCGACTATAGCTCGATCCCTGATCTCGATCTCCCATAGATAGGGTAACACAAAAAACTATTCTGAAAAGATATTAGTGTATTCATCAATGTACCTAAGAAAAAAACTTTTGAACCTATAATGAACCCAATATCTACTCAACCATCAAGGATGGTAATGATGAAACACACCTCTTACCCATCTGAGGGTCTCGGTCACCAAAAAACAGCATTGGCTCTCCATCAGCATCAAATAACACAACCTTCCTCCAGAGGAAATACAATATAGCCTTCACCAAATACAACACATCCATGATGATGATGAAATCATATGGTCATATTCATAATCATTGTAAATCTACCCAAGAGATGTGATTCCCCAGCACTAGGTCATAGTCTCTACATACTTCAAACAAGTCGGATCAATCTACATCTGGCATAGTAAACTCTAAGGGAACTAGAAGCCTCTCTACCTCATGTACCAAGAATGGAAAAGGGCTAGTGATATTGTAACACCCTGAGATTTTATGAAAAATATTCTTTTTAATTTCATTGATGTCTTCTGTTTTACACTACACCAAGATTATCTTGCACTGTACGCAACACCGTAATAGCTGGCAGTATACGCAACCCTTACTTGGCTTATATTACATGCAATCACGACCTTCCTCGACAGCGTGTGTTGTACGCAATACTGGGTTTCACTAAACAACGATATATGGTTATAATATTATTATGAACTAGTCGTTATGAATAGTATTAATTAAATTTTGAATTTTATAACATTATTAATCATCTCACACATTTTCTAGAACATGGTATAAGAACAAAATAAATTTTTCGGGTAAAATAAGTATTTTTCAAAAATTGCAGTTTTGCTGCCTTTTGATGGCGCAAACATTTTAAATTTAATTTTTGACATGTTTATAAGTTAAATTTTACAAAATAAAATTATTCTTTGGAATCAGGATATAAAATTTTACCTTGGATAATTTTTTCATATTATTCTGATAACTTTCATATTTTAATGAATAGTAAAAACATGCTATATCTTAATTAAAAACAACTTTTTTCATCGTAATAATTTATGTGGTTAAATTATAATATTTAATGGTTTTAAAGTATAAATATAATATATTTTTACCATTTAATGTAATGTATGTCATTAGCATTGATTTTACCTTGAATTCGTAGGTTAAATCAATTCAATCTTTTGCAATGTTTTAAACAAAAACCCGTTTTCTTTCGACAAAGGGATTGATTTTATTTTAATTTCTTAAAATTTTGTGTATTGAATTTGGAAAAATAGATTCCATATTTGGAATCAGTGGGTACAAATTATATTAATAGACTAAATTTTGGGCAGTATGAAAAATAACTACGGTAAATTTTATTTACCATAGAAAAAGGTAAATCGGGTAATTAAGGGTAAATATAATATTATAAAATTACCCTAACACTTGTCTTAATACAATTGGATGATTATATTTCTTCCTAAGTCATATTTGGGTCTAAATGTAATCCATTAGAACCCACATGGAGGTGAGTAAGACCTTTATTTTATTTTATTTAAAGTAAAGTGAAATATGTCTCACTCAACTTTAATAATTAAAGTATTTTTAATTCAAGTATATACAGAATATAAATTCTGTTATAAATACTCATTTGAAAGATAAAATGTTTTTATTTATCATGGTAATTTATTTTTAATTTTTAAGAGTTATTTAATTACCTTATTATCTTACACATTAATTATATAGAAATTATTTATTTAGTGAAAAATCAATAATATAGTTTTTATTGAAATAGTAATATATATAAAAAGGCCCAAAAATCTGTACAAAACTTATTAGTAGTGTATATATAAACCCTAATCATCCAATGACCTAATTGTTGACCATTTGGATCCTTATTAAGGCGATTATGACACTTATAATATTTTATTTTAAATGATTCCAAAGTTGTCACCTTCATAATTTAATAAAGATAACAATTTACATGTTGTTATTTTAAGATGATAAATTCGAGTAAAATTGTTATTATAAAATATTTGATATTTATATTCATCAAAGTATTTTATTTTTAATTTTTATGCAACAAATAAGTATATTTAATAATTATACAAAAATGTTGTACTAATTATTTTATTAAGATATATACCAAATAAATGGTTTTAAAAATATTAAAATAAATATTATATGAACTATTTAATGTAATCCACTAATTTTATAGATTAATATGACATTTTAGGAACCAATTAAATATTTTATTATGAATATATCATTTCTATGGATTTAATTTAAATTCAAATAAATGGATAGTGTCAAAATTGACACTATTGTTATTTTATAAAAATAACATATTATTAAATTGTTTAAAAATCACAAAAATATTTAAAAATTATAAATTGAAATTTATATAGTCTAAAATTTCATAAATAATCTAATTATGGATAATTCACATCACATAAGTAATTATTTATAACAATTTAAAATTTAGAATCTTATTACCACAAATAAAATTTAATAGATTTAATAAGGATAAATCAAGTTGATAATGTTTAAAATAAATTCACTACATGTATAAATTTTATTGGTTAATGATATTACAACCCTATCTCATCTAATATTCTAATTGAGTCATTTTTGGAGGTTTTTATGAGGGGTTTTTAATTTATATTAAACTAATATTTTTGAGGATTCCAAAGGTACCCTCTCCTCCCTTATAAAAGGGAACCTCATCCCTCTCCTCCTCACACCACTTTGAGCCTTCAATATCAGCCAAACCCTGCCCATTTCACTTACACACTTCCCTAGAAACATCCTCGAGGTCCTGGTCTTCTTCAAAGACCAATTTTAGTGCCCTAAGAGGAGGTCTCAAAGAGTCGCTTCAAAGAAGAGGTAATGTCTGTTACCGATTCTTTCAACTTTATTTCTTCTTCTACTTCTTCTTATTTAGTTGTTTCATTATTAAATAATAACATCAGTATCACTCATATACTAATATGTTATTATAAGTATGAAACAACCCTATTTCACCATCTATCCATCCTACGAATAACGAAATCACTGCGCGTGCGTACGTACGGAATACCGTCTCCACGCCGTGGTGTAATCTATTTTCCACCACCACCTTACTTGGATAGGTATAATGGTGTAAAGAATAAATACATATGATTATTATAAAATCATACTGATTATAAGATATTAGATAATTCACTCCAATTCGATTCAATAAATATGGGAACGATATCATCGCTCGTGCGTACGTACGGATTACCGTCTCCACGACGCGATGAGATTCATTCTCAATGATTAACCATTCTTGAATGATTATAAAGTATATATAATAAGTAATCATGAAATATATGACATAATAATGACACTGGATTTATTTATATATATATGTATGTCATCTACTTAATTCCATTCAATTCAATAAGGAAACGAAAACAACGTTCATGCGTACATACGGCCTACCGTCTCCATGAACGGTGTAATTCATTCCATTTATCGATCTATCATATATATATATATATATATGTATATGATGAATATATATAAATCATGTTTTAAATTCTATAATTAAGTAAATCATGTTATAAGTAATAATATCAAAAACAACAAGTCCAAACATGTACGATAAATAAAACGATTTTACCCAAAACACTACTTTAACATGGAACTTACAAAAGAACGGGTAATATAAAGTCATAAGTGAACGATATATGATATCATAACAATTAATATGATTCTGTAATAAGTCAATGAAATTATTTAAATAATTATAGAGGAGGTTCAGATACGTACGAAGCATATCGGACCTAAGGTAAGGGATAACTTTTCCAATCTTGTTTTTATCTGAGATTGCTTATTCGTAAGTATTTACTGGGGTTATTTATATAATCCATGTCCATGTTTTATAAAAGTGTTTTCATGTATGTTTAAAGTCCTTTTTACCCATTTTTTACTTTTACTACATGGTATGTAACAAATCATTTTTTTTACGTTACGAGGTACTTTTTTGACTTTTCCGACAAAAGTATGAGAAGAATATTTTTTTAACTTATACGGCATGAAAGGATTTTTTATGGTTTTATAAAGCCATATTTTTATGAAGCTTCCTCCAAAAGATTTCATGACTATTTTCAACAAAATCTCTTTCTTTTAAAATAACATGACGTTTTGTGAAAAGAAATTGATTTTGAAGAAGAAATGATATTTTCCTCAAGAATTCATTTCAAGTGTTTTATCAAAACCATTTTTCCATCTAAGATGACATTATTTCATATGTGTATGTTTCAAGTATAATGTCTCTATGATTTAAATGGTTTCACTTTTCTTATTATGAAATGATATCCATTTCTTTTATATGGATTGTGTGATGATGGGATGATGTTTATGAAACCCATTTTATTTATTGGATTATTATGAATGATGTATGTTTATTTTGTGGCACAAGTAAGAATGATTTCATTATGAGATGGGTGTGACCTATATCTCCCTCCAATGCATTAGGTAAAGATTTATATCTAATGAGATATACATGGCTGGAATGGCAAGTCAAACCGGTTCAGTAATACAGGACTGGAACGAGGAGTGAACTCGATTCAGAAAGGGAATTTGTCCACTAAGATAGTCTTGGCAGCAATGCCTTGGCTACTATGGAAATCATAACATATGCTTAATGGTTTCCACAATTACATGTTTTATTCCCATGCTATTTTATCATTCTTAATGTTTCTTTATTATCTAAGCCTTACGTACTTCCATGTTTTATGTCATTTCTCAAGCTTTTGATGTTTAAACATTATGTTCATGTTTTTAAGTTCAAATGTATATGATTTGTTTTATTTTATCCATTCTTACCCTTACTGAGCATTTGAGCTCACCCTTTTTATGTTTTATTTTCCCCAGGATTTAAATAAAGGTTTTAGGTAAGAAAACAAAAGGGGAAGATCTGTATGGGAGATGTTGAAGATCTTTCACCACGATTAGAAGATTATTTTCCGAGTTTCCAAAGACACTAAACTATTACGATCCTTGTGTGTCTGTTTTTGTTATGTATTAAGTATTCCTCAAAAGTAATGTAATTTCCATGTACATCAAGCTCTGGGTCTCTACAGTTGGTATCAGAGGCAAAGGAGGTAGGAATGAATCCGATCCTTTGGAACTCTCACATGTGAGCATTGGACGAAGCATGGATCTCCACCCAAGGGCTTCATGAGGAAATGGATGCCACTGGGGATGGTGGTGTGTCCCACCTAGGGGGTGTAGCCTCCCATGGAGTGCCCTGATAGGTATCAATTATAGTCCACTGGAAGTAATTCCAGACCGCTACAGTTGGTATCATAGGAAAGGTTTAGTCAACCTTTGGAAACTAGGATGCAAGAACTTTAGTGAGATCCCTAGAGATACTTCTAAGGTATGTCTAGGGATGTCCCTAAGGTTAAGTATAAGTATAGGTTATAGTCCTAGAATTACAGTAACGATATTATAATTAAACCTAAGATGTTAGATGTCGAAGGTACTCCCCCTTTATTATGTTGTTTTCCCTAGCATGGTATTTTCCTCTCACACTATTATCATTGGGTTTTAGACGATGGATGGAACCTGAAGGAACCGTGTTGATCAATGTAATGGAAAATGCAATGATTATCCTCCTGAACAAACCAATGTCATGGGAGTTGGAGTTCACAATCTTATTTCTATACTTACACAAGATATGAATTATTCTGGACTTTAAAATGAGCATAGAAAGGAGCAACATTCTGTTGAATCCTTCATGAGGCAGCGTCCACCTTCATTCAGCGGGTCTTCTGATCCCTTAGTGGCTGAGCAATGGATTAGTACTACTGAAAAGATATTTTCAGTTATACAATGTTCTGAGCATGATAAAGTCATCTTAGCAGTATATCGTTTGGAAGGTGATGTTGATCAATGGTGGAATCTTATCAAGAATACGAGGCAAAGAGATGAAATTGAGTCCATGGAATGGGATGAGTTCAAGAACTTGTTTTTCAGTAAGTACTTCCCTCTTATTCTTCGAACAAAGATGGAAAAGGAGTTTCTTGAGCTTAAGCAGAAGGATGATGAATCTGTTGGTATATACGAAGTGACTTTTACAAGACTTGCAAGGTATGAATCTGGCTTCATCATCTAACCTGAAAGTAAAGTTGATCGAATTTTCAGTGGCTTAAAACCAAGTCTTCAAAGGGCATTAGCTATAAGAGACTTCAGTAGCTATGAAGAAATTGTGCGTTGCACTATCAAGGTAAAACTGGAAGTTGGTGTAACATATCCATCTCATGGTTTTGACAAGAAACGAAAGATGGAGTTCAAGGAGAAATCTCAGAACAATGGTGAAAAAAAGATGAGTGTTTCTTTATGCTCAAAGTGTGGAAAGAATCATGGTGGAGATTTCCTAAAAGGTACTATAAAATGTTTTAAGTGTGGAAAATAAGGTCATCGAGCAGTTGATTGTCGAAGTAATGGGAAAAAGGTTGCTAATGATGTGAATAGAGAAAAGACTATAGAGAACTCTAAACCAACACTTCAATGCATCAAGTGAAAGGAAATGGGGCATTATGCTAATAAATGCCCTAATCCACGGGTTAAAGAAGATCAACATGAGAAACCTCTTAAAAAAAGGATAAAGGGAAGTCTCATGCGATCACTATTTGTGATGTTGAGTATGAAAATGATGCCGTGTAATGATTAAGTGTTTATTTAATGATATTTCAAAGTAGTATCATGGAATCTAATTTATGGTATTGTGGAATTTTGGAATATCTATGTATTGGTTTTCAAAAATTATATGGTACTGGTAACCATGAAAAAGTGAATGAAATATTTTTGGAAAGCAGATTAAATGCGCATAATGAAAGGATAAGGAGAAAATAATACAATAGTAATCATGAGCTCATGACTAAAATAAGGACAATGTGATATCATGGTTTGAGTATATAGAAATTTTGGGATTTTGGTATGTGGAAAGAGTTAACTTTTGACAGCATTCATGTTTTCACTAAGGTTAAATGGGTATTCATTTTTCAAGAGAATACATGATTAAGGTATTCACATGATTGGAATGTGATCAACAAGATATATCGGGGATAAATGATGGTATTCACATGCTTGGTTGATGACATTTCTAGTAATTGTTTTCTTTATACTATAAGCTTGGACAGAAGTATTTTGGATAACCCTAAATATTTGAAATGGATTATGTTGAACATAAGTTAGTTTAAGGATAGAACTATTTTCGATATTATCCATGGAATGTCATAATGATGTAATTTTAGAAAAAGGAAAACATGTAGGACAAGCGACAACCCGTCGCGTCAGACAAGGCTGTGGGAATCGAACCCACAACTGAAGTGCGACTAGCCTTTATCGCATACCACTAGCCTACAAGAAGTCCCTGGTTAGTAGAAACTAGTTTTATTTTATTAAGCGGTATGATAAATAAATTCAAAGTCCATTTTTGGAACCATATACGATTAATTTCACCATAAGATGGACTTATAACTTTTGCTAACCTTTTGAAATAGATGGAATGACCCATCATTCTATCACATGATCTGCTAACGATTCAAGAATAACAAATTCAACTTCATTTCTTTAAGAGATGAAGTGGAAATTGTTCAATTCACGAACAACAGTGAGATTGTACTAAAATCATGTAAGTATTTATTTTAATTCATCAACTTTAGGGAAATGATCTTGAAAACCAAAAATGTTGTCCTAGTGCCCTTATATCCGATGAATCAGATGGTACCTTAGATCATCACAAATATATGGCTTTCTGATTGTTGTCTTTTTCATATCCATTTCCTCTACCACTCTCCATCAGAACATGATGGTTAGATTTTTCTTCCATATCCATATTTTCACCTATGTTCTCCTATGTGGAAACCTAGTGATGAGTTAATTTGGGTAACCAATATGTTTCATACTTCACTTTTTAAAATGAAGTTTTTTTATTCCTTTTTACGATGTGGGTTTCTATTAAAACTTTCGAGTAGTAGCCATTTATAACTCTGACGAATTTCGAGGGTGAAATTCATTTTAAGGGGGGTAGAATGTAACACCCCGAGATTTTATGAAAAATATTCTTTTTAATTTCATTGATGTCTTCTGTTGTACACTACACCAAGATTATCTTGCACTGTACGTAACACCGTATTAGCTGGCAGTATACGCAACCCTTACTTGGCTTACATTACACGCAATCGCGACCTTCCTCGATAGCGTGTGTTGTACGCAATACTGGGTTTCACTAAACAACGATATATGGTTATAATTTTGTCATGAACTAGAAGTTATGAATAGTATTAATTAAATTTTGAATTTTATAACATTATTATTCATCTCACACATTTTCTAGAACATGGTATAAGAACAAAATAAATTTTTCGGGTAAAATAAGTATTTTTCAAAAAATGCAGTTTTGCCGCCTTTTGATGGCGCAACCATTTTAAATTTAATTTTTGACATGTTTATAAGTTCAATTTTACAAAATAAAATTATTCTTTGGAATCAGGATATAAAATTCTACCTTGGATAAAATTTTCATATTATTCTGATAACTTTCATATTTTAATGAATAGTAAAAACACGCTATATTTTAATTAAAAACAAATTTTTTCATCGTAATAATTTATGTAGTTAAATTATAATATTGAATGGTTTTAAAGTATTAATAGAATACATTTTTACCATTTAATGTAATTTATGTCATTAGCATTGATTTTACCTTGAATTCGTAGGTTAAATCAATTCAATCTTTTGCAATGTTTTAAACAAAAACCCGTTTTCTTTCGACAACGGGATTAATTTTAATTTAATTTATTCAACTTTTGTGTATTGAATTTGGAAAAATGGATTTAATATTTGGAATCAGTGGGTCCAAATAATATTAATAGGATACTTTTTGGACAGTATGAATAGTAACTACGTAAAATTTATTTACCATAGAAAAAGGTAAATCAGGTAATTAAGGGTAAATATAATATTATAAAATTACCCTCAAACTTGTCTTAATACAATTGAATGATTATATTTCGTCCTAAGTCATATTTGGGTCGAAATGGAATCCATTAGAACCCACATGGAGGTGATGAAGACCTTTAGTTTAGTTTATTTAAAGGAAAGTGAAATATGTCTCACTCAACTTTAATAATTAAAGTATTTTTAATACAAGTTTATACAGAATATAAATTATTTTATAAATAATAATTTGAAATATAAAATGTTTTTCATTATCATGGTAATTTATTTGTAATTTTTAAGAGTTATTTAATTACCTTATTATCATATACATTAATGATGCAGAAATTATTTATTTAGTGAAAAATCAATAATATAGTTTTTATTGAAATATTAATACATATCAAAAGGCCCAAAAATCTGCACAAAACTTATTATTAGTGTATATATAAACCCTAATAATCCAATTGACGAATTTTTGACCACTTGTATCCTTATTAAGGAGATTATGACACTTATAATATTTTATTTTAAATGATTCCAAAGTTGTCACCTTCATAATTTAATAAAGATAACAATTTACATGTTGTTATTTTAAGATGATAAATTCAAATAAATTTTTTATTATAAAATCTTTGATATTTATATTCATCAAAAGATTTTATTTTTAATTTTTATGCAACAAATAAGTATATTAAATAATTATACAAAAATGTTGTACTAATTATTTTATTAAGATATATACCAAATAAATGGTTTTAAAAATATTAAAATAAATATTATATGAACTATTTAATGTGCTCCACTAATTTTATAGACTACTATGACATGTTATGAACCTATTAAATATTTTATTTTGAATATATAATTTGTGTGTATTTAATTTAAATTCAAATAAATGGATAGTGTCAAAATTGACACTATTGTTATTTTATAAAAATAACATATTATTAAATTGTTTAAAAATCACAAAAATATTTAAAAATTATAAATTTAAATTTATATAGTCTAAAATGTAATAAACTATCTAATTATGGATAATTAACATCACATAAGTAATTATTTATAACAATTTAAAATTTATAATCTTATTACCACAAATAAAATTTAGTAGATTAAATAAGGATAAATCAAGTTGATAATGTTTAAAATAAATTCCTTACATGTCTAAATTTTATTGGATGATGAGATTACAACCCTATCTCATCTAATATTTGAATTGAGTCATTTTTGGAGGTTTTTATGATGGGTTTTAATTTATATTAAACTAATATTTTTGAGGATCCCAATGGTGCCCCTCTCCTCCCTTATAAAAGGGCACCTCCTCCCTCTCCTCCTTACACCAATTTTAGCCTTGAATCTCGGCCAACCCCTGCCCATTTCACTTCCACACTTCCCTATAAACATCCTAGAGGTTCTGGTATTCTTCAAAGACCAATTTTAGTGCCATAAAAGGAGGTCTCAAAGAGGCGCTTCAAAGAAGAGGTAATGTCCGTTACCGATTCTTTCAACTTTATTTCTTATTCTACTTCTTCTTCCTTAGTGTTTTCATTATGAAGTAATAACATCAGTATCAATAATATACTGATATGTTATTATAAGTATGAAACAACCCTATTTCACCATCTATCCATCCTACGGAAAATGAAATCACCGCGCGTGCGTACGTACGGAATACCGTCTCTACGCCGTGGTGTAATCTATTTTCCACCACCACCTTACTTGGATAGGTATAATGGTGTAAAGAATAAATAAATATGATTATTATAAAATAATACTGATTCTAAGATATTATATAATTCACTCCAATTCTATTCAATAAATATGGGAATGATATCATCGCTCGTGCGTACGTACGGATTACCATCTCCACGACGCGATGAGATTCATTCTCAATGATTAACAATTCATGAATGATTAAAAAGTATATATAATAAGTAATAATGAAATATATGACATAATAATGACACTGGATTTATGTATATATATATGTATGTCATCTACTTAATTCCATTCAATTCAATAAGGAAATGAAAACAGCGTTCATGCGTACGTACGACCTACCGTCTTCATGAACGGTGTATTTTATTCCATTTATCGATCTATCATATATATATATATATGTATATGATGAATATATATAAATCATGTTTTACATTCTGTAATTAAGTAAATCTGGTTATAAGTAATAATATCAAGAACAACAAGTCCAAACATGTATGATAAATAAAACGATTTTACCCAAAACGCTACTTTAACATGAAACTTACAAAAGAACGGGTAATATAAAGTCATAAGTGAACAATATATGATATCATAACAATTAATATGATTCTTTAATAAGTCAATGACATTATTTAAATAATTATACAGGAGGTTCGGATACGTATGAAGCATATCGGACCTAAGGTAAGGGATAACTTTTCCAATCTCGTTTTTTATCCGAGATTGCTTATTCGTAAGTATTTACTGAGGTTATTTCTATCATCCATTTCCATGTTTTATAAAAGTGTTTTCATGTATGTTTAAAGTCCTTTTTACCCATTTTTGACTTTTACTACATGGTATATAAGGAATCTTTCTTTTGTTTACGTTATGAGGTACTTTTTTGACTTTTCTGACAAAAGTACAAGAAGAATGTTTTTTTAACTTATACAGCATGAAAGGATTTTTTACGGTTTTATAAAGCCTTATTTTCATGAAGCTTCCTCCAAAATATTTAATGACTATTTTCAACAAAATCTTTTTCTTTTAAAATAGCATGACTTTTTGTGAAAAGAAATTGATTTTGAAGAAGATTGGATATTTTCCTCAAGAATTCATCTCAAGTGTTTTATCAAAACCATTTTTCCATCTAAGATGACATTATTTCATATGTGTATGTTTCAAGTATAATGTCTCTATGATTTAAATGGTTTAAATTTTCTTATTATGAAATGATATCCATTTATTTTATATGGATTATGTGATGATGGGATGATGTTCATGAAACCCATTTTATTTATTGGGTTATTATGAATGATGTATGTTTATTTTGTGGCACACGTAAGAATGATTTCATTATGAGATGGGTGAGACATATATATCCCTCCAATGCATTGGGTAAAGATTTATATCTCATGAGATAGACATGGATGGAATGACAAGTTAAACTGGTTCAGTAATACAGGACTGGAACGAGGAGTGAACTCGATTCAGAAAGGGACTTTGTCCACTAAGATGGTCTTGGCAACAATGCCTTGGCTACTATGGAAATCATAACATGTGCTTAATGGTTGCCAAGATTACATGTTTTATTCCCATGCTATTTTATAATTCTTAATGTTTCTTTATGATCTATGCCTTACGTACTTCCATGTTTTATGTCATTGCTCAAGATTTTGATGTTTAAACATTAGGTTCAGGTTTTTAAGTTCAAATGTATATGATTTGTTTTATTTTATCCATGCTTACCCTTACTGAGAATTTGAGCTCACCCTTTATATGTTTTATTTTCCCTAGGATATAAAGAAAGGTTTTAGTTAAGAAAACAAAAGGGGAAGATAATTATGGAAATGTTGAAGATCTTTCACCACGATTAGAAGATTATTTTCCGAGTTTCCAAAGACACTAAACTATTACGATCCTTGTGTGTCTGTTTTTTTTATGTATTAAGTATTCCGCAAAAGTAATGTAATGTCCATGTACGTCAATATCTGAGTCTCTACAGATATGAATAATTTTTTACATTTAAATCAAAAAAGGCATAAAACCAAGTATAAAACAAGAACATTGAACCTCTAACAAGGATTGGCTCACCTAGTCTTGGTAACGCTAACCCATGAAGCTGACCACAACCAACTCCATGACCTATATTATCATATTGACTAACTACTTCCATGGTTTTTCTATACAATTTGAGGATAGTGGGCATCCTGGGGATGTACTATGTCTACCCCCATCTGCTCTCTTCTAATCCAAAGATTTTGGAACTAGCTGCTACTGCCTCGGATGGAACTTCCTAAATGGAGGAACCTGGATTGGAAAAGATGGAACATGTTGACCACTATGAAATTATGTCAACTCATGGTTAAAATGACCTCATCCTTAATAAGAAAAACAAGAGCATGATCCCATAGTATAGGAATGAGAGCCATTGTCCCTGGAGAAATGAGACATTGAGGACTGGGACCTACCACCAGCCGAATGGAATATCTTATTCCCTAAAAACTAGGTACCCAAAATTGAAAATATTCTTCATGAATAATCTTGATGAATCCCATATCTTGATGATATAGTTCTAGATAATGTCATATTGATGAACTCTAAACATTTAAGGACCTTGAGATATGTTATCCGCATAAACAGGGTGACATGGCAGTAGATTTTGGGATGCAAAGCCTCCTTGAAATTCATGTCCCTTTCCTCCTTATCTGGTAATAGGTCTGAAGCATATTAAAAAAGGTTCCTGAAATGTATTCTGAAATCTCAATCACTAGAAATCTCTTATCTAAGGGTAAACAACTCCTGGAAACTATCTTCCATCATAATTGAAGAAAGAAACTCAGTTCTGAATAGCTCTGATAAATTCTCCCATTAGACTTCCAACTCCTCGTGAACCTAGAGGAAAAATAACGACCACTACCTCTCTCCCCCATGCAGCATCCTTACTACCAATGATACCTAGTGATCCTTTCAAGTATGGAAGGAACTGATGGCTATCTAAACCTCTGGTAACCAATCCACTATGAATGCATCTGAAATGTATCCCTCATACTTCTGCAAACTCTGGTGCTGAAACTCTTGGATTGTTCTTTTGCAAGTCTCATTATCATCAACCACTAATCTACATAAATCTAATGGTGAAACTTCTAAACATATTTTACACAATCCTAATGAGAACATTTACATAGACCATACCTACAAAAGGGAAAATAGTTATATCTCCCAAACCTATAATATGTATTACTTTAACAATAATTAACTACTTTATTTTATTCATTTTAAGTTTACATATCCATTGTTCTGCCCTTTCAAACACTGCAGAAATGAAGAATGATGAATGATCCTTTCCTAGGATTATACCCTAAAAATATATTCACATCATTTTTATCCACTATAAACATAATGGTTTGTGCATTAGATCACATGGGGAATTAAATACCCATGTCTCAACTGGTCTCTAATTTTAATAGCCCTTTCTTAACATAGATGACATTGATTCTCTACCAAACCTTGTAACCTAACCTATACATAAATCCAAACATAATCCTATCCCTTTTACTATATCTATGATACCAATATTTCATGACCCCTACCCAAAATGTGCACCCCTCCTAGGACAGTAAAGGGAGAAGAGAGATAGTCACACCCATTTCCCACCTCTAGTAGGCCCCAAGATGGAGACTAGTAAATATGATATAGTAAAAAAAATGGAAGGTATTATACCCTAAGAGAACACTTGGGAAAGAGAGAGATAATATATACACAAAAAAAATCGTACTTAGATTACAATATAAAAGAAAACTCAAGTACACATATGTATTGTCATGAAAAAAATACTACTACTGAAAGGGAAAACTGCATGTACCAAAAGGATGTAAAATGACAGTGACTGTGAAGTGAAAATTGCTCCTACTAGACTCAAAGATAGTATTAACCAACCTTATCTGCAACATTCTATAATTTTACTAAAAAAATATTAATATAATAAATGGTGAGTATAAATTAATAATTAGTATGATCCTCACCGGATCCTCTCATGCAAAATTAAAGAAAACATGCTAAAAAACAATGAACAAAAAGTGGAACTAACTCATCACCTAAGTAGGTATAATAAGTCCCCAAACTCACCATAGATACTCTCACTGATATCTCATATATGATTATATAATCTAAAAATTAATATCAAGGGAACCATGATACCACTTTCATACTAGTTTTCTGCTTTACCCAAACATTGAACATTTGGAGCATCTCTCTCTAAAAAGGCTAGCCTGAAGACACTTGGGTGAAGCCCCAAAAAAAGAACCTCATTCAACATAAACCAATATGCCCAAATAAGAAAACATAAGCAATTAGTTTCAAGGAGAAACCAAAAAACATATAATTTGTATCATACATAATATATTATACCTAAAACACCCCAATATATCATCGTATGTTATCTCTTTAATGTAATTCAATAGCTTGCGCTACACACAAAAATGAGTTCAAGCACACCACGACTTACCATACTAGCCATTCAAAAAGAGTTTATGACTAGTATTAACCACATTTTGAATTTTATATATATATCCTATATAATTTTAACATTCAACTTTTTTGTTTATTAGACATAATATATAGACAAATTCAATTTTCAGATAAAAGAATTATTTTTTAAAAAATGAAGTTTTTCAACCTTTTAATGGAGAACCCTTTTTAAATACAATATTTGACACCTATATATATTCAATTTAAAGAAATTAAATTCATCTTTAGAAGTGATACATAAAAATTTTGTTTGTATACTTTTTTGTATTTTTCTAATAACATTCATATTTTGATGAATAATGAAAATTACTAAATTTTAATTGAAAACAACTTTTTTAATAAAAATAATTTATAGTGTTAAATTATTAATTTAAGTGGTTTTAAAGTATAATTAGATTATATTTTAACCATTTAATATAATTTAGGTCATTATAAGTAATTTCACATTTAAATTGTACATAAACCCATGTTAATCTTTTGAATGTTTTTACTTTTTAAAAACACGCTTTTTGGTTTTGACAACGGGAAATAACTTTAAATTAACTAATAAATAATCAATGTTTTGAATTTGGTAAAATATAATTCATTTTGAATACATAATATCAAAATTATCTTAGGGTGAATTTTTGGTATTTTTCTGAAAACGTTCAATTTTTGATAAAAAATGAAAACACTGCGTTTTTGTTTAAAGATGACTTTTTATTTAAATAATTATTTATTTTATTTTAATTTATTTTAAGTCAAAATAGATACATAATAACTATATTGTTCCAAATTAATTCATTGGTTTAATTTTATAAAAAGATTATATATATAAAAGTTTATTGAACTTTTTAACGTCTTTTACCCATCTTCTAGGTACATTTACAAATTTGCATAAAACATAATTTTACCATTTCTATGAATTGAATTTCAAAATTCAAGGAGACATTATTGTCATCAGTATGTAAAATGTGGTTAAATAAGAGAAAAATATTTTTTGGTGAATAGTAACTTTTGACTTTTATTTACCATGGTTAAAAGTAAATAGGGTAATTAAAGGTAAAAATGATATTGTAATTATCCTAAAAAATGTACTTATTCTATTGGATAAGTTTATTTCAAACTAAATCAACCTTAGGAATAAAATATGACCATTTTTGATCCATTTAGATTAGATTAGGATATTTATTATTATTTTATTTAAAGAAGAGTTAAAAGTGTTAAATTCAAATTTTCATAAGTAAAACATATTTTTATATAGGGTTATATATAAGATGAATTCTACTATAAATATTAATTATAAAGATAAGAATATTTCATAAATAATAGTATTTTTTTTTAAATTTTACAAATTAAATAATTAAATTTATTTATGACACAATGATGACTAAGTAATTACCTTATTAATGAAAGATTAAAATAATTGATATTATAAATATCCAAATAAATGTAAATTGAAACTTTTGATGAATTACACTAATTTTATTGGTTAATATAATATTTTAGGGTTTATTAAATAAATTTTATTTTTAGTGATAATGTTTTTACGAATTTAACAAAAACAAAATACTAATTAGTGTCAAAATAAACATAAATGAGTTTTTAAAACAAATACAATATTGTTAAAGGTTATAATATTCAAAAAAATATAAGTTTCGTCCAACGGACTTATATAATTATAGATATGTCAATAATTAACCACTTGGGGTTCTCTTGGCTTTTATAGTTAGTTTATTAACCATTTATTGTAATAATACACGAAGACACAGTAAATGTTAAACTATTTAACCAAGAGTTAAATCTAAAAGATAAGGTTAGTTTGGTGAAATAAACTTATCTAAAACCTATTGGTTGAGAATATTTAGACCCATCCTCACTTTATCCTATCAATAAATTCCTTTGGAGCCATAATAAACTGAAATTTATTTTATAATAAAATAATATTTCATGCTTTTCCTAAAGTGACCCTCACCTCTCTTATAAAAGTGTACTTTCACTTCTCTTAATTTCACACCACCAAAGCCATTTGTCTCAGCCAAAAACTACTCAAATATCCTCCAAAATACCTTAGATACAACCTAGAGGCCTTAATGTTATCAGAAACCCAACCTAAGGAGATCTTTTGATCAAATCAAAAGGAAGCACCTCAAGAAGAGGTAATAATTTCATCACCACTTTCAGTGTTATTTTCTTCTTCAACTTACTCTTTATTTATTGTTTCCATACCAAAATAATTACTCCTGTACCTTATACATAATTTTATGTTATTATAAATATGGTATAACCATATTCACTATTTTATCCATCCTATGAATGAAAAAGTTATCATACGTGCGTACGAACGGCTTACCATTTCCATGTCGAGGTGTAGTTTGTTATTCAACACATAATTATTTGGATGGGTATAATAATGAGTATAATTGATGTAAATAATAAATATAATATGTTAATGATTATTTATATATGATATACCATCTAGTTACAAACAATTTCACCATCAATAGAATGATACTGTTGCTCGTGCGTACGTACGGATTACCGTCTCCACGAATTCGATGAGATTAATTCCCCATCGTAACCATAAAGAATAATTTTTATTTTATGATTAAAAATAATATTTAATAATATAATATCATTCTGGATATGAAATAAATAAATCATATCCATAACAAATATGACTTACATAACAAAACATATAAAGGAAAACGAATCAGTTAACACCTGAAACAATGATACTACTGAAATATTATTAACAAAGTAATATTAGAAGATCATATATGATATAATATTTAGGTATGTGGTTCTTTTATAATTTAATAACAGTAATTTAACTATTATACAAGATGTTAATGTACCCTCGACCAAGAAAAAGTACAAGGTAAGGGTTTTTCATCTCACTTCTTATTCTTGTGAGATTCATGCTATATTGACACTATTTCCTTTTATGTGGTGTATGTACTACCCCATTGTCATGACCCGTCCTTGAGGCCCTTTCCGTGACTACCCCAAGCCCACCTTCCATAGGCCAGTGGCTGGTGACTAGTACCAAAGGCGTAAATCCCGATAAAAGGGAAGGCATTTCCTTTATATAAGAAAACAAACACCACAGAGTATGGAAGCTGAAATAAACACTAAGTAAACTGAGTACAAAAGTAAATGCTAGAAAGTAAATGGGCTAGTATACAAATCAAATTGAAAGTATAGTAAAACTGTGAAAAGAAATTACAACAGCTGAAAAGTAAAGTAGAAACAACCAAGTCATCCTCCGGAAACCCCACCTGAAGGGTCGGTACATATGGTCTCCTCTGCTCCTCGAATTCGTCCGTCCGCACCGTGTACATCCCGCCTGATGGTCCACCTCCGGATACCATCCCGCTCCACAAGTCTCAACCACAATCAGAGATGTCGATCGTCTATATCCAACACAATGTAGTGTGGGCATAGCCCGTGTAGGGGTGAGTATACGATACTCAGTAGGGACCCCGAGACCCCCGAATGCCTCCCAGAATCCACAAAGGATACACCAAAAAGGAAAGATACAAACATGAAGTATCAACCAACTCTACTTAGGTATATTCCCATAAATATACCTAAGTTATCAATTATAGTTCCGCTCCGACTCATGAGCCCAAGTACAATGCAGTCCACACAGGAGAGCATAACCCAATCCACACAGGAAAGCACAACCCAATGCACATAGGAAAGCATGTCAATCACATAGAAGATTATGATTGAAAGTCAAGACTCAACTCACATAGGTATACTACTCACGAAGAGGGGTGGAGATGATTAGATGTAATCTCTGAATCATCATCTCTGCTGAACCCACATAGGATCCAAGTATAGAAGTCATCGCTGTCGAACAAATGTAGGATCCAAGTACAGTAACCATCACTGCCAAACCCACGTAGGATCCAAGTACAGTCTTCATCGCTGCCGAACCCACGAAGGCTCCAAGTAAAATCATCCTCGCTACCAAACCCACGTAGGATCCAAGTACTGTAACGATCCAAAGTTTCATTAATGGAAATCCCTCTTGATCTAGTTAAATGTCTCTTTATGAAAAATATTTTTATAAGATGTCAACTTCTTTGGTTTTATGTTATGAATTGTGACCATTGTTAATATAGCTGTTTAACAGTGATCACATGATTAGTATAAATATAAGGCTTTAACGAACCCAATTTTACTCAGACAAAGGAAGCGATGGCCTCATCCAGTAGAATTTCCCCATACAAAGCCCATTTTCCAGAGCTCAGAAAAGAGGTGGCATCCTTGGGCTTCGACCTTGACCAAGACCAAGCTGAGCTTCACCATGTCAAGCTCGAACGAGACCGTCTATAGGAAAAGTGGAAGTTGATAGAGATGACCACTCGGGCGATGTTATCCGAGCCACCCCAAGAGTCTGTCACCATCGCACACCTTACCCTTAGGTCTTATGCGGCTGTTTTAAGGGGTTATGTAACAAATAAGTAGTACTATGTTCATGTACATTATTTTTTTGTATATAATAATGAATATAATTTCTAGTCATTTTTGATACGTTGTAAATAGTTTTTAAATTACAAATGGTGTTTTTAGTTATTATTTAATTAAGAGATCTATTTTATTAAATTAAGGGATTTTTGAATTAAATAATATTTTAATAAAATAATAATAATATTATTAAATTAATTTTTATTAAATATAAATGATCTTATAATTTTATGAATGCAATTAAAATTTTTATTAAGGTTTGAAATCCATTTCTGTCAAAACCCGTGAATTTTCGATAAATGTTGGTTTTTATTTTAAAAGTGAAAATTAACATATTTAGAAATTTTTTTAGATAAAATAAATTTCATTTCTGGAATCAGGACGTCAAAATTATCCAATGGTGAATTTTTCATAATTTTTTGAGACAGTCAAATTTTTTGGTAAAAATTAAATACCGTTTAAATATATAATGTGTTTTATGACATCATAATGACCCAATGGTGATGTAATAAAATACCATAATCCTTATGTTCGGCCAATATATGTTTTATCATTAAAATAATGTGATTTTGGGTTTGTTTGACTTACTTTTCAAAGTATTAATGAACCCCTCAAGACATATTCAACACTTTGCCTTTTTAAATTAATTTCTATGGGAGTGTGACTCACCCCCACATAAGCACCCCTAATATTTTAATAAGTTAGGACCTTGGCCTTGTAAAATATTTTTTTCCTATTTATTTTTCCTGAAACCATGGGCAAAAACCATGGGATGGTTTGTAGTTTGGATTAGTTTAATATAAGGGGTCCCAAACCTAAATAATAATGAATTCTCTCACCATTCCTATATAAACCCACCCAAGCTCCCACTTCCTCCTCACTAAAATCCCTTGTAGTTCGTCCAACCTCTACCCTACTCTCTCTAGAATCCTGCCAAGGTTCCCCAAGCTCCCAATAAGCCTCTCACAAGCCTCTCTCTAGCCTTTGGAAGCACACTTCCAAGTAAGGGTTTTTTCTTCCTTTCTCATTTTGTCAATTTTTCTTTAAGTTGTATTGCCCTTTTAATTTCAATTATGAATGTTGGGGTATGGTTTCGCACCTCCCCCATACTGCCCTATTATTTTTTGAATGATGGGATACCCATTTCTCTCTCATTAAATGCCTCCCATGTACACCCGTTACTATGCCGAAATTCCGAAAGGAACTTCTCTCTCTTCTTTTACATTCAAGCAATACTTTTGTATCATGAATCTAAATTCCATTTAAATTATTGGAACATGTATCTATATGACCTCATTACTGTCCATTACATGTAAATGTGATGAGTAACCCCTTTCTATCTCATCAACCATTTTTTATGAATTCTTATGTCACGCCGTTACGCTGCTGAAATCGCACCGATTTTCTAAGCCAATGTCATTGTGTAGTGAATACCATGCCCATTTCTCCATCAAGGGTATTAACCTTTATGCAAATTTACATATTGATTGTAAAGTTTCATTTATGAATTCCACATTCCTTTATCGTGGAATAAATGATTATGTTTTATGAATCCATGTTTTATGATCCATGTGGCACACATATGCATGAAATGAAATGTTTAAGAAGGGTGCGCCCTTATAGAGCTCCAATGCATTGGGTAAAGTATAGTATCATGATACGTCACGTGAAATGAGTGTTGACTCATGCTAATTCAAGTGCAATGAGGGTTTAATCGTGCTTCATGTTCAATGAGGGTTTACTCATGCTCCATATGCAATGATCCTTGGCTCATGCTAATTCAATGTTAAGTATTGTTGCCACATTTTCATGTTATGATTATCATGTTTTATCATGCCTTTATGTTCATGTTTCTTTTATGCTCTATTGATATTCCTATTGTATAACATGTATTTTACTCCTCATGTTATTCCATGTGTACTCCCTTACTGGGCTTTATAACTCACCCTTTTCTTATGCATGTCCTCAGGTTATCCCAAGCAATGCTAAGTACGAAGGAATGCAGTGGTCATATAAAGGAAGTTTTCAATAAAGATGTTGTATTTCATGTTTTAAGTTTTTATGTAATGATCCTAATCCCCAAAGACACTAAACCTCTCGATATTCTTTGTTGTATCAAGTGAAGTTTTATGTAATGAATCATGTTTAAGTTGTAATAAAAAGTAGGTTTGTCATAAGTACAGTCGTCCTTGCTGCCAAAACCACGTAGGATCCATTTACAGTCATCATCGTCATCGCGGTCACAGCCAACTCTATGGTTCCCGCACACAGCATGCTCGATTCCAGGAGGATCCGCTCCACGAGCCAAGAGGGTCGATACATCAACAGTCACGAAGTCCAGAGTTTATGTATCACAAAGTTCTATCTCGTCAATAGGAACTCAACGCGACAGACGTCGCATCAATCGGACGCCCGGTCTGAGAGATGTTAGCATTTCCATCTTAGGGGCCCGATTGGTTTTTAAGCTAAAACCAACCTGACCATACTCCAGCTGTATCGAAACCTTGAGTGTAGTAATCCAAAATAACCGTCTCACTAAGAGGAATTCAACGTAATTGACGGCACGTCATTCAGACGTCCTGTCGTTAAGTTATAAGCGTTTCCGCTCCAAGGGCCCGGTTGGTTTCTGGTTCGAACCAACCCAGCCGTAGAAAATCTTCACTAAAACCTCGGGTGTAAAATACAAAAACGACTGTCTCGATCCAAGGATCCCAACGCAACTGACGGTGTGTTGTTCGGAGGTCTGTAGCCCAAGATATGGGTGTTTTAATGAACCTGGTCCGAAAATAGGGGGTTTGGGCCAGGTCCGACCCGGCCCAATACCCCCTGGGTCAGCCCGAACTGGGTCGAACCGACCCGAGTTTGGGTCTGGCCCGATCGGGCGGGGCCTGGCCCGTGGCCGGGCGCAGCCTGCGGCCCGACTCGGAAGCCGGCTGCGGCTTGGCTCACGGCCGAGTGGGGTGCGAAGGGGGCGTGGCCCCCTTTGTTTCGGAAACAGCGGCCCCCCTGGTGGGGTCTTACCTAGGCAGATCCGGGGGGTTACGCCCCCCGGTTTCATCAGAAACGGCCGGCCATAATGGCCGGACGGTTTGAGCTGACTCGGGACCCGTGGGGGTCCTGCCTCCTGGAGCACCGGTGGCCGGACGAGCCCGACCGCCCCTGCTGGTGACCGTCGCGGCCTTAGGCCGCGGATCGCGTTCGATCGGCGGGGCGCGACAGTGCTGTGCCCCTCCTCCGCGGCCCGCTTTAGCTGCGTACTCCCTCGGGTTCTCCGGCGTAGTGTGACGGCGCCATACACCACCGCCGCGGCCCGCCCGTAGCCGCGGTTCCTTCGGACTCACCGGCGCGGTGCGATGGCGCCATGCACCACCGTCGCGGCCTACTACGTCCGTGGTTCCCTTCATTCCCACGTGGTGCGATGACACCGCGCTGCCTTCACCTCATACGTCATTGTTGATAAAAAATAAAACGGGGAGGATAAATCGGTCGTGTTTGTGCGGTCTGATCTCCTCCCGTTATGTTGGTAACATTCGGCCAAATTAATCAATGAAGAATGTTAAATTGAACTTGAACGAAGATAACCCCTACCTCGATAAACGATGACTTTTGCTGGCGACACGGAAGATGGCGTCGCGGGGTGAGGTTTCGAAGACGGCGTTGGCATGCATCCAAGGAGGGGACGATGTCTCACACTTGCTACGAAGAGATGAAGGAATGGCATGTCATCTCTCTTTGTGGTGACGACGTTCTTTGTCGAAGGGTGTCGTTCTTCACGAGAGGAACTAGAGCTCTCTCCCCAATTCTTTACACAACACACTAACCCCAAAAATAAAATAAGTCTCATCTTATTTTATTAATTCATGCCATGCATTTAAATTTTAAAATTCAAACACATTACTCTCTTAATTGATTAAGTGTGTTGGCATGATTTAATGTGGGGTAGGTGGGGAGAGGAGAAGTCACCCACTTAATTACAAGGGGGTTTAACAAGTTTAAAGGGGGAGAGTTAAGGGGTTAGGGAATGTGAATGGTTGGGGATCATGTGGTCCCCACCTCACAAATATCCTAACAGGAGTAGTTAGAAACTTGTGGGTCCCACCCTAACTTCCCCATGTAGATTAAAACCACTTAAGAAAAAGAAATAAAACTGTAACACAATTTTATTTTACTTTTAATTTAATCCAAATTTTTTTACAACTCCTCCCAAGAAAACGCACCTTCGGTAAAGGTCCTATTAAGAAATTACTGGCGTTGTGGTTCCATCGATGCCCTAGGATTTCAATTCTGAGAACCAGTTCAAAAGATAGAAAACCCGCTCATTCATTCACTGAACGTACCCGAGCTAAACTTCGGAAATTGATTTCGGGCACACCGGGCCTCAGAATTAGGTTCCATTAGAAACTACGTACTCGTAAAATCCCAAATAATTTAGGAAAATTTTTTTCTTGAAATTTAAGGGTCTTTACATTACTCCAACATCAGGGATTTACGTCCCCGTAAAGATACATAAAAACTAGGGAAACAAATGGGGGTATTGTGCACGCATCTAAGCCTCCCGCTCCCATGTGCTCTCCTGGAGGTTCCCATGCTGCCACCTGATGTGCACTAGAAGAATCGACCATCCCCATAGGACCCGCTCCTGTCGATCCTTGATCTCCACCGGGACCTCCGCAAATGTCGCCCCATCATCAATGTCCAGCTCCCCATGATCAATGATATGTGTCGGTTCGTGCACATATCTCCTCAGCTGAGATACATTGAAGACGTCGTGCACCTAGTGAAACTGAGGTGGAAGATCCAGGCGATAAGCCACCTCACCCATCCTGCTGAGAACCTGGAATGGTCTGATGAAGCGCAGAGATAACTTGCCTCCCAGGCCAAATCTCCGTAATCCACGTCGAGGTGAGACCCGTAAGAAAACGTGGTCATCATCCTCGAACTCTAGTGATCTCCGCCTCCTATCAGCATAGGAATTTTTTCAGCTCTGAGTAGTCCTCATTCGCTCTTGGATGATCTGTACCTTCTCCATCATGGCATGGACCATCTCTGGTCCTTCAAGTGCTGACTCCCCAGGGTCTGTCCATCATAGAGGTGATCTGTAAGGTCGGCCGTACAATGCCTCATATGGTGCCATCCCGATGGTGGAGTGGTAGCTGTTGTTGTACGAAAACTCCACCAAGGGTAGGTGATCCTCTCAACTGCGACCAAAGTCAAGGACACATGCATGGAGCATGTCCTCGAGAGTCTGAATGGTCCTCTCCGTCTGGCCATCCATCTGAGGGTGAAATGCGGTACTCAGGCGTAGCTGTACCCCAAAAGTCTCCTTCAACCCCTTACAAAGCTGGGAAGTAAAGTGAGAATATCGATCATAGATGATAGACGATGACACACCATGAAGCCGTATGATCTCTTGAATGTAGAGGCATCCCAAGCTCTCCACTAAGCCCTGCTCTCTGATGGGTAAGAAGTGGGATGACTTGGTGAGTTGGTCTATGATCACCCAGATGGAGTCATGTCCTATAGAAGTATGTGGAATCCCTATCACAAAATCCATATATATTCTGTACCACTTCCACTCTGGAACCTCTAAGGGATGTACCAATCCTGCTGGTACCTGGTGCTCCGCCATCACCTGCTGACAGGTGAGGCATCGTGAAACGAACTCTACTACAACCTTCTTCATACCCGGCCACCAGTGCTGTCATCTGAGGTCCTGATACATCTTCGCTACTCCAGGATGTACCGCTAGAGGGGAAGTGTGAAACTACCTCAGAACCTCCTCCCGTAATGTAACTGGTACCATGGTACGTCCCTTAAAAAAGATGGCATGATCTCCTCCTCCAGAAAATTCATCTGGTGCTTGTTCTATGGATATCTGTGCACGTCGCATCTCACAGTCAATGTCCCCACTCTATGCCTCCCTGACCCGCTGAAGTAGTGGAGGAGTGAATGTGAGCGACTGTAGAAAGTCTGCCCCATCTCTATCCACGAAGGATATCTGCAAAGCGGCTAACTGCTCGGTCGCCTCTCCAATTAGCTGAATGCCCGACCTCCTACTGAGAGAATCAGCTACTACGTTCCCCTTCCCAGTAGTATAGACTATCTCAAAGTCATAGTCCTGGAGAAACTTGAGCCATCACCGATGTCTCAGGTTCAGGTCCTTCTACGAGAAGATGTACCTAAGACTCTGGTGGTCAGAGTAGACTGTAAAGCGCTCTCCCATCAGATAGTGCCGCCACATCTTCAAGGCGAAAACCACTGCTGCTAACTCCAGGTCATGGGTAGCATAGTTCTGCTCATGCTGAATCAACTATCGTGAACCATATGCGATCACTTTCCGTTCTTTCTTCAGGACACACCCGAGTCTAGTCCCTGATGCATTGAAGTAAACTACATACCCTACGACTTCCTCCGGTAGCCTCATGATCGGTGCACTGGTCAATATCTGTCTCAGCTCCTGGAAGCTCTACTGACATCTATCTGACCACACGAAGGATTTCACCTTTTTTTTCAAAGCTGAAAGTGATGCTGAAACTCTGGAGAAGTTTGGTACAAATATCTGATAGTACCCAGCCAGACCTAGGAAACTCCGCACCTCCGTCACACTCCTGGGTGGCTCCCAAGTTAGCACTGCCTCGATATTCGCAGGATCCACTGCAACTCCCGCCTCAGAGATGATGTGCCCCAAGAAGTGGACCTCTCGAATCAATAACTGACACTTCAAGAGCTTACCATAAAGCTGGTTCTCTCAGAGTGTATCCAGTACAACCCGCAAGTGGTAGGCATGCTCCTCCTCAGTAGTCGAGTAAATCAGTATGTTGTCGATGAAGACTATGAAAAATCGATCAAGGTAAGGCTAGAAGATCCTGTTCATGAGACTCATAAACACTGTTGTAGCATTGGTTACGCCGAAAGGCATAACCAAGAACTCATAGTGGCCATACCAACACCTGAAGGCCGTCTTCTGCACATCCTTGTCTCAAACTCTGAGCTGATGATAGCCTGACATGAGGTCTATCTTCGAGAACCATCATGCTCCCTTGAGCTGATCGAAGAGTTCATCAATCCTCAAAAGTGGATACTTGTTCTTCAAAGTCACCTGATTCAGGCGATGGTAGTTGACACACAATCGCAAGCTCCCGTCCGCCTTCTTGGCGATCAAAATCGGGGAAGCCTAGGGTGAAACACTGGGTCGAATGAATCCCTTGCCCTGCAAGTCCTCCAGCTATACCAGTAGCTCTCGAAGCTTAGCGGGAGCCATCGGATATACTGGAGTACATATCGGGGATGTCCCTGGGTATAGGTCAATATAGAAGTCTACCTCTCTGTGAGGAGGTAGTCCTGAAATGTCTTCAGGAAAAACGTCCGCATATTGATCCACCACAACAGGAAAACTCGGACTCCACACATCAATTGTTCCTAGGATGAGACTAGCCAAATGATGAGCGATCAGCTATCCTCTCCTCTGTGTGAGTCCATCCTGCGCTGCAAAGGCTCCCTTCTCACCGGTGAAGGTGAACCTACTCCCATCTGTGTGGAAACACCGCACTTTTCACCTAATACAGTCGATCTGATCATGGACCGTAGATAACTAATCCATTCCCAAGATGACATAGTAAGGCCTCGACACTGCTACAAGAAGATCCCAGCTGAATCTCTCACCTCTTAGAGTAAGCTCACACTGTCGGAACTAGTGCGTAATCATTGATTCTGTTCCCGTAGGAGTCTCTAGTTATAAGGATCGACCCAACGGCTTCGTCGGAATCTCTGAGCTCTGAACAAGGGCAGTGAAAATGAAAGAATGACTCGCTCCTGTGTCTATAAGAACTGAAGTGAGGGTGGAGTAGACATAGATAGTACCTCGAATCAACTCAGGTGCACCGTGGTCATAGGACTCCACTGCCTGAAGCTATGCCTGCCTCTATCCTCCAGCTCCCTGTGGTCGGGGTGGACCTCCTGGTGGTGGTGGTGGTAGAGCCCCGAAGCATCGTCCCCCACCTGCTACCCGGCCAGCTCCTCTGCCTCATCCGCCTGCTCCCCACAGAACACCATGGTCGAATATCTGCCTCTTCCTGGGTGGTCCCTCAACCATCTACTGCTCCTATGCATGGCGGGTCAGGCAGTCACAAGCCATGTGGCCCTGCCCGCCGCATGCATAACACTGTCTGCCTCTCATATGGCTGGCTCTGCTGCGTGTTCCCTACACCTCCGAACTAGTATCCCGAGGTCGCCCACCTGATGGTCTTGTCCGCTTGGACCTCTACGACATCTATCTACTGGCGGCTGCAGAAGACTCTGCTACGTGCCGCCCTGCGGTAGGTCTCGCTGCTCGCATAGTCTCAGCAAGAAAGCTCTCCATAAGAAGGGCTCACTCCAGTACTCCAGACTGCGTCGGAATACTGAGGGAGATCATCGAAGCACTGATCTCATGCCTCAGTCCCTGCTCAAAGGTCCAGGCCTGGATGAATGGGTCTCGTACCATGTCCGTGGAGTAGCGTGAGAGGTCGGTAAATCTCTCCGAGTACTAGGCCACTGTCATGCTGCCCTGCTGCAACTGTAGTAACTCCTAGATGCGTACCGCACGGGGGGTGGCTGGAATGAACTCCGATCAGAAGAGGATCTTGAAGTCCGTCCAAAGAAGAGATGCCTCATCGTGCACCTGGAGAAATAGGCTCTACCATCTACCTGATGTCGCGTGCAGGAGACTTGCCGCAAGGATCACCATAAGATCTGCTGGTGTCCCTACAAATTTGAAGACTCAAACAATAGCCTCCATCCAATCCTCGGCTGCCTGAGGGTCTGTCTCCCCACGGAGCCTGAGCAGTCTCTGACGCTGAAACTCATGCAGTGCACTCAGGAAACGTGCACTCTCAGCTGCTAGGGCTGGTGGCATCGGTGGCTCGGCGGGTAGAGGTACCGCTGGTGCCTCCACTGTAATGGGGCCCTGCACCGAGGCCTCTTCACTCGATGGGATTCCATCTCACACAAAGCTCGGAACCCTAGCTGGCTGCCATCATGGGGCCATCCTGAAAAGAAACAGGTGTGCCACGGTTAATACAGTATACCCGTTGAGCTGACACAAAGTAATCACAAAGAAAACTTTTGAAACACACATGCAATCAATGTTTTCGTGCACTGAGTCATAAATCAGAAGTCAAGGTCCTGGTGTATGGATA
Source organism: Viscum album (assembly GCA_963277665.1). Classification (NCBI taxonomy): domain Eukaryota; kingdom Viridiplantae; phylum Streptophyta; class Magnoliopsida; order Santalales; family Viscaceae; genus Viscum; species Viscum album. Next base: position 895,161,035 of record OY728121.1, on the reverse strand, counting down.
CGTCGGCCACTGTACCAACACTGGACTCCCTGGACTAATAAACACACTCAATACCCTTAACATTATTGCTTCACATAGAAGAAATTATCAGAGTCCTGAGTTCTGTGGTAGAACTGACTCCTATGATATCAATTTGTCACGACCCATCCTTGGGGTCCATGCCGTGACTACCCCAAGCCTGCCTTCCATAGGCCAAGGGTTGGCGACTAGCACCAAAGGCGTAAATCCCAATAAAAGGGAAGACATTTCCTTTAAATAAGAAAACAAACACCATAAAGTATGGAAGCTGAAGTAAACACTAAGTAAATAGAGTACAAAAGTAAATGCTGAAAATTAAATGGGCTAGTATACAAAACCAACTGAAAGTATAGTACAACTATGAAAAGAAATTACAACAGTTGAAAAGTAAAGCAGCAACCACCAAGTCGTCCTCTGGAAACCCCACCTGAAAGGTGGGTACATATGGTCTCCTCTACTCCTTGAATCCGTCCGTCCGCACCATCTACGTCTTTCATGATGGTCCACCTCTGGATACCGTCCCGCTCTACAAGTCTCAACCATGATTAGAGCTGTTCGTCGTCTGCATCCAACACAACGTAGTGTGGGCATAGCCCGTGCAAGGGTGAGTATAAGATACTTAGTAGGGACCCCGAGACCCCCGAAGGCCTCCCAGAATCCACAAAGGATACACCAAAAAGGAAAGATACAAACACGAAGTATCAAATAATGTTACTTAGGTATATGCCCATAAATATACCTAAGTTGTCAATTCCAGTTTGGCTCCGACTCATGAGCCCAAGTACAACGCATTCCACACAGGAAAGCATAACCCAATCCACACAGGAAAGCACAACCCAATCCACACAAGAAAGCATGTCAATCACATCAAAGATTATGATTGAATGTCAAGACTCAGATCACACAAGTATACTAATCATGAATAGGGGTGGAGATGATTAGATGTAATCTCTGAATCATAATCTCTGCTGAACCCACGTAGGATCTAAGTATAGAAGTCATCGCTTCCAAACCCACGTAGGATCCAAGTACAGTAACCATCGCTGCCAAACCCACGTAGGATCCAAGTACAGTCGGCATCGCTACCGAACCCATGGAGGATCCAAGTATAGTCGTCCTCGCTACTGAACCCACGTAGGATCTAAGTACAATCGTCCTTGCTGCCGAACGCACGTAGGATCCATGTACAGTCGTCATCATCTTCGCGGTTGCAACCAGCTCTAGGGTTCCCGCACACAGCACGCTCAATTCTGGGAGGGTCCACTCCACGAGCCAAGAGGGTCGATACGTCAACTGTCACGAAGTCTAGAGTTGATGTATCACAAAGCTCTTTCTCGTCCATAGGAACTCAACGCGACAGACGGCGCGTCAATCAAACGCCCGGTCTAAGAGATGTTGGCTTTTCTGTCCCAGGGGCCCGGTTGGTTTTTAAGCTAAAACCAACCCAACCATACTCCATCTGCATCCAAACCTCGAGTGGAGTAATCCAAAAGAACCATCCCACTAAGATTAATTCAACGTAATTGACGGCACGTGATTCGGACGTACGGTCGTTCAGTTATTAGCGTTTCTGCTCTAAGGGCCCGGTCAGTTCCAGGTTCGAACCAAATCGGCCATACCCAAACTTCGCCTAAACCTCAGGTGAAATATACCAAAACCACCGTCTCGATCCAAGGATCCCAAAGAAACTGACAGTGTGTCGTTCGGAGGTCCGTATCCCAAGATATGGGCGTTTGAATGGACCTGGTCCGAAAATAGGGGGTTTGGGCCCGGTCCGACCCGGCCCAATACCGCCTGGGTCGGCCCGAACCGGGTCGACTCGACCTAGGTCTGGGACCGGCCTGATTGGCTACGGCCTGGCCTAGCCCAGCTCGGAAGCTGGCCGCGGCTCGGCTCGGAAGCCGACCGCGTCTCGGCTCGCTGCTGAGCGGGGTGCGAAGGGGGCGTGACCCCCTTTGTTTCGGAAACAGCAGCATCCCTGGTGGGGTCCTCCCTAGGAAGATCCGGGGGGTTACACCCCCCGGTTTCATCGTAAATGGCCAGCCCTAATGGCCAGCCGGTGTGAGCTGCCGCGGGACCCATAGGGGTCCCGTCTCCTGAAGCGTCGGTGGCCGGCTGAGCCCGGCCACCCCTGCTGGTGACCGCCGCGGCCTTAGGCCGTGGCTCCCGTTCGATCGGCGTGGCACGACGGCGCCGCACCACTCCGCCGAGGCCCGTTCCAACTGCGGCCTCCCTCAGGTTCTTCGGCGCGGCGCGACGGCGCCCCGCACCACCACCGCGGCTCGCCGCGGCCGCGGTTCCTTCGGCCTCACCGGCGCGGCGCGACGGCGCCACGCACCACTGCCGCGACCCACTCCTGCCACAGTTCCCTTCATTCCCGCGCGGTGTGACAGCACCGCGCCGCCTTCTCCTTATACGTCATTGTTGATAAACAATAAAACGGGGAGGAGAAATCGGCCATGTTTGTGCAGTCCGATCTCCTCCTATTACGTTGGTAACATTCATCCAAATTAATCAATGAAGAACGTTAAATTGAACTTGAACGAATATAACCCCTACCTCGATAAACGATGACGTTTACTGGAAACATAAAAGATGGCATCGTGGGGTGAGGTTTCAAAGACAGCGTTGGCATGCGTCCACAAAGGGGACGATGTCTCACACTATCTGCGAAGAGATGAAGGAATGGCACGCAGTCTCTCCTTGTGGTGACGACGTTCTTTGTTGAAGGGTGTCGTTCTTCACAGGGGGAACTAGAGCTCTCTCCCCAATTCTTAACACAACAATCTAACCCCCAAAATAAAATAAGTCTCATATTATTTTATTAATTCTTTCCATGCATTTAAATTTTAAAATTCAAACACATTACTCTCTTAATTGATTAAGTGTGTTGGAATGATTTAATGTGGGGTAGGTGGGGAGAGGATAAGTCACCCACTTAATTACAAGGGGATTTAACAAGTTTAAAGGGAGGGAGTTAAGGGGTTAGGGAATGTGAATGGTTGGGGCTCATGTGGCCCCCCCCTCACAAATATCCTAACATGAGTAGTTTGAAACTTGTGGGTCCCACCCCAACTTCCCCATGTAGATTAAAACCACTTAAGAAAAGGAAATAAAATTGTAACACAATGTTATTTTACTTTTCATTTAATCCACATTTTTTTACAACTCCTCCCAAGCAAATGAACCTTTAGTAAAAGTCCTCTTAAGAAATTACCGGTGATGCGGTTCCATCGGTGCCCTCATATTTCAATTCCAAGCACCAGTTCAAAATAGAGAAAAATCCGCTCATTCGTTCACTAAATGTACCTGAGCTAAACTTTGGAAATTGATTTCGGGGACACCGGGCCTCAGAATCAGGTGCCGTCAGAAACTGTGTACTCGTAAAATCCCAAAGAATTTAAGAAAAAGTTTTCCTTTAAATTTACAGGTCTTTAAATCCATGACTGTTTTATTTGTATAATATACTTTAATTTATTGGTATTAAGTCTACTTTTTATGATCTATCTTTCATGGGGTGTATGTTTCGTATGTTACCAAACCATTAAGGGAATTTTAAATATCAATTTCTACACATTGGGTTTTACACAAACTTCATTGATTAATTTACTCCAATATTATTTGTGAAATCAGTATTTATTTATTTATGTAGTAATTTCCACTCCCCATTGTGTGGATATACTTTTGATACACATAATCACTCCATTGATAAATTCTCAAGTCATTGATAAGAACTTGAAAAGATTAATCTTAACTCAATTTCCATTCATTGAGTTAAACATCCAAGTCATTGGTATTGTTTTTAAAAGAAGATGTGTGATTTTACTATGATTTATTCACATTGAATATCCAATCATATTGAGTGTATTTGTATTTATAACACATAATTATTTCATTGATTTATCTTTAACCTAAGGACATAGTCCTTATAAGAGATTTCATCTCAATTTTCATTCCATTGAGACTTCTTCGATGTTATATGCCAATTCACTTTTATATGGTGTACATACTGTACATTTTCATATTATATCATGAATCCTTTATTCTCATGATATTATAATGTTTTTATTACTTCAATTATTTGAATTCAAGCATCTCTCATTTGGTTAGGAACTCTAAATAAAATATCATTTTAAATGTTTTAATGATTTATTCTTCTAAATATTTCTCCTTAATGTCAATGTTTTGAAAATTCTTTTAAGGATTTATTTATATGGACATGAATGTTTTAAAATTAAAATTACTTTTAAACGTTTCAAAGTGGTATGAGACACTTTGATTCAATAATCTATTATTAATAGCTTCTGGATAAATAGTGTTACTTTTAAATGTTTTCAAGAAAAAGGGGATATTTCTCTCAAATAGTTTTACTAATTATTTTCATTTATGTAAATATACGTAATTATTCTTTATTGAGGTTGATTTATTATAATACAATCTTAAATATTGTATTGAATGAGTTATGTTTGACTGTGGATGTTCTATTTTTATGCCATTCATGGTTTTTGGTTAAAATATTGACATTTTGTATGATAGTTTTAAGACGAATGTTTAGATTATGTTTCAAATTATTCATATGATTAATGAATTGAAATTTGTATGTGACAGTTAGAGCTTGGTATAGCTCCTTGATGCATCAGTAGGTCTCATGAGACAAACTAGTGTCTTGGCACAAGTCCATGACAAAATATATATTTGTAGTCTCGGCACGGGCCCTTGACTATGTGGGTATGATGCCTAGAATTATGCATTCCATAATTATGAAATTATCTATTGATATTACATGTGATTATTCGACTATTAGAATATCCATGTGAATAAATAAATGGAATTATTTGATTTATCTTAGAAAAATTATGCTGGCGTTTAAGTTTAAAAGGCTTTTGTTTTAGTCATATACATTGACTTAAATGTTTATGATTATTTATGAAAGTTTCTGATATATTGTTATCCTTACTAAGCATCTGAGATCACCCCTTTGTTATGTTTTCTTTTTCCCAGGATGTGAAAAAGTATGTTATGTTTGACCTGTAATGATAGGCTAAGGGATATTACTGTGTTAAATGGGTACACAATGTTGTTTTTTATTTTAAGGTGTAATGTAAAACTTATGTATGTATCTAGTACTTCCAAGGATACTAAATCAATCAGTATTTCGAGACATGATTTTATGTGATCATGCCAATGTCATGTAATAGTGCACCGACTCTGGGTAAATTGGGTCGAGGCTTTATAGTTGGTATCAGAGTAAGTTTACTACAAACCTTGGAAACTTGATTTAGATAAACTCTTATTGTAGAACATTACCCTAAGATAGATTTTTATGATTAGTATAGAATAACATCCAAATTTTTTTTTAGTATAAATATTATATGGGATTTCCAAGAAAATACATCTTTTTCTGGATACAAATAGTTAGAGGTGGCTCCGGCACATATGTATCTAGGATTGAAAACTATGACAAGGAGTTTCAGGCATGACCCAGGGTATCCTAGTACACGACAACGAGACTTGTTGCACTCATGGTATTGAAACTCCTGGGGGGATATTCTTAAGATAATTCATGTTTTCTTTACAAAATGATTTGAAGGATTTTAATATAAGATGAGAATAAATAACCTTGGTTAATAATAAGGTGTTTTAGATTGAAAATAAAGTGTCATGATATTCTCTAAATATTTTTATGACTATTATTACTCACAATCTGCTTTCTAGTTTTAGTCAATAGATGGATTCCACAGAAGTCATAGTAACATTGAAAATGATGTACAAGGTGGGAACGGTGGTAAAAATGATCAATGAAATGGAATGTTTATAGGTGTTAAAGATATAGTGTTCATTCTAAATCAATTTCCCCAAAATATGATCAACAACATGTACATTAACCAAATCCCGAACTCAAAAAAGAAGATAAAGGAAGAGAATGATAAGTGCTCCAGCAGTGGAGACCAAGGAGAAAAGAAATATCATTTACTATCATATAGTAAATGTAGAAGGAGACACCCCATAAAGTTTCTAAATGGAACAAATAAATGCTTTATGTGTGGGAAAGAATGATATAATATAAAAAATTATCGAGGAAAAATGAAGAGTACAACGGAAAAAAATAAAAATGATCCTAAGAATCCATTTACAGTAATTTTCCATAAATATAGGGGACCTGGGAATTACCTAAGTCAATGAACTATTCTTTAGGGTAACCTCTATGTCAAGGAAGAACCTATGTGAAATAAATGGATGTCGAAATGTTTAAAAGTATTAATGATCTTTGTTGAAAGGATTACTTTGGAAGACTTTTCTATTGTATTTGTAACCATACGGTTTGTTATTTGAGAATTATATATGGGGAAGAATTATCTTTTATTTTGTGGATATAGTTATAAGGAACCATTTGGGTTTATATGATCCTTGAATTTGAGTCAATTATAGGTTATTACTTTCTGGGAAGAAAATGAAAGGTATGAGATAACATTTGTGCTTAAAATATTTTACGGTTATTTTTGAGAAATTTATCTCGTTTTTGGGAATGTTATAAAATTATATAGTTTTTGAAAAATGAAAACACATAGACCATGTGACAACCCATCATGTTGGACAAAGCTAAGTGAATCGAACACACAACCAAAGTGCGACTGGGATTTATAGCCTACCGCTGGACTAAGTGAAGTCCCTGGTTAGTGTGACTAATTATTTTTAGTTAAATGATTTTATGGATCAATAATATGTTGATTTTGGGAACATATGATTTATCCTTATAATAGGAAAATGATATGGTGATTAAGTGATAAACATTATTTTGGAAGACATTCGCTCTTTTTGGAACACTATATGCTTAAGGAAAATAAAATACTATGAGATTTCATTTGAGGAGTAATGGTGGATTTTTATTTTGGAATAATGTATGTTTTTATTGTGGACTTATAGATGTATGGGTTATTTATTGGAATGATTAACCTATCATAGAAAATATGTGATTAGGTTAATTACTTTTAAGTATGTGACTTTAAGAGTAGTCAATGTTATTTGGAGATAAATGTTAAGATTTATTGTGGAAGACTATGTGATAAAATCCTTCTGAATTTTGGGTTTCAAACTTAGTTTGGATTATTTTGAATAATTTTATGGAAAAATGTTTTTTTGAATGGTTTTTGTTGAACTTTGGGTGATGTATGTTTAATTTTTGAGATTATGTGTAGTATTTATTTATATAAAGGATTATCCTTTTTGGGGATCATCTGATCTTGTACTAACCATTTTGGTTTTGGTCAATATATAAAGAAAAGGGAAATATTAAGTTCATCTTTTGTGGATTATGTGATTCTCTAGAAGCTGATTCTAGCACTTCAAGTGTGACCAAGTCATATTGAATTCTTATCATTTGGAGAAAAGATGAGTTTGGGGTAAAAATTTATTAAAGGATGAAACACTACTTGGAAAGTAAGTATATATCCTTATGTTATTATTCAATCACATAAGTAAATTCCAAAACATTATTAAAAGGAACTTAAAACAAAAACATTGTCTGTTTACTCTTCTTACAGGGTAATCAAAGATCGTTTAACCCATCACAAGTTTATAGTTTTTTGGTAGTTAACTTTCTCCTGATCATGTTTTCTATCACTCTCCATCAGAACATGATGGTTTTTTTCTCTTCTATATCCATGTTTTCCTACATGGAACCCTAGTATGGGCTATCTCGGGTGACCATTGTACTTATCTTTTATTCTTATAAAATGATAATTTTATTGTCTCTTTTTCTAATGTGAGTTGTACAAAAAGGTATTTTCAATTTTCAACCATTTATTTTCAAAGAAAAATTTCAAATTGTGAGGACACAATTTATTGAAGTAGGGGATAATGTAACACCCCAATATTTCATCGTACATTATCTCTTTAAAGTAATTCAATATCATGCGCTACACGCAACACTGAGTTCGAGCGAACAACGACTTACCAAATAGACGTTCAAAAAGTGATTATGAATAGTATTAACCAAATTTTGAATTATATATATAAATCTTATATAATTTTAACATTCATATTTTTTGTTTCTCAGACATAATATAAGGACAAATTCAATTTTGAGATAAAAGAATTATTTTTCAAAAAATGTAGTTTTTCTGCCTTTTAATGGAGAACTATTTTTAAATCCATTATTTGAAACTTTTATATATTCAATTTAGTGAAACTAAATTCTTCATTAAAAGCGGGACATAAAAATTTAGTTTGGATAAATTTTTGGTAGTTTTCAAATAACATTCATATTTTGATGAATAGTGAAAAATACTAAATTTTAATTGAAAACAACATTTTTAATAGAAATAATTTATAGTGATATGTTTTGAATTTTAGTGGTTTTAAATTATAATTAGATTATATTTTTATCATTTAATATAATTTAGGTCATCATAAGAAATTTCACATTCTAATTGGACATAAACACATGTCAATCTTTTGATAGTTTTTACTTTTTAAAAACCCGCTTTCTGGTTTTGACAACGAGAACTAATTCTAAACTAATTAATGCAACTTATATTTTTTTTATTTAGTAAAATATACTTCATTTTTAAATTCATAATATTAAAATTATTTTAGGGTGATTTTTTGGTATTTTTCTGATAACTTTCAATTTTTGATGAATAGTGAAAAACACTGCATTTTGTTTAAAACTGACTTTTTATTTAAATAATTATTTATTTTATTTAAATTTATTTTAAGTAAAAATAGATACATAATACCTATATTAGTCCAAATTAATTCATTGGTGTCATTTTATAATAATATTAGATATATAAAAGTTTATTGAACTTTTTAATGTTGTTTACCGACCTTCTAGGAACATTTACAAATTTGCATAAAATGAAATTTTACTAATTTTGTGAATTGAATTTAAAAAATCCAAGAGAAACAGTTGAAATCAGTAAGTAAAATTTGGTTCAATACGATGAAACTATTTTTTGGTGGATAGTAACTTTTGACTTTTATTTACCACAATTAAAAGCAAATAGGGTAATTATAGGTAAAAATGATATTATAATTACCCTAAAACATGTAATAATTCTATTGTATAAGTGTATTTCTACCTAAATAAACCTTAGTAATGATATATTATCCTTTTTTATCTATTTATATTAGATTAGGACATTTATTATTATTTTATTTAAAGAAGATTTAAAAGTGTTGAATTCAAATTTTCATAACTAAATCATTTTTATTATAGGGTAATACATAAGGTCAATTAGACTATAAATAGTAATTAGAAAGATAATAATATTTCCTAAATAATTATATTATATATATAATTTTATACCTTAAATAATTAAATTTTTTTATTACATAATGATGATATAGTAATTACCTTATTAATGAAAGATTAAAATAATTGATATTATAAATATCCAAATAAATGTAAATTGAAACTTTTTAGGCATTAAACTAATTTTAAAGGTTAATATGATATGTTAGGGTTGATTAAATAAAATTGTTTCTAAGTGATAATGTTTTTATAACTTTTACAAAAACCAAATACTAAATAGTGTCAAAATTGACATAAATGATTTTTAAAAAAAATACATTAATATTAAATGATATAATATTCCTAAAAATATTATGTTCTGCCAAAGGACTTAGATAACTATATATATGTCATTAATGAACCACTTAGGGTTCCCTTGTATTTTTTTAGTATGTTTATTAACCATTTATTATAATAATATAAGAAGACATGGTAAATGTTAAACTATTTAACCATGAGTTAAATCTAAATGATAAGATTAACATGGTAACCTAACAAGTATAAAAAAATTGGTTGAGAATATTTAGACCCATCCCCACCTTATCCTATAAATAAATCTATTTGGAGACATTATAAACCGAATTTTTTTTTATAATAAAATAATATTTCATGCTTTTCCTAAAGTGACCCTCATCAATCTTATAAAAGGGTACTTTACCTTCTCTTATTTTCCCACCTCCAAAGACTTTTGTCTCGGCCAAACCCTACTCAAATATCCTCCAAAATACCATCACTTAAACCTAGAGGCATTACTTTGATAAGAAATCCATCCTAAGGAGCTCTTTTGATAAAATAAAAAAGAAGCACCTAAAGAAGAGGTAATAATTTCATCACCACTTTCAATGTTATTTTATTCTTCCACTTCCTATTTCTTTGTTGTTTCCATACCAAAATATTAACTCCAGTACCTTATACATACTATGATAATATTATAAAAATGGTACAACCATATTCATTATTCTACCCATCCTATGAATGACAATGTCACTATACGTGCATACGTATGGCTTACTGTCTCCACATCACAGTGTAGATTGTTATTAAAGACTTCATTGTTTGGATAGGAATAATAATGAGTATAATTGATGTAAATAATAAATATAACATGTTAATGATTCTATATATATGATATAATATCCAATTACATACAATTTCACCATCAATATATTGATACTGTAACACATGCGTACATTCAAATTACCGTCTCCACAAACGCTATGAAGTTAATTCCCCTTCATAACCATTCAAGAATAATATTAATTTTATGATTAAAAATAATGTTCAGGAACTTAATATAATTTTTTATATGAATCAAGTACATCCTATCCATAACAAATATGACTTACATAACAAAACATATAAAGGGAAACAAATCAGTTAACACCTAAAACAATTATACTACTGAAATATTATTAACAAATCAATATTATAAGATCATATATGATATAATTTTTAGTTATATGGTTCTTGTATAATTTAATAACAATTATTTAACTATTATACAGGTGGTCAACATACACTTGACTAAGGAAGAGTACAAGTTAATGGGTTTTTATCTCACTTCTTATTCCCGTGAGATTCATGTTATATTACCACTATTTCCTTTCATGTGGTTTATGGAATGACCCATGATTGAATTTCTTTGTGTAATAAAATTTAATTTATGGGTATTTAAATCTTCTTTCTATAATCCTTATTTAATTGGGTATATGTTTTGTAAGTTACCAAATCGGTAAGGGAATTTCAAATATCAATTTCTACTCTTTAGGTTTTACGCAAACTTCATTGATTATTTTAGTCCAAGATTAAGTGTGAAATCACTATTTATTTATTTATGTAGTAATTTACACTCCCCTATGTGTGGATATAATTTTGATACACATAATAACTCCATTGAAAAATTCTCAAGTCATCGATACGAACTTGATAAGAGTAATCTTAACTCAATTTCCATTCATTGAGTTAAACATCCAAGTCATTGGTGATGTTTTTACGAGAATATGTGTGAATGTACTCTGATTTATTTACAATGAATATTCAATAATATTGAGTGTATTTATATTTTTCACACATAATTATGTCATTTATTTTCCTTAACCTAAGGATATGGTATTTATAAGGTATTTCATCTCAATTTACATTCCACTAAGACTTCTTTGTTGTTATGCACCAATTCACTTTTATGTGGTGTACATACTATAATTTGACATAGTATATCATGAATCCATTTATTATCATGATTTTATAATGTTTTTATTACCATTATTATTTCTATTCCAACATCTCTCATTTTATTAAGAACTCTAACTAAAATATCATTTTAAACGTTTTAAGGATTTATTATTTTAAATATTTCTCATTAATGTATATGTTTTAAAAATGGTTTTAAGGATTTATTTATATGGACATGAATGTTTTAAAATTAAAATTCCTTTTAAATGTTTCAAAGTGGTATGTGACACTTTGATTCACATATTTATTTTTAACAGCTTCTTGATAAATAGTGAGACTTTTAAATGATTTCAAGAAAAAAGGGATATTTCTATCAAATGGTTTTAATGATTATTTTCATCTATTTCAATATCCTTTATTATTATTGATTGAGTTTGATTTATTATAATAAAATCTTATATATTGTATTCAAGGAGTTATGTTTGACTGTGGAAGTTCTATTTTTATCCCAATCATGGTTTGTTGTTAAAATATTGAAATTTTGTATTCTAGTTTTAATAAAAATGTTTAGATTATGTTTCAACCTTTTAATATGTAGAATTTATTAGAATTAGTGATGGGTGGATCCCGCTATAGCTCCTTGATGCATTGGTAGGTATCATGAGACAATCTACTATCTTGGCACAAGGCCTTGACAAAATCATTATTTGCAGTCTTGGCACGAGGCCTTGACTATGTTGTTATGATGTCTAGAATTATTCATTACATCATTATGAAATTAGATATTGATATTACATGTGATTATTAATCTATTAGAATATCCATGTGAATAATTAAATGGAATTATTTGATTTTTCATTGCCATATTATGATGAAGTTTAAGTTTAAAAGGATTTTGTTTTAGTCTTAAAAATTTCCTTAATGTTTATGCTTATTTATGAAAGTTTCTACTATATTATTATCCTTAATGAGAATCTAATCTCACCCCTTTATTATGTTTTATTTTTCCCAGGATGTGAATAAGTATGTTATGTTTGACCTGCAGTGATAGGCTAAGGGATATGAGTCTGTTCAAAGAGGACACAATGTTGTTTTTTATTTCGTTGTGTAATGTAAAACTTATGTATGTATCTAGTGCTTCTAAGGATACTAAAACAATCTGTCTTTCAAGACATGATATTTTGTGATCATGAAAATGTTATGTAATAATTCACCGACTCTGGGTAACTGGGGTCGGGGAATTACAATACCTCAATCCATTACAACCATACTTGGTAAGGATCCTCAATCCATCACAGATTATACACATTACACCTATAGAAGTCCTTAGAAAACAATATCTAGATTATAAGTGTGGGAAATATCAACAAGCCATTATATACCTCTACACACATATAATGTGAAAACTAACTGTCATGCATACCATCACAAGTATCTATCACGAGAAGAGAGATTGGCCAAAGGGGGTTGTTAGCCATCCATTCGACCACTGAGATATTGGGGAAAAAATCCCTAGTAGTCAGAATCCATGAGGTGTCAGTTTCCATAATGGATAGGGTGGAGTAGTGTATAAAAAATAGTACATGGTATAATATAGCTCACAAAAACACTATGGGAATTACCTAGTCTTAGACTCAACTACATCTTACATCTCTCAGACTCCCGAATTACACTATTAAGACTAGATATCCTATAAGAACATAACCATTTAAATAGAATTAGTAAATAATCATACCCCTTTCAATAAATCTAATTTAAATTAATTAAAACCATTAATTATCCATTATAATTTACCACATAACATTTCACTGTAATTCCAACAAAGATATATGCCCTCTAGGCACAACCAAAATGAGTCATGACTTCTTAGAAACATAACCACAACATTACATCCCAGCAATCTCCTACCCCATGGGTTAAAAATCATTTATTCATTTATTTAACAACATTACCACTTTCCATTTTTCTAGGTATTTTAAGAAAAAAATATTTCCAACAGAACGTAAGTGTCTCAACATAATGAGTAGATGAACTAAACATCGATCCTTTTGCACCTATAACAAGATCATAGACCCATCCATCCTTAAGAATATAAATAGGGAAAGAACATTGAATACCCTACGATTCATGACCTCTTTTTGAAGGAGGGTAAGCAAGAAAATCTGACTCATGTAGTGGGGAATGTAATGAATATAAAAAACTGATGGATTCAACAATCATAGAACATTAACACCAATTGGAAATCGCATCTTCAACCCATTACATCAGCTTCAGTGTCCTCCTTAACAACCACATGTATAAACCAATGTGTCTCGCCACTCTAGGGGTCAACGTCTAGCACAACAACCTGACCTCCCTTCCCCAAGTATCACAATAGCCTTTTAGACTCTGCCATCATAAGATCACATCACATCAAAAGAATAAGGAAACAAACAAACATAACAATAGGGATCTATTCCCTAAAGAAGGCATCCATCCTTACCACATAATGATCTCTCACGACTTGAAAGCACAATGTTGTTTCCTATACCAAAATTGGGCATCTGAGGACCCGAAAAAGTATTATCTTTTATTCATAAAACTAGTCCTTAAACAATTTAGTTAAACATGCATATCTCTATCAATTTGATTATCATAAAAATAAATAAAGAAATAACAACTAGATCCATTAATCATACCCCATTATCTTTTGGCCAATTAATTGTCAATTAATTCAATATTTTCATTCTCTACAAATTCCCATCATGATCAACATTATAATCCTCAAGGAATACATAACACACTATATAGAAAATCTATAGGAATCAACTTACGATCGATACCAATTATTTAATATAGTTCAAATATTTATTATTTCAATTTAATTATGATCCAATGGGATAAACCATGATAGCTTTATGACTGCACATAAGCAAAAGAGAAAATAAAAAAATCCCCTACCTCAAAAGGTATTCAATATTATTTTCATGATAATGTAAAACTTAATAGATCACAATCACCTCTCCCTCAATGACTGCATCTACCCTAGTATGGCATGCCCCCACCACACTAACAAACAACCAATAAATATCCATTAAAAATATGAAGATCACATACCATCACATGGAAATGAGTAAGAGTAGGAAACAGATCTAGGAACCTAAAAGATAGAGGTAGATCATACCTTATATTGAACATGGATCATAACTTCCTAGTCACCTGAAAACACAGAGTGTGCATGAAGAGGGAAAACAGTATGGGAAACATGATCCAAGGATTATAGTTTGATTGCATTACTATTATTTGAGGAAGAACTATAGGCATCCCATACCAAGGAAATAAATAATGAAGAACAATCTCCTAAGGTATATTGGGGTTTTGAAAATATAAATGAACCAGTGGTTTATATATGATTTAGGTTTTCCATTAAAGGTGGATATAGTCAAGATAATGTGTTTTGACTGAGTAAAGGTGTAACACCCCAAGCTTCCATGACACGCTTCTCTTTGAATAATACAATAGCGTGTGTTGTACGCAACTTCGAGTTCTAACACACAACAACCAATAAAACTAGCCGTTATGAATAGAAATACCCACCTTTTGGAATTTTATTAATTTTATCTTTTAAAATGGACTTCATTTTTGGATTTATAATATAAAAATTAGCTTAGGGTGAATTTTTGGTATTTTT
Organism: Viscum album; assembly: GCA_963277665.1. Taxonomy (NCBI): domain Eukaryota; kingdom Viridiplantae; phylum Streptophyta; class Magnoliopsida; order Santalales; family Viscaceae; genus Viscum; species Viscum album. Next base: position 895,145,880 of record OY728121.1, on the reverse strand, counting down.
TTGAAAACTTTCATTTTTTGATGAATAGTGAAATATACTGAGTTATAGTTTAAAACCATATTTTTATTTAAATTTTTATTTATTTTATATAATTTTTTTGGACAAAATATATACATAATACCTATTTATATTCAATTTAATTCATTGGAGTCAGTTTATAATAATTTTAGATACATACAAATTTTATAGAACTTTTCACCGTCTTTTACTCACCTCCTAGGAGAATTTGTGAATTCACATAAAACATAATTTTACTACTTCTGTGAGTTGAATTTCAAAAATTTGATATACACAATTTATATCAGTAAGTAAAATGTCATTCAATAAGATGAAAATATTTTTTGGTGAATAGTAACATTTTACTTTTATTTACCAAATAGTGTCAAAATTGACATAAAAGAGTTTTTCAAACAAATATTATATTATTAATTGATATTATATTCCTAAAAATCTAAGGTTCATCCAAAAGAATTATATAATGATATGTGTATCATTAATGAACCACTTGGGGTTATCTTTGAAGTATATACTATGTTTATTTACCATACAATATAAAAATACAACGAGAAATGATAAATGTCAAACTATTTAACTAAGAATTAAATCTAAAATATAAAGTTAATATAGTGACCCAAACCTGTCTAAAACCTATTTGTTGAGTGGTTTTAAACCCATCCCCACCTTATACTTTATATAATTCATTTTTTATCCATTAGAAACTGAAAATTATTTTATTATAAAATAATATTTCTAGCTTTTCTTAAGGTGCCCCTCACCTCTCTTATAAAAGGGAACTCCACCTTATCTCTAATTAACACCCTCAAATCCATTAGGCTCGGCCAAACCCAGAACAAATACCCTCTAAACTATCCTCCCTTCATCTTAGAGGACTTACTTTAGTCAGAAAGCCAACTTAAGTATCTATTTTGATCAAATCAAAAGGAAGAACCCGAAGAAGAGGTAAATATCTCACCAACTCTTTCAAGTTCCTTTCTTCTTCCACTTACTTTTTCTTTGTTTTTTAAATTAAAAAATAATAAATATAGTTTATTATATATAATGTGATGTTATTATAAATATTTTACAGAAAAATTTATTATTCTATCAATCCTTTTAATGACATGTCACCATACATGCTTACGTACGACTTACCGTCTCCACGTCGTGGTGTAATTGTTATTCAATACATTATTATTTGGATGGGTATAATAATGATGTGTAATTGATTTAAATAATAAATATAACAGGATAATTATTATTTATATATGATATACCATCCAATTATATATAATTTTAATATCAAAAGAATTATATTATCGCTCGTGCGTACGTACGGATTACCGTCTCCACGAATGCGATGAGATTCATTTACCATCATATCCATTCAAGAATAATTTTCATTAGATGATTAAAAATAATGTTTAAAGACTTGATATAATTCTGTATATGAATAAGATACATCCCATCCATAACAAATATGACTCACATAACAAATAATATAAAGGAAAAAAAATCCTTTGACACCCGAAACAATGATAATTCTAAGATATTATTAGTATAGCAATTTTAAAAGATCATATATGATATCATATTAATGTATATTATTATTTTATAATTTAATAACAATTATTTAACCATTATACATGAGGTTAATCTACCCTTTAACAAGGAAAAGTACATGGTAATGGTTAATTTCATAATCTCTTCATTATCTGAGGTTGTTTATATGTAATTATCTACTTGGACCTCTTTATCATCCACATCCATGTTTCTTAAAAATGTATTTGAAAACATTCTTAATATTTTATAGACTATTGTTTAAAGTCATTTATACCCTTGTTTGAATTTTATAAGATGTTAACAAAGGAATCTTTCTGTCATTTTCCAAACAAGGTCCTTTATAACTTTTTCGACAAAATTAAGGTAGGAATATCTATTTTTTAACTTATACGGTGGATGTGGCTATTTTCCACAATTATAACATCGCTGAGGCTTCCCTTAAAATATTATAAGAATAATTTAAAATATAAAATTTTCTTTTATAATTACATGACTTTTAAATGATTTAAAAAAAGAAAGAAATATTTCTCTAAAAAGGTTTTTATTTCATCTATATCAACATCATTTGATGGATTTTAAGTTTGTTTGAAGTTGATTTATTATGATACAAAACTTCCATATTGTATTGAAGGTTTTGTGATATGTTTGACTGTGGATGTGTTATTTCATACCATTCATGGTTTATGGATAATGTATGGACATTTCATATGCCAGTTTTAATATGAATGTTTATGTTATGTTTAAACCTTTTCATATGAGGAATGAATTGGACTTAGTATGTGATGGGTGGAGCCTGCTATAGCTCCTCCATGCATCGGTAGGTCTCATGAGACAAACTAGTATCTTGGAACAAGGGATTGACAAAATATTATTTGTAGTATTGGCACAAGGCCTTGACTATGTGGTTATGAATTTCTAGCATTATGCATTCCATCATTATGAAAGTGGCTATTGATATTGCATGTGATTATTCGACTAGTACAATATACATGTGAGTAAGTAAGTGGAATTATTTTATTTTATCTTTTCAATATTATGCTGAAGTTCAAGTTAAAAAGTCTTTTGTTTTAGTCTTATACATTTCCTTAAATTTTTATGTTTATTTATGAACGTTTCCGCTATATTGTTATCCTTACTGAGCATCTGAGCTCACCCCTTTCTGTGTTATATTTTTTCCAGGATGCAAAGAAGTATTTTATGACTGACCTGTAGGGATAGTCTGAGGGGATATGAGTGTGGTATATGGAAACAGTGTCGTTTTAGTTTTTTATTTTATGATGTAATGTAAACTTTATGAATGTATCAAGTACTTCCAAGGATAGTAAACTAATCAGTCTTTCGAGACTTGATCTTTTGTGATCATGACAAAGTTATGTAATAATGCACCAACTCTGGGTAACTGGGGTTGGGGTGTTACAAAAGGCACTCAGACCTTAGATATGATTTTTTTATTTGAATAATCATTAAATCCCTTAAAAAATTTCATTTAATTTATTTTACATCAATTATAATTTTAAAGATGTGAAACTATAGGAATCTAGAAACATTGTTCATGACCCACCGTTGGATGAGTCACCATTGGATGAGTCGCCGTTGGATGACTCACCATTGTTTGAGTCACCATTGAATGACTCAACCTTTTATGAGTCACCGTTGGGAGACTCACAGTTATACAAGTCACTATTGGATTACTCACCATTCTGGAAACACTATACTCCTACCAATGGATGACTCGTCATTCAAGAAACATAATAAACCTATCGTTGGACGACTCACCAATCTCGGAACACTGTATACATACTGTTGGACAAATTACAGTTGTTGAAACACTATACACCTACTTTTGGAAGACTCACCATCTTGGATACACTTTTCACCAAACATGAAATTTTGAAATGTGTTAGAAATAAGTCACCTTGACCTCTGAAAGACCTCAAATGACACATTTTCACAAAGTAATTGACCAATGCAGTTCAAGACATTACATATAGAAATAAAACATATAATTAGAAATTTTATAAAGATTATTTCTAAATATATGATATTTCAATATACCTATAGATAATTGGATTTTAGAAATACTAAAATTGGAATATAATATTTTTTATAAATGAATAATGTATTATCAATCATATATTAAAAATTTATAAAAAATAACTAAAATTTACTAATTTATTAATAAACGATATTAAAACCAAATATATTCACTCATTACATAAGAATATGGATTTAACGTATTAGTTTTATTTAAATTAATTATTTTATAAAATATTTATATATTAATTAAATTTTTTTTATATCTATATTTTAAATTTAATAAAATATATTTCACATTTTAATTAATGAAATTTTTTTCCGGGAAATAGTTAATTTTATTTTTGGTTGGTAATATTAATTACCTAAGTGAAAACTGAATTCCCTTTCTAAATAGTAAATTTTTTGAAAAAATATATATGGTAAAAATAATGTATATAACAATTTAAAATCAAAATACACATTAATAATTTTAGGTATTTTTATACACTTTTTTTCCACTGATGGTTAACTTGGAAATTTTAAATGACCTTCCATAATTAATAATGAATGATAAATTGAATATATATTATTTGAAATCATCAATGAAAGGTCTCTTCCTCCACCCATTCCAATAAACATATCTAGTTGGGTTTAAAGAGACAACCCAGTTCTATCCCGGGAGACGCACTCCCTCCATGGTCCAGGGTTTCTTGCGGTTTCATTGAGGTGATGTTGGTGATAGTTTCATCTTCATATTCTCATTCAGATCCCCCTCATGCGAAGTTGCAACCAAACCTACCTAGTGTGCTGTCCGACAGCTCCGGGACTCTCCCGAGTGCCACAATCTATGGAAACTCCAGATCTGACGACCCAGCACAGATCCCACCACTACGAGGCTGCTGTCATTGATGGATCAAGCTCTTCCCTTCACAATTCCCAAATCCTATTTCCCACATGCAGTCAGGAGAACCCCCCTTATATAGAGCGATTCGTACAATCAGGATATCTATGACTGTGGTTATTGTTTTATATCAGGGCTTGGTTCAGTGTGGTCGTTGCATGCATTCCAGATCATGCCTCCTTTTTGGTGTGTTCGAGCCTCTTCCTCTTCCGATTTTTTACCATGTCACCATCCTTTGGTTCTCAAGATCACCTCCTATTTGTTTTTGTGGGAATCCACTGTGCGGGATGCTCGTAGGTGCATACACGGATGACAATAATTCGACGTGGGACCCGTTTGCATCACCAGTGGATGTGAGGGTTTCTGCACCTAAATAGTTCCCCATATTCTTGGTTCCCTCTTCTATTGCATCATGTTTCATCACTCATGACCCCAATTTAGTTGGGTTCTATGGATTCCATGATATTTTGAATTGGTGAGGTGGCTTTGGTAAATGTTGAACTATTCGAGTGCTCTTTTGGCAGGTTGTTTCGTTCATGGCGGCTCGACGGGTCTGGTCATCAGCTGGGATCCTCGACCAGCCTGTTTCATCTAGTTTTTTGTTGATATTTTCCATTATCTTTTGAAATGGATTTGTCCTAGAGGGTTCTCACTTAACCATAATGTTTTTTTGAAAAATTAAAAAAATAAATTTTTAGTCAGTTATTAGGTTTCATCTTAAACAATTACACAAATTACCTCTTATAACTTACTATCTCATGATTGAGAGATTATTTTAATGGTAAATAATACTTTCATTCATTAAAAATTATAAAATTATGAGATGGGGATATATTATCAATGTATATGACTAATTATACTTTGTCATTATTAACAATCCCCTCTTTTCACCGTTATTTAATATTAATCACTAATCTAAATATATATTGTTAAAATTATTATTCTTCTTAAAAATATCATTGTATCTATATAATTGATTTTTATGGGTCTAGTAGAAGCTATTTTAGCCCATTCCCAATGATGAATTTCCATCAGATTCAAAAGATAACATAAAAAATTGGATAATATTCAATATGTCTAACAAATAAACGTAATGATACTTGAACAAAATTATCCTATAAAAAAGAAAGTAGTTAATTTCCATGTAATGTGTAATTAATTTTCATAAATTTTGAATTATCCTTTACATCTAATTATTTCACAATTTTTGAATCAGTTAACAACCTATTATCAAATCACCATTGTGTCAAATGATTCGAGTCAGTAATTCAACCAATAATATCCATAGATGATCCTCAATCCTTGGATCTATAACACCCGAAGTACTTATCAACCTTTTTAAGATAAATTTAATTAATTTTATGTCTTATATATAAGAAAAACCGACACAATCTTTTGATTCATGCCACATTGTCATTTCATGCATTACATAAAACTCTAAGTTTATATGAAGCATTGTTTTATTATTCTAAATAGTTAAAAAAACAATCATAACCTATCCATTATGTTGTGGATAATGAATAGACTAAACCAAATAATTATATTTATATATTATATATTTGTATAAATTTTTTGGAATTCATCAAATATGTTTTATTAGAATAATAAAAAAACAAACCCATTTTTAAACATAAAAAAGATGTATTTATCTAAAACACATTTAACCACCTTTTAATTGATGAATTTTTTAAAACTAACATTTGAAAATTTCATAAATATTATTATAAAAAATTTAATATTTTTAAAATTTAGAATGTCAATATTATCTTATAGTGAATGTTTTCGGGTTTTTTTGAAAAGATTCATCTGTAGATGAATAGTGAAAAAATTGATTCTTATAAAAGAAATTTATAATTTAATTTCTTAAGAAGATCAAATTATGTTTTTGGTTAGTTTAAAATTTTAATTAGTTTATTTTATGTTAAAATAATCAAATTATGGTTTTTTAAAATGATATAATACCTGAAATTATTATAAAATTACAATATAATTTAAAAGGACGTTTTTTCAAAAAAAAACATTCGTAGCACTTTACTAGTTTTAAATTTAATTAAATTATAATACTTCTATATTTTGAATTTAGAAAAATGGATTCTATATTTTTATTGATCATTTAAACATTTATTGAAGGGTACCTTTTTTTCCAAAATGTATAGTATCCTTAGCAATTTTTTTATCTCAGTGCTAGGTAAATTGGGTGATTTCAAATAAAATTACAACAATAAAGACTCTAAAATGTCCCCAACAAAATTAATAATTCTTCTGGATGATGTTAATTCTACCCTTAACACATAAGGTTGAAAATTAAATTTTATAATTGAATCATTAAAATGAAAAATATTTATATAATATTTAAAAAAAATGAAAATTAGAAAATGTCACTTTATTTGTCTTAAATATATTGTATGTGTCCACATAAGGAACAAATGTGGATATTTATGAACATAAAGGATCATATTGAGCTTAATTATTTTTTATTTTTATGAATTTAATTTATTTGAATTTTTTATATTAGAAAGAGTTACCTTTAAGGCTTATACAACACTATTGTTGTGTATGTTCATAGAGATATAAAATCCATAAAATGATTATAAATAAAATGATAAGAAACATTTAGAGATAGAAATAACTGACTAAATATTATTTTTTGGGCATATCATGACCATAATCATCCAATAACCTATTTATTTTCTATTTGGAGAAACATGATTGAGATTATGACATTTATTATGTTTAATTTAATGAAAGTTCAAACATTCCACACACTTATTTTTAATAATTATAATATATTTACTATTGTGTTTAATATCATACATTCTCAGCTATAAATATTATTTAGAAATATAAAATATTTTGCTACACTATGTTAATTTTTTTATTATTTTTGGAAATTATATATTTACTGAAAATAATTTCACATTGATGATACAATATTTATCCAACTAATGGAAAAATAAAATAAATGTTTTTAATAATATTAAAATAAATATTAAATAAATTATTTATGGATAACCAAGAATTTAACAGGTTAATATGACATATCATGATTGTATTAAAATATTTTTTTTTATGTTATCATTCTATTTTAATTTTATTATTGTCAATGTAAAAAATTGTGTCCAAATTGATACATATGATATTTTATGAAAATATTATTTTATTAAAATATTTAAAAATCATAAAAACCATTAAAAAATAAAAATTGTTTATGATAAGAATTAAAATGTCATTTATTGACTATTTATGTCAATTTAAACCATATAAGTACAAAATTATAATGTTTTAATATTAAAAAGATATATCACCATATTAACAATTAAAATGGCTTAACTATAGATTAATCAAAATGATATGGTTTAATAAAACACAAAAAAATATATTATTTAATGGATTATGAAATTAAAAATTTGTATTATCTTATCATTTAATAAATTAAAATTTGGAGGTATTTAGATTGTGATTTTATTTAATATAATTTAATCCTTTTAAAATTTCCAAAACCTCCAACCACCTAAATTATAAATAGGCACCTCCAACCTCATGTCATTTCATCTGCATGAAATTTATAGATCTACCATAATCTGAAAAATTATCTTATACAATTACCTTTCCACATTGTAGTAGTTTTGGTATTCTCAAAATACAAAACCTATATTCCTTAATAGGTTATCCAAAAGAGACTTTTCGAAGAATATGTAATCGATCAAACTGGTCACTTTATATTCTTATTGTTACTTACGTTAGATAAATATATATTTTTATAATAAAATAATTAATTATTTATAATCAATATGATGAATTTTTATTATTATTATGAAAACACCATAATAAACACTCTTTCCCATCAAACATGAATTGAAAGTATCGCTCATGGATACGTACTGCTTACTGTCTCTACGGAGCGATACAACTCATTTTCAATGATCATATTTTATTCGTGGTTGTTAAGATTTATTTAATGAATCAATATACTTATACATATGAAATAATAATTATTCTAGAAAATATGATTTATATATACCTTTCCATATTTTAATCAATCGATAAATGAAAATAATGTTCATGCATACGTACAGGCTAACATGTCAATAAAAAGTTTAATTAATTTTCTATTTGTTATTTATATAAATTAATATAAATATTTATATAATTACTATATATTATTTTTATAACTTGATTAAAATTCATCAAATTAATGGATGGATTAGTAATGTATAAGGACCACGACTGCTAGACCGAAATAATATTAGTAAACATAGTGATTATCACCCTGAACCGTGATTTTAATAATTGTATATTAATAAATGGATTTTAAGATGTTATAAATAACTCATAAATTTTATAAAATGTATATGGTTTTGGAATAAATTTATTATAAAATTTTATTTATTATAAAATCTTGTTTAATGTAATCAACGAATCTCAATACATGAGTTAAGGGAATTATTATCTCAATTTTTTATTCATTGGGTGAAACTAATATTTAATTGATCAAGACGTTCTATGATTATGTGTGAAATGAATTTTGGTTATGATATATTGTACTTGCAATTTTTTTTGTGGATTTACCTTGAATAAAAATATTCAATTCATTTGATTAATTCTCACTCTAATGATATGATAATTGTGAGGGGATTTCAAGTATCACTTTTATTTTTGTGAGTATTATACGACATTCTACACTCATTTCTTTTTTGTAGTGTATATAAATCCCATGAGGGTAATAAATGAAACATATACATAAATTTATTAGTTTTTAAATATCTATTTTATGATATGTCAATCATGGTTTTATAGTTCAAATGTTACCAAATTGGTAATGGAATTTTGTCTCAATTTTCCTTTTTTTGTGACACATGTTATGTTTTGCACCTGTATTCTTTTATGAGTTGTATATAGTACAGTTTTACATGTAATATCATGAATTTACTCTAATTCATGAGATTATTTTTTTGATGAAATGTTATTCTATCATTGGTATTAAATATATGTTCTTTAAAAAAAGAGTTAGTATGTTTTATATGTGGTTTAAATAATCTATTATGACTTATAATGTTAAAGGATTTAAACGATGTTTAAAATTGTTTTCAAATATTCAATTATATGTTTTAAATATCAATTTTAAATAAAATGTTTTTTTAACTAGTCAATTAATTTAAAAATAGGTATTTATTTTTGAATGGATATTCTCCTCAAGAATTATTTAAAATTATCTTTTAAAAAAATCTATGATAACATTATTTAATGTTACATATGGTTTATTGGTGTTATTATAAAATTATTTTGTCCATATTATTTCTATATTTAGTTTATGTTTATGAATTACTATTTATGATCTTGTGGAAAAATATGCATGGTTTTAATTATTTGATTGGTGGGGCCTATATCTACCTGCAATGCATTGGGTAATGATTAATATCTCATGATATAATGATGGGAAAATGTCGACGTGATATATCCACTTTGGGTAGAGGGGGAATCCCAATAAACTATAAGGAATGGCCGATGACTAAGGATGGTGTTGTTTCCCACCCCATTGGTTCATCCCCAATTAAATTCCCTACTATGTTTTTTTAATGATCCTTGAATTATATAGAATGATATTACACATTTACTTGTCTACTAGAAATTCCATGAATTATATTATTGTTACTCTTTCAAGGTAATTACCCTGATTTCTTTATTATTCATTTCTTATGGACATCCAATATAAATTTCAAGAGTCATGAATATGATCTTTGATATGTAGCGTATCATCATCTAATGTTCTCATCATGTTCTCATGCCCTTATATTCTAGATAATGCAATGATATTTCCCTTTATTACTCTTAATGAGCATCTGAGCTCACCCTTTTCATATTTTTATTTTTCCCATGATATGAATAAAAATTTTAAATGAATTTTATCTAGAATTATTTCACATGGATTATGTTGATGATGTATTATGAAATACGAAAAACTGGTTATAGTGGGATATAATTATCATCTTTATAAAAAATGTTGGTTATGAAGGCAAATTTTTTAGAGGTTTATATAATATTATAAAACACTAAATCCAAAAGATAATTGGTATGTATGTTATCCAATAAATCCATTCAAAATTATAAGTTTTTGTGGAAAAAATGTTGTCGCATTAATAATAATCCATGTCATAAATTTAATGTTTGTGTTTTTAGAACCTGATTCAGAAGTGAGGATTTCGGGCTATAACATTTGATATTAGAGGAGGGTTTAGTTAACATTTGAGATTTGGATGTCTTCAATATAAACCTATTAAGTTTTATAGACACCATCATTGGAATATAAAACCATATTTTCAGAGTCTTAGATAATAATTTTTAGGTTTTATGTTATGAAATTATAATCCCGCTAATGATATTTTTGAAGACAATTATTTTTTTTGGTAATTATGAGTTATGAAATTTTGAGATGAAATATTAATGGAATGGGATAACCTTTGAGGATAAAACATTTGATTAATTCTAAAAATATAAAGTTATTTTTTAGTATTTATATCATGTTTCATTAATTTTAGATGCATTCTATTAATATTATATTATAAAAAGGTAAACCTATAAGATGGATGACAATCTGTCACATCTGGAAAGTCCGCAAGGATTAAACCCACAACTGAAGGGTGACAAACGTGAATTGCCTACCATTGTACTATATGATGATCTGAATAATATTTCCTTCAATTTTCAACTAAATTATACGATGTACTTTTTTTTACAATTTGGTAACATTATTTTTATCATATAGATAACAATTGGATAATAAGTTGATTTGGAATTAGGTGAATATAGTTATTTTGGAAGACGTTCACTTTTTTTGGACACTAGAGATGATTAAGGTAATCATTTAACTATGTCATTTTATTTAAGGAATAAGGTTGAAATATATTTTGTAACCATATATGATTTTATTTTTTATTTATGTATATTCATGTAATATATGAAAATGGTTAACATAACATGATGATTATTAAAGATATTACATTTTTATATGAGACATTATGAGTGAATAATGTTTTTTAGAGATAAATGATAACATTTATTTTTGATGACTATGTGGTAGAGTCCTTCTTATTTTTTTCAATCATTGTTTAGAATATTTTTATGAATTTTAATGTTAGTTATATTTTTAAATGATCAATGTTGAACATTAGGAATTACTGATATAATTGATTATTCTTTTTGGAGAACTATATTATATGGTACTAACTATTTTGGTTTTGATAAATGAAAAATGATAGGTAGAATATATTTTTATATTATTTTGAGGAATTTTTCATTCATAGATGTTAATTTCAATGATTTAGGCATGAAAAAATCATCTTCAATACTTATCATGGGATAAAAAATATGAGTTTTTGGATGTAATTTATTAAAGGATAAGACTCTACATTTCAAGTAATTATATTTCATTATGTTATTACTCTAAGTTTTTAAATATTTTTTCAAATCTAGGAGATGGATATTGGAAAAAAATTATATATGTTTAAATCATTGATACTGTAATTGATTACATGTTTACAATTTTGTGATGGTTAATTTTATAATGATGGTGATTACTATAACACTATATGAGAACATGATTGTTAAATTTCTCTTTCATGAATTGGATTTCAATTTTCTAGAATATTATCCAATTAAAAATCCAAATTTGTTGGTGGCCTTCTCATTCCCAAAACTCTATTCTTAAGTGGATGTTTTATTATCCCTATATAAAATCTCAGTTTCATAGAAAGTAATTTTCTAGTATCAACCTTTTATTTTCAAAGTGAAATTTTAAATTCCAAGGATGCGATTTACTTTTTAAATTATCAATTCTATTGGAATAGTGGATCATTAATTATAAAAACCATCATATCAATATAAAATTCATGATGTATTCTATTTATATCTTCTATCGAAGTACATTATTGGTCCTTTATATGTAATAAACTCAGATGGCATACAACTGGAGAAATATATTTATCATATAGAGGATCTGGTAGAAATTTCAGATAGTGGAAATGATGTTCTAAAAAACAAGACCACTAACATGGTAAATTATTAGGATATAAATTGATATTTTGAAAATTATAAATTCATACATTAAGATATCATGAGGAATAAGTATACTCTGTTTTTTTTAATATAACGATGAATTTCGTATGTGAAATTCAATTTATGGGGGGTAACATATAACATTTTGAGGTCTTATGATCATTTTTTTGAAAAAATTAATTTTTTTCCTTTCTTGTGAAATAATAAACACATTTTTAAGATTAATCTAAATGTAACACAAACCTAGATTATGTTCCATGCAGCACCGAGTCACTACAAAGCAACATTTTATTATTCTTATTATTCAAACAATACAATTATAATGTTGTTATTAAAATTTTGGGTATTAATATTATAATAATAATCATGATATTTATATATTATAAATTCAATTATATGTTTTTGTATTCATCTAATATTTTATATTGTCTTAAAATAATAATTTACCCATTTTTAAGCAATAATTGTTTTTTTCCTAAAAGGCATTTTTCGACCATTGAATTGAAGAATTATTTTAAAACAAATATTCAAAATATTTATAAATTTTATTTCAAAAAATAAAATTCATTTTTGAATGAGGAATGACATAATTATACTTAGAATATTATTTAGGTTTTTTATTTAATGTTTCATCTTTTGAAAAATAGTGAATATAATTTTTATTATTGATAATGTATTTTCATTTAAATTATTTACAAGGTTTAATTATGTTTGGTATTATTTTATAATATTAATCAGTTCATTTTAATTTAAAATAATCCCATTATGGTTTTTCATAAGGTTTTTATACATGAATTTATCATAGAAACATTTAATATTTTAAAAGATAATTTTTCAGAAAAAAATGTTTTTATGGTATTATTCATATCATATTTGAATTCTATTTTTATACATGAGTGTTCGAAATTTTTAAATTTGGTTCCCAAATATGGATTCTTAATTACTAAATTTATTGAATATTACCCTTTTAATTTTTAGACAATAATAATAGTTCTACTGGAATATTTTCTTACCGTAATAAAGGGTAAAATTGGCAATTCAATGTGAAATATAAAATAAGGTATATAAAATTACCCTAACAATTGGAAAAAATTTATTGGTTTATTTTAAATATATCCTTATCCCATAATTGTCTAAAATAAATTATTTAATTGAAACTTTTTAATTAAAATGACTTATATAACATTTAAATCAAAGAAAGTCACAGAACATCACTTTATTTATCTTAAATATATCTTATGTGTTCACATAGAGAAAACATTGGGATATAAAATAATATAATGTATTATATTGTGTTTCAATTATTTGTTTTTATGATAGTAATTTATTTTTATTTTTTTTATGTGAAATAATAACTGTTAATTCATATACAACAATGATGTTGTGCTTCTGTAGGAATATGAAAAATGAGTAAAATGATAATAATTAAACATGAAAGTACAATTAAAAGATTAAAAAACTTATGAAAATATTATTTTATGACTATATTGGGACCATATTCATACAATATCCAATTCTATGACCATTTTGAGTTAATTTAATATGACTATGACCATTATACTTTTCAATTTAATGAAATTCCAAACATGTCACACTCTAAATTTTAATAAGTAAACATTTTTTATATGGATTTAAAAATCAGATATTCCCAACTAATAAATATTATTTGGAAAAATAAAATATTTAAATACATCATTGTAATTTATTTATAATTTCTATAATTTAAATAATTACATAAAATAAATACCCAATGATGATTAATTATTTATTTAACTAATGGAATAATAAAATAAAGGATATTAAAAATATTAAATAAAATATAATATGAACTAGTTAAGGTTAACCATGAATTTTCTAGGTGAATATAAAATATTATGGTGTATTAATGTTTTTTTGATGTTATCATAATGTTTTGATTTTTGTATAGTCAGTATATGGAGTTGTTTTAAAATTGAAACTAATGATCTTTTATAAAAATAAAAAATAGTTATATTATATAAAAATAAATAAAATCATTAAAAATTAAAAATTTATTATATTTTGTTATAATTTGTCAAGAATTTTTTATTTAATTAAAATTTATAATATATATGTAACAAATTCCAATTTTTTAATATTAAAATATTGGTTTCCATTATAAAAATTAATATTTGTTAACTAATGGTAAATCCAGATGATATGTTCTCAAATGAGAAAAAAACATGTCTAAAATTTATTTTTTGTTGATTTTATGACTCTATATTATAATATCATTTACTAAATTGTCAATTGGAGGTACATGGTTTGAGACTGAATTTAAAATAATTTAATGTTTTTTAAATTTCTAAAACTGTCCCTCACCTAAATTAAAAGAGGGTACCTCATCCTTAAATTTATTTTTTATACATTCTCTTCTTATCTTGACCATACTCCACCAAAGCCTCTTCTAAACATACCTTTTCAAAACCTAGGCCATGATTCCAACAAACCCATCATCCGACTAAGTCCGAGTGATAGCCCAAAGGGTATTTCCGATCCCCATGGGATGGAAACTTGTGCCAGCCATCAAACCATAAATCCATTGGGAAAAATTTATAACCAAATACTAGGATCAGATAAAAAAACTAGATATTTAGAAGAAACTAATAACAGATCATATAAAAATAAAATAATTAATCTTGTTACAGAAATATAACTGTATAGAAGAGAAGCTGAACTAGAATAAGGCTGATTAAATAACTACCAACCCGATCTCTGTGTAACCATGAAGTCACTACCATCTAAAAACGATCTTTCACCAATCGCAAGCATCAAAACTAATATCGAGAATAATAAAGTGGACATGAAAAACAACTTATGTCTACCAACACTGATAGGAACATGTAGGGTATGAACTTGAATGCTCAGTAGGGTACCACCAATGATTCCATGCAATCTCTCTCCTGAAACAATCCAGCAACACTATTTTAAAAATACCATAATAAAAATGGGTTTTCTGATTTTAATTAGAAAACATATTCATCCCCATTATATTAACAAAGAAAAACCACATTTCATTTTCAAAACAGATTATATTTTTAATACAAAAAACCATACCAAATAACTAAACAAAATAATACTGAGTTGTGATGAATAAATAAATAAATAAATAGTGAGTGCTAAAAACTAAAAGCAATGGGATGAAAATGGGAAGATAAAAATAGTAACCATGATATTTCCTAAACATCCCAAGAAGACACTTAGATTTACTCCATTTGGAACAAACTACTGTGGTATGATGAAACTCCATAGTCTATAATCAACTAGATAACCTCAACTAGCCTCACTAGTGGCACAACCCACATAGCCCTCATATCACCAAGGGGTACCAACCCATCTAATTCGGGATAATAAGAAACCATCACTTGATCCTCTAAAATATTCCCATGAATCCATGTTAGTAATATTGTTGTGTATATAGGAGGCTTTCTCACACATGACTCACCTTACCCACCGTCACCACACTTTCCCACTCCAGACACGAACACCCTATACTATAACCCATTAATGTATATCCCTCATATATAGGTTATATATAAATATATATATATATGAAATCATCAATGGTTCTAACCATGCCGTCGCATCATATGAACCTTCAACTCTTTTTTGAAAACATGAAAAATTTAAAACATGCCTTAGCTTTACATAATCAAATGCATTTACTAGAATCCCTTAAAAACTATTTCCAAAACAACATCAAACACCACTTTTATATCTGTAGTTCTAAATAGGGCCTTTAGGTTATGAAACCAATACACATCCATATAAACCATTCCAAACATAGAGAAAATACACAATCATTCAAAAATTGAATAATAGACCCTGAAGCCCAATGTTTACCCAAATACACTCCATGTGCCAACCAGGCATACCATTTTAATTTTCTATTTAAAACCAATTTTTGGAATCAAACAAGGGATCCATGATCAGTTAGAAACAAAAATCAATTTATGAAACCATGTTTTAGGGAGGAATTCCATTTTCACGTTCTATATTCATTTAAGGACACGTCAAATGGAACACTCTAACATTAAATAAAACAATAAAAACCCATTTCACAAAATAAATATTTTCTTTCAAGCCAATCACTGCCACTCAAATTATTCAATGAAAACAAAAAATCAATTTAAAAACCATGAGGACCTTTTCAAATCATTTCACTACATCTGTCATGCCATATGACCAACAAACCACACATAAAAAGAATGAATAAAATTCTAAAAATTCTTCCACAATACAAATGTGGAATTTTTTATCAAAATACCCAATTTCACATTATAGAATACATAATACTTCAACAAATACCATATGTGCACATGAACCTTTGTATAATTCAATAAATTCATTCAAAACCTATTTTTTAACAATTCGAACCGATTCAAAAACAATATAAGAAGATAAAAAAGAAACCTAGTGGTGATAATCATGTTTATAAATTTATTGATAGTGACAAGAATTATGGGAAATAAAACGGATATGAAAAGTATGAAAAAACATACCTCGGTGTTGTGAGAATGCAACAAAACCTTTATAGAGGAGTGAACTATTCCCCGTAGACCCTTTGCACACCCTAGATCCGAAGGAAAATGAACTAAACATAAAATCTAACGATTAGGATTCATCCACAGGAGGAAACCCTAATGGGAAACTACAAAATATAGATAGGAGAGGAAAAAAAGAGGAGATATGAAAAAAAACCCTAAAATCTAAACTTGTAATCAAATAGGCAGAAGCCTTGGATAAGGAGGATTGAATGAAGGGGCCTAGGGGGACCCTTCGTGTGTCTTATTCATACCTAGAGGAGGAAGGATTGGGTTAGGGTAAAATAGGGAGAGGTTAGAATAGGAATTTTATGACTTAAAATTTCATGGTAGCTCAAATGGTTTAGCCATATGGTTTGCCAAACTCTGTGCTAACCATGTGTGAGCTACTGAAACGTAGGGTGCAACTGCAAGACCAACCTGCATTGTTTGTGTAGTCGTGTAAAAAACATGTAGTATCAACTTCCCAACCTATATTTTTCACAAGATTACTTGGGATGGGAATCATGATTTCTTCTAACCATGCAATGCCTGTGCATAGGCCAAAATCCACCCAAAGGATCCAACAATTGAATTTTTTTGATCGGGACTCTACCCAAACCTAAAAAAGAAAGATCCATGAGCAAGTAGAGGATAATATAAAGGTACATATATGGACAGGGAGTTATAGTTATCCCCACCACATAAAATTTCTTCCCCCAGAAAGTCACCATGCCGAATTCCAATCAAAACATATGTTAATTCCCAATAAAAAATGAGGAAAACCATGAACCATAGGATGACCTTTATCTCCACAGGGCACACCTGACAGATCAAGAAAAAATCATGTCCCCAGATCAAGGAGATAACATGAGAGGGTTCTCACCACAATAAGTATTAAACTAGCTAGAAACTTTAAAACACAAAACACCCCAAGGTCTAAATAAGAAAACCAGTATGGGACGACCCGGTAAACTGGGACCCCAGAATGTAATTCAACCACGTCCACAATAACAAACCCGAATCAAACCATCTTTCACACACAAGAAATAATACACCACTACTATAAATTAAACCAGATATCCACTACAATGAAACTCGACACACCGATACACCAACATGTGGAAATCCTCTACATAAATAGAAATCCCTCAACACATGGGAGAATAAGAACATCATCTGGACTAAGAATCCCCATTTATATTTGAGACATCCAACACAATGGGATATTAAAAGAATAAAAAACATTAAGAAAAATATGTGAACACTACCAGTCTAAAAAAATCGAACATCTCTGAACTAGAACAACTGAAACCAAAACATAAACAAACAAATTCATCCATAGAAAAAATACCCCTCAAGGAAAATGAATGACTAAGAAAAAACACATTTACAATAGAAACAACCTCTTGGAGTGTGATATAATGAGTTCATGGTGATCCCGCAAGGAACAAATGAACATACAGTAGAGAAAAAGCCTCAAAAGGAAATAAATAAGAAGGAGAATAATTTTAATGTTCCAGTCCCAAAAAGGGATGAAAAACCCATACCGAGGGTTCACACACCCCTAATAAGTCATGAATGTGCACGTAATTCACCCTGAGACCTATGGATAGGGATCTGATGGCTATATAATCTCTTTCCTCACATTGAGGAAATAGAATACCTTAATCAAAACTCCTTCCCAGATGAATCAAATGACCATGATGATGAATTCTCATTGGAGGGATGCAACAATACATCATCGAATTCCCGAACTAACCACATTGATGGAACACTAGAAATTAGTTTGACAAAGTAGAAACCAAAATCCATAATGATGACTCCTTAATGGCAGTTTCCTTTGGTATGCAACCCTCACTAGATAGGGAACCCTCACGGGTAGTAGAGGACACCTGGTCATTGACTGCTTGAGCTATGAAAACCAACACAGATAGGAACCCTTAAACAAAAGTCCTTAGAATAGAGGACCCACTATATTATCTCTTGATAATGACCCCAACAAAAAGTTAAATCTTCATCTGATCCTATGACACAACATCTTGAGGAAAGGAATCTAGATCCTTGAAATTGTCAATGTAGGCCTTCATCATCCATTGGCCTTGTTGAATACGTATGATCTCTTCCCCTTTCATCAACATCACCTATTCAAGTATGAACTATCGAATGAAGATGGAATTAAGGATTAACCATGTAATTCCAAATCATTAGGATGAAGGGGAGAAAAACTCTCATTTTTCCAAAAATGGATCATCAAGTAGACCCAGAACAACACAAACCCAAACCACATTTGTAGTTCCCTACAGCCTGAAGACACTATCAACCTATTCATTCCACAAAATTGACCCTATCATACCTCTATCATGATGAAAGACAGACAACATTCAAGAAAATTTAGAAACATGGAATGTATAATTAGAGCTTTGAGGGACCTTTCAAGGAGGCATTCTCTGAAAAAAATGTAAAACATAAACCAAAACTGCAATCAAACCAAAATACAACAAAAAGTAACATCCTGATCCAAAACATCAGGATAACAACACAAACAAATACAGACACAATGAGAAATCCATCTCTCAAAAATCCCATTTTCAATTAAATTTTCAAAACCTCCTCATTTCAAAGACAAATTCCAATCAAAAAACAACTTTTTACCAAAAAAAACCCCATTATAAAACCAATACCATCTTTATAGAGTATTTTCCCCTTTGAGAAATTACTTTTGAAAACAAGTCTAAGCCTTTAATATCAAACACACATAGACAAAATCTTAAGAACCATCACATGTGTGTCCATCAAATTCCACTTTCATCATCCACAAAAAAGTGCACCTGCAAACTTTCCCTACATACCCTACTCACATGTGACATTACATATGGAGTATCAGGGGTCACATGTATCTTTTCCTCATCAAGTCCAAGTTTGCATCAATTTTTTAAACCAAAACAATTTTCTTTAAAACCCATCTTAACAATTTCAAAACCACTAAGAAGAATCTATTTTCTATTTCAAAATATTATTTCATATTAAATTCCATCTTATCCACTTGAATCCACTCAGAAGAAATAAATTTCATTCAAAAACAATTTCAATTTTTAGAATACACTCACACCCATCAGAACCAAATGGAACACAATATACAATAAACCATGGGGATGAGGAAATAGTAATTATCCTTTACCCGTCAACAAGTATGAATAAAAAACTAGGATAAACATAAACCATGTACTAATACTCCACATGGATAACTAATACATGTAAAATAATGACATAAAATCATCTTGATTTCATTATCAACTCTCAATCGAGAATAAAAACAATGACTCAAATCTTGGACTACCCTTGGTAACTTTGGTTTCATCATGAGTCATGGTGAATAGTCACCAACACATAATTGTCCTCCGAATCTTGAAAAATCATAATCTCCATCATCGTGAAACTCCAAATAACAAGGAACCTCACCATATTCCATTTTTTTATCAACCAACCCGAGATTCCATCCAACCTGATATCTGACATGGTCTAGGACATGGATCCAAGGGTGTTCTCAATCCCCATAGGTTGGAAACTTGTGTCAGACATAAAATCATAAGACCAATGGGAATGATTTAATACAAAAAAGGATAATATACCTAAACTATACATGTACTAGAAACTATTAATTTATCAAATAAAAATATATAATGGATCTAATAACCAAAAATACAACTGTAGAAATGAAAAACTGAACTAAAATAAGACAAAATAAACAACTACCATGTTGATCTCCATTTGACCTTGAGGTTACCATGATATTCCAATGATCCAGCTCCAATTTAGAGTATCCAAACCAATAACCTAGAATTGAAAGTGGACCTACAAAAAAACTTTGGTCTACCATCCCCAAAAGGTACATGTAGGGTGTGATCTAGATAGCTCATAAGGCTACCACCAAAGATTCCAAGGAATCCATTTCCCAACATAATCCATTAAAAATATTTTGAAAATATAGTTATAAAAATACAGTTTGGAAATTTTACTCATCAAATATAGTCTTCCCCATTTTAAAAACCATCACAAGACATATTTTTTTTTCAAAATAGATCAGATCTTTAACATAGAAAAATAAACCAAATAACTAATAAAAATAATATCAGGATATGTTGATAACATCTAAATGAATAAATAAAAAGTTCTTGATGAAAACAAAAATAAATGGAAAGTAGACGTGATGATAATAATAGTAACCATGGGCCTTCCTAAACATCCCTAGAAGATCCTTGGACATACTCGGCTCAGATCCATAGGCCGTTGTATGGTGAAACTCTATAGTTTATAACAAACTAGCTTCCCTCAACTACCCTCACCAGTGGAACAACCCACTTGGTATCTAAATCACCAAGGGGTACCAACACATCTAATCCGGGTAGAGAATAAACCATCACACAATCCTTTAAAAGATTCCCAAGAACCCATGGTGGTTTTAGTACTTCTGCATGTTGGAGGCTATCACACACATGACTCACCTTACATGCTATCACCGCACTTTCCTACACATAACATGGAAATACTATACGATAAGCCATAAAGGTATATCCCTCCTATATGGGTTCCCTATATATATATACATCAAATCATCAAAGGTTCCAAGTGGGCCATCACAACATATTCGCTTTCCAATCATTTTTAAAAAAATGAAACATGCCAAGCAAACCATAGATTTATATAATGAAATGAATTTACCAAAAAAATTGAAAAACAAATTCCAAAAAAAATCAAGAATCACATTTATATTTGTAGTGAAAAATATGCCTTTAGGTTCCGGAACCAATACATTTCTGTAAAACCCTTTCCAAAATCTTGGAAAATGAATGATCATACAAAACATTCAAAATGGCCCCTTTAGCACAATGTTTACACAAATATACTCCATGTTCCAACCAGTTATACCTTTTTAAGGATTAATTTAAAAAAAAATTTGGAAGTCACACAAGGAAACCAACATCATTTAGAAACCAAGTTCCATTTCATAAATGAAGGTTTAGAGAGGAACACCATTTTCAAGTTTCATCTTCATTTGAGGACACATCCATGTGTGCACCTAGTGCACCCATTTATGTGCCAACATCCAATGACACACTCTAACATCAATGAAAACACTAAAAAACAATTTTTAAAATATCACTATGTTCTTTAAGCCCAGACATAACCACTATATTTATTCAAATAACACAAATAATACCTTTCAAAACCATAAGTACCCTTCCAATGCATTTCGCCACAACCATCAAGTAATAAGACCACGAATCCACACATAAAAAGAAAGTATGACAATCAAAAAATACTTCCATAAAAAAATAGGGATAAATATTTCTGAAATTATGAAATTTAACATTAAATAATACATGTAATTTCATAAAAAAAACAGGTGCACAAGAAACAAGTCATAATTCAAGAATTAATTAAATACCTATTTTTTAACAACATGAACTGATTCTAAAACACCATAATAATCTAAAAAAAGAAACCTAGATATGAGAATAAATTTTACAAATTTATTGAATGATCCAAGAATCATGGAAAATTAATCTGAAAGGAAATTTATGGAAACATCTACCTCAGTGGTGTGCGAATGGAATGAAACCTTTGGAGAGGAGAGATCTAATTCCCACAGACCCATACCACACCCTAGATCAAAAGAAAAATAAATAAAACATAAAAACTATCCATTAGTGTTCTTTTAAGGGAGTTATCCCAAAATGGAAACTAATGAATAGAGATTGGAGAGGATAAATATAATAGAAATGGCCAAAACCTTAAAATCATACTTTGGAATCAAAGAGGAAGCATCCATGGAGGGGGAATCAAGGGGCGTTTCTAGGGGGATCCCTTCATGCATATTTTATGACCATGGTTGATGGGGAATAAGGTTATGGTAAAATAGGTGGAGTATAGAATAGTAATTTTATGTTTTATAATTTTTTTGCAGCATTCACGGTTTGGCAGCATAGTTTTCCAAACTGTGTGCCAACTTCACACAAGCTACTAGAAAGGAGGGAGAGACCACACAAACAACCTGTAGGGTTTGTGAAACTATTTTCCAATCATGTGGTAGTATCTATCCATATAATACCTCATTCATTGTTACCTTGGATGGTACATTTGGTTTCCACTAACCATGTGATGCCTGTGCATAGGCAGAAATCCTCCCAAAACAGCTAGAAAATTGAAATTTTTTGATCGGGCCTCAACCAAAACCTCAAATGGAAATATCAAAATCCAAAAAGGAGATAAAATAATGTTGTATACATGGGTAGGGTGTGGAATCCAAATAAAAATTCTATCAGTTCAGTTATTCTCAAAAGACCAAATCAAGTTCCCTTTAGTAGACATCAAATGTATTTTTTTTGATGATGATGAAGTTACTCTAACCAATCACATTATTTTTCTACTCTTACTTAGATCATATAAATATAAGATATTTATTATAAAATAATAACCTTAGTATCCAAAATTTGTTAAAATTTTATTATTATTGTTAAAAAACATCATAAACCCTCTTTCCCACCAAACAAGAAGTAGAAGTACCACTCATGTGTATGTACGACTTACTGTCTCCATATAGAAATATGAATAAATTTTCATCCCCATTATTAATGGATGTGTATTATGAATGGATTAATGAATATATATATATATATTATAATAATTATTTTAAATAATATGAATTATTATTTTCCTTTCTCCCATTCCATCAATTGATAAATGAGAACAACATTAATGGATATATACTGCCTAACATCCCCATGACCGGTGTAATTAATAATATATTTATACATTATATATATGAATATAAATATGTATATAATTATTATATATTATGTTTATAACATGATTTAAATTCTAAAAATTTTGGGAAAAATATTAATATATATGGGAAAATATATCCGAACTAAAATAAGCTTAGAAAATAAAGATGTTATCACCAATAATAGTAATTTTAATAAAAATATAATAATAAACAGATGATAAGATGCCATTAATAAGTCATAAATGTTATGAAAAATGTATTTTTATGGGAAAAATTTATAAAAAATTTATTTTTATTATACATTATTTTTCAATACGAACAAAGAATGTGAAGAATTGGGGTAAGGAAATTTTAAACTGAATTTTGGATTCATTGTGTTACAATACTATTTTATTGATTATGAAATTATAGAATTATGTGTGAAATTATTTTTTATTATCTTATTATATATTGACACATATTTTATGTGGATTTATAGTGAATACTCACAATTGATTCATATTATTAATGTTCACTTAAATAATAAGTCAATTCATGGGGATTTCTAGTATCACTTTCATTTTTGGGAGTCAAATACCATATTCAACAATTATTTATTTTTTAGTGTATATAGATAAAATTAATTTAATATATGCTCCATATCCTTAAATTTATGTTTATTTACATAAAATTTAATGATCTCTCATTCATGGGGTTGGCAGTTCAATGTTTACCAATACCATAAAATCATTTTGTCTCAATTTTATTTATTTAAGACACATGTTATGTTATGAACCTACATTATTTAATGTGGTGTTTATTTTGAAATTTGACAATTAGTATAATTAATATACTTATTTTAATGATACTATTAGTTTCATATAATTTTATATTCTATTATATTGGAAATATGTGTTCCTTCAAGATAAGGTTTTCTAAAAATGTTTTAATAGTGTTTTAAATGATCTATTATGAATTTTAAAGGGAATGAATTTCAAAGATGTTTAAATGGGTTTTCAATATTCCTTTATAAAATTTCAAGGTTAATATAAATTAAAATGGTTTTCTAAATGTTCTATGATATTTTAAAAAAATTATTGAAAGCAGAATCGATATTTTCCTCAAGAATTATTTCAAGTGATCCTTAAAAACCATATATGATAAAATTATTTTGTGTTACATATTCTTTATTGAGGTCATTATTCAAATATTTCATGAATATTATTTCTATGTTTAGTTTATGTTTATGATTGATTATTTATGTTCTTGTGAAATAGTTATATATGGTTTACTTTATTTGATGAGTGGGACCTATATCTCCCTCCAACTAATTGAGTAATGATTTATATCTCACGAGATTATAATGGGAAAAATAGACAGGATTGATCCATGATGGGATGAAGGGGAAACCCAATCCACTATCAAGAAAGGAATGTGACTAGGGATTGTGGTTTCTTCCACCCAGTAGGATCAACCCCCTATTAATGGACCTATTATGTTTTGGAAATAGTTATTGGCATATAGGTAATGATATTACATGTTAATGTGTCTGCCACAAATTTCATTTATTATTCCAATGTTAGGATTTCATGGATTTTGATCTTGATATCCTTATTATTAAATCCTTATGAACTACCATTATTTATTTCATGATTGATGCATAAGATCTTTGATATGAAGAATATGATATTCTAATGATATGCATAGGTTCTCATAGCCTTAGAAATATGATTATTCATATGTGTCTCCCTTTTTTACCCTTACAATGAAACTGAGTTCAAACGTTTCTTATGATTCCATTTACTATTTATGAGTAATGATGTTAAATTAATTTTATTTAGAAGGACTTCAAATGGATGATATTGATGACATATTGTAGGTTAAAAAATGATGGGTATTATGGGATGTAATTTTGATCTTTAGGAACCATTTGTTTATGAATCCAAATTGGGAAGGGTTTTCCTAGTTATGTAAAAAACATAACCAAAATGTTTCTTGGTATGTATGTTATCCTATATTTTATTTTTATGTTTTTTTTCATGAAATTTTTTGTTCATATTTATCAGTACCAACATTAGAAATGTGATGTTTATATTTTTAGCACGATAATCAGATGTGCAGATTCTTGGATATTACATGAACATTACTATAGAATCAATTTATGCTATCCCTAATGCTTTTGACTCTATTGTTTCTTTTATCATTGATTAAAATAATAACCCCCTTAAGGATTAAAGGGTTCCCATCCTCTAATAGTATTCATAGGAAAGTGTAGATTCATCATTATCATATCATGAGAGTATTATATTGAATTTTTCATTTTGGTTTATATGGTGACCCACATATTTCATATATTATATATAACATAATTTACATAAAAAATTTCATTAATATGATATAATGGATCCTTGAGGCTATGTGTGTTTGAAACTAGGAATTTAGAACATGAAGTACATAACCTTATTTTAATCCTATTTAAATGGTCATTTAATATCACACCCTACTTAACATTCACTATGATTCATATCTAGGGTACATAAGTCCAAAAAGTGGGGTCAACATAAATCCCAATAAAGGAAAAAAATAACAAGTTATCAACTTGGGAAGTACATTGGGAATAAAATTATTAAATAGGTACATGAATAGGGTTTAATATGAGAGAAATAATGTATCTCATTGAAAAAAAATTATATTAATTTATTGAAATTATTTTCTTGGAAAGATAATGAATTGGAATTTCAAAAAATACTTATAAAGAAAATATTCTAATGAAATATAAGAGAATTTGAATTCCCTTACCATGTGAATTATATCCATAAATCATTAAAATGAATCACAATGAACATAGGGAAACATTTTAGAGAAAATAGAGAGGTTAAAAGATGGAAACATCTTGATCAATGGCTTTGGTTTTCAGTGGAATGAGAGAATGGGTGGGTGTTTGTAATAAAATATGAGTTATTTGTTTAATTTTTGTAAATATAGGTTTTGGACTCTATGATTTTAAATATTCAAATCAATTAGCCTAACAATTATTTTTTCCTAGGGTATTTTTCAAGGTGAAATTAGTATTATTATTTTATAGTTTTATGAATCAAAATAATTCAAATATTATTATTTTGAAGGCAGAGGAGAAACATTGTCATTGTAATTTATTTTAAATATTTTAAATATATTTTAGGTTTTGTACATTCCTTTATAGGTACATAAACATAATTATAATTTAATAAATTAAATCAATTTATATAATAAACACGTTATTACTTTAGAATTAATTTATTTTAATTATACATCACTTTTATGTATTTATGTTGTCATAATCAATGCAGTACATTCATGTATTTGAAATTTTTGTAAAAAAAATATAGTATCTAAAAAAATTATAAAAATTTCATTGTTATTCAATCTTTATGCCTTATATAAAAATGATATATTTTTATCCTATAATTTTTTGGAAAATTTGGACATTTTTTACATAAAATAATCATTTATTATTAAAAAACATATTCCCTATCACGATCAAATTTATAAAACATAGAAAAATATATTATGGTATCATAAATTATATTTAAGTTTTCCATATAAATATATATGTTTTAAAATATTTTTTAAAAAAAAATTATATATTTATTTTAAAATTAATATTATGTAAAATAGGCCATATAATTTTTTCAAAAAAAAATAATATTTTTTTATATCAATAAATTTTTTTACATAATTTAATACATTTTTAATATTATATAAATCATATATTAATTTATTTATATATTCTGTATTAATTTATTTATCCTACTTCCAAACCTCTCTTGAAACATTTAGTGTTGATTTTCATTGTTTATCACCCTCCCCACACTAATGTAATAATATAATCATTTACTAATTCAAATCATCCATAAAATAATAATGATAAATGATATTGGAGTAAAAACTATATTGTTAATAAAATAATAAATATTTTTACACTATTAGGGTTTAGATACCTATCCGCTGATTAAACCAGCAAAATCCCTAAGACTGGGGCATGAGATCGTAGTACATTCTTTGGGTGGATCAACCAACATAAATATTCTGGTGATCATATGTAGCTAAAACATATCACATAGCATAATAATTTCATGCCGAAATCATTAAATATCTACTTGGGGTTGGTCATGAGAGAAACCTAATGATGTTACCCCCATCTCATTCTCAAATAAATGAGCTTCATATAGCATGATCCTACAAGTTGAGGCTATCATTTATAAGATATAAATTCAATTACCACTCATATTACCTTTAAAAATTATATAATTATAATAGAATCCATAAAATGGTTATATTACTAGCCTTCATGATTCCCAACAACCATATTGATCAATGTTCATTTTAATAATCGATCATATAATAATTAAATACTAATAGTAATATTGCAATTAAATCATCTGAGTAACTTTATATAAATACCTATTAATTTCATCATTCTTCATTAACATGAATTACTTTTAATTTTATTCATTTAAAATTTTTATATGGACTATTGGAGTACAAATGATATGTATTCTTTTTATAGTGCTTATCCAAGGTGTGTTAATTCTAGGAGATCATGATGAACTATAATTTCATAGCCTAGTTATTGTATATCTTATTTCACATCCATATGTATAACTCATTATTTTATGGACTATATTTTCTAAAAAAAATTAATGTTCTATTTTATATAATAATTTTTTCATCATTATATTAATTATATATTTTAAATTATGTAATATAACAAAATATGACACACATTTATACATATGTAGTAAAATTATTTATATAAAATATGTGTCATTTCATTCTCCTTACCTTAAAATAATTCTACCTTGAGATTTAGATCATTAATGAAAATAATGGGGTATTTTTTTCCATTATAGCATAATCAGTCTCCCATGATACTTCTTGAATCTTATTATTTCTATAGAAGACATTCAGAAGTCCTGTTTTTTTATTCAACAATTTATCCCCCGTATCTACAATATAGTCCAGATTTCTTCATTTTAAAATTAAAATTCAATTTCCACCCCATGTACATAATGTATATGAATTGTGTTAGACATATAATTTCTCAATAGAGTCATGATGATGGCATTGTGTACATTAAGAAAATTTGGAGTTAGTGTTAACTGATAGGAAACTACAAAAACATGATCTATAATATGAAATGGACCAATGTACCTTGGACTCAATTTCCCTGTATTTTTAATATTCACAAAAACTTTTCATGGTTATGTCATATGTAATATATGATTCCCATATTGAAAATCAATATCCCTCATTTAGTTATCATCATAAATTTTCTATCGAGTATAAGAATCCTTAATATTTTTCTAAATTACTTCTATATTCTATATACCATCATTCACAATGTCTATTCCGAACAGTTTCCCCTCTCCATTATCATACCAACATATTAATGTTCTAAAATTATTTCCATGGAGATCCTATAATGGTTACATTTTAAATCATTAGTGAAAGCTACTATTATAAGATAATTCAAATAGTGGAAGATGTCATTCCAAAATCCCTTGAAAAAATTTAAGATATATTTTAGCATGACTTCCAATGTTTTAATTGTTTTATTAAACTACACATTTCTTATAGTAATATTGGTTATACTCATGTTCAATTCTATATTCATATCATTTTGAAGGATCCCCAAGAAAATAGATTTATATCATGGACCAAAATGGGAAAAAATGACAACAACCCTCCATGAAGTCTAATTATATCATATAAATATATGTTACGAAAGATCTCAATGGGTAAATCCACTAATATAGTTGTGAAATGAGAATAAATTTTAAATATATCAAAAATAACCCATATTACAGCATTTTATTTGGATTTAGGATTACCACTGAAAAAATAGTGGTGTCATTACACTTACATACAAGAATGGGTAGTGTTTTCAATATCCCTAGGGGAAGTTTTTTCTCAGCAATCACTTATTGGCACACTATGAATTATTAAATATAATCAAAACTATCTATTTTTGTGTTATCCAAATGATATTATACATTTTAGTGCTTTCTTTATGTACAAAGATTGATATGTTGTTAGATTCATGAAAAATATCATTCATTAGCTCGGTAATAGTGGGGATACATATCCTTTTACAAAATCACACTACATTTTATTGATCAATGTTAAACTTAGGAATAATCTGTTTTTCCATTTCTTTATTATTATTTTTTATAAATGTTCCATTTATTTATGAATTCTTGATCTCTTCTACTAGTTATAGTTTAGAATTAATTTAGGATAGAAATAATGGAGCATGTTTACTTATTATTCTCAACTCCAAATTCAGTAAAACATTGATCAATTGGGTTCCTTCAATCCTCATCTTGCTAAGAAACCAAAAATCCTTCTTACTCAATAGATCTATGAATCTATTTTCTCTTCTTGGTGATAATAAATAGAATAATAGTCTATAATAATAGTTTTTAATGTCTTTTTGATTAACCAAGTTATATAACTCGAGAGTTTAAACCCATGTGTGCAATCATTACTCATTATCATGAACTAGGTGATGATCGAGAAAAAACACAATCCTTCCTTTTAGAAGTTATTATCACTAAGAACATGTTTTCCAAAACCACATCAACTTGTAAGTATCCAAAAAATGATGTACTTTCTAAGAAAACCACACACACATTACTTCAACAAATTTTAGTATGTTTCCTTATACATAACCATATCCATAGGGTTTATAGTAATTCTCTCTAGCCATAATTTCCATTAATGTCATCCCTATGACACTTTAATGGTTATTCATATCTTAGGGACATAAGTAAAAAATAAAGGGGTGATCAGAATCCTTAGTAATGTAATTGATTAAACCGATGACCCACAATGATTTAACAAGGGGAATATTGTAAATTTATAATAAAATTTCATTATAATAAGGAAAATCTGGCTACAATATAAATAAATAAATTAGTAAGTATACCACCATGTTTTAAATCCATATTGTATTATAAAAATATCACAAAGTTAAATCACCATGGTATCATAAAACATGTAATATATTGAAATTATTTATTTTCCTAATGAATTAATGAACTGTAAATAAATACCATTTGTATTTCTATATTCATATGTTCCATATAAATGATAAGAGGAACATTTTATTATTAGATTTTGAGAAATAATGAATCTGTTTTAAGTAAAATTCATTGAGTATCATGAATTTTTAAATATATGAACATTACATCACATTGACTCCATAAAAATAAATTATGGGATTTATAAATGGAAATTACAAATAAAATAATTATAATTACTTCCATTTTAATGCCATTGAATAAATAAAATATTTGGCATTCAAAAGATATTAAATTTTCATCAAAAAGGAAGAATCAATTGGGGTGATTTAATGGAATAATGGGTATATAAAGATATCTATGGAAATTTAATAATGGGAGAAAAATTAATTATTTCATAAATAATATTTATTTTAAAAGTATTGATATATCTTAAGTTCATGGGAAAAAATAATTTTAAATTTAGAAATGTTATTACAAAGGAAATACTTGAAAAATTTTTAAGAGGATGGGAATTAAATTCCCATATGAAGTAGCTTTCTAAATCTTGATGATTGATTCTTATGACCATGGAGACGTCTTGAAGAGATTATAGAGAGGACAAATTAAGGTAAATTCAACATCAATGGATTTTTTTGTGATGTTTATTGGGTTAATTGGGGTTTATATATTGATAAATATGAGGCATTAATTAATTGTTTTTATTATAAATATATATTTTTGACCCTATGTTATTAAAGTTTGAAAATCATGGTCTTTTCCATGGATTTTCCTATATTATTGTAATAGGGTATGATTTTTTTTCTATATTACTAGTTTTTTATCCAAAATAATTAATATATTATTATGTTGGGTATAGTGTAGATGATTTATCATAAATAATTGATTTTAAATCCTTAAAAAATATAATTGGGTTTTAAAGATCCTTTTTAGGAATGAAAACATAATTAAATTTTATTAAAATACATTATTTTAAATAATAAACTCAATTTTTTTGAGATATAATTTATTTTTATTATTTTTTATCCTTTTATTTATTTTTTCATAATCAATATATTATTCTCTCTATAGTTCATATTTTATCAAAAAATTAAATATCTTGGAAAATTAAAAAAAATAATTATTAGTCAATTTAGACCTGATGATTTCGATAATGTAATCGGTTATACCTATACAATTATGATAATATGAGGATTTTTTTAGTTTAAATGAATATTTATTTTTAAAAATAATGTTTTTCTCTAAATATCAAATTTATAACAATTAGAATAATAATTTATGGTGTCATGAAATTATAATTTCATTTTTATTAAAAATTAAAATATGTTAACATGATATTTTATTTAAAAAAATTTAAATTTGATATAAAAATAATCATAAGGGTAGTAGTCTATATATATTTTCAAAAATAAAATATTCATTTTTTTATATCAAATTAGCATTATACATAATATAACACTTTTAAGTCAATATATATAAATATATCCTAGATTTATATATTAATATAAATCATACAACAAATATTAAATAAAAAATTTACTTGGTTAATCACTATATTATTTTCATAAATAGTTTGTACCATAGAAATAATACATTCTAGATAAATAACCCCCTATTTCACTGAAATAATACATAAGGGAGACGTGTGTGATAATGGTACATTCATGGGTTTATTATGTTATCATCGATCTGGTGATGATCCCCACTAGTATGAACTTCTCTCAAAGGAAATTTTTCTTGAGAAACACTTATTGATGTTCTTCATGGGATTGCCAATGGAGAACCCCAACTAAGCTACCTCTTTCCCAATATCAAAAAATGATCTTCATACCACAAAATCCAACTAATTAGGGTCATCATTTCTTCATTCTACTTTCAATTAGCACTCATTATTAACATTTTATATACTCTAATTCTATAAGTACCCTTTTAAATGACATATTACCAATTTTCCTTCTTCCAAATGATTATATTGAACAATGGTAATGTTTATTAATGGATATAAAATGGTCAATCGCAGATGGCTATATTAATTTTCAAATAGTCAGCTTACTTCTTATAAGTACAAATTAATTTATTCATTCTAAATTCAATTCAATTCCTCTTGATTCTCTATATTTTTCATTTTCAAAATGACTATATGATTATTAATGTTTTATATTATTATTATAGTTATGATTAGAGGTGTTTTAATTATAGTTTATTTGATATAATTCTAATATTCATATCCTTGTTATTATATATCTTCTTTTCATTAAATCTATATTATTCATTATTGTATAGAGTATATCATCTCAATAAATATAATTTCATGTTAGAAATAATAAGGTGTTTTTTATATTCATTATGTTGTTTATGTATTCTATATTATTCAATATTATAAAATATGATAAACATTTAAAAAAGGGAATTTTATATTTATAAAAATTCAAGGTCATTAAAGATTAAGATAAATCTATCTAGATATTATTGTGTACATCAATAATCTAAAACTATGAAATATATAACCAGGATTATATATCCAGGTTTAAAATTTGTTACTATACATATTCCTATAACCAATCTCATAATTGTTATCAAACTCCATGAGAGTTAATAATAACAATATTTCCAAGAAATGGTCATGACTCGTTGATAATATTAAAATAATTTTGTAAATAAATAAATTAATATTTATTTAAATGATATTTAAATGATTCTTCCCATCAAACCCATAACATGGTCCATTTATTGTCCATGGTATTTATCAAGCATTAAAAAATAAATATTTATTTAAAAAATTAATTATCTCTATATTATACATTAACAAAAAAATCACATTATCAACACACCTATAATAAATATTATCCATTTAACATGATGAATATATTTTAGTATAATGTCAAATTCAAATATTTTTTTTATTAAGGTTTTTATTTATACTTTATTTATGACTCTCTAGGTCCCATTCCCAGTACCATTAGGAAAACTATCCTAAACACCAAATTTAGTGTCTAGAAACATGTTGGGGAACCCACAGAGGAAATATATCAATGTGTAATGATATAATCATTCTTATAAACACTCACTATATAAACTAATTTCTATTTATCGATATCTCATCAAATAGTTTGTGTCACTTATATCATCAACCTATTTGCTTGATATATCATTCTATGATATTATGGAAATGAAATCATATTTTTTATTCTATGTACATATACATAATTAGATAGTTCGATATACATCATAGGGAAAGGGATATCAAATTCTATTAACATAGATTGGAAACATCCTTTATTAACATTTTCATTTATATCTTATCATTCATGATGCACCCAACAAATATTATTTCATAATATATGTATTCCATCATTTTTTCCATCAATAAATATACTTGAGTGACTGAAGATATAAATTGATAATAATTTGAACCCCAAGAACCAATTTAGACATATGAAAATAATAATATCTGATGACATATATAACATGTGTAATTATTATGCTCTATTTAGTCTTTATAACTTCCTTTACTATAGATTACTAAAGAAACAATTCATGATAAGATGTCCAAATATCATATAATCCTATATCATATTAAATCCTATAACATATATGTGTTATCAAATAATTTCTCCAATACATAGAAAATATATTTAAAAAAATTCATAGCATCTCAAGGTTCCCATCATAGTAGATAAATGAAATGAATAATCAAATTGATAGATACTATAAGGAAATTATGTTAGTAAAAGTCATACCAAAGAGAAATCCTAAGGTCATAATAAATTTATTAATATTCAATATTTTTAATATAAATGTAATTGAATGTAAAAAGTAGTTGGTTCTAAGGATCGAACTCTAATAGACTCCCAATTACACAAGAGGCAACTACTAAAATCTTTCAATCCACTAGATGTCATATGATTTTAATGCTATGGTTGGGTTATGGATTTATTCAAAGGGACAATTATTTTTTCCTACTTGGAAACTTTTAATTTTATGACCTCACTACATTATGAAAAGTATATAGATATTTAATACATGAAAATTATATTTTTTGTTGGTTGATGTTACCTCAGTTCCATATTATGGATCAGTTCTATACTATTTTCCTAGTTCTTTTTTATCTCGTATTTATAACTAGTAACCAACACATGAAATTTAAATTAAATTATTTATCATAACAATAATTCATCTGTATCATGATCCCGAAAATACATAATCTATTCTTTAGAATCAATAACCACTGAAATCATTTTCCTTTCCTCTCTTATAGATCCTCTATTTAGATATAGAAAATATGCTAACAATACTTTGAAATCATTTGGAATTGTATGAAAACTAGTATCTATATGTACATTAATAACAGGTTCATTATCTCCTCAAATAACTAGAAGCTTTTCATTTGTACGCCTTGTATAATTTAAGAGATTATTAACTTCCATCCAATGGGGGTATCTTAGATCTGTATGATATTATTCCAACATGCTCAAGTCATAGGAAAAATCAGTACTGGTACAAGATATGAAATACATAATAGAACATATCATAGAATGAAATGGGATTACACTCATTCAATGTCTCAACAATTATTTTTGTGGACCATTTTCACATAGGGAATTTTTTCAAGTGTCAATAATAGAAATACCTAATATGATTGTCCCATATTTCATATCTTTGGTATGTTTTCAATATATATAACCTGAATATGTCTAATCATACTATTGGATTAATCATAAATGATATTGATCCCTAAAATCCAGTTTCATTCACTTGAGTCTTTTGTAGATAAACAATATATCATTATTTAAATAAAAAAATATAAAACTATTATGTTTTTTCTAATAATAAATATATCATCAATATATAATACTAGGATAGAATAATAACACCTATTAAACTACAAATATTGAAATGGATCACATTCATTCATAATGAAATAAATTTACCATATATCTTTATTAGTATTAATGTTCCCAGACATAGATGATTACATGAATACATAAATGGATCTCTATTACTTATTAGAAAAAATTGATTTTAATAGATTTTTAAACATTTTATGTTTTGTCTTATGGATATATTCTAAATGGTTCTCTTTAATTAAATAAATTTTGACATCAATTTTTCTAATCTCATAGTTATAGAATGCAATTATATCGTGTAAAAATATTATGTATTTTAAAAATATATTCTTTTGAAAATGATTTATCATAGTTAAATCCATTATTTTTCATAAATCCTTTAACCACAATAGATACCTTATATGTTATAACATTATCATCCATGTCTAGTATCATTTGAACTAACTATTTGAACATAATAGAAATTATATCTACTTAAGGATATATTAATACCTATACATGGTTATATTACATGGAATTCATCTCATAAATCATGAAATTTTGATATATTATCACTTTTTAGTTAATTGTTTCTTCCATATAGATATTCTGTTAAATATTATCATCTAACAAGAATCCACCATCTTTAGTAAATAGAAAACCATAACCATGTTGTTCAAAAACCACTATTGTTATCCAAAAGAGATCTTCTTTATTTGGAACAACCACGTCCATGAAACCATGTGGAATTTTTATGTCAAAAATCTTATAACATTAGAAAGAACTTATTTGGAGTCAATACTTCTCTATTAAATATATTTTCTAATTATTATGGAACAGGGATTGTAAAAACATTATAACATTTCTATCAGTGGATTCATAGTAGTAATATCCACTTATTTAATGTGGATGAAAAATAAAGATACACTTTGTGCCATGGGGTGAAATTTAGTTACCTAAAGTAGCCCAAGTAAACACCTCTCAACCCCAAACACATAATTTGACAATAAAAATTCAACTATATACATTAAATTGTATGGAATTAAATTTTTATCATAAGATCAAACTTGTTTTGTTGTGAATGTTATATAATTTATAGTATATAACAAAATTGATAAAAGATGATCTATATGACTCATCATCTAACTATAGATGACCAACAAGGTTTTATTTTCCAATTCACTAACTCAATTTCACTATTCTATATAAGAATAAATGATCCCTAAAATTATCTAAAACTCCAATATATGATCGATGATCTCTTCGTTACGATATTAGAAACCTTGACCCAATAAAATATTATTTATAATCTTACAAAACAAACTATAATCTTTCTTTTTAGTTAGTTGTATTTGTTGATGGATTTAAACTAATACCTCAATAAAGATACATATCGATTTCTATTTTTTCATTAATAATAATTATTTTTGAGAAGAAACCACTATATAATATTAGAAAACTTATAAACATGTTAGTATAATCTAATTTTATAAGATCTATGGACCTTTCACTATTTTTTCAAAAAAGCATGGATAACCATTTTCCCATATAAACAATCATGAAACATGAAATTTATTTTTTGTCTAAAAGAAACTAAATACACATATTGATATAACTTTTTCACGAAATTCACATTTAAATGATAAATAATGTGATACTATAACATTGTGTGATATGGTTCATGTGAATTTTATTTGTTATAGATTTTTTTTTAAATTATTTTTATGTTATAGTTTTAATAGACAGTTATTAAATTGTTATACACCATAAAAAATCATGATTGATGTTTTATTTTTATTCCCAAACAATAATAAAAAATATATATTACAAAACATAACAATGTTATTAAATATTTCATAACACAATGTGTGTAATAACATTTAAATATGGCTAGAATAAATCATGTTAATAACGTATTGTGGTAGTCTCTAATAACAAGTGTAAATTATAGAGCTTGATTATTGAAAATAGATCCACCTCACCTTGTGTAATATTCTAAAATATATTTTTCCATAATATTTATAAAAATTTGAACACCATAAGCTACACATTAAGCATAATTAAAATAAATAGAAATACTGTACTAAATAATAAATACACCTTAATCTCCATATTCTTCTTTATTTTTCTCTATTTCTAATTTAGTGGCCTTTAATCGATCATGTAAAACATTATATATATTATATTATAACTTGATTATACACATTCCTCTTTATATTATTGTTGTCTAAAAAATACATAGACAAATAAGTATTCATTTGGTAAATTTCCTATCCTATCATTTTATTCATCATAAATTGTCTAGTATTTTCAAGCATCCTGTCCTTATCTATAGAGAGAATCAATGTGTTGAGTTTTGGAATCGAATTCTCTATTTTGATAATATTATATGTCAATATAATTTTTTATAAGCTCTGAGGAAATTTAGGATGAACATGATCGATGTGAAAGTCATTAGTGGATTAAAAACCATGATGTCCAAACACTAAATTTAACAAATAAACTTGAATACACCCCTCTCAATAATTTCATGAGTTGATTTCCATGGAGAAAATGTATATATATATTTATATCCTTCTACTAATAATGATGAAATTTATTTTAAAAAATGTAATATAAATCAATGACCTTATATAGTTTTTAAATCCCACTAGTGACGTATTATATAATGAGGAATTATGAAATCTAGTGCATCATAAAAGTGTTTTGGGTAGAGTAATAGATTCTCCTCACATTCCTCCATAGATGGATTTCTAGGAAAAAGTATCCCTAGAAAATTGAATTTTCACTCTTGAAATCATATATAAAAAATTCATGTACTACTTCTGGAATTCTGTGTTTATGAGGATATTTAATTTCTATAAAATGTATTAAAATTAATATTCCTAGGTCAAGTTATTTTCTATTTTCAAAATCAAAATTAAATGAATTTTTAATTACATTATGTTGATTACCAAAATTTTATGTAAAAAAATGTATATATTAGTCTTCTACTATTTGATAAAATAATAATATCCCTCTCAAATATGATTCATATTTTCTTATTGTGTTTGTATTCTAGTGTAAAAGATCATTATTTCCACTATCATAACCTTGAAGAGTGTCTGGTAAATTACAAAAAACAATTTTAGGAAGGTTGGTACTTCCAATAACATTAACTCACATTTCATTTATTTTCATAGAGGACAACCCAATCTTAAAATCTAGGATATATATTCCCTCAACATGTTCATCCATGTAACATCAAGTATATCAATACATACACCAATTTATGTGTACATGGGTAAGTTAACATTAATTCTTCATAAGAACTCCTTCAAAAAAGTGAATGTTATAATGAGGTTTAGGGAAACACATAGTTATATGGTTTTTTTCATAATCAATTTATAGAATTAAATGTCTTAATTAATAATTCCTTTTATGGAATTTTATATTTAGGTATAAATATTCCATATTTTATCTTTTAAATTAATTTTAATATTATATAAATTTTATATTACTGAATAACCAAGTCATGATAAAAATGAATACATATAATAGAATAATTTTATCTATAATTCATTCTAGATGATTAATTTATTTTATTCTAGATGCCATGAAGTGACTTATCTCCACTATCTGTAATATAGTACCTCATTCTTTTTATATTTAAATATCACATCTAATTAGATAAATATTATTTACATAAGATAATGATCCATGTTATAAACACATAGTCATGTGATTTTGGAATCAGGCATACATAACCAACTTGTTCATATGTGAACTAAAAAATCCCCCACATACTTAATAATAACAATAACCCTTATAATATATATTATACATAATACCATTCATCATAATATGGGAAAATGAAACATAAAAAGGGGGAGAACTAATCCTTAGTAATGGCAGAAAAGGGAGATATATGTTAGCCCACAAGAATAGCTTTATCATAAGGGTCGGGTAACATTATTTTAACATTTTAAATCAATTCCTTGAATTTCATTGATCATAAAATTCATTCACGTCCTGAATCATGGAATTTTGAAATACATGAATCATAATGGATTTAAAGTGCATGATCCATGAGATAATAACATTAGAATAATACATAAGAATTTAGATTTTAGACAAAAATAGATAGTATTATGGAATTGATACACACCAATAGATTCAAAAATGTTATGGTTGGGATAATAACCCATGTACCTTATTTGTATATTGTATTATATGATGTGTACCATATTTAGAGATTTGGATTACCACTTGTTTACCCTTTTGTCTCATAGAAAAATAATAATTAACCAATGAATTGGAGGGAGATATAGGTCCAATTTATATGGCAATGAAAATAAATATTATGTGTTCCATAATTTCATAAAATAGTCTTGGAATCATAACACGATAATGGAAATGGTTTTCAAAAATATTTCATCATAGTTTATGTTGTGGAAAAGAAATCAGATTTATTATATGAATTTTCATCATAAACATAAACAATATAGAGAAATAATGATGATGATATTATTGGATCATACCCCCAATAAGTTTTAGGTAACATCAATGGATGTAATCATATAAGGAATATGATTTTGAATGATCAAATAGAACATTTCATGAGAATAATAACTTTTCCATTTCGAAATCACTTCTTTAAAATCAAACAAATCTAAAAATTTTATAAATTTATTTTATTTTCAATTAAACATGGATACATTTAATGTAATCATATAATCAATGAGTTTTCATGATGGTAAAAAATTTTGTTCATACCCACTAATTTAGAAGAAAACACTTCTTTTACCCATTTCTAACAAAACCTAAAGTACCCTGTTCAGAAATAAAGAAAAATATTATTCTTTCACAGTTTATAAAAATTAAAAAAAAATTATGTATGAATTTAAAAAATAATTGTAAAATATTAAAAAACATCCTTTATACATTTTTTGAAAACCACTATAATGACTAAATGGGTTATTCATCAGAAGAGAGAAATATAGAATATTTTCTATAAAAACTTTTTTTCACTCACTTG
This sequence comes from Viscum album, assembly GCA_963277665.1. Taxonomy (NCBI): domain Eukaryota; kingdom Viridiplantae; phylum Streptophyta; class Magnoliopsida; order Santalales; family Viscaceae; genus Viscum; species Viscum album. The sequence goes on along the minus strand of OY728121.1, from coordinate 895,105,134 downwards.
AGAACATATGGTTGTGAAAATTAAATGAACAAATGTATTTTTATGATTAAATTTTGAATAATAAAATTCATTAGTAACATGATAGTCATATCATAATATTTCATCATTATAATATTTATCATAAATAATCACTATTAACAATGAGACTTTAATAAAAACTTGTTACCACTTTGGTATCTCTTGAATCATATGTCCCATGAATGAAAAAAATCATCGTAGATATGTTAATACCTATAATTATCATAAAAGGAATAAAAAAATAAATCTAATTATAGAATATACACCACACAAAATAAAAAATTTGTGTATATGGAAAGATTCCCTTAGGGAAAAAACTGAGACAATAATCACATACCTTTAGTTAGATTAACATAAAAAGTGTTCTAACCATATGTATAATGAATATAAATTATTTAAAATAGAATAAAATAACCACATAAATTATTAGTATATAAAATAAATTAAATATATAATTATAATTATGAAATTCCATAATGGTGGATATTGAAAATTAATTACATTGTTCATGGAGATATTATGTTGTACGTATGCATTAATGCAATTTAAATTTTTTGACAGGTGTAAAAAATATAGGTATGTAATAATCCACCTTTCATGAATCATTATTATATAATATAAATAATTTGTTTTAATTTTTTACATCATCCTTTCCATCCATGTAAAAAAGTAATGAGAAAATAATATCATTATTTCATGGAGGCGGTAGTCCACACATACACACGTGGGATATTGTGTTTTTTCCTCAGTTTGGAAGATAAAAATATAGATATTATATTATAATTTATAAGGAATAATTATTTCATATATATCATATATAACCATTAATCAAATCACAATAACAATCCATTAAATATGGGTGATGGAAAATTAATTGCACTACTACATAGAGATGATATGTAAGACATACACATGAATAATTCTTTAACATCACATTTCATTGAATGAAGAGAGATAATAGTAGAATAATAATTAAAATAACATTTAAAAATATTTATTAAACAATTTTTGATATTTTATTATAAATATCATATATTTATAGTGTGTTTAAGAAAAATTAAATTAAAATATTTTGTGTAAGACAATTACCTCCCATTAAGATACTTCTAATAAATAATTTTTTAATGAACCCAGGGTTTCTGTTTTAGGGAAATAAGCACCAAAAAACATGTAAAATGGCATTGAAATTATAATTTTTTTAGGGAATGATTGATATAATTTTCTCATTGGGGTGTGAAGAATAGATATAATGGGTGTTATTTTATAAAGAAGGGGGATGTTACACACGAAATTTCTTAAAATATTAAATTATGATAAATAAATTATCACTCCAAATGATTTTTAATGCCCAATAACTAGATGGGGGACAATCCTATAGGATTTATATTATTCCTTATGTCCTATTTTAATATTTATATTATTTATCTGTTATTTAATAAGATAATTCATTGAAAATATATCATTATTGTCATTTTTCAAACTATTTATTTAATTTGACATTAATTACTTACAAATAAGGTTGGAATTATAATATAATTCTTTACCAAAAATATTAATATGTAACATTCATCTAAATAAATTTTGAATCACATTTAATCATTGAAATTTTATTATATTAAATATTTTTAATATCCTTTATTATATTTTTTTATTTATTAGAGAAACATTTCATCATTTCTTTATAAGTGTATATAGTTATTAAATAATTAATGTACGTGCATAAAATGAGAGAAAATTTTATATATTGAAAAATATTGTTTATAATACATAAACTAGTGTAATGGTTATCAAATTACATGGAAAATATAATATTAATTTGAATGTGTTATGTATAAATTTCATTCAAATCAATTACCAATAGTGATAAGTTAATTTTTTTATGATAATAATTTGTGATGAAGAAAAGAATAGTTTTTAAAAAAACGCCTTTATTTACAAATAATTTGTATTTTTATTTTTAATTAATTGATAACCATTAAATTAATTTTATATATGTTTTTCATATATTTTAATTAACTAGATATTATTTTTCATATTTTTTATCCAATTTTTATAGATAAAATATAATTATATTTTTTAAATAATATATAGCAATTCATTTAGAGTTGTTATTATGTGAAACACAAGTTATCAGAGAAGTAAATATATTGAGAACAACTATATAAATAAATATTAGGGTGTTACATTCTAGCACCCTAAAAATTTATTCCCCCATAAAATTTCACACATTGATAAAGAAAAATAAGGATATATCTATTTTCTTATATTACATGGTTCCAACATTGCTTTCTCAAATTGGATGTTTTGATAGAAAACTATTACCAATTGAGAGATTTGTTTTGTATACCTCTATCTTTACGATCTATAATATCCTTCAAATGTTATACCTAAAATAGAACATACTCTAGTGGTATGACATCTACGATTATTATAGGATTTGTTATTTATTTTCATAGGATAGATACATGGAAATCATAGAGAACATGAGAGAGTTTTAGTGGAAGTTCCAAATGATAAGATACTATATTGACACAATAATGCATTCCAAAAGGTCTGATATACCTAGGGAATATCATTCCCTTATTCTAAAATTTCATCACTATCATTTTAGGAATGTCTTTTCACCCACATAAAACTCAAAATATTCCCAATAATTATCTGCATAACTATTTGGTAAACTCAGAAAAGACCATATATGATGTTGACTGGATCTAGAAAGTACTACAATATCTTTAGATAGGTTGGATCTCAATATCTTTCTTTCTCTGACTAAATTCCAATAAATTGGAAATCTTAACATTCTAACATTGATAACTTCATAAGTATCCATTTTATTGATAGAGTGAAAGCTATAATTGTATAATAATTGCCACCAAATGATGGTGTTGATATCAACAAAACATTGAATTCCATAGAGAATTTTGTCAAAATGAATTCAAGAGTTTTAATAGTTCTATAATATGAACTATATTTATAGGTATGATAAGCTATACTCAAAATCATTTTTTACCCATAGCCTACAAAAGAGTTATCTATAACATCAAGGAAAGAATTAAATCAAAATCAGATATAATGGGATGTTTTACTCTATTAAACCTCATAAATTCCTCTATTTATATTTTATTATTATAGTCTATATTGAATTCTTCTCTAATTAAAATAATATGTTCTTTATTTTTTAAGGTGATAGACTACAACCCATATGGAATTGTTCCATTTAGCTAGTTTTTGGAGTCCAATGAAAAATTCCTAAGGTATGTTTTCCAACATCCATACTAGTATGAGTTATGGTTTTAAAAATCCCCTTAGTCTGTTTTCACTCATCCATAATTTATTAGAAACCATTAATTGTGATACAAGCTATGTAATATCTCTTGTCAAACTATATCACTATAAATACCATTTAAAATCTTTGTATATCATTATAATTTTATTATTAATAGAAAATAATTAAATAAGAGCTTAATAGAGTAGATCACTCTTCAAAATTAGTATATAGGCGACATAAACATGATTCTTGAACCTTATACCTCCATTACAATAAATTTATAACTTATGAAAATTTCTCACCTTATTTAATAGATCTACATCTTCCTTCAACACCTCCTTAATCCATACATTTATAGATCATTGAAGACTCATTTGATCATGATAAAATTTACACCTGTATTCAATATTTCTTTCTGAATACATTAAAAATATTAAAATATTATATCTTTTTTGGTCCTCATCATAGATAATAAAACATGATTATTTCATCCTAAAGCATTTACCATCATATTTTATTTTCTATAGTGGAAATATAATGAGTAGTCATAACAATTAATCATCTCTAAGAATCTTCTATGGAATATATTCGTCTATTTTTGAGTTAATATATATTTAAAATTTTGTTATATATATATATATCTCACTCTTTTTCAATAAAATATAATGCCTCTATATATGTAATGAAAAAATTACAACAACTAACACTAAATCATGATTTGGGTAATTTTTTTTCTTGAACCATGAATTTCTCTTATGCGTAATTTATAACGATTTCATTTTACACAAGGAGACATCAAAATACCTTCATTAATGTATCATTAAAGATTAAAAAACCATATCCACTACAGGGTAATGTAAGAATAGGTGTACTAACATTCTTTTTCTTCAGTTCCTTAATATATTCCTCATATTTATATATCCAAAGCATCATGGATTTATTCCATGATAACATGGTTATTTTATTATTAAACCTTGATATTTTTCTAAAACCTATTAGTAATATGCATAAAAACATGATAATATTAATCTCTATAATTGTGGTTGGTGTGAGATAATGTTCAAAATATTTTTTCTCTTTTGGATCAACAAATATTGCCTCACTAGAGATTATATTACCAAAAAAAGAAATATTATATAGCCAAAATTCACAAGTTAAATTTTTTTATTATAGATTCAACTTCATTATATTATTTAATTAAATCCTCAAGTAATCTTCATGCTATTAATTTTTCTTGAACATAAAAGAATATGATCTATGTAGTCTACAAAGAATTGATCATGGGAATATCAAAATAATCTCTTCTTTTAAATCTTGGAAGATTGTTGGGGAATTAGAAGGGTCAAATGGAGTTACTATATATTTATAGTTATCATACCTTATTTAGAATTTTATCTTTGGTATATCCTCTGTATTGTCCCTGCATTGATTATTTATATACTGAAGGGAAATCTTGTAAAAGTAATGAACTCTTAATATTTGTGAAAATAACTCATCAATATGGGGTAGAGGATACATAATCTTGATATTGACCTTACTATGTTCCTCATATTCAATGCAGAGCTTTACAGATCCATCTTTATTATTAGTAAAAATAATTTTTAACCCCATTGTGACATAGTTGAAAAAATGAATCCCTTTTTCAAAATTATCCTAGAATTTATTTTTCAATTAATGAAACTAAATCTTGGACATTCTATAACTAGTTTTGAACTAATAGTATAGGAATGAATAAGTTATACTGAAAAATAAAATAAAATATATTGAGGAAAACTAAGAAACTCTTCTGGAATGACAATAAAAACAAATATATAATAGCTATATCGTTGATGTTGAGTTTTCCCCAACCATATGAGATAAACACCACTTTTGTAAAGGAATAAAGTCCAATATAATTGATGTAATTTAAATTAGATGTTTGTATTTATTTTCACACTGATATATGTTCATATTTTGGTTTAACATATAAAATGAAACTTACCTTCCATGGATATTGATGTGGTACTTATATAATGAAAAAAAGTCATGCTAAAAATATCATTCAACTCTACTAGTGGGAGGATAAAAATATTTGAAATAAGAACAATCTCAAAAACATTAAATAGGGATGAATAATATACATGATAAGATATCATTATAAAACTAGAGGGTTTATCTTATAATTAAAAATCAAATCATTGAGGTTGTACGGTAATACCAATATAAACTCCATATAAATAAAATAGTTTGTATATACAAAATCGAATAAGACATTATCAATTCTAGAGTAGATGATAATTGTACCTTTCAACATATCTTCATTAAAAAATTCATATGAAATAGTAATCACCTGAGATCTCCCATGTTCTTTAGTATTTATTGGATATTTATGATTATCATCATCATTTACCTTTGGATTTGAGAAGTGGATATCAAAATTCACATAATCTAGTCATTTGAAAACATTTAGTGTGGTTAGTGATTTTTGGGTATTTTTCACTTAATTTGAATCATTATATATATTATTCACATTACTTGGGAATTAAGTCACTCAATGTCCTTCATTTCCATACATAAAACATATATTATTCCATTTATGAAAATCTCCTCCATTTTTCATTGAACAATTTGTGCATAAAATAAGACTCATCATATTATCTCAATGGTTTTTATAATATCAATTGTCATCCATATTTCTTTTCATATCGAACCCATGAGATTGATGGGTTACTCTAATAACCATTTACACCTTGATATGACATCAAATTATTTCTTAATTTCCACTAAATACCCTTATGGGAAACACCCTTTGAAGACTAGTATTTAAGTTATTTATGAATCGATTAACCAATATTTTAGGTTGAATGATAATTATAGGATCTTACATCACATGTCTTGGAAATATTTCCCAGTAGGTACAAATGGATTCATCACAACTGTGCTTTAAAATATGTAATTAATTTACCTTTTCTGATTTTGGAATATGAACATTGTACTTATTTAGATATTATATCTTCATGTAATACCACTAATTGGAATCAATATCATATTTTTCTCTCATGTTCATGATAATATTTAATCATTGATATGATTAACTTTATAAAAGATAAACCACCATAAGAAATTTTTCATGATCTGAACCCATAAGAATTACAAATATATTTTCAACTATATAGATCCATTTATCATTAATTATTGGATAAACAAACCATAAAAATAAATGTTTATTTTCCCTCATGAGGTAATAAATAAAATGTTGTTCCCTGTTTTTCTCATTTGGAATCTCATTGATATTCATAGATTGAGATAGATGTGTAAAAATAGAAAGGTTATTTTAAACTCTATATCCCATAACAGTTTTCTTACCACAAGGAAAATCATTTAATTTTTCATTGACTTTATAATTAACATGATTCTTTTAGGTTCTATAATTTGACTACAACCCAAAAGAATATTGTGATAAACATTATTAATCGTTTGAATCCACATAATCATGAGAAATCATTTATAATATATCTTAATTGTAACATAATATGTTTAACCTAAGAAAAATGAGGTTTATACTAGGTCACTTGTGATCATTACCAAAATGTAAAGATTTAATCATATACTTTTAATTATACATATTATTCTCACAAAATATTTCACATCATAGTTTTAAAAGATAACTAATCCTTTATATAATACCTACTATTGAGACCCATTATTTTCTTAAATTTTATATGAATATTCCATAAATAACATGATGATCCAATCTAGAATTGTATAGGTCAAGTTTCTTTGGAAAAATTTATACACTAAAAATTATTCATAATTGAACTAAATCAACTAAAACATAGTTCTTCATAACTAGAACAATTATTTGAAATATTTTATATAGAACCTTTCTTTATAACTAAGAAAATTAAATCATAAGAATGTGTCAGTACTAATTCCTTGGCAGGGTAATCTTGGGAGATTTATATGATCTCATAAGATAAAATGGAAAATAATTGTACAAGAAAATGAGTTTAACATTTGAAATTCATTCCCTTCACATCATATAACCTGCTAGAGAGTCCTGGAAATATGCATGATAGTTCATAAGAATTGAATCATAGAGGAATCAAAGAATATGATCCCTCATAGAATAATATTTCAATAAGGCATGAAATTATGACATACACATATGAAGATAAATTCATATGTCAGGTCTAACCACCATGGAATCTATAGCATGTTAGGCATGGGCTAACCTGCTGTGTGCCTACTTTGGGCTAGGTATGACCTCATATGTACCCTTTTTTGTGATTCCTATTACCTCCTACATACCCTTTTAGCTCAAATAATCTTAATAATTACCTAATGATTATGAAGTTTATATAGTTACAACCCATAACAAAATTAAAATCATATATATTTGTGTCACAACTTCATAAACCAATATTCATCTCAGGAACCATGAAAGGAAATTGGTTTCATAAACAATTTTTTATAACATAACCAATATAAATGAAACATATTTCATTAATATATTGAAATCATAATCATAAAAAATTTAGATATTGATCATGTTTGGAATCCTTATTTCAAAACCGTATTAAGGACTATGTATCCTCAATGGAATTGATCTTATATGGAAAATGAATTTGATGGATCACTTGGAACATTTGTTGAAAAAATTACCTTTTCATTTTTAAATCAATTAAATAAAATCTAAAAATACCCAAAATATTATAGAAACAATTTTCTATTAAAATAATCATAGAAACATTCAATGGATGATTCAAGTCATTGACCCATCATTATGGTGGTAAATTATATTCATGTTGTTTTTGTTAATTGAAAACATTTGTTTTGTAGTATTTTAGAAAAACATAATCATCGTATTTAGGAAATAGTTAGAAGATTACTTTTGGACCATTTGTAAAAAGTAAAACGTGGGTAATAATTTTTTTTAAAAATTAATAATATAATATTAAAAACCATATTTAAAACATTTCTATAAAACAAAAATATGGGAGAAAATGAATCTTTTATTGAAGAGTGAAATAGTGACTATTTTCCCTAAAAACTTAGGTTTTATCTCTTGAGAACATAAGTTGAGGAAAATAAAATTAAATATTATATTATAATGAAATTACCAGAGTAGAATAAAATTCATAATTTTCATGTGAGGTACCATAATATTTCATTATGAGAAACATAAATTCAAAAAATCTATATACACAATCATATGGTAACATAAAACCCTTACAACATGTTATATTTTTAAACATAAGTCTCATGAAATAAAAATCCTATTATGGATATATAAATAAAAACAATTTTCCTTAAAATCATCATAAAACTTATTCATGGGAAGTATATACACCTCAAAAATGAAATAAGTGGTGTATAAGGCATATGACCAAAAGAAATAAAAGTGAGGAAAAAATCCATAACCTTGAGTTCCTAATTATTTGAAAACATTTTATCCTCATGTATAATAAATATAGATTTATTATTCTAATAAAAAATAATCACATACATTCTTATTATATGATATATATTCTATAGTGACCCAACCTAGTATATCTCATAACTGATGTATGTTTTCATGTACATTGGATTTATTACAAAGAATCAAGTATATAATGACCGATCATCTTAGTGGACATGGAAAACTAGATACATAAATGTGTCTTCTATTACAAAAAAAATACAAAAATTACAATTTGTTTTCTAATTTCTAAATAATATATTCTATAATAACATCATTCAAACTAGTAAATCTCGATATATCTTTTATAGTATGTTTCTTAGATTCCTGGGTAATGAAATTGAATAAGGGTGAGAAAAAATTCTTAGTAATGAAAAAATGTAGTAGAATCAATAATGAATCAATCAGAATAGAAAATATGTCAAGGTAATAAATGGAAACCCACTACATTGAAATAACTATATAAGGAAAAATAACTATAGAATGTTAAGAAACTGAAACACATTATATTTAATAAGTAAAATGAAAATTAAATTTATCTCGATATATATCGAATCAAAATCTCATTGATGAATAAAATATAAAACTAAATGAAGGGAAATGTTTAATTTTTGGACACCATGTTTCCTTGGTACATGGGACCATTACCATCAATAGATAGTTCCACTATTCTAATTTTCACAAATAATTTTTCCCATAAGAGTGTCAATGCATTGAGGGGATATCATTAACCTATTACATACCCACAAGGACTACCTTAAATGGCCCCAACCTATGTATTTCATGTCCAAATCATTCCTCACATCGAATAAACTATATGCCTTACCAAATATCTCAATTGAATTAAGTATATAGATTTATCAATACCTACCCAAATAATTAAATAACTATCAATGTATACCTCGTATGTAAATTAATATATGGTCTATGGAATTGTAATATCCATGTTAAATGAAATGAATAATTTAGGAACAATTCAATGATTAGTTATCAAAGGAAATTGAATATTTCATGGGGAAAGAAAAATAAATCAAGTTATTGTGAATAATATCCTTGGAAAAAAATATGAAACAATCCATAAAAAAGTTAATTATGTTTTCAAAACAACATATCCAAAGTGGAGTAAAAATAAGTGTTGTTCTCATGGATGAATAGAAATGCTATAAAACAATCTTCTACAAATATTCATGGGGAAAATATCCTTTTATTATGAAAACCATTTTCAAAACCTTATCATTGATTTTTTAAAAATATTTTCTTTAAAAAGAAATCATTTAAAAATAAAAAGGACATTTCTTGGAAATGGACATGGGTAAATACATGAAAGCAGTATGAGTTAAAAGGAACATTCTTTTTTTATAGTTAAGAGATAGAAACATTCTCTATCAAGAAAGAAACATTAAGATTCCTTTGAAAAAATTTGTAAAAGGAAAATAGGTTAAATGTTTCATTACCAAATAATTTTAAAATAATTTATTAAAATATTTCAAGAAAACATAATTTTTAAATAAAAACACATTCTCCGACTAAACGGAGAAATAAAACCAATTTTTCTAAATTTTTTTCTAAAACCTATTAATTAACAATTATTATAAAATTAGAATTAACACATGAAAATGTTTAGGAATAACCAAATAATAATGAAATCTTTTATTGAACAATGGTTATATAATTTCCTATAATGGATAATCCATTGAAAGATCATTAGAATTAGTCTTTAGGAAAATAATCATTAAACATCCCTAAGTGTCTCATACCCCTTGAAAAATTTTCAATTATAAGGCTCATGAAGGAATCATATTAAAATAATCTTATAATATCATGACTAAAATGGATTCATGATATAACATCTCAATTTCAACATATACATCATATAAAAGAAACACGGTGCATAACAACAATTATGTCTAAATAGAGTGTAAATTTTGGTGAAAATCTGTTACATATGAATCAAAACACTGAAAAGTAATAATAATCAAATGAAACATCTAAATATAATGAATATTAAAGACTTATTGATATTATATATCATATGTATGCATTAACTCTACCTTCATTTCATTATTACGTTTTAAAAGAATAAAAATTAAATCATATGTATATAAATGTATAGTAAATTACAATACACTATTTAAATAATATATTCCGTATATTTTTATTTCATGACCCATCCCAGAGAGGCCCATGCCGTGACTACACCATGACCACCTCCAATAGGTCATGTGCTACTAACTAGAAACTTGTAGACATATTCCTCAATTGGGAGGCATTTTCCAAAGTACCTATACACATTCACACATCCCCAAGACACATAATGATGAAATGTAAAAACCAAAAATTAAAAAATGCATACATACAAGTATGAATCCAAAAATAGAGTGATGTAGTAAAATTAAATGAAAGTATACTAGGACAAACATAATCCCACCATAAAGAGTCTTTAACTCATGTCCAACCAAAATGTAATGGTACTAGGACTTCTATATAAATTCCATGGGAACACAACTTTGTCAATTTGGCCTCACTAAGCACTGTCTGGTCCTTGTTCACCTAGGTATCCATCAATGGAAAGATCATCTGTACAAGACAAAAAACATGTCAACATAGCCAGTGCAATGGTGTGTATAAAAATACACAGTAGGGAACATTAAAATACAAAAACATATAAAAATGGAAATACATTAATATTTAAATAGGTTTAGGTATTAAATGTATAAAAGAGACATGTATTACATAAAATGAACCCAAATATTCCCAAGAGTGACTCCATGCCATCAGGTAGTTATAACCTACTTCCATCCAAGATATTCTACTCGAAGCACACTCATTTCCGGAGAACTCACTTCCCAATCCATGATATCATAAGAGACACTCAATTAAGATGTTTAACTCATTAGGGCCCCATCTAAAGATAATGCATTGGTCAAGGAAGGTTGTGATACACAGAGAGGGTTTTATTCTAGGAACTGGCTGAGGGACACCAAAAATCACCCCTAGAACATATTAGGGGATACCATTGACACATTCTGGATCATCTAGCTATGTAGGGGAACATTCCTAGATTCACTGGGGGATACCACAAACCCTATTGATGTGGCATACTAGTTATAGGATATACACCATAAACAAGGGGGATACATGATTCCCAAAACACCACTATAGGTGATATAGGATCAATCATGAGTCTCATGGAGTGATACTATAATATATCTAATATTCTAACTCTAGAGTGGATTATAATCCAATTATGTGGATTTAATGACGTATAAAAACCTAAAGTAAATGAAAAAGGGAAAACAATAAACTTTTACTGGTCCAAACTAAATACTCTCCAACTGTTTCAGAATGACCGCCTCAATGTTAGGGTCACAATTTCAAATATGGAACGTCGATTGAACACACCATTTTAGAGTTATGCTTGTTTTGGTGAAATCGCCCGAAATCCATCTAGGGTATGTGGACCTACCACTGTGGAAGGTATACCTATGACTGTGGTATGTACACCTACCACCATAGTGGATTATGTGGTTAACTCCATGAGTTCCATCTTTATGGTCACTACACCCATGACTGACTGTCTTGGTGGATCCTCATGGTAAGTGCACCTGTGACAGCACTAGTTATCGCAACCCCATGGTCTATGGTCACAGCCAAACACAACTAGGCTCCAATCTTGTTGCCCTGGATTTGATATGGATGCATCTAGTACCATCATCAATACCCAATACACCTGCCCCACCTGACCCATCCACCAGATCAAGACCACTATCTCAACCCGCTCAGTTTGATCCACCGTTCCCCATCCCCCATAGCATCCATCACCACTACTTCCACATCCGATGCCGCATCCCTCTGTCATCACCATGTCACTGGTCACTTCTGCATGGATGCACTCTGATGTCACCTGCCATTGACCTCCAACTTTCACAACTATACTAGTGGTCCCTTCCATGGACCACCATGCCTCCTTCATTGCCTATAATACCAAATGGACAATGATCTGAGCTCCTTGGGTCCGCATCTACACAGATCCGGCCTCGATGTTAAATTTTCCTTGAATAAAGGGGAATAATCATGTTCAAAACCTCCCAACAATTTCAACCCTAGATCTGTAGGGTTTAATGGTAAAAAACTAGAAGAACAGTGGGATAAAAGAACAATGACTAATGTTTATCATCATTGATCAGGAATTCTTGGAAAACATTCATGAATAGTTGATTTGGTGTTATAAAATGATAATAAATCAACCCCAATAAACTCACAAAAAAAAACACAATCCCACAAATACAATTGATAAATAAACAAATCTATTCCTTTATTAGTGTATGTTCATTATAGGAATAAATAATGGGAGAATTTAACAAATAAATCATTTTTTCATACCTCAAGTTGGATTGATTTTTGACATAGAACATAGTGTCATTGTAATAAATGGAAATATCAGTCAAATATGAGGTATGTTGATCATCGATCTATGATCTATCATCTTCCAAAAGATATGATTATCTAAATTTATCTCTTGTGGTCCTCCGATGTCTCGAGGGTTATGCAGATTACCTTATTATTTTTTTCATAACGAAACATTTAAATAAAAAAGTTGCAGCAGCGAAAAAATAATTTTTTTAAAATTTTATTATTTCTTTTATGTCCCCATAAACGTTTTCCACAAATTACATGCACCTAAACATTTTATATCATTTCTAGGGTGTAGACACTATTGTAAAATAAATTGTGACCTCATATTTTTTATTTAGGAACCCATTTACGTGTTATTCAAATTATTATAGACATCTATGCACACATGAAATTACAATTTTTATTATTTCTATAATATTTATTCAAGAAAAATTTGTCCTCAAAATCTCACACCATCTCAACACCTATCCACAAAACCATTCCATATAATTTTAAAAAATAATACACAGAAAAATCTGAGATATTAAATTTTACACACCTAGGGGATTGAAATCCCAAAATTCCAAAACAAGGGATACTCAAATGGAGGAGGGTACAAGGCATGAATATGATCCTCCCTCTCCCACTTCCTTTCGTGGAGATTTCCATGTAGCCACTAAAAATTCACATAATAAATAGATCTCCCACAATGGATCCTCTTATTCCGATTATTTATATCCACTTGGTACTCAGCAATATTTGTGCCATATCTGATGTCCATCTCACCCAAGATGATGATATGAGATGGGTCATTCATGTACCTCCTCAACTGTGACACATGGATGATGTCATGTGACTGATCTAATGATAGTCGTAGAGCCTAGTGGTTGTCCACCTCACATCTCTACACATTATTTTGGAAAGGGCTGATGAACCACATAGATAGATTTTTTTCCCATCCAAATATCTATAATCTCATTTATGGTGAAACCCTGAGGAACACACGGTATCTTCCTCAAACATAAAAGACCTCCATCACTAGTCAGTATAACACTTCTGATATCTTTGTGTAGTCCTCATCCATTCCTAGGTAATTTCCAACTTCTATAGAGTATGTCACACCAACTCTAGGCCAATGAGTTCTAACTATCATAGGTCAGTACAGCTAAGCAATGACTTGTAGGGTCTCCAATACAATTCCTCGAGTGGTTCCATACAAATTGTAGAATGATAGTTCTTCTTTCAAGAAACTCCAATAGTAGTAGTTGATCCTCCAAAATAAAATCAATTTTTATATACAATAACACATCATATCCTCTAGAACCATTATGGTCTGCTCAATCTGCATGTCCCTCTATGGGTGGAATGCTATGCTCAAGTGTATTAGGGTCCCAAATGCCTCCTACAATCCCTTCCACATCAGGGATGGAAAGAGATAAAAATGATAAAACACAGTCATTGATTGAAATCCATTTATTTAAAATCTATGATACACATAGTGGTATTTGAAGCTCTCTACTGAAATCTACTATCAGATAGAAAGGAAGTGAAATGACTTGGTGAGTCATTCAACAATCACCAAGATGGTATCATGTCCCCTAGATATTTTTGGTAAACCTAACATGATTTCTCTCGACATCCCTTCCCACTTCCATTCTGGATCATTAAGGAGTTAATAAACCCACATAAATATGGTTCATAACATTCACTTGCTGACAAGTTAGTCATTGAGTAACAAACTCTACAAATCCATTCATCATCCATGACCTCCAAAACTGATGTTAGAGGTCCTGGTACATCATTTCAACATCTGGATGTACCAGGAAATGGGATGTGTGAAACTCCCTTAGAACCTCCTCCCACAATGTCACCGGTACTAAAGTACATCCTTGGAAAAAGGACTCTCTCCCCGCATTTTTGATATTCATCAGGACAATGCCCTGGGTATATCTAAACATGTAAGGTATCAAAGTCATTATCCCTATGATATTCTTCCCAGAATCGATGTGTGAGTGGATGGGTGACACCCATCAACTGGAGGTAGGATTCTCCATCCCCATCCATAAAGGATAACTCCAAGAAGGCCAGGTCCTCGGATGCCTCATTCAAAAATTGAAAAATATATCTATATATAAGAGAATATGCCACCTCATTATTTTTCCCAAGAGTATATTTGAGATCCTTCTAAGAGAAGATATATTAGAGACTATGGGGATCATATTAGATAAAAAATCTCTTTCCCATCAGGTAATTTTTCCACATCTTTAATGAGAATACTTCAACTGGTAACTCAAGATCATGGGTCCCAAAATTATGCTCAAGTGATATCAACTTGAACAAACCATAAGATACCACAACATTCCCATGTATCTAGACACAACCATTCCTTGTCCCTGATGTATCGTAGAACAACACTTACATGACACTTTCCTTTGGTAACCTCAATATGGGATCACTCACCATCCTTCACCTCAAATCCTAAAAGAACTACAGGAACCTATCTAGACACATGAAAGGATATTAGTTTAATGTCAATTTTGTTAAGTTTGATTAAACTTTGAATAAGTCAAGTACAATCCTCCAATAGTACCATACCAATCCCAGGAAACTCCACTCCTCGGTAACACTCTTGAGTGGCTCCCAAGAAATTACAACCTCGACCATCACTAGTTCCACTAAAACAACATAATTTGATATGACATGTGCAAAAAATGGGCCTCTTGAAACCAGAAATGGCACTTTGATATCTTCCCACAACATTTATTCTCTCAATGTTTTTTCAAGACCATCCGCATGTGTCTCACGTTCTCCTCTTCAGTTTCCCAATACACTTGTATTTCATCAATGAATACCACCACAAACTAGTCTATGTAAGGCTGAAATATCGGGTTCATAAGTCCCATGAAAAATACAGAGGAATTTTTCATTCCCACTGTATCACCAAGTACTCATTATGGTTTTAATGACATCTAAGAGTCTTCTTCCATATATCATCATCCTGCACTCGTAGATGGTGATAGCCTCATCTTAGTTCAATCTTCAAGAATCATTGAACCCCTTCCAACCAATCTAATAGGTTATCCATCCATGGTAGTGTATACTTTTTCTTCACAGTCTCTTGGTTTTAGCCCCAATAATCTACACATAACCTCAAGATCCTATCCTCCTTCTTCGCAATCATAACAGTGGCTGCCCATGGTGAAACATTGGGTCTCATGATACCCTTCTTCTAAAAGTGCTCTAACCATATCCTCATCTCAAGAATCTCTTTGGGATCCATTCAATATATAGGTGTAGATATTGGTTCCATCTCTGGGAGTAGATAAATGAATAAATCCATATCCCTTTGGGACAGTAAACCTATAAAATCTTTAATAAATACAACTTCATACTCTGCCGCCACTGTAGAAAATTGGGTACTCATATGATCCACTACACCGAGGGTGTGAATATATAACTTATGAGTAATCGATTACACCCTCATATGTGTGAGTATATCTTGTGATTAATTGTGTTTAATTTTCTCTATTATAGGAATTATTTGTTCCAAAACCATATAAACACATCACTCAATGCCTAAGAGAGTCTATATGAGCATGATCTCTGAATAATTAGTCGATACCATGAGTGATGTCATAAGGCCTCGACACTGATACCATGGGATCCCAATAGAAACAATCATCTCTAAGAGACAAGTCCCAATGTCAGATCTAGTGTGTGATCATCGAGACGTCACCAATAGAAGTCTCCAAAAATAAGGGTTGAGTCAATGGTTCAATCAGAATCTCTATGTCTCGAACAATATTTGTGGAAAAAAAAGGAATGAAAAAAACATATGTCTATCAAAACTTAAGCTAAGGTGGAAAAGACACAAATCAAACCTCATATCATCCCAGGATCCCTGAGGTCATAATCCTCCATTACCTACATCTATCCTCATCCACATCCTCTAGATCCATAATCCTATCATCGACCACTTAGCGGTGGTGGTGTTAAAAGGTTGAACCAATGCAAACCTCATGATGACATTCCTACCCCTCTACCTCATCTTCCATCCAGAAGATATCCATGTTATTTTCAAATAACCTTATTCGATTTCCCCTTGATCATCTTCTAATCAGTTGTACGATGGTTCAGGAAATATCATACTAGATGCCCAAACCATCGCATGAGTTACATCGTATGTCATGTGGCTACATTAAGCCACCCTGGGAGCCATGCACCACTGAACCTAAGTCCTAGGATTCCCACCTAAAGAACCTAACCAACTTGGATCCCTATCACTATTGTCGTCTACCTACTATCTAGTTCTCAGCTATCCAGTGACCACTGCTAACTCCCACTACTGGTTTTCTTCCCTTCTTCAAATCTCTCACCTAACATGGAATATTTATGTACCCTAGCTTAGGTATGAAAGATGAGGGAAACCACTGATGCCCTGATGTCTCGATGTAAAACATGGTCGAAGGTATGAACCCAAAGAACTAGTCTTGGAACATATCCAAGAATAGGCTCAAAAAATAGTAAACATCGCTCAATACTCTACCACCTTCATACTTGAATGTTGCAGATGTAAAAGGTCATGTATGCGTATAGATCACAACATGGCCATATAGAACTCCTCTCAAAATAGAAGTTCTAGATATGTATCGGAATGATTTGTATCATCATCAGTCTATGTCACAAATCACCACCATCACAATGAATACACCAAAAGAAGACTCGTAAAAAGGACTACCATCTGGTCAGTAGGTTTCCTCAAAAGGTTGAAAACACGTGTGACTGCCTCTAGCCAATCCTCATCCATATGGGGGTCTTTATCACACCAAAACATGGTAGGTAACTGCCTATGAATCTCTTTCATTTCACTATTCCTATGTACAATATAAATGGTTAGTTCTAGTAGTAGATTAGACTCTATGGGTGATCGTATAGTTGTTAAACCACCCGGAGATTCTATCTCCTATACAATACCCTATACAGATGCCTCTTCAATAAATGGATCATCCTCTTGGGCACACATTAGAATTATATATAACTTTATACTAGGAGGAAAACTAAACTAAAATAAAAATATTTACCATATTCATTATAGTGTATCTATGAAACTAACTCTAGAAGGAAATGGAAGTTACAATCATTCCTATATGATTCATGTTCCATTATATCCCCTATAACCAGTTTTTTCATGTACCAAATTTAACTGTTGTTAATTAGAGTTCAAGGGTATAGATATGTAAACTGCCACACCAACACTGGGGTCCCTATCTTGTAATATAAACTCTAAATGCGTAACATTTTTTCCAAAAATGAACCTCACAGACTCGTGGTTCAAAAATAGATCCCACCACTCTGATAACATTTTGACTCGACCCATCCTAAAGGGGCCCATTATTTGACTACGTCATTCCCACCTCCTATAAGATAGGGGATGGTGTGTAGAACTGAGTAGTCATATCCCAAAAATGGGAGTAATTTTAAAAAGTACCTATACACATGCACACATCTCCAAGACACAAAATGATGAAATGTAAAATCCACTATGTAAATAATTCAAGCATTCAATTAAAATCCCACAATAGTGTTCGACACTAAATGTACTAGAATGTAGTCAGGGAAAAAAAACCCCCCACCAAAATGTGTATGTAACACAAGTCCAACCTAAAATTAAAGGTACTGGGAATACTATCTGAATGTCATAGAAACACACCTCAATCTATCAGGTCCCACAAATAATTGTTTGTCCCTGGTCTTCCTAGGAATTTATCAAACAGTCGATCATCTTCACACCACACAACACATGGGGGAAAATACTGTGTAGGGATGATTATAAAAATAATCATTAGGAAACCATAAAACCTCAAGACATATAATAATGAAAATACAATCATCTCTATATAGGTGTATGTATATAATTTAAAATAGTTACATGTAGTACTTGAAAAGAACCCATATGTACTCATTATATACACCTTTCCATCAAGAGGTCATGAACAACTTATAACCACATGTATGTTCTCAAATCATGCTATTTCTAGTAGAAATAACTACTCGATCCATGATATACTTGAAGAAACTCAATGAAGAGGTCCAACTCATTTAGGACCCATAGAAATAGAGTTCATTGGTCTTGGAAG
Organism: Viscum album; assembly: GCA_963277665.1. Classification (NCBI taxonomy): domain Eukaryota; kingdom Viridiplantae; phylum Streptophyta; class Magnoliopsida; order Santalales; family Viscaceae; genus Viscum; species Viscum album. The sequence continues at coordinate 895,085,876 of OY728121.1, read as the reverse complement.
AATATGATACACATAGAGGGTGTCATGCCTCGAACTAACCAGGGGACACCACATATCACACCTAGAACTTACTAGGGATACCACATACCTAATCTCGATTGACCCCCTACATAGGGGATCATGACTATAATCACTAGGGGATACCAAAAAACCTACTAATACGAACCACTAGATGGATGATCAATAGCCTACTCGAAGGGGTTACATGATTCCACAAACTCCACTAGGACTGATAGAAAATATGACTCCCATTTTGGGGAGGGATACCATATTCTATTTGAGACTCAGCCTCTAGAGGGCATTACAATCCATTGATGTGGTGGTAATGTCTACTAAATCATTGAGGAAAGGAACAATGAAAAACTCTCAGCCTATACTAGTCAAAACCAAAAACACACAACTAGTCCCAAAATGATCATCTCAATTTTAGGGTATTATCACCATATATGGCTCATTGATTGGAAAATCCATTTAAGAGTTATGATAGATTGATTCAAACTGAACGCATGCCTACTTGGGCCTACGGACATACCGCCATGGTTGGTACACCTACCACAGTGGTTAACCACATATGGTCCGACCATAGGGTTACTAGACCCACTCAACCACCATGGTCTACTGTCATGGTTGGTGTACCCGAAATAGCTCGATCTACCATGAATATGTTGTCTAACACATCTTGGATTCACCATGGTAACCCTAGATCCAACTTGGGTTCGGTCTGACCCACTGTCCTGACATGACCTGAGCCATATATCTAACCCGGTCCATTGGCCTAGCCCAATCTGCCTCTTCCCCAACTCCATGTCTGCCACTATGTTCATCGCTGCCACCACCATGTCCTACACTACATCCTACCACTATGTCCCGATGTTGTTGATGCGTCCTGCTGCCTTCACCACATCACCAGTCGATTCCTCCTTCACGTGCTATGCTGACACATGCCACCACTATTGGCCTCCACTGACTACTGGCCGGTGTTGTCACTCTGGTTTTCCCATCCCCAAACAACTGCACCTCCTTTGATGACTAGAAAACCAAACGGGTACAAATCAATTCTCATTAGTACTTTATCTAAATAGATCCTTCCTTGGATGTCAATTCACATTGAATGAGGGGGTCCTCTATTGTTCAAAACCACATGGAAATGTTGATATATGGAATGCAAGGTTCAAACAATGAAAAACTTGAATAACATAGGGGGAAATTCACAACAATTAAGTTTATAAATGTTGTCCAATAATTCTTGGAAATCATTTAATAACATGAGATTTGGAATTAGAAAACCAAATTAAATCATTCCCAATAAACCCACAACAAATCCCATCCCTCAAATACAGTCAATTTGTTGGATAATCTATTTAAAGATTAGTTAGCGTTCGACATAGAAATCAAGAATGGGGAAATTTAACCAATAAATCATATTCCCTACAATGATTTAGATCAATCATTGATAAATAATTATGCATAGTTTTCATCACTATCAAGGTTCATCGATACTAATTCTTTTGTTCCCCCAAAATAATGGTGGCCATCAATTAAGGAATACTTGATATTGGATGAGATCCAGATATTAGATTAATTGATAACTAAACCTAATGGTTTGGAGGAATATGAAGAAAGTTATCTTGGAACGTATTACTGTAGTCTCTAAAAATGTTATTGTCTACGTGAATGATCCCCTTCCTTTTAGAAATAAAATTTTCTAGATATTCATCTTAATAAAGAAATAATTTCCCTAATTGAAGCGATAATTGTTATGAAAAAACATCCTCCTCCATACAATATTATAGAATTGGGGGAAGCCTTTGAATGTGGCGACTGATCATCAATTACTGAAAGTTGATGCTATATTTCTATAAAGATAGATGATCTATGAACAAAAATACACCAAGGGGTGTAATATGAGATTTTATGGAAGGTTTAATACACAAAAATTGATTGGGTAGGTGTTTTATACATTATATACAGTAATTTCGTCTTCTATATTCTCAAATATAACTCAAGATTCATATTTTTTTGGTGGGTTTTGAATAGTTATACTAAATATTCAAAATATGAATGATTTCATAGAACCAAAATCAAATAGTATTTTCCTCATTTTATTTAATGAATAATCATTGTAAATATCACCATATCTTAGTCGAGATCCACAATAGTAGTAGTGATAGCATATACCATTCATTTCTCCCTTGGTGGTTGTGGTTGTCAATTTTATTTGAAAACTATTGGTTTATGGGATTGGATCACTAAATTCACAAGATATTTGAAATTGAAACATGAAACTACAAGATGATTTTTAATGAAAATTCCATTAATCATCCAAATTAGTGGGTTTGTTAAAATTCCAATGGGAATAATTATATCAATCCCCCTCTATTGGACATTTGAAGCATTGCCTATTTCCCTTAATATAATTATATAATTGCATCTTAATTATTTTTAACATGTGGGATGTTGGGTTTTATTTCCATCATGAGATATATCTATTTATCAACCCATATAAAACACTATTTTTAAATTTTTATCACTGATCTCTATACTTGTGAGAGTATCCAATATCCAAATCACCTTTAATAGAACATCATAAAATATCTTCATAGTAGTGAAAATGTTGAATAGGCATCGGTTTTCATAAAATAATAATTAAACCATGAAAGAAGTGATCCAACATGATTTCATTGTTCATTAAAAAACCATAGGAGTATCATTATAGACATATAAGTTTTTCCTTGTATACCACTATAGATTCATCACCTTTTTACATCAAACTGAGGAACTACATATCTGTTTTATGACTGATAGTTTAAGGAAAATACTTATTAATAAATATAACCTTGAATACTTCAGAATATATAGAATCAATTTTTTCTAATAATTTTATTTTTTGACCAGTGTTTACAACTAATAAACATCCTCATAAAAATGATAGACATTTAGAACTACATTCCCTTCTTTTGAGAATTGATAGACAACTAATATCATCTCAATAGAGTTAATCCATTATTTTGTGATATGGGAATAAAATTTACACTAAAGATAGGAACCATTTTTAAAATATAGGATTCGACCATAACATGAAATTTAATAGGAAAAAGCTGTATTTTTAAACTATTCAAGATATTATTCATAACTTGAGCTAGTCAAGTATGTATTTTAATGATTTTTGGGGATCCTATTCCTATCATCAATGGAATATCATTAGGAAAAGAACCAAAGTTCCCATCACATTGATTATTGTAACATGTTCCCCTATTTACCACCATTAAATAAGATAACTAAATAGAACATAATTTGAGGGCTTCAATACTTAGATAACGAGTATATAAAAAGAAAATATGAGTATTTAAGTGATTATATATAAATGAAAATTATATCCAATCTTATGAGTCCCTGTGTTTCAATATAGGTTTTCAATGATGAAAGAATTATACATTGGGCTTCAACTATATTTTTATATAAATAATACCATAACATAACTACATAATTCTATGATACCATCTATATAAAACAATTCATTTTACACATATTTTAACATTATTTTTAGCATAATTATACATAGAAGGAAAACTATGGATTGAAAATTATAATTACATTTGAAGACAGGGTTCATAAAAATTATACATGAAACTGGAATAAATAATCATTTTATTAATCTCCAAAATGAGATCATGGAACCCTTGGAGCTACTACAACAACATATGATAACCTGGGAAATACATAAAAAAATGGATGAGATAAGAAGCCCGGTAAGGGAATGAACATGAGATTAATTTATTAAAAATGAGATATATGAAAAAATAAGATAATATAAATGTATTGTAACATAATTAAATATAAAAAATAATAACATATATAACATGGAATTATATGATAATAGAAATATTATAATTCAGAAGAAACATATAACATGACATAAATGTGAGTCAAGCCTAACTTCAATTAATATATCACACGGTGGAAGAATCCCCATAATGGATTAGGTTTACTCCATAATCTCATACTTGACGTATCCTGAGACTGAAAATTACACAATGAAATTTAGCACTATCTAGGTGAACCTATCATAACATTCTCATGCATATGTATTCCACATAAACAATCTAACATAAATAATACACATCATGGTTACCCATGGAATGAAATGTGTATTGTAATCATGTAATAAAGAATGATAAAGGCATGTATAACAATGTAATCCATGATGAACAATTTAAATAATTAATTTTCATTCATAAAAGAAAAAAATAAAAAAATAATCAATATTTATGTCCCACTGAATTGAAATTATAAAGAGAGTAGTTATGTTACATTTAGAAATGTCCCATTTAAGTATAGTTTTAGGAAAAATCTGAAAGAGTATTTTATGAGGATAAATGAATAATCGTTTTTATAAAACATTAAATTAAATAAAATTGTTTTTTATATTTAAATTAGATATTTTAGATAAATATTGTTTTCTTAGAAATTTTATCAACTATACATGAAAATGGGCATGAAATAAAGATGTTCTCTTTAATCTAGTATGCTTATCATCATAAATTAAGAAGATAACAATTTAAAACAATTAATTACAATAAAATAAAGATGAATTGAGATACATAAATAAGTGTGGTACATAATAACATAATATAGGATAATTATACAAGGATAATGAATAAATGCATTTGATAAAAGAGATAAAGATTGTAACTCAAAGGTAATTTCGTTTTCTAGAGAGATTCCTTACCTTATGTTGAAATACGTTCTGCACATGCCCATACCTTCCAAAATGGTTATGGTGAATTTTATTATATAATTCCATTTATTATAAAATCATAAATTTTATTACTTATTTTACAGTTATATGGAAAATGATATCGTTAGCATGTGTACTTATGGACATCCACCTCTATGTATTGAATGATAATTTTTGTTTTCCTTACTGAATTAAATGGATGATATTGAGGATGGTGTTAACATATAAATCTTATTTTTTTAAACATAATTAATTTTATTTTATTGTGAATTTTAGAATCTATAAATGATATGATAAAAAAACTATTATCGTTAGTTAAATAATTTGAAAAGTTTGAACTAAGAGGAAAATGATCTCTTCATTATAAGTATATAAATTTTATAAAGAATCATATATTTTTAATTCATGACAATTATGATATATCAAACTAATAAAGCTATATTAGATCCTAAATAACCAGTTATATTGATATTATAACTGAACAAACTCATAATCATTAAATAATCATGGTATGTTCATGTTTGGGTATGTTTAACCATCTACATTGAAAATCTAATGAATTCATATAATTGATGGAAATGAAAAAATATTTAATTCTATAATATTATTATAATGTTATGTTTTTTGTTCTTGCAATCTTATATCATCATTTAACTCATTAATTAAGAAAAATCCTTTTGTTTTTTATGAATCACTGCAACATGAACATCGATGATTTCATCTTCATAATTTTCAATAAAAACTACCATGGAATGAATTATATCTATTATAAATGTCATGGAACATTTATTTCATTACCTTAAAATATATTATAATGATGAATATTTTTACAAGAACGATTACCAACACTATATTTATGGAACTATTTAAAAGAGATAAATATTATATACACTAACATTTGAAAATAAGAAGAAATTTATCTAATATATTTGTATATAATGATTATTAACTAGGTGTATAAATGATTATAGTTAAGAATAATTCACTTTTTTATGTATATAATTAAGATAATTTAATTATTCATGATATATGGTACATGTGTAAAATTAATTAGGACCGATGTAAGGGTTTTCATCTGAAATTTCTCTATTTGAGAAATGTTTTCTACTATGCACCTAATATAATTTATGTGGTATATATAATACCTATATGATATACCATATAATGAATTAAATTTTATGATTTTAGATGAATTTAAATTACAATCCCTCTCTTATAAGGGGTTCTAATTAAAATGTTACTCAAAAAATAAGGGATTTCTTGGTCTCAATTATAATTCTTTGAGACATGTAAAACATTATTCACTATGATTCCTCAGTATGCTGTTATATTTATTTATTATCCCTTGAATTTCCAATAAATTATTTTCTAGTAAATCATTCGATAAACTAATCTAAATTAAGTATTTTTCATCAAATTTTATTAGACTGATGTGTTACCCCTATGGTAAGAGTTTTTGGTGACTCAATTTTAATTCATTGTGTTATGATAATTAACAAGAATTCATTTCATATATGTTCAATACAATAAAACATATGAGTATTTTATGTTTTAATATCATATTTTACATATTTTTTTAACATAAACCATTTTTCAAAGGATTCATTATTCATTGCATATTTTACTCGTATGTGATATTGATAACTCAACTCTCAATTCTACTAGTTATAATATTTCATCCAAAACATTAATTTTCCATGATTGGGTAATCCCAGCAAAATATTTTATTATAAATCATTTTATAATCTTGCAGTGTAATTTTTTTAATACAGATGAGTTTTCTTACTCATCTTACAATGTGTGTTTTATACAATGGGTTATTGAAAATAATAAAGTGGGGTTCTCCTTCTATATTCATATATTTTGAATTAATATAAAAATTTTTCAATGTCCAAAGGAACTATTATTGATAAAAGTTTTTAAAAAATAATTTTTTTAAATATTATTTACATTACATTTAAAAAACGAGGCATTTGGATGTGGTATGTAACACCATCTATTAAATCAAAAATATTTTTTCCCAAAAACATCCATTAATATTTCACATCCATTTTCCATTAAATTTTAAAAAGTATTTACCCTAATGGGGATTAGTTTAAAATATTCATAAATTTATATTTTTCAGGAATGAAATTAGGGAACCAAACAATCCAATTCATAATCATTTATTTGGTGGTATCATTAAATCAGTATTTGTAAATGATGTTTTTCCAATATATAAATTTAAATACAGGTTTACATTGATAGATTGAGGATATTTATTTTCAAACTATCCAAATTAATTATTTGGATTTATTATAACCAAGTTATTATAGTGTTGAATTGGTCTAATGGTCATTTCTCTATATATTTGAAGAACATATTTTATATAATTCAGATTGGTTGTTGTTCACCTCGATATAAAATTATTCAATTGATAGATGAATTGAATTGGTGTTCTAGGTGTTTTTATTCCAATATCAGTGATTATTAGAATTATGACTATATATTATTTTACCATCCAACATTTTTCACTTGATGGGTTATGATCATGTAACACATTTTGTTTACATGTGGAAAAGTATTGAAATTATTGATGATTTTAAACTACCAACAAAGGAAGATTATGTATTGAAAATTTGAATTGATTATTATATAGAAAAACATTTATTTATTCATCCATAGGTTCCATATAGAATTGTATGAAATTTCTTTTTGACAAATATTTTTAATTAATAGGAATTAATCATGTGAAATATAGGGGACATAATTATAATTCCCCTTGATGGATGGATAGTTCTCATAAGAAATAATTGCTTGGGTTTTGGTGTGGCTTATCCCCATATTAGTATAGTGTCTTTAAAAAAGCCATAGATAACATATTTTTGATTTCTATAATTATTCATTCCACTTGTATGAGATCAATAAATATTATTCATGTTTTCATTAATTATAAAAATATTGAATTATATTAGTTTCATTTGATTATAGAAATATTATGATTATTTAGTCCAACCATATTATTAATGAAATGATAATGTTTATAACATCTATAGTTATATGATAGACTCACTGAGCATTAATGTTAATACCTTTTTATGTTTCCATTTCCTCATGTTATGAGGAATATAATTACATAGAATATGAATAATAAGATAGATTTATTGGATAATTTATGGGAGATATAGAAGACTCATTATGTATTAACAAGTATATTATACAACATAAATTGATCATTAGATGAGAAATATTTGTGGATTTATAGTTTATTTTTTTCACAATTCTATAAATTGCTAAACCGAAAAGGTCTAAAGACTGTATGTATTGTAATATATTCATTAATTAACATAATTATAATATAAGTATGTCATGAAATATTTTGTTTGCTTTACAGTAAGTATATAAAGTATATTTTTATATAACCAAACATGGAAGCAAGGGTCTCAAGCATCACACTAGAGATCCTTCCATTACATATTTTACTCAAATATAATTGATGAGAATATTCAATATATACTAAAAAAATAACATGTAAACACAAAGACCAATAAAAAATAAAGTTGAGAGGATAATTAATATATTATAGTTTTAGTTAAATAATAATTTCCAAAAAAACATGGTATAATCATTAATTTAAAATAAATCTAAAGCATATATAATTTTTTGAAGATCATTATAACCAACACATACAATGAATATTCATTTAAACACTATCTAGAATTTATTTCACTTCATTGTTTATTAATATAATATCCTTCAAATTAATAATTCATTATCTTATTAATTATGTATCTATTTTAACTCAATATATCCATGTGATTTATCCAATAAATTACCATACACATGAATTTTAAATAAATTTTAAAAATAATAAGTACATAGAATAGACTGATAAGAGGCATGATTATTACTCTTCTAGTTAGTTACACTGCATATATTGGAGACAACACATTGTTTACCCTTTTTTTACTGTAAGTTGCGTTCAATATCACTTACAATGCATGGATATATTTTATTTTTCAAATATCATGTATTTTATATTTACCTGGAAATTATCATACATGATTTTCCATAATCATACATTTTTTACTTCCACAAATCAATATATGTACTGTCCATGATATTTGTGAAACATTCCATTCCATTAATATAATTGATATGTATTTATTTAAATACCATAAACTAAAAGATGTATTGGATGAACCAACGCATATTGTAGTTTACTATAAGAATTTAGAAATTCAATAATTTATCAGTATTTATTTTGAATCCAAATAAAAAGTTGTGTACACAATTTATGCACCCTGTAGTTTAGACTAATGATGAAATTAATTTCATGTCCATGTAATTTTATTAAAAAATTTAAACCAAGATTTATATATGCCCTGTATGATGTGGTATATGATACATGGAATTAAAATCATTCTACATGCCATGTACTATATATTTATGGACATATTCATTACATTCCTATGGATTTTGTGCATTTTCAATACACAAATTTAGGTGTTTAATGGAATGTATACATGCTAAACACCATGTAATAAAATTTTCTCACATTTTATTAATTTACGTGAATATACAATGTGTAAATAATACAATCCATATACATTCATCATGTGGTTCCCTGATTATTTTGGGGTTAACAATGTGGGACCACATGCCCCGTACACTGGTAATATAATGCATAGCATTAAAAATACACGATTGACATTTTGCAGTTAATATATATTGTTTAATGGAATCATACTATATTATCTGAATTGATGTACCAAATATCACACAATGTGTCTTGGTTTCAGGACCCCCTCCCCTAAAATTGAACCCATCATGGGCCATCAATGGGAAAATAGAGATAGTGACACCCGATTCCTCCATCTAGTAGGCCCTAGGTTTGCATATAGAGGAAAGGATATAATAAACACATAGATGGGAGGCATTACTTTATGAGAGTGCACATTCAAATGAGAGATATAATACTGACACCAACCAACAGTTATTCAGAATAAAATATAATGAAACCCAAATACACATTTATAATTTCATGCCAAAACTACTAAAAATGAAAGGAAAAACAGAAAGTGGAAAAAATAAAGTAAAACGATGGGGACCATGAAAGCCAAACAGATGTTGCAAAACCCAAAGCTAGTAGTAACTGGCATGATCTATGACCTGCTCCAACTGAGTTTAAAAATAGTCTATATAATTTAGGGTGAGTATAATAGTATACTTAGTAGGACACTCCCTAGATCTAATCATGAAAAAGTAATGAACACATGCTAAAGAAGAGTGAAAAATAGGTGAAACAAAATTGTCACCAAATAGGTATACTAAGTTCCCATACTCACTAAAACATCTCTCACCATGTATCACATATGATATTATATAATATTATATGGAAAATTAGGGGTACCATGTGACTAATTCCCCACTTGTTTTCCACTTTTCCCCAACATCACACGTCATGATAATCTCTCACCAAAAAGGCTAGCCGAGAGACACATGGACGTAACACCATAACATGAATATCGTACAACATACTACCACAAAATATCCAAAAGTAACCAGGTAGTTTCAAGGAACCACCATATCATTCCCAACGTGTACTAAACATCGGGTAATATACCATAAGCCATTAAATCCCATACACCAAGTCAGGATGCTCAAGCCATCACAACATATACACGTTATACATATTGTTTTATATATGAGACTATATATAGAATACATGTCTGTGAAATAACAATAAGACATTATATCCCTCTACACACATATATGGTAAAAACTAACTTCCATGAATAAAAGAATAACTAACTTCCAAGATATTAGAGTGGGTCCAAAGGGGGTAGTCATCCATCCATCCTCCCAGTGAGATGTTGGGGAAAAGGCCCCCTTGGGATCAGAATACATAGGTTATTAGTTTCCCTAACATACATGGTGCAATATCATATAGAAACACAAAAATTACAAGATATAAGATAGTTAAAAAAACACTATGGGTATAACATATTCGTAGAATCAAATGAAGCTAATGTATATAGGATTCTCTACTGTAACTACTAAGACTAGATTTTATCCAAGAAGAAAATCATGTAAATAGATTATTATTCATTATATACATTTATAATTATGTGTACATTAAATTAAATAAATTTTTAACCTATAAATAAGCATTATTAACCTTCCAAATTCTTTTCCATTATGAACACAACAAGATCCAAGACCTACAGGAATAACCAAACAGAGTCCAAAGCTTCTCAGATTCACAACCTCAGCATTGCATCCCAACATGGTCCAACCCAATGGGATCAAAATCAATTATTCAATAATTTATTAATATCATTATCACTTATCCATAATTCCATTTATTCTATGAAATAATTCTATTATACCAAACATAATGGTCTCAACAAAGTGAGTATATGAACTTTCTATAGATTCATTTCCACCTATAGTAGGATCATAGACCATTATATAATATAGAAGATAATCACAGAATGAATATGGAATACCCCACATGTCCTTGCCTCTTTTAAAAGGAGGGTATGATAGTCTAGCTGCCTCATGCAGAGTGGAAATTAAAGTAGATAACACAAAATTGGTTCAACAAGAATCCACATACACATCAATAGGTAAGCCTATTTTCAACCAGTTTCATCACCTATTGTGTCCTCCCTGACACCCACATGTATAAATTGATATGTCTTAAAACTATAGGCATTAACTGATGTGAAAACAAATGTTCCTTCCTATCACACATATCACAATATCCATCCATGATCAACCATCCTGGGCTCATAACACATTTGGTCCTCTCTTCCCCCACAACTGAATCATCCATTCCCGCTCAAATCCCATCGCTACTAGTTGGAAACAACAATGGAACTGGAATCCTGGCACTAAAATAAGGCATTTAGGAATCACGGACAACAATATATCATGAATCCACTCATAAGTCCAATTGTCTTTACAGAAAGAAGGTAACTCATACCCAACAAGATGTTATATTTATCACAAAAATGGTTCTTTATTATATTTTGAATGAACCAATTAATTTTCATAGGTTCAAAATACGGGAATCCTAAATGACAATATACCAAGCTATAATAACTTTACTAAACAATTAATTTGGCATGATATTAATAAAAAATAACCATCACTCTACATGTTTATCAACAAATTCAATTAAACATTCTTACTAAATCATTTTGATTATTATAAAACTAAAACAACAACAACAACAACCAGATTCATTAAAATTCCTCTTTAATCTATTAGAAAATTTATTTATTAATTAATTCCAGGTTTACCTTCATTACCAATTTCAACAAGAAAAACATGATTAAAAAGTAAAATATATCAAAAGGTATAGAAAATAAAGGGGAAAGAACATCTCTAAAAAATTGATACCAATTAATTAATATTGTACAAGTATTTATTATGTCAATTTCATTTTGATCCAATGGATATGTCATAAAAACACTATTTCTACACAAAATTAAAATAGATAATCCATAAATCACCTAACTCAAAAGGTTTCTGACACTCTATTCATGGTGAAGTCCAACACAATGGATCACAATCACCTCTCCTGCAATGACTTATATCAAAGACAGATTGACACTTCCTAGTTCCACCAAAATAGGGGGTTCCCAAGTAGTATGAAAAACTCCATGGGGAAACCATCCAACGATTGATTTTTTGTCACATGAATCCTATGGGAGGAAGAACTCTAGGAATCACATACGAATGAAAACAAGGAAGATGAACAAGGGAAGAAGGTATATCAAGAGTTTAAAAATCAAAATGAATCCTCATTTTAGATTTGTTATAGATTTTACATTAAAAGAGGATCTATCAAGTCTATGTGGTTTGACCAAGTATTGGAACTAGGACCCTTAAGAAAAAATTATATAGGAGTAATGGGATTTTAGTTAGCCTTAAGTCCCTTGTAACAAGGATTTGAATGAATTTTACATCAAATATAACATTTGATGGGAGAAACTATATGATGGTATAAACAATATTAACATATGTCTCACCAATGAAAGTTTTCACATCTGTCTCACCAAAGAAACTTCTCACATCTATCTCAGCGATGAAACTATTCAAATCTGTCTCATCGATGACATTTTTTTCATATATATCACAGATGACTCTATTAACATCTATTACACTAATGGAATTGTTCACATATATCTCACCTATGACCCTATTCTCATATGTGACACTAATTTCACTATTCACATATGTATCACAAATGATATAGTTCACATCTATCTCACCGTTCTATAAACACTATTCCCAAAATTATTAATTTTGCAATGTTTTAGAAATAAGTCACCTTTTACCTCATAGAAACTGAAAAACACAATATTTTGGAACTTAATAGACCAGATAGGTCCAGGGAATTAAATCAGATACCCCTAAAAAAGTCTTGTCCTTGACAATCCAAAACTAACACATATTGGAAACAAAAAAAGGGTTCTGAAAAACCACATTGTGAGATACCTCTCAAAGAGTTAGGCACCATATGTGCTCTACTTTTACATCAAGGAACAATGTGAAACCACGCAAAAACTAAAAAAATCACCTAAACACTCTTTTGGAGAAGATACCTCTAAAAAGAGAGAATGCCACAACATGAAACAAGAGATATTCAAATCATAAATGAAATGTATCTAGTACCACTGAATTTTTTTAACAAGATAAGAGTTTTACATAAAACAACATGGGGTAATGAGCATGTATCTATGAATCACATTCCCATGTACTCTCCTCATTTCCACTACGTCCCTATAAGACATGAACTAAGGGTATAACATGCCCGTGATAGAGATTATCCTTGCTATCCTGGATCTCTAAAGGCCTCTCCTCAAAGGTCACATCATCTTCAACATCAATATCGCACAAATAGATTATGTGAGGGTCATGATGAAGATAATTATAGATCTATGACATGTGAAAACATCATGTATCTAACTTATCTATGGGGGATGTTCTACCCGATAAGTAATGACTGCGACATTATCCAACACCTTGAATATCCATAAAAAAACTAGGGAGAAAGATTACCCCCACGAACAATCCTTCACTACCCTTGATGTCAAGTCACTATAAAAAACACATGATCCCCAATGTAAAACTCTAGAGGTCTCTTCCTATGATTGGAATAGTACTTCTGATTATCCTTAAATGCTTTCATCATCTCACGAATCACCTGATCCATCTTTTCCATATTCTTTAACAGTTCCAGCCTGAGAATTGTGGACCCTTTGACCCAATTCCAACAGAATGGGGAACAAAAATGTCTTCTATAAAAGGATAAAAATGGAACCATACTGATAGTGGAGTGGAAAATGTTGTTATAAGAGAACCCTTCCAATGGTAGGTGCCTCATCCACAAACCTCAAAAATTCAAGACACAAGCGCAAGAAATTTCTTCATGATTCTTTTTGGTATACTCTATCTGGATGTCCTTCTATAATTAAAAATTAGTGCTAAGTCATATCTATGAACAAATACCATGATAGATTCCTCCCCACACCCTGGAGGTAAAAAGATGATCTCAATCAGAATTGATCATCCTTGAGACTCCATGGAGTCTCCCGACATTCTATAGATACTACATCGACAAAAACACCATTGAGCTCGACTATTTGATTGCTTTGATGTGGGATGATTTTGTAAAACAATCCACTACTACATAAACACACACACACACACACACACACACACACACACACACACATATATATATATGTAATGTTGAATGTTCTTCCATAAATCACCAGGAATCACCTGATTCATGCACTGCATCACTATGTGACTTCCTTCTCAACGGATCGACTACAACATTACCCTTACTATGTGTATACAAGATTTTGATGTCATAATTATATAATAACTCCATCCAACGACACTACAATATGCTCAATTCATTATGGGAAATCACATATATTAGGATCTTATGATTGGTGAAAACCAAAAAATACTTACCTATTAGGTAATTTATCCACACCTTCACAGAAAACTCCACTGCCTATAACTGAATATCGCATGGGGAAACAGTACGTTCGTGGGGATTAGAATTCTACAAAACATAAGAAATGAAAAATATTTGTATTATTAGAACAAAACCTAACCCTAGATTCGAATAATAAAGAAAAAAGCAAAATGAACTCCTCCTAGTGAAAGATAAAGAACCATAACCCAAACCTACTTCTCCTTCAGACACTCTAATACCTCCTGACACTAAAAAATCCACACGATCGACTCATCTATTCTGATCAACGATGTTAGAGGAATCCTAAATTGACAGAAAGCATCTACAAACCTCTTGTAATATCTTGAAAAACCAATGAAACATCATACCTCTTCCACTATATTGGGGGAATCCCAATACACAACTTCTTTTGTCATTGAAAGATTTACAACGAATCCCTAATAAAATAAACCATTCCTAATGAAACAGACTTTTTGATCCCAAAACACACACTTCAAAAACATCCCAAACATATTTTCATGACAATATACTCCCAAAACAACATGCAGATTCCCTGAATACTCCTCATCAGACATATAGTAAAAAAGGATGTCGTTGATGAACACCACCATAAAAATATCCAAGAACAAATCGATTATAGTGTTCATCAACCCCATGAACATTATTGGAGAATTCATCACACCGAATGACATAACAACAAAATCATAATTCTCATGATGATAACAGAATGTAGCCTTTTGGATAAGCTCATCCTTAACATGCATTTAATAATATCCTAACCATAAATCAATCTCTGAGAACCAACTTTTTCCCTTCAGTTGAACAAATAAATCTTCAATCAACATAATAGGATAGTGGTTATTCACTTTCACTTTTTTCAAGTAACTATAATCAATAGACAATTGAAAACTCCCATAAAACTTCTTCACAAAAAAAATTGTTGAACCCCATGATGACACAATCGGCTGAACAAAACCACAATGAAATAGACCATCGAGTTGTGCACACAATTTCTGAAACTTAGAAGGGGCCATACTATACAGAGACATTGAGGTGGGAGACATTCAAGATATCTCATCGAGGGGGTAACACTAAAACCTCCATTGTAATGACATTAGGGTACTCATTAAAGACCCTGGGAAACATAGATTGATATTCCCCTATTGAACTCAACATTAGATTGGCCATTGAGGATAACAAGAACGAAACACACCTTTGACCCATCTGAGGGTCTCTCTCTCCAAAAAACACTGTCGGTTCTCCATTATCATCGATGAACACCATATGCCTCTAGAATAAATCCATGATAGCCATCACTGAATACTACCAATCCATGCTGAGAATGACATCATATGGTTGTATTCATAAAAATAGGAATTATCCTCAAGAGTGGTGCTTCCCCTACAGTAGCTCACAGTCTCTACATATTTCAAACTAGCCATCTCATTTTTCTACAAGAATAATCAATTAAAAGGTAACTATAATCCTATATTACGCATGTGGCATGGCATGGACAATAGAAAATGATATAAAGGATTGGATCTCTCATAAATAAAACAATGCATAAATCCATGAAAAATGCAAAAAAATGGAACATCAAACAATATTTGTCTCTCCTATCATTAGCAATTCTAATGCATTAAGTTGACCAAGAACCACTGCATGGACTATATAGCTCTACTTATTACCACCTCTATGGAAATTCTCTACTCTATGAGGATGGGGAGTATCCAAGGGTGGTCCTCTACCTGCACCATATTCTCTCTACTAATCCAAATATGGTGCAACTTATTGCTGCTGCCTCAGATGGAACTGCCTCAATGGAGGAACCTGGAGATGAACACCCAACACATGCTATCCTATATGAATTTTTACAAACTCATGCTACTGATGACATTGGATTCCAAAAAAAAGTGTATGATCCATTGATATAGGTCTGAGAGTCGATGCTACCATAGAAATAAGACATTGATGGCTGGGACCTACCCTCGGGTGAATGAAAACTCTTATGCCCTGAAAAATGGGAACCTCAGACCATAGAGTTTCTTCATGATGAATCATGGAGAATCCTCTCTTATGATGATCTCATTTTGGCTAACATCCTCTTGACAAAAACTACCCTCTCTAGCACCTAGAGTTATCTCTTCAGCATAAATGTGGTGACATGTCCCTGGATCTCTAGACACAAAGCATACTAGAAATTCCTCCTCTAGGACTCATAATCTGGAAACAAGTCTTAAGAATATAATATAATGTGCATGAAAAAATCCACAAATCCATCTCACTAGAGCACCCCTGTTGAATGATAATAAGATACTGATGACTGGTTTCCTTCATAGTTGATGAATGAAAATCATCTTTGAACTGCTCATAGAACTTTTCTGATGAGGCGAATGACTCCTCAAGATCCTCGGAGAACAAGAACCACAACTACTATACTTCCCCACATAGTATAATCAACTTTAATGATACCCAGTTCTCCTTCTAATCAAAGATTGAACTGAATGATATCTCAACCTCATCCTTATAGTATTCAGTGACTACATTTGAAAAAGGAGTCCTCATACATCTACATAATCGGGCAATGAAACTCTTAGAGTGTCCTCTTCCATGTGTTTTCATCATTATCCACTCATCCATGGGGATCTTATGTCGCAGGCTGATGGACATCTTATGCCCGAGCTTGATTAGGATGTCAACCTAGAGTGATACAAGTTAAAAGGAAAAATAGTTAGTGTTACTAAACCTAGAATATCTAACAATTTAAAAAATAAATAATTATTTTTGTTTATTCATTTTAGGTTTACATATCCCAAATTATACCCATTCAAAAATAAAACTAAATAATAATGATGCATGATCCTTTCCTAGGTCTCTACATTACATCCAATATCACCTCATTTAGTAGCCACTATAGACATAATAATCTTTGCATCATATCAAAGGGGTACCTAAAGACCAATTTCTCAGCCAATCTCCATTATTTATAGTGCTTGCAAGATAAAGGATACTTTTTCCCCTGCCATCCCATGCTACCTCACCTACTCCTAACTCCAAACTCCATCCTATCCCTTAACAATAGATTTTATAACACTTTGTTTCAACCCCTCCCCTCAAAGTGTACCCTCCTAGGATGAAAATGGGAGAAGAGTGATAGTGACACCCGATCCATGCCTTTAGTAGACCCTAAGGTAGAGACTAGATTTGAGGGTATGGTAAACATAATGATAATAGGAATTACCCTCATAGGGAACACATTCTAAAGAGAGAGATAAGAGTGAAACCAACAAACACTTGGTCCGAATACAATATAAAATAAAACTCATGTACACATATGTAATGTCATGGAAGAAATACTACAACTGAAATGGAAAACTACAAGTTCCAAAAGAAAGTAATACAACAATGACAATGAAGGCCAAATAGCTCCTACAAAACCCCAAGAATGTAGTAACTATCATAATCATCAACCTACTCCAACTATCCTGAGAAATAGGTTATATAACGAAGGTTGAGTATACCAGTATACTCAGCAGGATCCTCCATGGAGCCTCTTGTGATAAATTAAAGAAAAAAAACTAAAACAATTTGAACAAAAAGTGAAACTATCGTATTACTTAAAAATGTTTATTACGTTCCCAGCCTCACAATGGATATTCCCACCAAGTATCTCATAAAATGGTATATAATATAATAATGAATGTCATGGGTTCTCTGCTATCACCTCCTATCATGACCCGTCCCCTAGGGCTCGTGCCATGACTACCCTAAGCCCACCTTCCATAGGCCAAGGGTTGGCGACTACCTATGAAAAGGCATATCCCTAAAACGGGAATGAATTTCCTTTAAACTTGTACAAACACACAACCCATGTACAAAACAATAGTCAACCATAAAGTAAACTATTATACTAAATGTGTGTTGAATGTAAAGGGGCTGAAATAAAATCCTAACTAAAAAAGTACAAGTACAATTGAGAAGATAAAAACAGCTCCAGGATCATCTTTTGAGGATCATACCTGAAGGGTAGGTACAAATCATCTCCATAGAACACCATGTCCTCCCATCTCCTTTGTATACCACCTAGTATTGGCTCTCTCTTGTCTTACCCTATCTCCTTTGTGTACCACCTAGTCCTAGATTCTTCAAGTCTAAACCCAGCTGCTGGTTGTCTACACAAGACACAAAAAGGTGCAGGTGAAGCCTGTGTAGGGGTGAGTATAACAATATGTTGTAGGGGACCCCGAGACCTCCGAAGGTCACTCAGTAATCTACAAAGGAAAAAATCACATGATTTATCTCAACGGTAATATCTTAAGCATGATCTAAATCATGAAGCACAAAGAAAAAGAGACAACTCACTCTAACAGTATAACTTCAAGGTTACTTGGATAGGGATGTATAGTAATACAACCAGATCATCCTATCCGTAGTAACTCTCATGAAGACCTGTATTGGTCATTGGTGAAGACCCATACTGGTCGCTGGTGCAGACCTGTATTGGTCGTTGGTGCAGACCCGTATTGGTTGCTGGTATAGACCTATATCGGTCACTGGTGGAGACCAGTCTGGGTCGCTGGTGCAGAACCTTATTGGTCGCTAGTGCAGACCCATATTGGTCACTCTTCATCGTCATCTCACATTCAGCCACTGGATTCCCTCTCATATCATGCTCGATTCTAGGATAACTATTCCTCAAGCCATCAGTCAAATTTCAACCAATACAAATTCCCACAAAAATCATACCCAATGGAACGCCCTGTCATAGGGGTCCCAATGTGGCAGATGGAGCGTCGATCAGATGTTTGCTCTGTGAGTTATGGGCACTTTTGAATAAGATCCCAGTTGGATTCAAGTCTGATCCAACCCAGGTCGCAAATCAAACATCTTTAAAACTCAATTAGAGTAGATCCAAATTACTTCCTTGTCATAAGGGTCCTTATTCCACAAAAAACACGTCAACCGGATGCCCGGTATGTTAGTTACACCCATTTCCATGAAACGGGGGTTATCACACCTCGGTCCAGCCTGACTCGGTCTGGCCTGTTGGAATATTCCAAATGGACCGCTTCCCAAAATGGGTCCCAATGCCACAGACGGCGTGTCAAATAGACACCCGGTTCGTCAGTTACAAGCGTTTCTTTATTTGGGTACCAGTTGGGTCTGGGCCTGGTCCGACTTGGTCAGACCGGCCTGACACAATGAGTCCTAGGGTTTACCAGACCCTTCTCGAGTCCGGACCACTAGGGGTCAGCCCGATTCACTGGGTATGGCCCATTAGGGTCGGCCCGGCTTGTTCGCGGGTCCGTGCCATGGTTTTCCCGGCCCGTTGGGTGGGGCTCGGCCAACCCGCGCTGGACCGCTGGGCCGCAGATCCTGCCCGCCTAGCCGGCCTGTGTCTGACTCGGTCCGCTCGAAGGCAGACCATTGAGTCTCGCTGGCCCCACAGGTTTGGGTCTGTTTCAGCCAACCGATGGGGCGCTGCCCCACTATGATTCAACAGTTGTTTGTTCGGCCCACCGACTTCCATCAATGCGGCATGATGCCTGATTGTTTTGCCCCTACCTGCCCCGGACCATTGGTTGCGACAGCTCTGTGCCACCCTCCTTTCGTTTCCGACATTGACAAGCACCGATATTTTGTCCCGCACGGCCCGCTTGGGCTGGCCACCTTCAGCTGCCACGGCGCACCGTCATGCGCCACCTTCCACTACCCACGACAGGTTGATGTGGGTCTCCTCCATAAATTGCCGGACGCCGTCTATATGGCACATTGGCAGTTTCTTTTGCGAGCCACTGGAAGTTCTCTAGTGCTCCGTTCTTAGTGTCGTCTATGCCAACAACTCTCCTGGGGTGTTTTCGTCAAAACATGACCTGCTAATTCGCGTTGCCGCCAACATGAGAAAACTATCCCCGATGAACGCAACAAGAGAGAAGTAGCGGATGTTTCGGCCTAGTATGGTTGGACTGTTCTCTCTGCTTTAATATGATAGTAGGCATGAGCAAAGAAATCATTATAGATGAACTTAAAAACAAACCCCCTACTCGGATAAAATGTCCACTGATGACGATCGATGGAACCTACTTCATTGTTGTCGTCGGTTCGCGATATGGTCTCCCTCATCACATCTCACTAAATCCGGCCTCGTCCTCTAGGTGGTTAGCATCAGAATAATTTTCAAAAGATTTGTCACTTCATGAAGCCATGCTAACACCCCTACCCAATTTCTATATAAATATGAAAGGAGAAAGAGTGTTTCCCGCATGAGGAATTAATGAGGTTCATTTAATTAATGAACCTCTCAAATTCACAATGGTTCGGTTACAAGTAAATTAGTGTCAAGCCTTATAATGGCTTGACATGTCATCGGTCCTTCCCCCACCTCTCTTCTGTTGGAAAAATTGAAATCAAAATAAAATAAAAATTTCTTTTTTATTTTTTTATTTCTTTAAAATCCGAAAAACTA
Organism: Viscum album; assembly: GCA_963277665.1. NCBI lineage: Eukaryota > Viridiplantae > Streptophyta > Magnoliopsida > Santalales > Viscaceae > Viscum > Viscum album. The sequence goes on along the minus strand of OY728121.1, from coordinate 895,064,687 downwards.
ACTTTTTCATCTGACCTACTACGGTCTATGTGATGCCTCCCTTAAGTGAATCCTAGCACTGCAGATTCAACAGTGCCCTCAAATTTTTAATTCAAGCACCGGTTTGAAAGTTAGAAAATGCATCTCATGCTTTTGCTGAACGTACCATAAAAAAGTTCAATAAATTATTAAATTTGACCCTCGACATGCACCGGTCGAGGATTGGCTCTGCCTAAAGGAAACACATCCCAAAAACCCAATTTCACTCTCAGATTTTCAATCCTAACTACCGTTAAGATGTTATGGATTTTAATAATAAAAATAATTGTCACTTAATTATTTTATTTACAGCCCAAAACTTACTTCCATAGTTGACCCACACCAGTCAATGTTTGTATCTATCTAAAGAAATCATACCCTCACTATCTTAGCGGTGGTATTAGATTTTTAATCTTAGTCATCATTCATGAGTTATAAGCATTTGAAAAATAAAATGACATTATTTAATTATTTTATTTATGGTTATTCCATTTTCAGGTTTTCTCACTCGAGGATAGTGCCGAGTAAACTTAAGTCGTTCCTAGGGTAAACCCGCTATCCAAAACGCAACAATGCCCTCATATTTTTGATCTGATCAGCTATTTAAGAGTTATCCCACTTTTGTCTCAGAAAACTGCTCACCCACACTAATTAATGCTTATCAAATTTATGACAGATAATTCTGGGCAATCTGGTCCTCGGAATCATGTGTCGTCAGATTTCACAACCTCATAATAATCCCAAATAATTTTAAAAAAATTATATGGAATTTTTGGGTCATTACATTATCCCAACCTAAGGGCCTTTCATCCTCAAAAGACAAAACAATGGAAAATCAAACAAATGAGGGTACTGAGCACGAATCTGAGCCTTCTGCTCTCATGTTCTCTCTTGGAGGTTCCAATGTTGCCACCAAAATCACACATGAGGGATCGACCATCCATGAAGAACTCGCTCATGTGGATCCTCTATTTTTATCGATAACTTTGTAAAGGTCGCCCCATCGTCATAGTCCAACTCACCCTAGTCAATAACGTGTGATGGATCATACACACATCTCATCAGATGCGAAACATGGAAAACATTATGCACCTGGTGCATCTAGGGGGAAGTGATAGATGGTACACCACCTCTCCCACTCTGTTGAGAATATATAAAGGTATGATGAACCTCGGGGATAGCTTGTTTCCCTAGCCAAACCTCTGCAATCCTAGTTGGGGTGAGACACATAGGAATACATGGTCTCCCTCCTCAGACTCCATGGGTATCTCTCTTATATCGACATAAGAATTCTTCCAGATCTGTGCAGTATTCACTAGCTAACAAGTGATGCATCATGATTCAAACACTGCCACTACTTCTTTCATCTTTAGCCACCAGTACTGATGCCAGAGGTCCTAGTACATATTCTGCACTCCAGGAAGTACCATTAAAGGATATATATGGAACTCCATCAACACCTCATCCTGAAGCATCACCAGTCCCATGGTGCATCCTCTGAAGAGAACGACATGCTCCCCATATTCAGAAAATCCTTCAGGAGACCGTCCTGAGGATATCTGAGCACGTTGGGCCTCACAGTCAATTTCCAAAGATGTGACTCCCAAACTCTTTGAATAATTGGATGAGTGATAATCATAGATTGGAAGTAAGCTGATCCATCTTAATCCATGAAGGATATTTGCATCACTATTATCTACTCTGATGCCTCACTCAGTAGTTGTAGACCTGACCTCCTGCTGAGTGTGTCTGCTACCACATTCCCCTTCCCTGGAGTATAGACTATCTCAATATCAACATCCTAGAGGGACTCTATCCATCGTCAATGTATAAGGTTCAGATCCATCTGTGAGAAGATATAACTGAGACTCTAGTGATCATAGTAAATAGTAAACTATTCACCAATCAAGTAGTACCGACACATATTTAGCATAAAGGCCACTCCTCCTAACTCTAGGTCTTGGGTAGAGTAGTTATTCTCATGTTGTCTCAACTGCCGTGAGCCGTAGGTGATCACTACCTTCTCCTATATCAGGAAACAACCTAGTATAGTCCCTGATGCATTGTAGTAGACTATATACACAATTCCTTCTTCTGGTATCCTCAAGATAGGGTCACTCATTAGTATCTGTCTCAGCTCCTCAAAGACCTGACGACACTTCTCCGTCCATAGGAAAGGCTCCCCCTTCTTATTCAAAGCTAACAAAGGGTGCCACTACCCTTGAGAAGTCAGGTACAAACCTATGGTAGAGAAAAACCCAAGAATAATTCCATCTCTCTTTGGGGAGTTAATTATGGAAACATATTTTAAAAATATTTCCCCACACTCTCCCACTGATGTTGGGAACTGAAAACTCAAAACTCTAGCTGCCACAAGGGTAAGGTTGGCCGACTCAAGAGTGATCAGCTACACCCACATATGAATGAGTTTATCCTCTCTTGTTTAGGTTTCCTTTTTCTCCATCGTAGGAAAACCCCATTCCAACACTATAGATATACAACATCCTTTATTCCTAAAATAGTCAGTATGTGTATGAACTGTGGATGTACAGTCCATACCCAAACTAATGTCGTAAGGCCTCGATGCTGCCGCCAAGAGGTTCCAACTAAAACTCTCGCCTCAAGGGTCAAATCACAAGTAGAGACCCAAAGCTTGACGTAAATGGACATTACATTACTTTTATGGAATACTTAATACATGAAAAAAAAACTGACGCCTAAAGACCATATTAGTTTAGTGTCTTTGGAAACTCAGAACATAATCTTCTAATCATAGTGAAAGATCTTCAACATCTCCCACAAAGATTTTCCCCTTTGGTTTTATTACCTAAAACCTTTCTTTATATCATGGGAAAAATAAAACATAAAAAGGGTGAGATCAAATGCTCTGTAAGGGTAAACATGGAGAACTTAAAAACAATACATAAACATTTGAACGTAAAATCATGTACATAAAACATCAAAATCTTTAGCAATAACATAAATCTTGGTAGTACATAAGGCATAGATCATAAAGGAACATTAATCAAGATAAAATAAAACATGTAACTGTGGAAAACCATTAAGCACATGATATGATTTCCATAGTAGCCAAGGCATTGCTTCCAAGACAATCATAGTGGACAAAGCCCATTACTGAACCGGGTTTACTTGTCGTTCCAACCCTGTATTACTGAAACTGATTTTACTTGCCATTCGAGCCATGTCTATCTCATGAGATATAAATATTTACCCAATGCATTGGAGGGAGATATAGGTCCCACTCATCTCATAATGAAATCATTCTTATGCGTGCCACAACATAAACATAAATCATTCATCATAACCCAAATAATAAAATGGGTTTCATAAACATCATCCCATCATAACATAATCCATATAAAACAAATGGATATCATTTCATCATAAGAAAAGTGAAACCATGTAAATCATAGAGACATTATAATTGAAACATACACATATGAAATAATTTCATCTTAGATTGAAAATTGTTTTGATAAAACACTTGAAATGAATTCTGGAGGAAAATATACTTTCTTCTTCAAAATAATTTTCTTTTCACAAAATGCCATGAAATTTTAAAAGAAAAAGATTTTGTTGAAAATAGTCAGGAAATCTTGTAGAGTAAGCTTCATGAAAATAAGGCATTATGAAACCGTAAAAATCCATTCATTCCGTATAAGTTAAAAAAACATACTCCTTGTACTTTTAACAGAAAATTCAAAAAGTACGACGTATGGTAAAAAAAAGAAAGATTCCTTCCATAACACAAAGTAAAATTAAAAGAGGGGTAAACATGACTTAAAAAATACATAGAAGAATATTAAAAACTTTATGAAAAAAAAATTTAGTGGCATGGATGAAAAATATAACACCAGTAAATACTTACGTATAAGTAATCTTAGATAAAAATGAGATTGAAAAATTATCCCTTACCTTATGTACAATTTCTTCCGTATGTGTCCGAGACTCCTATATAGTGGGTTTAAACATATTATTAACTTGTAACAGAACTATAATAATATTTATGATATCATATATGATTCACTTAAGACTTTATATTACCCATTAATTTGTCAATTCCATGTTAAAGCAGCGTTTTGGGTAAAATCGTTTCATTTATCGTTCGTGTTTTGACTTGTAATTATTCATTTGATTACTTAGGTAATGATTACTTACTTCCAGAATCTAAAACATGATCTATATATAATATATATTCATAATATACATATATATAATAGATTGATAAATGGAAATAAATACACCATTCATGGAGACGATAGGTCGTACGTATGCATGAACTCTATTTTCGTTTCCTTATAAAATTGAATGGAAGCAAGTAAATAACATATACATTAATCATGTATAATTAATATGTCATATATTTCATGATTATTTATCACATATACTTTATAATCATTCTTGAATGGTTAACATGGAAAATGAATCTCATCGCGTCGTGGAGACGGTAATCCGTACGTACGCACGAGCGATGATATCGTTCCCATAATTATTGAATGGAATTATAGTGGATGATATAATATCTCAGAATTAGTATCATGTTATAATAACCATATATAGTTATTATTTACTCCATTATACCCATCCAATTACGGTGTTGGTGGAAAAACAGATTACACCATGGCGTGAAGATGGTATTCCGTACGTATGCACGCACTGTGATTTCATTTTCTGTAGGATAGATAGAAGGTGAAATAGGGTTGGTTCATATTTATAGTAACATATAATTATATAAGTGATACAGATGTTATTACTTTATTATTAATCAAAAATAATAATAGTATGTAGAAGAAGAAATTAATTTGAAAGAATCAGTAAAGGATATTACCTCTTCTTCGTTGCGCCTCTTCTAAACCTCCACTTTGGGCACTAGAGTTGGTCTTTGAAGAAGACGAGGACCTCTAGTATGTTTCTAGGGATGTGGATAAGAGAAATGGTCAGGGGTTGGCCAAGATTGAAGGCTCTAAGTGTTGTGTAGAGGAGAGGGAGGAGGTGCCCTTTTATAAGGGAAGAAAGGGGTACTTCTGGAAACCTCAAAAATATTAATTTATAATAAACTCAAACCCCACTTATAAACCTCCAAAAATGACTCAAATAAGAATATTAAATGATATAGGGTTGTAATTTCATCATCCAATAAAATTTATACATGTTGGGAAATTATTTTAAACCTTATCTACTTGATTTATCATTATTTAATCTATTTAATTTTATTTGTAGTGATAATATTCTACAATTTAAATTGTTATAAATAATTACCTATGTGTTGTGATTTGACCATAATTGGATACATAATGAAATTTTAGACCATATAAATTTCAATTTATAATTTTTAAATATTATTTTTATTTTTAAACAATTTAATAATATGTTATTTTTATAAAATAAAAATAGAGTCAATTTAGACACTATTTATTTATTTGAATTGGAATAATATCCAAACATACGATATATTTGAAAAAATATATTTAATAGATTTATAACATGTCATATTCATCTAAAAAATTAATGTATCACATTAATTTCTTCATATAACATTTATTTTAATATTTTTAAAACCATTTATTTGATATTTACCTTAATAAAATAATTACTACAACATTATTGTATAATTATTTAATATACTTATTTGTTGCATAAAAATTAAAATTTAGCGTATTTTTACTATTCATCAAAATATGAAGGTTATCAGAAAAGTATCAAAAATTTATCCAATGTAAATTTTTATATCTTGATTCAATAGAAGAAGTTTATTTTGTAAAAGTAAACTTATAAACTTGTCAAAAATTATATTTAAAATGGGTGCGCCATCAAAAGGAGGTAAAACTGCATTTAAAAAAAAATACTTCTTTTATTGAAAAATTGATTTTGTTTTCATATCTCATTCTATAAAATGTGTAAGATGAATTATAATGTTATAAAATTAAAAATTCAGCTAATACTATTCATAACGGCTAGTTCATAATATTATAATAATATTATCATTTTTTAGTGAAACTCGGTATTGCGTACAACACACATGCTGTCAAGGAAGGTCGTTCTTGCGTGCAACACAAGCCAAGAATTGTGTTTGCATATAATACAAGCTAATACGATTTTGCATATAGTGAAAGTTAATCTGGGTGTATCGTACAACACAAGACATCCAAGAAATTAAAAATTATATTTCTCATAAAATCTCAGGGTATTACATTCTACCCCCCATAAAATGAATTTCACTCTCGAAATTCGTTGGGGGTTATAAATGGTTTTCTACTTGAAAGTTTTTTTCATAGAAACTCATATCGTAAAAAAGAATACTAAAACATCATTTTAAAAAGGAACGTTAGAAACATAACTGATACCCAATGTAACTCATCACTGGGTTTCCACATAGAAGAATATATGAGAAAATATGGATATGGAAGAGAAATATAACCATCAAATTCTGATAAAGAATGGTAGAGGATAGGGCTATGAAAAAGACAACAATCAAAAAGCCATAAATTTGTGATGATCTAAGGTACCATCTGATTCAACAGATATGAGGGCACTAGGAGCACATTTTTGGTTTTCAAGATCATTTCCCTAATGTTGAATTTTTTTGAATTAAAATAAATACTTACATGAATTTGGTACAATATCACTGTTGTTTTTACACTACAAGAAAACCGCCGCGAAACGCGTTTCGGGCCGCCATTTCGCGGTGGTTTTAAAAACCGCCGTGAAAAAACCACCGCTAAATGGAATTTTTTTTTTTAATTTTATTCAAGGATTAGCGGCAGTTTTTTAAAAAACCGTCACAAAATAGTGGCGGTTTCGGTAAAACCGCCGCGAAATGAAATGAAAAAATAAAAAAACATGAGAAACCCTGAAATCACTAAAACGACCATAACTTTTGATCCTGGCGTCCGTTGAAGTGCCACGACCAGTGAAATCGAAGCTCATGAAGAGATCTAGAGGCACATATAATCAAAACCGTGATATGGTCTATGGTGTGGAAGATATTAGAGTTATAAGAAAGTTGAAAAAAGTTCTCTAACTTCAAACGGCCATAACTTTCGCTCTGGGTGTCCATTTGGGCTCTACCATATATCAAATCGAAGCCAGCAAAGAGAGATACACTGCATTTTGACACAAGAAAGCTTCTGTCCTGTTTGTCGACCCCAAAAACCCCTCTGAAGGCCTCCAAAACCCTGTTTCCGTCACCGGTGTCCCATCAAACTTGTCTTCAAACGGACCTAACTTTCAATCCGTGTGCCAGTTCGGCCTCCTCCACCTGCCAGATCATAGCTCGTTCCATGAGCTTCAGTTTGACTGGTCGCGGCGCCCACATGCACTCATAGATCATATGTTATGGCCTTTTTAGTGGGTATCAGGTTTGTTATGTTTTTCAATGCCTCGTTTCTAGCACCCGTTCCCCCATTAGCTTTTTTTAAATGGTGGTAACTTATGATCCTCCTGTCCATTCGGACACTTTCACCTTTCAGGTCAAAGATCGTTTCAGGATCTTTGATTTGACAGGTCGCGGATCTAAAACGGACTCTCGGATCATAAGTTATCTCTGTTAATGCGAGTCCAATGTTTTTGTCTCTTTATGACCGTTTTGATGGGTTTTAACGGTTGCTCCATTTATTACTGTTTATTTGGGTTTCCATGACTTGTTATCTTTATCAATGGTTTTTTATGGGTTATTATGATGATTATGTTGAATTATTAAAGAGTTTTCCAGAGTTGTCATGAGTTTTCATGCGTTCTCATTCTTTCTGATGCCTCATTCTTCATATGTTTCTCCATCCTTTTTCATGCGTTTTCATGATTTTTCATCCCTTATCATGCCTTTTCATACTTTTTCATGTGTTTCCTTTATTATTTATTATTTATTATTTATAATATACTTTAATTTATTTATTATCTATTATTTGTAACTGGTTATTTATTATTTATTATTTATATTTATTAATTATTTATGTTTATTTATTATTTATTATTTATTATTTATTATTTATATTTATTTATTAGTTATTATTTATTAGTTATTAGTTATTATTTATTATTTATATTTATTTATTATTTATATTTATTTATTATTTATTATTTATTATTAATATTTATTTATTATTTATTAATTATATTTATTTATTATTTATTATTTATTATTTATTATTTATTATTTATATTTATTTATTATTTATTATTTATTATTTATATTTATTTATTAGTTATTATTTATTAGTTATTATTTATTATTTATTATTTATTATTTATATTTATTTATTATTTATATTTATTTATTATTTATTATTTATTATTTATATTTATTTGTTATTTATTGTTTATTATTTATATTTATTTATTTAATATTTAATATTTAATATTTAATATTTATATTTATTATTTATTATTTAATATTTATTATTTATTATTCATTATTGATTATTGATTATTGATTATTGATTATTGATTATTGATTATTGATTATTGATTATTTATATCTATTATTTATTATTTATTATTTATTATTTATTATTTATATCTATTATGTATTTATTATTTATATCTATTATGTATTTATTATTTATTATTTATTATTTATTATTTATTATTTATTATTTATATCTATTATTTATTATTTATTATTTATTATTTATTATTTATATCTATTATGTATTTATTATTTATTATTTATTATTTATTATTTATATTTATTTATTATTTATTATTTATATTTATTTATTATTTATTATTTATTATTTATTATATATTATATATTATATATATTTATTTATTATTTAATTTTTATTATTTATTAGTTATTAGTTATTATTTATTATTTATTATTTATTATTTATTATTTATATTTATATATTATTTATATTTATTTATTATTTATTATTTATTATTTATATGTATTTATTATTTATTATTTATATTTATTCATTATTCATTATTCATTATTTATTATTTATTATTTATTATTTATTATTTATTATTTATTTATTATTTATTATTTATTATTTATTATTTATATTTATTTATTTAATATTTAGTATTTAATATTTATTATTCATTGTTGATTATTGATTATTTATTATTAATTATTAATTATTAATTATTTATTATTTATATCTATTATTTATTATTTATTATTTATTATTTATATCTATTATGTATTTATTATTTATTATTTATTATTTATTATTTATTATTTATTATTTATTATTTATTATTTATTATTTATATTTATATTTATTATTTATTTATGTTTATTTATTATTTATTATTTATTATTTATTATTTATTATTTATTATTTATTATTTATTATTTATTATTTATTATTTATTATTTATTATTTATTATTTATTATTTATTATTTATTATTTATTATTTATTATTCCTTATTGATTATTGATTATTGATTATTGATTATTTATTATTATTGAGTTTATATCTATTATTTATGTATTATTTGTTTTTTCAATTAATATATATAAGTATATTAAATTCTGTTTATTAACCACATGGCGAGGTTGCTGGAGTGGTAAAGTCTTTGGAAAATATGCAAGAGGTTAGGGGTTCAAATCTCACTAAACGCAGAATTTCTTTATATTGCATGGGCATGCATGTTCATGTGCATGTGCATGTGCATGGGATGTGCATGCATGGATAAATAAAGTAAATAAAATAATATGAAATAAATAAATAAATAAAATAAATAAAAAATAAAATAAATAAAAAATAAATACGAAATAAAAAAAATAAAAAATAAAAAATAAAAACGAAATAAAATAAATAAAATAAATAAATAAATAAATAAATAAAATAAATAAATACGAAAAATAAATAAATAAATAAATAAATATATAAAATAAATAGATAAAATAAATAGATAAAATAAATAGATAAAATAAATAGATAAAATAAATAGATAAAATAAATAAATAAATAAATAAATACGAAAAATAAATAAATAAAATAAATATGAAATAAATATATAAATAAATATGAAAAATAAATAAATAAATATATAAATATATAAATAAATATATAAAATTAAAAATAAAAAAAATTAAAAAAAATAACAAAAATAACAAAAATAAAAAAAAATAAAAAAATAAAAAAACCGCCACTAAAAAACCACCGCGAATAGTTTCCCGAGGCACGATTTTGCGGCGGTTTTTCAAAACCGCCGCCAATTGATTTAGCGGCGGTTTAAACCGCCGCGTAACGAAAAAAACCGCCGCTAAATGCATTTTTTGCCATAGTGTTACCTTGAACAATTTCCACTTCATCTCTTAAAGAAATGAAGTTGAATTTGTCTTCCGTGAAGTGTTAGCAGATCATGCGATAGAATGATATGTCATTCCATCTGTCTCAAACATAAGGTTAGCAAAAGTTATATACATAAGTCCATCTTATGGTGAGATTAATCGTATATGGTTCCAAAAATGGACTTATACTTCATCTATAACACCGTTTTATAAAACAAAACTAGTTTCTACTATCCAGGAAATTCCTATAGGCTAGTGGTAGGCGATAAAGGCCTATCACACTTCGGTTTTGGGTTCGATTCCCACAACCCTATCTGACGTGACGGGTTGTCGCCCGTCCTGCAGGTTGTCCTTTTTCTAAAACTACACTATCATAACATTCCAGAAATAATATCGAAAAAAGGTTCTATCCTTAAACAATATTATCTTATGTCCAACACAATCCATTTAAAATCTTTAGACTTATCCAAAATACTTCTATCCATGCTCATAGTATAAAGAAAACGATTACTAGAAATGTCATCAACCCAGCATGTGAATACCATCATTTATCCCCCATGTATCATAAGATATATCTTGTTGGTCACAATCAAAAAAAGTGAACACCATAATCATGTATTCTCTTGAAACATGAATTACCATACAATCGTAGTGAAAACATGAATGCTTTCAAAATTCAACTCTTTCCACATACCAAAATCCCAAAATTTCTATATACTCAAACCATGATATCACTTTTTCCATATATGAGCTCATTAATACTATCAAAAATTTAATTATCTCTTTATCCCTTCATTATGTGCATATCATCTGATTTCCAAAAATATCTAAATAACCTTTCATGGTTAGCAGTACCATTCAACATATACATTCAAAAAAACTTAAGTAAAAAAAATAGTGTAACAATCCTTAGATGTTTCTTTATTCCATAGTACCATGAAATTACTTATATAACATTAGTCTTGATAAACATGAATTCATTCCACTACCTTCTTAAACCATTGACCGAGCTTCATCATTTTATTCCTCAACACTTCTTTCACCTCATATATCAGTTGTAGTCTCTTCATCATCATCAACATAAATACTACCCATACGACCATGCTGATTCTCTTCATGAGATTTTCCCTTAGGGAAATGGTTTGCATAATGCTCGTATATTCCACATTTATAACATTTAACCATTGTTGATGTCTTAGCAATACCATTATCCTTCTACAATGTGTTAAATGAACCTTTTCCTTTGCATTTACTGGCTTTGTGTCCTTCTTTTCCACACCCAAAACATCTTCCAGCTCCTTTGAAACATTCTCCCTGATGCCTCTTCCCACATGATTTACATGAGGGAAATTGAACTTTCTTTCTTCTATGATCAGCATGAAACTCTATCTTTCTTTTATTAGTTGAGTCAGGAGACTTACCAAATTTGGCATTATTGATCATATTATGAGATTGTTGATTAGGCATAATAATGATATGTGGACTTCCAGATCCAATTTCATTTGTTTTCTCATGATGAATATCATTCCACTTTCCATAATATTCTCCATTATCATGTATCTTTATGTTTCCAGCCATTTTTATAAAACCCAAAAAGAATAGTGTGAGAGGAAAAAATCATGCAGGGAAAACAACATAATAAAAGGGGGATTACCTTGAATATATAACATCTTAGGTTTAATTTTAAGATCGTTACCGTAATTCTAGGACTATAACCTATACTTATACTTAACCTTAGAGACATCCCTAGACATACCTTAGAAATATCTCTAGGGATTTCACTAAAGTTTTCGCATCCTAGTTTCCAAAGGTTAAATAAACCTTGGCTCAAATACCAACTGTAGAGACCCAAAGCTTGACGTACATGGACATTACAATACTTTTGCAGAATACTTAATACATGAAAAAAAACAGACGCCCAAAGACCATATTAGTTTAGTGTCTTTGGAAACTCGGAACATAATCTTCAAATCATAGTGAAAGATCTTCAACATCTCCCACAAAGATCTTCCACTATGGTTTTCTGACCTAAAACCATTATTTATATCCTGGGGAAAAGAAAACATAAAAAGGGTGAGCTCAAATGCTCATTAAGGGTAAACATGGAGAACTTAAAAACAATCCATAAACATTTGAACGTAAAAACATTAACATAAAACATCAAAATCTTGAGAAACAACATAAATCTTGGTAGTACGTAAGGCATAGATCATAAAGGAACATTAATCATGATAAAATAAAACATGTAACTATGGAAAACCATTAAGCACATTATATGATTTCCATAGTATCCAAGGCATTGTTTCCAAGACCATCATAGTGGAAAAATTCCATTACTGAACCGGGTTTACTTACCATTCCAGCCCTGTATTACTGAACCAGATTTTACCTTCCATTCCAGCCATGCCTATATCATGAGCTATAAATCATTACCCAATTTACTTGAGGGAGATATAGGTCACACCCATATCGTAATGAAATAATTCTTAAATGTGCCACAACATAAACATAAATCATTCATCATAACCCAAAGAATAAAATGGGTTTCATAAACATCATACCATCATAACATAATCCATATAAAACAAATAGATATCAATTCATCATAAGAAAAGTAAAACCATGTAAATCATAGATACATTATACTTGAAACATACACATATGAAATAATTTCATCTTATATGGAAAATGGTTTTGATAAAACACTTTAAATGAATTTTTGAGGAAAATATCCTTTCTTCTTCAAAATCATTTTCTTTTCACAAAATTCCATGAAATTTTAAAAGAAATGGATTTGGTTGAAAATAGTCATGAAATATTGTAGAGTAAGCTTCATGAAAATAAGATGTTATGAATTCGTAAAAATCCATTCATGTCGCATAAGTTAAAAAAACATCTCCTCGTACTTTTAACGGAAAAGTCAAAAAGTACCACGTATGGTAAACAAAATAAAGATTCCTTCCATAACACAAAGTAAAAGTAAAATAGGGGTAAAAATGACTTTAAAAATACATGGAAGAATATTAAACACTTTATTAAAAACATTTTTATGGACATGGATGAAAAATATAACACGAGTAAATACTTACATATAAGCAATCTCGGATAAAAATGAGATTGAAAAATTATCCCTTACCATATGTCTAATTTCTTCCATATGTGTCTGAGACTCCTGTATAGTGGGTTTAAACAAATTATTATCTTGTAACAAAAATATAATAATATTTATGATATCATATATGATTCACTTAAGACTTTATATTACCCATTCATTTGTCAATTCCATGTTAAAGCAACGTTTTGGGTAAAATCGTTTCATTTATCGTTCGTGTTTTGACTTGTAATTATTCATTTGATTACTTAGGTCATTATTACTTACTTCCATAATGTAAAACATGATCTATATATAATATATATTCAGAATATACATATATATAATAGATCAATAAATGAATGAAATACACCATTCATGGAGACGGTAGGCCGTACGTATGCATGAACGCTGTTTTTGTTTCCTTATAAAATTGAATAGAAGTAAGTAAATAACATATACATAAATACAGTATAATTGATATGTCATATATTTCATTATTATTTATTATATATACTTTATAATCATTCTTGAATGGTTAACATGTAAAATGAATCTCATCGCGTCGTGGAGACGGTAATCCGTATGTACGCACGAGTGATGATATCGTTCCCATAATTATTGAATGGAATTAGAGTGGATGATATAATATCTCATAATTAGTATAATTTTATAATAACCATATATAGTTATTCTTTACTCCATTATACCCATCCAATTACGGTGGTGGTGGAAAAACATATTACACCGCGACATGGAGACGGTATTCCGTACGTACACACACGTTGTGATTTCATTTTCTGTAGGATGGATAGAAGGTGAAATAGGGTTGTTTCATATTTATAATAACATATTAGTATATTAGTGATACTTATGTTATTAATTTATTATGAAACAAAATAATAATAGGAAGTAGAAGAAGAAATTAATTTGAAAGAATCCGTAAAGGATATTACCTCTTCTTCATCGCACCTCTTCTAGACCTCCACTTAGGGAACTAAAGTTGGTCTTTGAAGAAGATCAAGACCTCTAATATGATTCTAGGGAATTGGGGAAGAGAAATGGGTAGGGTTTGGCCGAGCATTATGGCTCAACTTATTGTGTAGAGGAGAGGTAGGAGGTGCCCTTTTATAAGGGAAGAGAGGGGCACTTTTGGAAACCTTTAAAATATTAATTTATAATAAACTCAAACCCCAGTTAAAAACCTCGAAAAATGACTCAAATTAGAATATGATATGATATAGGGTTTTAATATCATCAGCAAATAAAATTTATACATGTTTGGAATTTATTTTAAACTTAATCAACTAGATTTATTCTTATTTAATCTATTTAATTTTATTTGTGGTGATAATATCCTATATTCTAAATTGTTATAAATAATTACTTATGTGTTTTTATTTATCCATAATTGGATACATTATGAAATTTTAGACCATATAAATTTCAATTTTCAATTTTTAATTTTTTTTGTGATTTTTAAATAATTTAATAATATGTTATTTTTATAAAATAACAATAGTGTCAATTTTGACACTATTCATTTATTTGAATTTAAATAAAATCCAAACAGAGGATATATTTGAACCAAAATATTTAATAGATTTATAACATTTCATATTCTTCTAAAAAATTCATGGATCACATTAATTTGTTCATATATCATTTATTTTAATATTTTCAAAACCATTTATTTTATATTTCCCTTAATAAAATAATTACTACCACATTTTTTGTATAATTATTTAATATACTTATTTTTTGCATAAAAATTAAAAATAAAATATTGTGATGCATATAAATCTAATATCGTTAATAATAATAATTTTACTTGAATTTATCATCTTAAAATCACAAAATTTAAATTGTTATATTTATTAAATCATGAAGGTGACAACTTTGACATCATTTAAAATAAAATAATATAAGAGTAATAATCGAATTTATAGGGCTCCAAATGGTCAAATATTCGACCATTATATGATTAAGGTTTACATCTACCTGACCAATAAGTTTTGGTCAAGTTTTTGTGCCTTTTATGGTCACTATTAGTTTAATAAAAACTGTATTATAGATTTTTCCCTAAATAAACAATTTCAGCATCACTATTGTCTCACCATTAATGATAATTATTTATTCCCTAAAAATTATAAATAAATTCTCATGATTTAGATAATTTTATTATATTTCTATAGAATATTTATATTCTAGTTTTTATGAATTTTATCACTAAATTAAAATTATTACACTTATAATATATAAGAGAGTGACATGTTGTCACTTTCTTTGGTTTTAATAATAATTACACCATTTTCATTGTCAAAAGTCCATGAAATGAATATATTTCGACCCTTAGTTGATATGGGTCGACATTAATTCATCTAATAGAATTTTGGAAGGTGTTAGGGTTATTTTATAATCTTATTTTTACCCTTAATTACCCTATTTACCTTTAACTACAGTAAATAAAATTAACCGTAGTTACTATTCATAATGTCTAAAAATAAAAAGTATCCTATTAACATAATTTTGACCTACTGACTCCAAATATGGAATCCATTTTTCAAAATTCAAAACACATAAGTTGCTGTAATTAATTTAAAATTAATCTCGTTGGTAAGAAAATGAGTTTTAAAAGTTAAAACGATGCAAAAGATTGAAATGTTTTTAGCTATGAATTCAGTGTAAAATTAATGATAATGACTTAAATCATATTAAATGGTAAAAATATATTCTATTTATACTTTAAAACCATTTAATATTATAATATAACCATAGAATTTATCTCGATGAAAAAATTTGTTTTTATTTAAAATTTAGCTTATTTTTACTATTCATCAAAATATGAAGGTTATCAGAAAAGTATCAAAAATTTATCCAATGTAAATTTTTATATTCTGATTCAATAGAAGAAGTTTATTTTGTTAAATTTAACTTTTAAAATTGTCAAAAATTATATTTAAAATGGGTGCGCCATCAAAAGGCGGTAAAACTGCATTTTTTGAAAAATACTTCTTTTATCGAAAAATTGATTTTGTTTTCATATATCATTCTAGAAAATGTGTAAGATGAATTATAATGTTATGAAATTCAAAATTCAGTTAATACTATTCATAATATCTAGTTCATAATATTATAATAATATTATCATTGTTTAGTGAAACATGGTATTGCGTACAATACACGCTATCGAGGAAGGATGCTCTTGCGTGCAACACAAGCCAAGAATAGTGTTTGTGTATACCACAAGATAATACAATGTTGCATATAGTGAAAGATAATCTTGGTGTAGCGTACAACACAAGACATCAAAGAAATTAAAAATAACATTTCTCATAAAATCTTGGGGTGTTACATTTACCCCCCTTAAAATAAATTTGACCCTCAAAATTCGTCGGGGTTATAAATGGTTTTATACTTGAAAGTTTTTTTCATAGAAACGCACATCGTAAAAAGGAATAATAAAAATTCATTTTAAAAAGAAATGTTAGAAACATAACTGATACCCAAAGTAACTCATCACTGGGTTTCCACATAGGAGAATATTGGTGAAAATATGGATATGGAAGAGAAATATAACCATCAACTTCTGATAAAGAGTGGTAGAGGACATGGCTATGAAAAATCCAACAATCACAAAGTAATAAATTTTTGATTATCTAAGGTAAAATCTGATTCATCAGATATGAGGGCACTAGGACAACATTTTTTCTTTCCAATATCATTTCCCTAATATTGAAGAATTCTTGAATTAAAAGAAATACTTAACATGATTTTGGTACAATCTCACTGTTGTTTGTGCCTTGAACAATTTCCACTTAATCTCTTAAAGAAATGAAGTTGAATTTGTCTTCCGTGAAGTGTTATCAGATCATGCAATATAATGATAGGTCATTCCATCGGTCTCAAATATAAATTTATAAAAAGTTATATACATAAGTCCATATTATGGTGAGATTAATCGTATATGGTTCCAAAAATGGACTTATACTTCATCTATTATACCGTTTAATAAAATAAAACTAGTTTCTACTAACTAGGGACTTTTTGTAGCCCAGTGGTAGGTGATAATGACCTATCACACTTCGGTTGAGGGTTCGATTCTCACAACCCTTTCCGACGCGATGAGTTGTCACCCGTCCTGTTGGTTGTCCTTTTTCTAAAACTAAACTATTATAACATTCCAGAAATAATATCGAAAAAAGGATCCATCCTTAAACAATATTATCTTATGTCCAACATAATCCATTTAAAATATTTAGACTTATCAAAAATACTTCTATCCAAGCTCATAGTATAAAGAAAATGATTACAAGAAATGTCATCAACCAAGCATGTGAATACCATCATTTATCCCCTATATATCGTAAGATATATCTTGTTGGTCACATTACAAAAAAGTGAATACCTTAATCATGTATTCTCTTGAAACATGAATTACCATAGAATCATTTTTAAAACAAGAATGAATTAAAAAGTCAACTCTTTCCACATAACAAAGTCCCAAAATTTCTATATACTCAAACCATAATATCACTTTGTCCTTATATGAGCTCATTAATACTATCAAACATTTCATTATCTCTTTATCCCTTCATTATGAAAATATCATCTGTCTTCCAAAAATATCTGAATAACCTTTCATGGTTACCAGTACGATTCAACATATACTTTCAAAAAAAAATTAAGTAAAAACAATATTGTAAAAATCCTTAGATGTTTCTTTATTCCATAGTACCATGAAATTTCTTATACAACATTACTCTTGATAAACAAGCAATCATTCCACTACCTTATTAAACCATTGACCGATCTTCATCATTTTATTCCATAACACTTATTTCATCTCATATATCATTTGTAGTCTCTTCATCATCAACAACATAAATACTACCCATACGACCATGCCGATTTTCTTCATGAGATTTTCCCTTAGGGAACTGGTTTTAATAATGCCAGTATGTTCCACATTTAAAACATTTAGCCATTGTTGATGTCTTAGCAATACCATTATCCTTGTACAATGTGTTAACTGAACCTTTTACTTTTCATTTACTAGATTTGTGTCCTTCTTTTCCACACCCAAAGAATCTTCTAGTTCCTTTGAATCATTTTCCCAGATGCCTCTTCCCACATGATTTACATGAGGGAATTCGAACTTTCTTTCCTCTATGATCATCATGAAACCCCATCATTCTCTTATTACCTGAGTTAGGAATCTTACCAAAGTTGAGATTATTGATCATATTATGAGATTGCTGATTAGGAATAATAACGATATGTGGACTTCTAGATCCAATTTCATTTGGTTTATCATGAAGAATATCAATCTGCTATCCATCATATTCTCCATTATCATGAATCTTCATGTTTCCAGCCATTTTTCAGAAACCCAAAAAGAATAGTGTAAGAGGAGAAAATCATGCAAGGAAAAAAACATAATAAAGGGGGAGTACCTTCAATATATGACATCTTAGGTTTAATTCTAAGATCTTTAACATAATTCTAGGACTATAACCTATAATTATACTTAACCTTAGAGACATCCCTAGACATACCTTAGAAATATCTCTAGGGATTTCACTAAAGTTTTTGCATCCAAGGGTAAACATGTAGAACTTAAAAACAATCAATAAACATTTGAATGTAAAAACACTAACATAAAACATCAAAATATTGAGCGATAACATAAATCTTGGAAGTACGTAAGGCATCGATCATAAAGGAAAATTAATCATGATAAAATAAAACATGTAAATATGGAAAACTATTAAGAAAATTATATGATTTCCATAGTAGCCAAGTCATTGTTGCCAAGACCATCATAGTGGACAAAGTCCATTACTGAACCGGGTTTACTTGTCGTTCCAGCCCCGTATTATTGAACTAGATTTTACTTGACATTCCATCTATGTCTATCTCATGAGATATAAATCTTTACCCAATTCATTGGATGGAGATATAGGTCCCACCCATCTCATAATGAAATCATTCTTATGTGTTCCACAATATAAACATAAATCATTCATCATAACCCAATGAATAAAATGGGTTTCAAAAACATCATCCCATCATAACATAATCCATATAAAACAAATGGATATCTTTTCATAATAAGAAAAGTGAAACCATGTAAATAATAGAAACATTATACTTGAAACATACACATATGAAATAATGTCATATTATATGAAAAATGATTTTGATAAAACACTTGAAATGAATTCTTGAGGAAAATATCCTTTCTTCTTCAAAATCATTTTCTCTTCACAAAATGCCATGAAATTTTAAAAGGAAAGGATTTTGTTGAAAATAGTCATGAAATATTGTAGACTAATATTCATGAAAATAAGGCATTATGAAACCTTAATAATCTGTTCATGCTGTATAAGTTAAAAAAATCATTCTCCTCGTACTTTTAATGGAAAAATCAAAAAGTACCATGTACGGTAACCAAAAGAAAGATTCCTTCCCTAACAGAAAGTAAAAGTCAAAGAGGGGTAAACATGATTTTAAAAATACATGGAAGAATATAAAACACTTCATGAAAAACATTTTTATGTACATGGATGAAGAATATAACCCTAGTAAATACTTACGTATAAGCAATCTCAGATAAAAATGAGATTGCAAAATTATCCCTTACCTTATGTACAATTTCATCCAAATGTGTCTGAGACTCAGGTATAGTGGGTTTAAAAATATTATTAATTTTTAATAAAACTGTAATAATATTTATGATATCATATATGATTCACTTAGGACTTTATATTACCCATTCATTTGTCAATTCCATGTTAAAGCAGCGTTTTGGGTAAAATTGTTTCATTTATCATCCGAGTTTTGACTTGTAATTATTCATATGATTACTTAGTTCATGATTACTCACTTCCAGAATGTAAAACATGATCTATATATAATATATATTTAGAATATAAATATATATAACAGATCGATAAATGGAAAGAAATACACCGTTCATGGAGACGGTAGGCCATTCATACACATGAACACTGTTCTCGTTTCCTTATAAAATTGAATGGAAGTAAGTAAATAACATAAAAATAAATCTAATATAATTAATATGTCATATATTTCATTATTATTTATTATATATACTTTATAATCATTATTGAATGGTTAACTTGAAAAATGAATCTCATCGTGTCGTGGAGATGGTAATCCATACGTACGCACGAGCGATGATATCGTTCCCATAATTATTGAATGGAATTAGAGTGGATGAAATAATATCTCAGAATTAGTGTCAAATTATAATAACCACATATAGTTATTATTTAATGCATTATACCCATCCAATTATGGTGGTGGTGGAAAAACAGATTACACCACGGCGTGGAGATGGTATTCTGTACGTACGCACACGCTGTGATTTAATTTTACGTAAGATGGATAGAAGGTGAAATAGGTATGGTTAATATTTATAATAACATATCACTGTATGAGTGATACTGATGTTATTACATTATTTTGAAACAACAAAAGAAGAGTAAGTATAAGATCAAATTAATTTGAAATAATCAGTAAAGGATATTACCTCTTCTTCGACGCGCCCCTTCTAATCCTCTTCTTAGAGCACTAAAGATGGTCTTTGAAGAAGACCAGGACCTCTAGTATCATGCTAGGGAAGTGTAGAAGATAAATGGGAAGGGCTTTTCCGAGCTTTAAGGCTCAAATTTTTGTGTAGAGGAGAGGGAGGAGGTGCCCTTTTATAAGGGAAGAGAGGGGAACTTTTGGAAACCTATAAAATATTAATTTATATTAAACTCAAAACCCACATAAAAACCAAAAAGAATGACTCAAATCCGAATATTAGATGATATTGGGTTGTAATCTAATCATCCAATAAAATTTAGACATGTTGGAAATTTATTTTAAACCTTATCAACTTTATTTATACTTAATTAATCTATTTAATTTTATTTGTGGTGATAATATTCTATATTTTAAATTGTTATAAATAATTACTTATGTGTTGTGATTTGTCCATAATTGGATACTTTATGACATTTTAGACCATATAAATTTCAATTTTTAATTTTTAATTTTTTTGTGATTTTTAAACAATTTAATAATATGTTATTTTTATAAAAGAATAATAGTGTCAATTTTGAAACTATTCATTTATTTGAATTTAAATAAGATCCACACAGAGTATATATTAGAACCAAAATATTTAATAGATTTATAACATGTCATATTTATCTAAAAAATTCACGGATCACATTAATTTGTTCATATAATATTTATTTAAATATTTTTAAAACCATTTATTTGATATTTCCCTTAATAAAATAATTACTACTACATTTTTGTATAATTATTTAATATACTTATTTGTTTCATAAAAATTTTAAAAACATATTGTGATGCATATAAATCTAATATATTTCATAATAATACTTTTAATCTAATTTATCATCTTAAAATTACAACATTTAAATTGTTATATTTATTAAATCAAGAACGTGATTTAAAATAAAATAATATAGGTGTCATAATCGATTTTATAAGGCTCTAAATGGTCAAATATTCGACCATTGGATTTTTATGGTTTACATATACATGAAAAATAATATTTGGTCATGTTTTTGTGCCTTTTATGGTCACTATTAGTTTAATAAAAACTGTATTATTGATTTTTCACTAAATAAACAATTTCTACATCACTATTGTGTCACCATTAATGATAATTATTTATTCCCTAAAAAATATAAATATATTCTCATGATGTAGATAATTTTATTATCTTTCTGGAGACTATTTATATTAGAGGTTTTTTGAAGTTTATCACTAAATTAAAATTATTACACATATAAGATATAAGAGAGTGACATGTTGCCACTTTCGTTGATTTTAATAATAATTACATCATTTTCATGGTAAAAAGTCCATAAAATGAATCTATTTTGACCATTATATGGTATGGGTCGTCATTTTGTCATCCAATAGAATTTTGGCAGGTATTAGGGTAATTTTATAATCTTATTTTTAAGCTTAATTTCCCGATTTACCTTTAACTATGGTAAATAAAATATATAGTAGTTACTATTCAGGATGTCTAAAAATAAAAAGTTTCCTATTAACATAATTTGGACTTACTGATTCCAAATATGGAAACCATTTTTCAAAATTAAAAACACAGAATTTTCAGTAATTAATTTAAAATTAATCATGTTGTTAAGAAAATGGGTTTTAAAAGTTAAAACGTTGCAAAAGATTGAAATGTTTTTACCTATGAATTCAGTGTAAAATTAATGCTAATGACTTAAATTATATTAAATGGTAAAAATATATTCTATTTATACTTTAAAACCATTCAATATTATAATATACCCCATATAATTTATCTCAATAAAAAAAGTTGTTTTTAATTAAAATTTAGCATATTTGTAATATCCATCAAAATATGAAGGTTATCAGAAAAGTATAAAAAATTTATTTAATGTAAATTTTTATATCCTGATTCAAAATTAGAAGTTTATTTTGTAATATTTAACTTATAAACTTGTCAAAAATTATACTTATAATGGGTTCTCCATCAAAAGGCGGTAAAATTGCATTTTTTTAAAAATACTTCTTTTATAAAAAAATTGATTTTGTTTTCATATCTAATTCTAGAAAATTTGTAAGATGAATTATAATGTTATAAAATTCAAAATTCAGTTAATACTATTTATAATGTCTAGTTCATAATATTATAATAATATTATCATTATTTAGTGAAACTCGTTATTGCGTACAACACACACTATCGAGGAAGGTCTCTCTTGTGTGCAACACAAGACAAGAATAGTGTTTTCATATACTACAAGCTAATACGGTGTTGAATATAGTGCAAGATAATCTTGGTGTAGAATACAACACAAGACATCAAAGAAATTAAAAATAATATTTCTCATAAAATCTTGGGGTGTTACATCACACCATCGGCATAAGTGTGATTTTTGAGTCTCCTCCCAAAGGTATCTCTAGACATAAGTGACGATTCATTAGTTTAACTGGAAACTCTAGGTCTTGAAAAAGATTTGTTGAAAGAAGGAATTATTGATACCTATGATTATTAATATGGAGGAAAGTAGTAGACATAGACCGTACCTCGAATCATTCCTAGAGACCTTGGGTTACACTCCTTGACCGCATGCAGTTACTCCCTTCCCCTGTCCTCTAGCTCCCAGAGCCTTTTAGGGACCATAATGGGGTGGTGGTTGTAACATATCAAAAAGTATACCACCTCATGTTGTTCTCCTAGCTCCACTTCCACATCTATTTCCCTACAGATTCATCTATCCCTATCACTTCCTCTTCTTGAAACATTTTACACGCCCAAGTCTCTGGGACTGGCGTCAGTTTCCTGATTTCCCATTGCTAACATTCACTGGCTATATCCACTCAGCCAAATAAAATTCAACAACAAAGTTTTTCTCTAGCACCCTAACATAAGTAGGAATGCATAGAGGAATAGTGATAGCTCGAATGTCCCTAACCACACCTCGCTCGGAGGTCTGATCCCTGAAGCACTGACTGTACTGTATTCATCGAGTACCTGGGATGGTCAGTACACCTCGATGAATACTAATCTACAGACATGTCATCCTTCCTATGTTGTGGAAACTCTATGGAACAACCACACCTCAGCTATTCTTATTGATAGATACCACCTTCTTCGAGGAACCTTCTCAATAATTTCCACAGATAAGTCACATATTTCGAAGATATGGGTAATCTAAACCCTATAAACATTATGCTGAGCCACGTAAAAGGATCTCTACCAGGACCTCTATCTGATCGAATGGCACTTGGGATAGATGGAAACTCTTACACCTCCTCAAGCTAGTCTTTAGACGCTTATGAGTCAGGATCACCTCAAAACCTATGGGGTATCTGATGACGAAACATGTTTAAGGCAGTAAGCCATCATGTGTCATCTACCTGTACCGTCGATTGTAACTGATAACCAATGGGTAGTGATATAGTTGGCACACTACCTGAAGGTACCATCTCAGGTAACAATCCCTATGCCGAATCCTCATCACCAAATGGACCATCCTCAAGGTCACACATTGATAAATAGTAGAATCTAGGATCTCTATCTGACTTGATGGTCTTCCAATTAGGCTGAAAACTCTAGACACAGCCTCCAACTAGTCCTCAGCTACCTGGGGATCTATCTCGGCTTGAAACCTCAGAGGCCTCTATCTCTGGAACTCGTGCAACACCCTTAGTAGGCATGCATGATCCACTGGTAGAATCTATTTTTGATCCACATAGGATCAATCGGTGATGATCCACACAGGATCTCTTGCTGCGGATCCACAAAGAATCTATAGGTACTTACCCCCACAAGACCCACAAAGGATCTGACTCGCTTGGGGTCGATATGTTGCTAATCCGCGAAAGGCCTCTCTAAGGATGTTCCTCATCAGGTCATGCACTGTTGATCCACATAGGGTGGCTAGAGTATTGATCCACATAGGGTCGCTAGAATTCCGATCACCACAGGGTCGCTAGATTGCTGATCCAAACAAGGTTTCTAGAGTGCTGATCTACAAAGGATCACTTGGTGGGCTGTCATTGTGTACACTCTCAGGAATACTAGCTAGATGTCTACGTGGTGGAATCCTAATAAGAAATAGGTGCAACTTTGTCATTATGTTATACCTGTTGAGCTGACCCCAATGAAACCAAAGAAAAACATTTCCAAAACACATGCATTAAGTATTTTCATGAACCGAGTCAGAAATCAGAATTCAGGGTCTTAGTGTATGGATCTGTCGACCGTCGTACCAAAAATGGACTCCCAAAACTAAAAACCACACTCAAAACACTTAACACTATTTCTCTATTTAAAATATTAGAGTCCTAGTTCTTTGGAAGAACCGACTCCTCTGATACCACTTTTTTACGACCCATCCCCTGGGGCTCGTGTCGTGACTCCCCCAAGCCCGCCTTCCATAGCCCAGGGGTTTCCAACTAGCAAAAAAAGGAATATCCCTTAAACTGGATGGAATTGCATTTAAACCTTTACAAACACAAAAATCCAAGTACACAACAAGAAGAAACCACAAAGTAAACTACATAGTAAAAGTCTGTTGAATGTAAATGGGTTAGAATAAAAGACCAACTGAAAATGTACAATTACAATTGAGAAGAGAAAAAATCTCTTGGATCTCCCATTGAGGATCTTACCTGAAAGGTTTTTACAACTCATCTCCATAGCACACCACTTCTGTCCATCTCTTCCGTGTACCAACTTGTCCTGGATCCCTCAAGTCTCATCCCATCTCCTCTGTGTACCACCTAGTCCTAGGTCCCTTAAGTCTCAGTCCAGCTGCTCTTTGTTTGCACAAGACACAACAAAGAGTGGGCGAAGACCGTGCATGGGTGAGTATAACAATACAAAGTAGGGGATGTCGAGACCCTCGAAGGTCTCTTAGTAATCCACAAAGGAAAACATCACAAGATATACCTCAAAGGTAATATCTCAAGCATGATCTAAATCATAAAGCACAAAGAAAAAGAGACAAATCACTCTAATAGTATAACTTCAAGGTTACTAGGATAGGGATGTCTAGTCATACAGCCAGATCATCCTATCTGTAGTAACTCTTCTGCAGAACTGTATTCGTCACTGGTGCAGACCTATATTGGTCCCTGGTGTAGGCCCGTATTGGTCACTGGTGTAGACCTGTATATGTTGTTGGTGCAAACCCATTTTGGTCATTGGTGCAGACCCATATTGGTCGCTGGTGAAGAACTGTATTGGTCGCTCTTCATCTTCATGTCACAACCTTCCACTAGATTCTTGCTCATAGCACACTTGATTATGGGAGAACTGCTCCTCTATCCATCGATCATATTTCAACTGGTACGAAGTCCCAAAATAATCATACCCAAGGGACCAACTCATCATAGGGGTCCCAATGGGGTAGAAGACATGTCGATCAGACACCTGGTATGTGAGTTATGGCCACTTGGAAAAAAGGGCTCAGTTGGATTCAAGTCTGAACCAACCCAGGTTGCATGTAAAACTCTGTCAAAACACACTTAGAGTATATCCAAAGGACCGCCTTGTCGCAATTTTCTTTATTCCACAGATGGTGGGTCAATCAGATGATCGGTCTATTAGTTACACCCCTTTCCATGAAACTATGGTGATCTCACCTCGGTTTGGCCCAGCTCGGTCGATCCTGCCAGAATATGCCAAATGGAAAACTTTTTAAAAGGGGTCCCAATGCCACTAATTATGCATCAAACAGAAATATGGTTTGTCAGTTATGGGCATTTCTTTATTTGGGTACTGGTTGGGTCTGGGCCCAGTCTGACCCGGTCAGACTGGCCCGACACAACGAGTCCTGGGGTCTACCTGACACTGCTCTGGTACGAACCATTAGTGGTTGGCCTGGTTCACTGGGTCCAGTCTGTTGGGGTTTTCCCGACTTGTTTGTGGGCCTGGACCACAGTTGTCCTGGCCCGTTGGGTGGGGCTCGACCCACCCACCCTGGTCCGCTGGGCTGTGGGTCAGGCCTTCTAGGCAACCTCGCATCCGGCTCAGTCTTCCCTAAGGAGGATCATTTCTATTTGTGTTTACTTTAAACCATATAAATCCATCTATAACCAACAAAATATATTCTAATCTTCATGAATAATAAAACCATCTAGCTGCTAAATATAAACTTATTATTCTATAACCCCTTTCAGAAATGCTGACATGACGTCCATCTGGAAAACCATGAACATTATTTTCAATTTTATGTCAAGGAACAATAAAATTTTCTCTATCCATGAAACAGGTTCAAATTACTCATCAACATCGATACCCTCTAGATATGAGTACCAGTTGAACACTAATCATGATTTTTATCGAATCACAACACTGTTTTCATTCATTTTGTTTCAAAATACTTATTTATTCATGATGAAAATTTTGTCTATTGGCGTCAAAATAATCTCCCATATTTGATTCATCTCAATTTGGGTAAGGTATTCATTCATTGTCTGAACCCAATTCTCATCACCAGTTTCTTCACCAAAACATTTACCATATACCTTTGATAAATATGATTCTTGATGTAGATTATTCGTCCTCTTTATATGTACTAGTACTATTTGTTCACCAATTATGTTTTTTATATCAATTTCAGATACTGTCTTCTATATTTGTGCAAATACTGTTTTATCCTCATCTTTCTCATCATCTGAGTCATCTTCTGAATCAACCTCTAGAGCTGGAGAATCCCCTGGCCTTCTTATTTCTTCATCACTATCCACTTGAGACTGATCATGTATTAGCTGAAGATTATACTCATTTTCCACTATGGTTACATCATGGATTTAAATTAGCATTATTAGCCTTTTTTTGTAAAATTTATATGATTTTATATTCTTTGAGTATCCATGAAATATCCATCTATCTACATGATATTAAAAAATACTATGTTGTTACTTGTTAATAATGAAACACTTACTTCTGAAGATCCAAAAGTACATCATTGGTGGCTTCTTTCCATACCATGATTTATATGATGTATTAACATCTTTTAGACATAGCAATGTTCTATTTGATGTGTAGACATCATTCATCGCTTCTTCTTTCTAATGTTTACTGGGAAGGACTTTCTCAAAGAGTATTGTTCAAACCATGTTATTGACAATCTAATTTCTTTGCTCAAATACTTTACTCTACTATGGATTTCTTAATGTTGTAACTTGATTCCTTATCCCATGTTTCTCTATATAATCCTCTACTTGGGAATTTGGGAATTTTTTTTCCAATATCTATTCTAATCTTATGGATTATTTGACCCAACATCATCTCAAATACCCTTAAATACGTTTTTATGCAATTTAATACCTAATATTTTTGAGATATGATTGAAACCCATTCCATTATTCTATAATCATGAATGAAGAGAAAAAATATCTCCTTCCATCAAGTGATTTTGGTGAAATTGTTCCACACACATCAATACAAACCAAATCAAAAAATCTTGTTGACCTTTTCTCTTTTTCATTATATGTCTTTCAGTGATCTTCCCTTGTTTTCAAGAAACACATGTGTGTGTATGATCATAAGATAATATAGGAGGATCTCGAGAAACATCATATTTCACAAGATCTTCCAATTATTTTTGGCTCACATGTCCAAGTCATTTATACCACAACTTATTTCATTATTCATTTTTAGAAATCACATATCTTCTTCTCCACTAATGATATTAATATTTCATTTTTTAATATTTTTATGTAATACTACAACACCATCATTTTCCTTGATGACACATAAAATATTGGGAAAGCATATGGAATGTCCTAAGTCACACAATTGAGTTATTCTAAATAATTTGTGACTATGACCTTCAATAACAAATAAATATGAACATCTCATGTTTTTTTCCCAAACATTTCATTCCTAGAGGCAATGGTTTTCAACCCTTAATCATTAACAAAACCATACGATACATTATTTATCGTACCTAATTCCCTTCACCAGATCCTTGTATTCTTTTATATGGGAGGTGCATCCACTGGCAATGATCCATATCCTAGTGTGACTTGATGTCTTGAACTAAATTTCTACAACCAATTATTTCTTACATCATTTCATTTTGATCCATCTTTATGACTTTATTCATGAAATGAATTGATTCTATTTAAATTACTTAGAATACGAATAACTAGCTTCATATTGCACATTAACAAATCAATTTGTAATTTTCATCTTAATTGATGATACATTTGTCTACTGCTTTTGAATAACCTCAGTCTGTATCAACACATTACTTTATATTTCTCATGATAAATATCATTCCATGTGTCTGAATCCTCCACACCTGACACAATGACCATAAAATAATGACTTGGAAAATTTAGCTCTATATGAATGACTCAATTGGTACTATTTCATTCAGTACCGATTTGATATAGAACAAACATGTTATACATGTACCATATTTTTACAATAATAACATCTTATGTGGGGTACATTCCTTCATGGAAATGAGGCACAACTGGTCATACCTTATGTTCATTTAATCTTCTGAATCTCCTTGGCACCCAAATTAATTTTCAATCAAGAAGTTGGTGTTTGTTATTTAACTTCAACCGTTTCTACTTTTTGTTTTCACTCAAGTCCCATGTCAGCCTTTCCAATTTTATTTGATTGTTTCTTCGGTTATTCTCGACCAAGAAGCTCAAATTTTATCATTTTTTTTATGTATGATCTGCGTCCTTGATATCATACATAGAGTCAATAGTTTATCATGATCTTTAGAGATTTTTCATAGCCCAACAAATTCCTCTTCATGTTCATTAATACATTTGATTTATCCTTTTCAAATTTTAGTTAAACTATTGATATATCTTTTTGGTTCTTTAATTATGAGTTTGTACTCAATATAATTTTCTGATATTTCTATCATTGAAGATTTCAGTTGTTCAATTTCATCATTCAACTCAGTAATGTCTTCTTCCTACTACTACATACAGAGTTAGACATTATGAACCACTTTGTTAGATTTCATTGTATTGGCTCTCTAGACTTTTATCTCTTCAAAATAATCCTATAATTCATATTGAAGGTCCACTATACCTTCAACTTCTACTTCTTCATTTTCTATTTATTCTTTTGTTATTGAATTTTTGACAACCTCAACCAAAGCCTTTATCTCATGATCCTTGTAGTATTTAAACTCTCATGCCTCATAATCTTCTGAACATTCATCTTCTTTTGTATATAGATTCTTATTTTTTAAGAACATTCTCTTAGAACATATCCTACATTTCTCATTGTATGAATTATTCATTTGGAGAATTCCACTATTAAATTCATCATAATCATCAATATTCTTAGGAAAATTTACTGAAAAATGTACAATCATTGCATATTAGATGCATGAAAGAGGATGTTTACCTTTGAAAAATCTCCATACCCATTGTATATTTGAAGAGATTAATGACATGAAATCATCCATGTTTTCTTCCCCATCACCATCTTCAAAAGAAATAATTTTCATGGCCTTGAATTCAACTTATTTGGACTTACCCTTTTCCAAAACATCATTATCATCATATCACCTTTCATATGAAACAATATTACTATACATGTTATCCAATGTCATCACATTTGGATCTTTATCTTCCAATACTGAAATATTCATATTAAACCTAGGTGGAAGATTCCCTATGATATGCTTCATAATCTTTATATCTTTAATGACTTCTCCAAGACTACACATGTCTTCCACTATAGTATTAACCCAGTCAAAAATGCATCAATAGATTCATTTGGGTTCTTTCCCATATATTCATACTTGTTCCAAAAAACATGAAACTTTTCCTCTCTGACCATTGAATCTCCTTCAAAGATATTATTTAGCTTTTCCCACAAAGAAAGCGATGTTTTACATGACATAACATTTTTATAAATTGAAATTTATTGGTATCCTCCTAAATAATTGATCAATTTAGAATCAGTATCCAATTCTAATCTTTCAGATTCTGATAAAGAACCACTATTGATATTGTCTGATTTTCCTTTCATTACTATTGTGAAGTCCTAAATTCCTTGTGATCAGAAGTAGTACCACATATGATTCATCAATAGATAGAAATTGTTACCATCAAAGGTTAAAATTATTTTATGATTGACCACCTCCATTTATTCTACCAAAATAGAACCATTAACTTTTAACCTACATCTGATACCAAATGTTAGGTCCACTAGTTCAAATACCATGGGGGGTGAATCAGGGTATAACATATTTAAACTAATTCCCCTTCAGATCTTGTTTGGTCACTTAACATAACACTCTTCTTTCTTCTCTCATAGAAATATATAAAAAAAATTAAATAATGCATTGGACACAACAAAATTTACTTGGTTCAACCATGTTGGGCTACATCCAAGGAGTATACAATGACGATGTGCCAATGTACCAAATCTGCTAAAGATAACTTCCAATTACATGGTTATAGATAGATATCTTATGCCCAGGGTCACCTCCTTTACATCTTTTTAGGGTATACTCAATACATTTTCAAGGTTCAGTCCCTATGCCTCTTCCTTTGGCTCACTACAGTTGGGAAGGATTATCATCTTCGACTTCCTTCGCTCACTACTATTGGAAGGGATCCACTCATAGTATATGGACTTGTAGGTCCGTTACTTTTCAAGAAATACCACATCCTAAACTATATATAGATGCTCTATTTATGTTCCTTTTTCACCCATAGATGAATTTCACGTTTCAATGTACTGTAAGGTTGGTGGAAATTGATTTTGAGAACTGTTCATGTTCTTTTTAATTCTTCCTTGAGTCCTCCATGTATTACATTAGTCTTTCGGGAAATGAGACGTGCATATGATTTATGAACCCCCTATTCAACATACCACCTCCGTGTACCACCTCCTTAGATAACCTATGATTACCACCTCTGTGTACCACCTTTGTGAACTATTCCACATATTTCTTCAATGTACTGCTTCTGCATACAACTTCAGCATACTACATCCACTTCTACGAAATTTATTCTTCTATGTACTTCTCCTTCAATGGACTGACTTCATCCTCTTCAGTGTACCAGTTCTTCCTCCTCTATCTACCAGTTCTTTTGTGGGTTATGGTTCCCCACAAAAACCGCTGATAGAAATGAATCCGCTCAAACTACCCTTTATTTTATTCTCCCTCACAATTTTGTAGACATATCTAAATTCCCAGAGTGATGATTGTCTCTAACTAAATTTTCACACCTAAATAATGGGTTTAGCACTTCATATATAGGAACATAGATCTAATAAATATGCTAATTTCAGATTACCCAAATATTCAATGTGGAAAATCCTTCACCGTGTATTACATCCTATTGTGAACCATTCTTCCCTACGAGGTCCACATACCACCTCTCTTCCTATGTGACAACAAAAATAATTGTCACCTTTTCTTGAAAGATTCCCTTCATGGCTTCTAGAATCACCACCTCATTTCTACGAATGATAAGCCATCCCACATACTGCACGCCTTCTACGTACTACATGCTTTCCTCACACCACAAGCCTTCACTATGAACTACTCCCGTATGCGATCTCTGTCATACACTTCGTTGTTTTCATCCTTTGTTGATTCCCTTAAACATTCATCATACCAACTAGGATCATTCACAGTTACGTGGCTCTGTCAAAAAATAGAAACACTCCCCAAACATACCGAGAGGACACCTAGAGGGATTTTTTCCAAACAAATTTTATATATTAAATTCTAGGTAAAACATTCCACTTTTTCAAACAATTACAAATAATCAAGGTAAAATTGATTCAAAGTATATCAAATATATCAAAATATTTAATCATTCCTAGATGTAAAACTCAACCGAATAGGTAACATTATGATAAGGACCATTATATGTTAGGAAATCTAGTACACTCATACCCATTCCTTTACAAACTTGCACATCATGTCTATAGACATATTAATCCAATATCGAGAGTAGAGGAACACAAAAAAAGTGAATCATCCATCATTGTATAACATGTTCCCTTAACAACAGGCCCTAAGAGAATATGAAAACTTGATGGGTGATCCACTTGATTGTATTAATTGAAGAGGCATACAAAAAAAACATCATACTATCTACACATGGCCTACAAAGTGATACGTTTTCTAAACAATTTCATCCAAACATACTTGGAAACCTATTTTATAATCCATTTCACAATGTTTTGATTATACATTTTCAATAAAAAGAAAAAGGGAAAACCACCTTTGCAAAAAAACCCATTTTCACACACAGAAATCAATTAATCTATAATTAAATTTTAATTATAAATAAATTATAAACTAGAAAAAAATATAGGTTCATCAAAAAAAGGCTAGATATGGAAACACCTACCTCAAACCTAACATTCACATTCCCAAAATTGTATCCAAAACATTTGGAAGGAATAATGAGCATAAAATATAGGCCCTTCCTATTATTCCAACACATGTAAATTATATTCCATGATAAACAAGGTTGACATGGAGGATAGGATACACATACGTTAAAGGAAAAAATTCTCACAATAGAAACCATAAGGGTTAGACTCTAAGAGAAGCCCAAAAAACATATCTAGAAGTGATCAAGAAGAACATCACCATTATAAAATCATATAAAAAAATGTAGTATAATGATGCTACATAAACCAAAAATAAGGTATAGGATAAAATACCACTTACTTGGGAAGATACAACACAAAAACCATTGGTATCAATTATTAAATGATATGTTATAGAATGAAAGGTGATCCCCAAAATTGACTGACGAGTTTCTACAGTTTGGGATAGTAACCTACACACTACGGAAATAAGAAAATAGGCCACATGTATTGTGTATATTAAGATTCATATCATTACACATAGTGAACCCAATTCATGATATGAATTCCTATGTTTCCCTGGCATGTCAAAAAAGGCATTGCCTCATCTTAATTAATCTCAACCAACCATTGCCTCATCTTAATTAATCTCAACCAACCTTTTCACAACATGAATGGATTTCATGGACTCTAATCATTCATAACCTGAACTGATATAACAACACATCTACAATATCGACTCATTCATTTTATCAAGATCAGGTCATCTTTCCATCGGTTGATTCACATCATTTAATATGTTCCAGAAGTTAAGTTTTCTAATAGATAGACAACATCCCAAAATCACCACAAACTTCCAAACCAAATCTGATGATTTATAAGCACAAAATTTCATCATATAAATCCTTTAACAAATTTATATCCTAAACACAATAATTTGATTAAAAATAAATACATAAATATTAGTTCATTTTCACTTACAAATGATCATCATACCTAAAGGGGTTGAAACACACCCATATTAAAAGGTAAATGAAAATATATATGGGAAATCTCTGAAATAAGTTAATGGGATGTCACAAACACAACACCATAAGAATATCCATTTCCGAGAAGTCATGTGGACTAATATAGCTCTAGAAAATGGTGAGGAAAGTACTCCCTCACTGAAGTTTCAAACACCCATGTATCATGGGAATCTGGTCCATGTTACCAAAACACTTAGACTAATGTGATACACATCCAACATAATACATTAATCAAAGAGTAAAAAATCTATAATATATTCTCCATAACATAAATGTTTAATTATAACTCAATCTCATCCTAAATGAGAATGTTATAAGGATCCATATGATATTTCCCAAACCGAGATATATGAAAATATCATTCATACCAATCAACTAAACCAATAATGAAAATTAATTATAAGCATTTTCAAGACACCCAGTGACATAAAACTATAAAAAATATCTCAAAGAAATATTCCTTTATTATATGAACCTATAATGAAACAACTAACCAGAAAATTTCATGGAAACCTCTTCACCAAAAAAAAACTTCAATAGATGATATCGATTATCCACACGGGATTTTTTGTTACACTAAAATCATTATAGAAAACAATTTATATCATGAATCCTAAAGGAATTATCTTAAAAGAGACTTGGTCCAACCAAAGAGGCCACATTCACCTCTAACCATCAAAGCAGTGATGATCATCATTAATCATACAAATCCTCAAATGAATCCATTTTTGGTTGCGGAATAATGAATATTTTTATTAGAAAAATCATCCATTCTTCGATGGATTCCTATGATCCCCCAAAATACATAACATATGAATGGAGTATATCCAACGGGATCTGAAAAAATGCTCTTTCTAATCTTATAATAATGTATGGTATTTCATAATTAGCCTAACCCAAGTCCCCATATCCTCATGGATACTCTATTATAATCATGAATTAAAATTTTATCCATGTTCAAAATGATTATAGTGGGAACCCCATGATACAATATGATCTCCTGCACATATATATTACACATTTCATTATATTTAGTGATATCTGAGATTATAAATTAATGATATAATTTCATCAATTTATCAACCACCAACAAGATATAATTATTCCCTTAGGTAGTACATGATAAACCATAAAAATGTATGGGTACCTATTGTACTATATACAAACTACCACTTAAAGACGATGTAGCAATATAGAATGGTTTATATTCTCTAAATTTATCTATTAATAGGTGTACCAATGAGACACATTATCAGAAATGTCAAACATCATGTCTGGCCATAAGAATGAATGTCTAATGACATAATACATATTTATAGTTCCCATATTAGTGTCCAATTAAGAACTATGATTGTAAAAAAATGATTTCCTCATATATTCTATGACGAATAACCAATACCCATAATGTAGAATAACATCTGAGTGGTGAGATCACATGAAATTGAATCCAGTAATAGGTTTCTTTAAAATCACTAAATTCATCATCATGATACTGACCTAGAAGAATAGAATCAAGGAGATATGATGGAAAATAAATAATGATTAGATCCATGACAAAAATATCCATCTTAAAGTCCAAATTCAATTGTGGGAATTATACCATATCTTTCTGGTACTCCTTTGTATCCATTATTACTTATGATGGTCCTTTCATACTAAGAGTATTCACAATGACATTCCCATTACCGGGGGGAAGTCAATGTTGTTTTCAAAAATATAATGGTATTCTATCCAATATCTCTTGTAGAGATTTAAATATTTCAATGAAAAACTATATATCAAACTCTTATTATTAGAATATATTGTGAACCATTTTATATAAATATTGTGCTCCCAACACTGAAGTGCATGCATAAATGCATTCATCATAAAATCATAAGTGGAGTAATACCTAACAAGGGTCCAATTATTATGATTGAAATAATCCAAAACATGATCATACAACATTAGCATATAACCCAAAACAACACTAGAGTAATTGTAATTCCTCACATAACCCTTAACAAGATAATGTAAGATCATAAGTGGAGCTCTTGATAGAATCAGTTTCATCAATTGAAAGGAAGATTGCCATTTCACATCCCATATGAATTTCACTCCTCACTTACTATGTCCTTTTAGTGATGAGGCAATATTTTTTTAAATAATTAATTAAGAATCAATAGTATCCAATAATTCTATGTAATATTTGAATATCCAAGATGTTATATGGGCCCTGCTATGATAAAACAACCTTCACCTTCTCTGGATCCACTTATAAGACACACTATGAAATCATATACCCAAAGAACATCAATTATTGGATCTAGAAACTACATTTCTATGTATTTTGACATAAATAATTAATCCTTATAATTTATTTTAAAAAATAAAATATTTCTCATTATCATGCTCAGAACACAAGTCAACTAAAATTTAACCATGAACAATACCACAAAAATGGCATGATATGGATGAAAAATCTAGTTCATTGAAATAATAAAAAATATAAGATAATTAGTCAGATAAAAAAATCACAATATAATTATAATAGACATATATAATCCTAAAATCCATCTTCAATAAATCATACTCTCAACCTCTAAGATGAAAATAATCTGACTGAATTACAATCTTTTATAAATAAACATTCCCCATTAACAGGACAATGAAATCATCAATGTTATGAAGTAGGATATTTATGGTTAACCATGACTAGATTCAACTTTTGATTATTCATATAATGAAGTTTTTGAACCATATTCCAAATTATTAAAGTGAATATGGAGTGACCATAGTGAAACAATAGGGTTAATGAAACCTTTCACCAATATATCATCAAAAAAATATGGTGATCTTTCTGCTCCACTAGTTCCATAAAATAAAATGGTACTGAAACTAGTTGCATACTTGGAATAAGGTCAATCAAGAACTCTACTTAGCATATTAGAGGATGACCAGATAATTTTTTCTAGTATATCATCTAGGAAGACCAAAGAAACAATAGGAAAATCATTAATAAAATAAATTACACAAGGATAAAAAAACACAGATAAAATACACATGAGTTATGGATGAGTTGGTCATTCATGACTAGACCATAGATCCCATTTTTTTTGAATCACATGAAGCCCCCAAAAACATTGTGGAATGAGGAATTATGATAATAAAAAAAACATAGTCAAGATGTTCTATAAGACAATCCATCTTAATGAAGGAATAAAAAATCCAAATATTAAACAAAAAAATCCCAAACTGACTCTACATCAACTATCAACAACAAAAAAATAGGACATTGAAAACATTTATTTTTCCTCTTTGCAAGAGGTATCATTAAACACATAAATAATAACCCAATATCTATTTAATATTATTGTTTATAAAAAAATGTGTTTAAGTAAATGTGTGGGATGAACTAGTAAAAAATAATGAATTCTATATAGAATATGTTATAAAGATAGTACCTCTGACTATCACTGGGCATATGTGATCCTCTATAGGAAACTCATCAACTATGTAAAGGTGAATCACTCCAAAGGAATATAGATATATCAATGATTCATTTAATCATATGAATTCTCCATAGTATCTTTTGGATGTGTCAATCCATGACTATAATGAGGTGTAGACATAACCAGGAAGAATCAATGCATATTTTCATAGTGGTCACAACCATTACACATCTTTGTTGAAAAATGGGAATAACGTCGGTTATTCCCATTAAATTTAGTTAGAAAGTAAGTAAAGGTCACACTAATAGATGTAGCTAATGGATTGGAGGTTTTCTATTTCTTAGAATTATGTACACAACCATTCTGATTCTCATGAAACATTATCTTCCTTGTATGTGCACCAGAGAAGATGCCACTAGGTGGAAGAGAATGGGAAGAATGACCTAGCCTACATATTATATATGTCATTTAAATCATATAAATTTCTACCATCTATGAATATGTACTATGATTTATTATAGATACATGCGATATGATATCCAATCATAAACCAAATAGGTACTTTTGAACCTTCAACCGATAATTCTTTTCTATATCCAGAGAAAAAGGTTCTATCTCAGTAAACTAATATTGGATACAAAGACACCAAATAATCTCCCTAATATAAGGATATGAACTATAGAGACTAATCCATTATTAGATAATCCAGATATAAGTACTAGAAATAGATATTATTGAATCAATTTTAGTGAAATTTGAAATTAATGTCCTCTAGTAATATGGAATCCAACCATCGCAAGCTGGGACCCTTGAGTATTAATGCTACACACATCGAATTAATATTATGATGTGTAAATATGATGTATATGATCTAATATATCATTTTCAGCTAGTCCTAAAACTATATAGTTAAATTTGAACCTCTAACATATGGTGGTGTCTCATATAAGTGCTCCCATGATCCATCCCTTTCTCCTCTAACTCTAGTATATACTTGAAGAATTTCATTCTGAAAAAATAGTACATTTTGTACTGTGATGAGAACTACTTGAACGATAGTCTCTATAGGAATATGATCCAATGTTTTAATCCTTTGATGTTCATCCACTAAACCTTCCTGTGGAATCTATGGAATATATTTTTGAGGAATCTCACTATGCATAAGAAATAGTAGAAGCAATGGAATGAATCAAATAATAATTCTTCAAAATAAGAACCCATAATAATTAATTGAGAATAGTATAAAGAACTCAATATAGGATACATAATGATCTTCATGAATTTATTTATTGTAAAAGTAAAGGTACAAGGAAAAGTAATTCCATGAAAAGAAGGAAACTAGGGGCTCTGAAATAATGTATCCCAATGGAGTCCCCTCTAACAAGATTAACCCACTCACATTCAAAAAAATCAAAATTATAGTAGTTGGAAACACCATAGCCATGAACCACAATATAAGAATGTTAGTCTATGACTTTCATTCCCTCAATATAGGTTTGAACCATTCAGATGTTAGGGGAGAGCATAGCACATCATTTATTGATAGTGTAGGCAATCGAACTAGGAGTGGAACTTGTACTATGAAAAAAATTGATAAGGATCAATGAATCATTTACAGATTCATAAATATAGATGTTTCCTAGGATTCATAAGGGTAGGCAAATGATTATTTCATTTTCATCTTCTTAGAGAGAAGTACCATAGTAATGGTGGGCAGTGAATGCCAGAATAACCAAGAAACCAGAGTCATAGAAAACCCCAACTACTCTCATAACACCCAACATATAGGACCCATCTGCGTTGAGTTTCATACCTATGAAGGGAGGCTTCAATCATACCCTATGGAAAAACATATCAATTATTTCATGTTGTGATATTTGAGAGAAAGAATGATGCTGGTGCAGGGATGGGGCATCCCACCAGTTACTAATGAAAATTATTGGGTCAGGGAGAAGGTTCCTAGTTCTAGTAATTATTTCCACCTGAAGAATGAATCAAATCAAACCTCATTTTATTTCTATCCTTCAATAGGCACAAACATCCATCTTTCTGGTGAGTGGTATATGCAATTTTATCTAGGCCCCAATCACTTGGGCTACGAAACCAACAATCAAGGAATAGAGCATCTTGAAGAGATTGGGTAGAGAAGGTTGTGAACCCAAAAAATGTAGACCAAATATAATGTTCCCATTCTCACTCTAAGAAGGGTTGGAAAACACTCTCCTCATTATTGTATTTGTTGCATGAGCATCGGGGGACCAAATTAATAACATATATTCTAATGTTTTCATCTGTTGTCATCACATTGTTTCTGATTCTCCATGTAAGGAAGTTAAACATCTTTGGAATTCTATTTAACCAAAATACCTCATTTTAGTAATCATAATAATCATGGGGGTAGAGAGACTAGTGGAAGTCATTTTTAGATAAATTCCATGACCTAGATCGATTGAAAATACAACAATATAGTTAAAAGTTTATATAAATAATATTAAATATTTCATGTTGATCATTGTTCAAAGCATCCAAGATGAATTATGTAATGACTCGACTCTCTGAACAAGAAAATAGTGGCTGGGCATCCCTAGAAGCTGATAGTCATGTCAGCCCAGTTGTGATGCTAGAAGGATTTGTAACCTTCCCTGATGATCCATCTGGTGAGGGGTTGAAGATTTGTTATAAGGGGTAAAAGCATTGACTGTAAAGGAGACACATGGCTTTACCCTGACTCCATACTACCTTAATATATGGTGTTCATGATTTCCACCAGAGGGTGCGTCATTAATAGATATCCTAGTATAAATTTTCATGCATGTTGAGTAGGGTATCTGCAAGGCTACATACATTTATTCATCCATCATGAAATGGACATTCACACTTACCCCAGGAAACCAAAAGATGTTTTCCTTTAGAAAGGGTATACCAGATAAAGTGAGAAAGGATCCTGAAAAAGTAGGTGATGACATCCTTTTGAATTTTAATGGAATAAATGGAATGTATTAGAGAGTAATATAGAACACTTTTAACTGGTTCAATATTACCACTAAAAGATAAGAATTTATTTTTCTAGTTTATTACCTAGTTAGTAATCTTTCTGATGATATGATCATAGTTGTAATTTCGATATTTTACTAAGGGAAGATTGGGAATCCAAGGTAATCTATAAGAAAATGCCACATTTTAATATCTAAGAGGAGGCCTGGTTGGAAGAACATATGTAGGAAATGAAAAGGTTATTCTTTTACCTGTTGATAACATGCCCACTTTAATGGTAATACTCATCCAAAACTGTGATCAGGACACACACCAAACTTCTACATAAATTAATGAACATTAAGGAATCATATGTATAAATGAGGTGGGAGATAGTGGGGATGATGATTCTTCTTTGTTATGACAGGATAGCTCCACTAATCAAGATTCTATGTCTAAGGTGACTAAGAATTTCCAGGTTGAGGATAAAGATACTCGGTGATATGGGATCAACTTTCATGAGGCCACAATTCACATTGAATAAACCATGGTACTTCCCCATGAAGATAAAAACCATTTAGGAGGAACTAAAGCATATAAAAATGAGTTACAAAGTCCAAGGGAAGAATATCATACTCGAGAGCACCATGTTGATGAATCTCCATTAAATCCCAACATATTCCTTGTTTATATCATGTTTTATATCCAGGTTGGAGACAAATGTTTTGGAGTTGATATCCCTTATCATTTCTTGGGTGAGTTCAATGCCCCCTTAAGTAGAACTAACCATCACAAAACCATGGTGCCCAATGGAAATCTACTATAGGAGGTGAACTGACATAATTTAATCGACGAAGATCACAAGAAAATTATATGGAATGTTTCACATACTGAACAGTCTATAGTGAATAATGGAGGAGGGGCTTCTGATTTTGGGAATGAGAACCAGTGTAGTAGCACTAGAAACTCTAGGAATTCTTCCCACCTGAAAAGGTCATGAAAGGCCTTAGACAAGTCATACATCAAAAAATCCCAAGATTCCATATAAAATATTCCCAAAAAAACATATGGACTTTACTCACTATAATATTTATGGTTCATCACTTCCTAAAAAATTTCTTTCTCCTCAGGAATATACCCCATTAACTCATTGTCTTGAAGGGAGACTTGACCTGAAATTTCATCCTATAACCCTACATCCCCATCTGGATGACCTTTACACATGATCAGATTTGAACTAGGAAGAATATATTTTAAAAAGGAATGAGAATGGTTCCCCAAAACATTCCTCTCATCTGAGTATGAACCATCTTCCAAAAAAAATTAAGTTTAGACATGCCACATAGTCTCTTTAATACGTGAATGAAAGTAAGTGGTGTTTATATCACGCTTAGGGATCCATCTGATCCTTTCATTCTCCCTTACCTAATGTTCCTACTTAAGAATCATATCTGCTCAATATACTAGACATACATCCTGACATCACATTGTGTCTTGAGTCTCATAATAGTAATAGGTAGACACAAAACCCCCAAAACTGACCCCTTATGTTATGAGAATCCTATTTTGAATTCTCCAAATTCCTAAAACATAGCATAAACCAAACTCCCTCTAATACTGATCTGTAATGAACTTTCATAGATACCTATAAAAAATTGTACCTGACATGACATTTCATATATTATAAGCGTGATCCCAATCTACTGGGGTTGTCGACTAGCACTCATGAATCAACCAAAACTAGAGGGAATGATTTATCCTTTCCTAAAGTAGACAATATGGCATATATATAAGTTTAATATTATTAACAAATCATAGTGGTAATAGGAAATATAATCCATATCAATAGGGAATCAATAGAAGTGATATAAAACAAATGTAGCTAAATAGAATCCAAGGAATGAGTCCAAAAACAAAGGGTAAAATCCAAATAGAGAAATAAATAACCCATATGAACAGTATAAAACTTACAAATATATCACAACCTACTACCCAACTATTATAATAGAAAAAATATTCACCTCAAAGTGGGGCCATGCCTCCCCTACATAAAATTACATGAAAAGGTCTACACATATTTTAAGGGGTGGACAGGGATAGAGATAATAGGCTCAATAGGATCCCACAAAAGTGTTCCATAATATGTCTCTGTATAAAAATAATCACATGAAAAAATAAAATAAAATAAGGCATGATAATTGGATAATAATTTATTATATAAAATTCATGGTACTAAATTCTCATTTTTCCATATTTATAAATAATCTTGGTAAGATTATTTCAAATCATATCACATATATCAATTTATGTTATCATGATATGCATTATAAATCAACAACACAGGTAACATCACACCGAGGATCACTATAGGTCAAGCTATCTTGGACACTCATACCCATAAATAGAAAAATCAATTCCTCATGTCTCTATATATATGTATCAAATATAGAAATAATAGGAAAACAAAAAATGTGATCCTAAATATATTTTCCAAACATACCCTTGAACAATAAGACTAGGGACTAGAGGAAAACCCCATGATTAAACCCACCCAATGGTATCAACAGACGATGCCTATTAGTAAACCTTCCACCAAAGTACTCACGACATCCCATGTGCAACATTTTCTAAGACATTTCATTAAATCCATGTTTGATAATAATCTCCCAAATTCATTTCCCAATGATTTCAAAATACCTTTTCATTTACCCAAATAATTAGAATCCTTTATTTTAACAAAATACCCATTTTCACAAAAAAAACAATCAATAAATCATGCCATTTTATTTATAATAATAAATTAAACCAGAGAAAATAAATTTTCACCCAGCACAAGCTAGAAAAATGCTGTCCTTCCTCAAATTCAAGTCGTACTGGCCCATAATAAGCTCTAGAACAAACTAAAGGAAAAAAACATGAAATGGAGGCCCTAACTATGATTCCAAAACCAAATAATTGTATTCCATAACAATCAATGTTGGACAACTGGTTGGGTCACAAATACCTTGAAGAACATGCATGATTTATCACAAAAAACAAAAGGGAAAACCTCTTGGAGAAGCCACACAAAAGATCTAGAACAGATCAAGAAGAACATCACCACAAATAAAAAGATCTGTAAATTTTGTGAAGTGAAGATACTATGACCAATAACAATGAATAAGATAAATGATCTATTATATAAGAAGATGCAGTGAAACCTCTACATTGATTAATCACAGTAAAAGACAATCTAAAAGGAGAGGAGATCCTCTAAATCACCACATGAGTTATTATGGTTTGGTAGAGGTTCTTGTGCACTAATGGAATAGGAAAATAGGTCATCTGTGCATCTCCTATACATATTTGGATCATTATAAAATGTGCACCCCATTTAGGATGTGAATTAACACATTTCCCATGCACTCCAAATAAGGTGTTCCCTAAGATTAATTTAACATGATCCAACTTTTCATGAAATGAAAGTATTTGGCACCCTATTATAATT
This sequence comes from Viscum album, assembly GCA_963277665.1. NCBI lineage: Eukaryota > Viridiplantae > Streptophyta > Magnoliopsida > Santalales > Viscaceae > Viscum > Viscum album. Next base: position 895,020,514 of record OY728121.1, on the reverse strand, counting down.
CAAGATTAAAACAAATTCCATTACTGATGTAAGGTATTGACTCACAACATAAAACAAGCTGATGAAATATATCTAGTAATAAATTCACATTTTTCAACTAGATAACCACATGAATATGTCCAGGAGATATTATAGACCCCACAGTCTCCAAAAAACACCCAAACAATATCCTAATATTTTTGAACCCAAAGTGAAACCGATTAATAAATTTATTAAATTAATATGTGGACTCAATTAATTCAAAAAAAAACACATCCCCAATTTTTAGGTCATATTCCCCAAAAAATGGTCATTGTCCCATAATGGTATGAAACACAACAAAACTATATGAAAAATGAAAAAAAGTATGGGAAAATATTGAAAGATGATAGTGGTATGTTTCATGTATTTTGTTACAAGAAATGATCCAATATAGGATTATATTTTTGGGGATAATTTTTTTCTCCATATGTTCAGGGTTATATGTATTATCTTGGGACAACTATCCTAATATATACATGATCATATAAACTCCAACACCAATTGTGTTGGCTTCCTTAGTAGAGAAATATCTACATTAGCCACGAATAATGATACCTTAATTTCTATAATGTTCCATTTCTAAAAAATCAAATATAGTTAATTAAATCATAATATTTTGAATTTTAAATCATAATATATAATTGTTAATTTAGTGTAACTCATAAAAAAATTAAAAATTTATTCATTGTTAATTTCATAATAATAAACCCAGATTCTTCAAAAATATCCGTAATTTAAAAAAATAATTTAATATCTCTCAAATTTGTTTATAAAGAAAATTTGAACTAAAATAATTATGTCCCTATAAAGTTTCAAACTAGTTTACAGTAAGGTATTTTTCAATATGCACTAGAATTATGGTCGGTAAATACTCGAACAACTCTTTTTAAGGATATTTCCAATAAATGAATCTATTCAAAATCCACTTTCAGTTTTAGTTTCTAAAAATGGATGTATTTATAGGAAAACCAAATAATATCTACTATATCGAAACATTAATTATATTACCTTTTAATTAGTCACATCCTTAAAGTCTATTATATTTTTGGGTTACAAATATTTGTATTACCAAATCTAGTTTCCAACATTACTAGTAATATTTTTCTGAAACCAACTATAACAACCCAAACTGCAGTGACTTAAAGATGGTGACCACACAATTTCATTATCACTAGATATAAGTGATCAATACCCAAAGTAACAAATAATATATTATTTTTTATAATCTATATAAACCCATTCTTAAAATATTATATTGGAAATAAAAAATAAAAAATAGTGAAAGTAATTATTTTGAATATGTGAACTCATTCAATATCACTTCTTTATATCCAGGTATAAAAAATAAAATGGTGGACCTGTATTTCCATTAATTGGTATATAATGTTGAAGCTATAATTAAAAAATAGTTGATATTAATATTGAAAGATAAGTAATGTAAAACACATTCATTAAGTCAATAACATAAACAATAAATGCATCCATTGATTATATCAATGCAACAATATCATGGACGATGATTAATGAATTGTCAATTAAGTAATTCATAATTATTCTCATCTTGATGTCAAAAATAATGATATATCTACTTTCAAATCCTTATCCCATGAAAATTAAATTTATGGGTATTTATACACCAAAACCTGATTTAATTAGTCATTCCCCTGGTTTGTCTCATGAGACCTACATATATAAGAGGGGAAATATAATTTTAGGATGTACCTATCAATTAATTTAAATCAGATTGTAAAAATTTTGATTGAACAAAATGTGTTTTCAAAAAATATTTATACTGAGTAATGAATAGAAAAAATCAATATTTTTCCTATGCAATATAATATGTTTCATATTAAAATGCAATATAATGAAATTGTATAAGGTTTTAAAAATAAGTATATCCAAGATAAAAAAATTTAAAAGTTAATAGAAATGTATTTTTCAATGAAATATTTTTCAAAAGAAAATTATTGCTTCAAGATAAATTTAATGACCCAAAAATTAATCAATAATTTGTTATATAACCATCAATTCATCAAATAAATATACTTTGTAGTAAATAAAATTAATTTATAGAAAAGAAGAAAATGTTAGAAAAAAATTAAAATTATTTTTCCTTGTATATTTTTCATTACAATACAATTAAAATAATGTATAATAAGATAATGAGAATAAAATAGTTATGGTGGAGATAAATTCTATTTACGGTATATATGTTTATAAGAAAACATTCTTTTTATACTTTTTATAAATAAATCTGAAAATGAAAAATTAATAAAACATTATAAATATTATTTTGAAACCATGTATAAATAGTAGGATAACGTATATTGGTCTTAATAAATCTTATAAGTAAATAAAAAATACTTTTGTAAAATATGTTTTGAAATGGCTAGATATAGAAGAAAAAATACCCTATTAAAAAGACAAATAAGATCAATGTTTCTTTTAACCATTTCATTTCATGATCAATGTTAAAAAAGATGATTATTTTGAAAAATACATGGAATAAAATTAAAAATTCAATGGATAGGAAAATATTTTTATTTTATGAATTATATATTATATAATTCTTTCAATGAAAAAAATGAAATTCAAGAAATGATATTGTAAAATAAATTCATACCCCATTGGTAAATCATAAATTGTAAAAACATAAATGATTAAAAATATATTAAAAATTAACCATCATGAATAAATTGTTTTTAATGTTAAATATATCATAGGGGTATTATATACACCACATAATAGTAAATATGACCGTAAAATTGATTATATCTTAGTGGAGAGGAAATATAGTCAAAATACTTTACCTCATGCTTCCACTTAGTTAGACAAACATTAAACCATTTTTATTGGTTTTTAACATCATATTAATTTATAATATAACCATATTATTATTTATAATATCATATACTATCCACTTATTATATTTTTTTCCCATTCATTATATATCTTTCATTATTATCCTTGTTTTCGTAGTTAATTGATTTTTCTAAAGAACATTTTGTTCTAAAAATTTAGGTAATTGTTCTTGGATTATAATTACATCACCACTATAATTATAATAATGATATAAATAAAAAAATTATTTAATATTTATAAATTTATAGTTCCACAAGAAAATATTAGGTTGAAAAATTAATTACACCATTCATGGAGACAGTAGGTCATGCGTACGCATGAACACTGTTTTCATATTTAGATAGATTGAATGAAAGAAATTTAAATAAAAATTGATATTTAAAGTAAAATTATTATATCATATATATCATATATATTCATTGGGTTATATCCTTATTTCTATCAATGTAAGAGGAAATGTAAAATGAGTCACATCACTTTGTGGATGTGGTAGTCCACATGTATGCACAAGAAATGTTAACATTTTCCACCGAATAGGAATACAGTGGATAATGGTTTTTCTATCATCATAATAATTTTTTTGAATATTAAATATATTTAATTTATTATTTAATAATTTACACCATAAATTTTCATTTGATATGACATTAAATAAAATTTAAATTTCTCAGTTTGGTGTTATACCTTTTCATTGCGAATCCACTTTTGGATTACACCTTAATCCTAGAAGGGATGCTATTTTGGAAATAAAATAATCTATGGAATGTGGGGAATTAATTTATAAAGGTATTATGGTAGGTATTTGATGATTTATAAGGAAAATTAATCATTTTGAATATTGGAGTGGTTGTATTTTTTATAAGGGCGATAAAAACACATATAGGGGTTTTCAATAGATTTAATAATATAAATATCATAATCATGTAAAGTGGCACAAATTCAACCCAAATTAGAATATATAATTTTAAATTGTTTAAATAAAATAACAAATCACATCGGGGATGTTATTATTAACAGTTTAATCCTTTTCTCGATGTCAGAAAACATTAAACTCATTTTAACCATAATAATGATAATTTAACTTTTACAATGATAATATAATTATATGAACAAAAATAAATGCTGCATAAAAAATTGGATATTATAATTCTAAATTATGAATCCATTTTTTAACCTTTAATTTTTATAGGTGTTATAAATTATATTTTAAATAGGAAAAAAAATCACATGAAATAATGATTTTAGAAAAATTCATTATTTAAGAGAAAAATAATTTATCAATGAAAAAAATAACAAATTTATATAATTTCTTTTATTATATAATTTTAAAAAAAATTCTTATTCTTATGAGTCCAGTAAAAACTGAATTTCATCTTCTTACCATGTCATTAATGAAAAATAACCAAAAATAGTTTTAATTTTAATAAAATTCATCTTATCATCACTTTAGTTAAGATAAGGTTCCAAAATAAAAAATATGATTTAAAATATATTATTTATCTCAATAATGATAAATGTGGTTGAAATGTTTTTATCTAGTGTAAAAATTGTAATTTTCCTGTAATTTTAATTTTTTACCCCATGGTTTCAACTCAATTATACCTCTTTTATTGAGGTGATAAATATTTACTATGGTTACTATTAATAATCAAAAATTTATTTTTTCCATATTATGTTATATTTATTTTATTTATTTCATATATAGAATCCATTTATCAAATTTAATTCAATAAAATGAGGGAATATAATTTTAAAATAATCATAATATATGATGAATTCAGTTTTTCAATTAAATGCATTTTTTAAAAAATAAAATGTTATTATATTTAATATTTGACCAGTAATCCTCACTATATGGATTAAAATTTGTATATTTAGATATATAATGTGTACATTTAATTTAAATAAGTCATTATTAAATATTAATTTAATTTATAAAATTGGACAGACATTATGAACATAAAAAAAAATTGATAAAAAATTTATCAATTTTACCTCCAAGTTATCATGTATTTATTTATATCCAATTTAAAATAAATATGTATTTATTAAAATGTATTGTGACATAATATTATAAATTATAGGGAAAATAGTCAAATATTATATTTTAGGTTATTAATAAAATCATATTTCTAGGAAACAATTTCAAATAATCATCTTAGTATTATTTATACCTACTAAGTTAAAAATTGATATTCTTAAAATAAAATTATAACTCATGGGACCTGGGATATTAAAATAATATTCATTCATTAGTTTCATGAAACTAAAATGTTTACTTAATTGATATTTCACTATCACAATTCACCCATTATTTACTCTTATGATGTATTCTTATTTTGGTTGATCCTTTTTTAGTATCAATAGGTCTATTTATTGAATTTATTTTTTGTGATACCTTTTTATAATTGCATTCATCAGATTTTTATTTCCTTCAGTTCTTTAGGAACTAATGATTTTTTGATACCAATTATATTAATAAAGGTTATTTTATATTGATGGTTTTTATGTGGCACACATATTCATGGATTATTTGATGGGTGGGACCTATATGACCCTCTAATTAATTGTATAATGGATTATATGTCATGACATTAAAAAGTATTATATGAATGGCGATGAAGGTAGATATGTTCACAAAAGGGTGAGTATAATGATGTTATCTATGCTCAATAGTTTTTATTTAAACATGATGGTGGGTATGCATGTTCACAAACTTATAAAATCCAACTATTGTGCTTGTGTCACTCTTATTCCCTAGTTTCCATAGATCATGTAATATGTATCATCTATTATTTTTATTATTACATGATGTAAATTTTAATATTAGATATTCTGTATTCATCATTGATGATTGCGATCATCTACTGGTGTTCTAAGATTTTTAGTGAGATAATTCTCCCAGAAGATGATTAGTCACATGATTAGGATCTAGACTTTTGTATTTCGATATACTATTCCTCTATTTGAAACTGAAATCTCCATTATGTTTCTACATTTCAAATATTTATTTATGATTGTGAATCATATAATTTATATAAGGGATTTTAGTATATGAATATGTTTTACAAATTGTTAAATTAGTGATTCAGGTATCTAGTCTTCGAATTACTAAACCATTACATTACTAGGATTATTTTAAAAAAAATTGTAAAATTGGGCCATGTTTAGCTTGGGTAGCTATAATTACCCATATGGGAATTGGATATCATCACATTATATTTGTCTTAAATATTCTCAAGACCACTAAGAGAAAAAATCCCATTTGGTTTCCATTTATTGAAATTATAAATTTAGTGTATTTCCTTCCGATTCATTTGTATTTATCACATGATTTTCTTATTAATTTATACATAAAATAAGTGGTAAGGAAGAATAGAGTTCCACTATAAATGGTATCTCACCAAGATTTAATTTTTATATTATGGTATTGATTGATTCATAAATATGAGTTCACTAAAAAAGTGATTTAGAAATGCATATCACCCATAAGTAAATGATCTATCTTAAAAGACTATTAAAACTCTAGAATATAAACTAAAATACAAATCAATTTAATTACAATAAACATATATCAATATGTTCTTATATTATAGATCTGATACAACAATATATTTTGGTCTAATATTCAAGTTTTTAGGTCCAAAAGGGGCCTAGATACCCTGGGGGTGGAATTAGGGTTTGAATATTCATTTCAAAATTCTATTTCCCCATATGATCTTAACCTATTTATTATAAGGGTCACTTATTATGTTCTATAATGTTAATGTACTTTCCAATTTTATATGATGATGATGCACTGAATGTAAACCAGTAAAGCATGCACAATGACACAAATATTTTTACTTGGTTCAACCTCACTGGGCTACATCCAAGGAGCATACAACGATGATGTGTTGATGTACCAAATTCACTAAGGCTCACTGCCAATAATGAGTACAAGGTTTGGGCTTGATCATCTATGACTAGGCTCTCTACCTTTACATGGTTTAGGGTCTTCTCAATGAATTCCCAAGGGTCACTCCCTATGCCTCTTTCTCTGGATCACTATCAATGGAAAGGGTCACCATCTTCCCCTTCCTTCACTCACTACTATTAGAAAGGAATCCACTCACAATTTATCAACTTGTAGGTCAAACATAGTTTATGGACATGTGGGTCCCTTAATTTGAATAAATTCATGCATCCTAAACTATAGGTATATTCTCTGTTGAAGTCTCGTTTTCACTCATAGATGAAGTCCACATTCCCAGCTAATGAAAAGTACCAGAAAATAATTTTGCAAACTGATTTGAAGCTTTCGTAAGCTTCATTTTAAAAATATCAAACCATATTTCTCCACCGCGTACTATGTAGCGGGTTTGGTATGTGGGACACCTTCTTTGCATACCGTTTCCATTGCCACGATCCACCCTTTGTCCGTGGACTACCTCCGCCTTCGCGATCGCGTACTACAACCACGTACTAATTCTGTGAACCTATTCTTTGAAACCCCTCTTGTCCATGAACTATTATATGTTCGTAGACTGTTTCCACTTATGAATACCAAAGTTCCACCTTTGCGAACTACTTACGAAATTTGACATCTCACATACCAGAGATTCCTCCCCTTCCTAACAAGACAACTCCTTCTGCGTACCGGACCTCGTCCTCCATGTACTGAATTTCCTTTACTGGTTAAGAATCCCTGTAAACACCTTCAGTGCGAACCACTTTCATCCTTTGAAAAATTCCTAGAGAAAAATATGTTTTCTAATGAATTTCAATCTCCATTGTAATCAGTGGGATTAGAAATTTTTATATAAGAAAAGCTATCTGCAAAATTCTCTAGTTCAAGATTCACCAAATCATTGATTCATCCTCCACCGCTTACCCATCCTTCTATTGCCGTGAAACGCAAGCCATCTACGAACCATTTTTCTATGTGATCCGCTTACAACCTTTTCTCCTACGTGGTTGATATCCTCCATAGACTTCAGCCCATCCACATACCACATCACCTTCCACCGCGAACCATTTTTGGTTTTGTGAACCGCCTCGTCTTACCGTTTCCACTGCTCCACGTACCATTCCTGTAACATGGTACGTAGTTCATGCATTATGGTACGTGGTTCTCATCCTTTTCAACCATTCTTCAATGTTCTTAATGCCACTATCTCCTATGAATAAATTCTTTCTTTTCTAAAAATCACAACCACACCCAAAACATACTGAGAGGATTCCTTGATGGATTTGTTCCCAACACAAGTGAATGAATTTGTAGATCTATTTATGAAAATATTAAAAACTCCAATATTTTATGATAAAGTTAGATAATGAATGATGTTTGAATAAGACTTGACCTAATAGAAGATATATATTATTAATGTAATTGACAAATTTATTAATGAATAAGAAATTAAATTGTAGATTTATAATGATTATAATCAATGAGATTGGAAATTTCAAATTATTGAAATGTTATTCTATCAAATAACATCATAAAATTTTGAATTGAGATTTGAAAATAAGTTAATGTTTATCCCTATATATATTCACCCCATTAAGATTCTAGATTACATTATAACTATAAAATATATCTTTTCACTTCTAATGAAATTGATATAAGTGAACGGTGTGTTCAATGTATCACATTTGAGAAATTATATGCAAAATCAATTACATGTTTTAAAATTAGAGGTTATACAATAATATCCTAATATATATTTTGGTAAACAACTTGTGGAACTCAAAATTAAATGGTAAATTATAATATTATGGGCATAATAAATTCATCCCCACAGAATCATATGAAAATCATACTATAATGTATAATGATAGAATATATGGAAATCATTATTAATATGGGGTATATTTTTAAATATACATAATTTAATATAATTAATGGTTTTAAAAATTAATATATATATATATATAAATAAAAAAGTGCAATATGAATGGTATATAGATGTTGGGTGTCTATTTCAATGTTGGAATTAAATATGGTCATTTGGATATTAAAAATACTATAATGGACATATAATAATTTTTTAGAAATGAATATTTTATTACAAATAAAATATTTAAAATTTATAATAAATATTTAAAAATTATTAAATAATTAAGGATTAATATTTAAACAAAATATAATCAGTCATTACATGAGTAATTGGTTTTATTAAAATTAATTGGTCTTATAAAAGTTATAAATATTAATAAAAGATAAATTTATTATATTTATCTATAAAATTTAATTAAATATATTTCATATTTTAAATAAATACATCAATATTAAGGTTAAATAGTTATTTTTTTCATGAATAATAAATTACAAAAGTGAATAGTGAATTACCTTTCTAAATAGTTAAAATGGTAAAATACTACATATAGTAAAAAAATGTATATGAATTATAAAAATAAAAATACCCATTCATAATTTTTGGAAATTTATATACAATTTTTTTGACTTATGGCCTAATTTGAAATTTAAAGAGACCTTCCTAGAACACTAAATAATGGGAAATTTGAATTATATCACTCAAAATCATATATTAAGGAATCCCCCTCTACCCTTTCCAAACCAATTCACGAGTTAGGTTTCATCTTTAATACTTACACTAATTCCCATATAAAACTTACACTATCGCATTTGAGAGAATGTGATATAAGTAATTAAATAATAATCATTAATTAGAAAGGATGTTGTTATGAGAAGGGGTTATTTCAAGATAGTATGCCACTAATTATCCTTTATCATTATTAACAATCCTATCATATTTGGTATTTTTAAATATTAATAACTAATATAAATATATATTGTTAAAATCATTATTGTTCTGTAAAACATCTTCACAACAATATAACTGATGGTTGTGGGTGTAGTGGAAGACAGTTCAACCCATTCCCAATAACAGTTTTCAATTAGAATAAATAGAAAATATATAAAAACATGATGGAGAATCAACATATCTGTATAATAAACCCAATGATACTTGAAAAAATATCCCACAACTAAGATATAGGTTTATTCACATGTAATTTATAATTAATTTTCATAAATTTAGAGTCAAACACACACACACATATATATAATTTTGTCTTTATTGTCTAATCAGTTAATATACCCATATCATATAAAAAATTGGGTTGAAGGATCCATGTTAATAATTCCACAAACAGTATCCATAGATGTTACACAATCCATGAAACTGTAACACCCTATGTTCTATTGATCATTTTATTTCCAAAAAATAAAAATAAATTTCATTGATGTATTTTGTATGCTAAACAATGTTAAGATTGCGCTGGACACACCATTGTCTTTGCTGGAATTTCACACAACATTGAGTTTCTAAAAACTAGTATTTCATTATTTTAATTATTTAAACAAGACAATCATAATCTATAAATTAAATTGGTGGGAATGAATTATATAAAAAAATTGTGAAATTTATATATTATATATTCACTAAAATGTTTCTTAATTCAACCCATTTGTTTTATTGGTATAACATATGAACATAATCATTTTTAAGCATAAAAAGTAGTATTTATCTTAATTTGAATTTTCCTGCCTTTAAAAGGAATTTATCTTTAAAACTATAATCACACACTTATATAAATAATATTTTAAAAAATAAACTACTTTTTAGGATGTGTAATTTCATAGTTATCTTAGAGTATTTTTTGATGATTTTTTCTAAAAATATTCTTCTTTTTATGAATAGTGAAAGTGCTAATTTTTATTTAAAACTGTGTTTTATTTTAAATATACTATAAGGTAAATTTATGTGTTGGATTAGTTTTAAATATTAATGAGTTCATTTTATGTAAAAATAATCCAATTAAATTTTAAAAAAACGTGTATAAATTAATTTATTCCTAAATCATTATATGTTTTAAATATCTATTTCTCTAAAAAATATTTTTCAAGGAGTTTTATCAGTTTTATAATAAATTAAATTTGAAACCATTTGTGTTTTTAATTAAAAAAAATATTCCATATTTGTATTCATAATTTTCAAATTTATTAAATATTTCCCTTTTATGTTTTTTCCACTATAAATAGTCACCATGGAAAAACCATACCACGATAAATGAAAAATTGTGTAATTTAGGTTGAAAATAAAATAATAATGACTATATAATGACATGAACACTTTGAATCTTTTTGATTTATTTAATTCAACTGTAAACCCATCAAGTTTGAAATTGAATAATTTAATCGAAATATGTCTATAAAAAATACTTATTTAATATATAAATCAATGAAAAATACAAAATGTTAATTTCATTATCTTAAATATATCTTATGTGTCCATATTGGGTGAAAATTTGGTTATAAAGGAATAAAAATTACATTATTGATCTAAATTATAATTTTCTTTTAATTCTAATGAATCACTGAAGCAATTCTTGTGTTAGGTGATGAAAAATCAGTAAAATGATTATAAATAAAAATGATAAGAAGAATTAAAAGAAAAAACCCACTTCAATAAATCCTATTGGTTTATTAGATATAGACCATATTAAACCAATGGAATAATTAATGGCCTCCTTGATCCAATTTAATTTTTGCTTGACTATTATATTATTTAATTAAATTAAATGTAAAAAATGTCACCCTTTTCATTTGTAATAAGTATAATATTACTAATTTGTGGTTAAGTATTAGATATTCTCAACTATAAATATTTTTTGAAATATAATATATTTCTATAAATCTTTATTATTTATTTAAATTGTTTTAAATTATATAATTTTTTAATAATAATTTCACTATAATGATGAAATATTTTTTTTAACTAATTAAAAATTCAAATAAATGATATTATTAATATTAATATAAATATAAATTGAATTAATTAATGTTAACATGATTTATCTATGTGATTTTTAAATAACTTGGGTGTATTATATGATTTTATAATTTAATATCAATGTTTTGATTCTCTTAATGTAAATGTAATGAATAGTTCCAAATATACACCGAATATATTTGATGAATATAATATTTTATTAAATTATTTAAAAATAATTAGAATATTTAATAAATAAAAATATATTATGATATGTTCTAAAATTTAGTACACAGAATATTTGTGGATTATTCAAAATAAATAAGTAAAAAATTATAATGTTATAACATAGAAAAATAGGTTACCATAGTTAAAATTAAAATGAGTTAACTAAGGTATAATCAAATTGATAAGGTTTAAAACAACAAAAAAATGTCTATAGTATATTGGATCATGAAATTAAAACCATATATTATTTAAAATTCTAATAAATTTTCTTTTAGATTTATTTTCATTTATATTTAATTAAATATAATTTAATATTTAGAGAATACCTAAAAGTTCCCCCACCTCAATTATAAAATGGAACCTCCTTCGTCAATTCATTTCATCTCCATGATCCTTATAGATTAAACATACTCTTATATTTTATACATACTTAGATAGATTCTAGAGTTTTTATTCATCTAAAAATATCAATCCCAGATCCATTTATAGGTGATCCTAAGAATACATTTTGAAAAAGAACTAATCGCTCTAACCGATCACTCTCTTCTTCTACTCATCCTTAAATTGTACAAATATTTTTATTTGATTAAAAAAATTTAATTAATTAAAATAAATATGATGAATTTTTTTAGGATTATGAAAAAACATCATACACCCTCTTTCTCATAAAATAAAAATAAAAAATATCTCAAATGAATATGTATGACTTACCATTTCCATAGGGTGATTCTATTCATATTCCATCCCCATATTTTGTGGATATGTATTATTATGGGTTTAGTTATTATATATATATATATGATTTAAAAATAATACTTCAAAATATGAATTATTATTTAATTTTTCCCCATTTCTCCAATCAATAAACGATTATAATGTTCAGGTGCACGTACGAACTACCATCTCCATGAATACTGTAATTGATTTTCTATTTATATAATATATATATTAATATAAATATTTATCTAATTAATATAAATTATTTTTTATACCATGATTTAAAAATTTCAAATTAAGGGAATATATAAAAAATTATAATGAAAAATATTTCCAAACTAAAACATCATTCTTAAACAAAGAATTTATCACCAAGAACAGTGATATTCATAACAATATATTAATTATCAAATGATAAGATGATATAGATAACTCATAAATTCTTTGATAAATATATAGTTATTGAAAAAATTTATAATAAATCCATATGTATCTAATAGGTGGTTTCAATGTGGCCAAAGAAATTTGAGACTGTAGGAAAGGAAATTCTTATCTCAATTTTTGATTCATTGGGTTAATCTATAATTTCATTGATTATGAAATTCAATGATTTTTTGTGAAATGAATTTTTATTATATTATTTTTTATTTACTCATTTTTATGTGTATTTAATGTTAATACATATAATATGTTAATTTTATTAATGTTAAATTCCATGATTTTGTAATTGTAAGGCAGTTCCTAGTCTCGATTTTATTTTTATGATACTTATGCCATATTTTCCAGTCATTTAATTTATGTATCATATAAATATCACATGAAAATAATATATGATCCCAATCCTTAAATTTATGAGTTTCTATATATCCACTTGATGATCTCTTAGTCATGGGTTTTACAGTTCAATAGTTACTAAACTATTAAGGGAATTTTGTATAAATGTTCCTTCTTTAAGACACATGTTATGTTATGCCACTATTTTCATTTACAGGGTTTATACATAACACATTGCAATGTTTTATCATGGATTTACTTATTTTAATGATATTATTAGTTTTATATAATGTTATTCATTCTTTATCCGAAATCATTGTTCCATCAAAATAATTTTTTCTAAAAATGATGTTAAAGTGTTTTAAATGATCTATTATGCATTCTTAAGGAAAATTAATTCAGTAGTGATTAAAATTGTTTTCAAATAACCCTTTATATGATTTCAATGTTAATTTAAATGAAAAAATTTGGTCAATGTTTTTTGATTTTATAAATGTTTCTTTAAAGTGAGTAGATACATTCCTCATGATTTATTTCAAATGATTATTCAAAACAATATTTTATGACATTATTTTATGTTACATATGCTTTATTGGGGTTATTATTCAAGAATTTTATGCATATTCATTCCATGGATTATTTTTTGTTTGTCATTAATAATTTATTTTATTTTGTAACACATATGTATGGTTTTCATTATATGATGTGTGGGACCTATATCTACCTACATTAAATTGGGAAGGGATTTATATCTCATGAGATTATCGTGTGAAACAATTTGGTGGCCTTGATTCTCTACAATAATATTGGAAAACCCAAACCACTAAATGGAATGGACTTTGATTGGTGATGGTGGTGTGTCCCACCCAGTAGGTACACCCCCCATTAAGTTTCATGTAAATTTTTTCCAATGATCCTTTACTTATAGGTAATGATATTACATTTTTGTGTATATTAAAAAAATTACATGTATTATTTCTAGGTTATGGTTTCAATGATTATTATCAATACTTCTACATTATTCATCTCATATGAAATGATTTTTTTTCTTAGGATTCATTCATATGATCCTTCATATGCAAGGTATGATCTAAAAATTTTATTCTAATGTTCTTATAAACTTATGTTCATTATTATTATTATGTATCTCCCATGTCTACCTCTATTGAGAATATTTCCTAACCTTTTTCTAATGTTTCTTTTTACCTGGTTAAGTTAATTATATCATGATGGATTTCAAATTAATTATGTTCATGAACTATTATAAAATAATAAAATCTATGTAAAGTTCTAGATAATGTTTATCATTATGAACTGGATGTTTATAAAGACAAATTGTTAAAAGTTTTTAAAATTTCTCTAAATTAATAATCCTAAATGACCCTTGGGTATGTATGTTATCCAATATTTAATATTAACATTTTAATTTCTTTCGTAAAAAATAGGTTCACATTAATCATTATCAATGTTAAAAATGTAATGAATGTATTTTTAGAACTAGAGCGAGAAGTGAGGATTCTGGGATGATAAATTTGGTATTAGATGAGGGTACATATGATTTTTTAGATTATTATTTTTTCAAGAGATACTATGATAATATTTATATAGACATTCATGGGAATATAAGGCCATATGTACAGGGACTTTAAACCCCCCCTTTTAGGTTCAATGTTATGATTTTTTTAAGTCCACTAATTATATTTTTTGATTAATTTATTTTTGTGGTAATTATGGGTAATCACACATTCAGATGCAAGATGAATGAAATAAGATACACATTGTGTTTGAAATATTAATTTAATGATGAAAATGATATGGTTATTTGTTTATGTTGATTATCGTGAGCCTTTATTTTTATAAGGAGTATATTGACATATTCTAATAAAAAGGAAAACCTAGAGGATGGATGACAACCCATCACAACCGGCTATGTCACGACCCATCCCCCGGGGCCTGTGTCGTGGCTACCCCAAGCCCTCCTTTCAGAGGCAAAGGGCTGGAGACTAACACTAAAGGTGTAATTCCCTAAAACTGGGAAGTCATTGCCTTTATAAAGTGAAAATACACACAACAGAGTACGATTGTGAAGAAAAGCACTAAGTAAAACTGTATACAAAAGAGTTCTGAAAGTAGAGGGGCAGGAATACAAGACCAACAAGAAAGTACAAGTACAACTGAAAAACAAGTACAAAAGAAGAAAGGTAAAATAACTTCTGGGCTATCCTCCGGGATTTATACCTAAAGGGTAGGTACAAATAGCCTCCAAAACACTCCACATCTGTCCGTCTCCTCCGTGTGTTGTCATGTCATGTGGTCCACCTCTAAGTACTATCCAGTCCTGGTACACTCAGCCTCAGTCTGCGCTATCCATCATGTGTAACCAACACAATGAGGTGCAGGCATATACCGTGTAGGGTTGAGAATAACGATACTCAGTAGGGACCCCGAGACCCTCAGGGTCTCACAAAATCCAACAAAGATAAACAAAAAATTATGAAATCAACAGATAACCCCACTTATGTATATGCCCATACATATACATAAGTTATCAAGTAATCCATCTCAATCATGAGGTAAACACAAAAGTTACTCACTCAGCTCAACGAGGAATTTATTCACATTATTGAAACCATGACTGCTAGATAACTCCTTCTCAATCAAGTATAGTGGGCCTGCCGCGACACCAAGGAACTTCCCACTAACCATGGACTACTGAGATACTCTTCCTATCGAGTAACGTGGCTCTGCTGCGTCACCAAGGCACTCCCCACCGTGGGTATTCCGCATCACCAAGTCGTTCCCCCTCGTAGCCTGCTAAGGTACTCCTCCTGTAGAGTACTGTGGGTCTGCCACGACACCAAGTCTCTCCCCACTGCGGGTCTCCCACGATACCATGGCTATCCCCGCTGGGCTTGTAGAGTCACTCCAAGTCAAAACGGTCAGCAGTCGTCAGGTCTCATCCAGCTACTAGGTCTCTGCACTATGCATGCTCGTCTCTAGGAGGATCCGCTCCATGAGCTATTGGTCGATACTCCAATGGTCATGAAGTCCCACGAAGAAGTATCCAAAAGGTATGCCACATCATAGGGGACTAAACGCAACAGACAGAACATCAATCAGACACTCGGTCTGTGAGTTATTAGCCTTTTAGTCACAGGGCTCGGTTTGATTCATGCTCGATCCAACCTGACTGTATTTCAACTATACCCAAAACTCAAATGGGGTATACTAAAAGGGACCATAACGCTCACAGAATACCAGTGCTGGTGACGGTTCGTCTAACAGTCGTCTGGTGACAATGATATAGCCAAAATAAAGTAAAGGGCCATAGTGGGCCCGAGTCCGGTCAAACATGGTATGGGTCAAAACGGTCAGACCTGTTGGGTCTGGCTCAATAGGCTGCCGGGAAAGGTACCAGGCGGGCTAGCGGGTGGTCAGCCAGGGCGGCCGGGCAGGCCGGCAGGTAGCCGGGAGGCGGTCGAGCGGGCCAGCGGGACGCGGGCTGGCTCTGGGTAGTGGATAGGCTCTGCGAGTGGCGTGGCTGGTGGGGATTATGCCTGGGCCGGTTTGGTTGGTGGTGGTGCCGAACTCCACGGGGGCAGCGCGGATCACAGTGGTTGTGGGTAGCACGGCCTTTGTCTTTGGCTCCTTCGTCGCCTCATTGCTTCATCACCATGCTTAAGGACATCACAAAAGAGTTCGATGATGGGTGTCGGGCCATGTTAGTTTGGTCCAAACCCTCCACGTTTAGGGTTATAGAAATTGTTTCTTCAAGGTAGGAGAAAAATGAAAAACAACTCACCTGAAAAAGGAAACATATCCTCATTCTTCATTTTTAAAGAAAAAAAGAACATGACACTTAAAAGAAAACAACCCCTACCTTTGTTTGTTGTTTTTTGACAGAGTTTCAGGGAAGAAGATGGTCCTGTTGCCATTCTTTGTGTCTTACACACACTTCCAATCCTGATTTCACACGTCGATTGTGGTGGACACTCCACATCGGTATGTGTCTGGGGAAGAATTTCGAAGAAGATCATTGCCGGCGTTCTTCATTGGAAGATGAGGTTATTTGTTGGAGAACTCCTTTTCCCCCGATCTCTCCTCTCCCCAAAAAAGAATAGATGTGCCAAATAATAGATTATAAAATCTATTATTTCGTTGGAAATATTTAAAAAAAAACTGAACATTTGTTGTCACATTCAAATTAATGAGAGTATTTGGCCCCATTAATTGGGTTGGTTGGCAACTTTAATGTGGAGGAAACTCAAGAGGCTCCTCCACATTAAAGAGGGGGTTGAGAGGTTTTCCTCTCCTCTCATTTAATAGGGGGTTTAGCCTCGTGTGGTCCCCACATCATAACTTCTCGCTGGTGGTTAGGATTGGTTGGGCCCCACCACCATAACCTTTCATGTGAGGTTATGGTGTGGTGGTCCCACCACCAACTTCCATGAAGAGGTTTTAACCAACAAATAAAAATTAATCCACACACTTAATTTTTATTTAATTCATTCTCTAAAAACCCAAAACTATCATTTAATGTCGACCAACTGCCATTGAGGTGATAGTTTTCTTAAGAGAATATCGGCATTGTGAGTTCAACGGTTCCCTCATATTTTAATTCCGAGAACCGGTTCCAAATTAATAAAAAAATGCTCGTACGTTTACTGAACGTACCCAAAAAAACTTTAGAAATTAATTGTGGGCACATCGGGCCTTGGAATCATGCGCCGTCAATATTTAGGGACTCGTAAAATTCTAATGTATTTAAGAAAAAAAATCACCGAATTTCTGGGTCTTTACATTCTCCCCAACTCAGGGCTTTACATCCCCGTAAGCTACAACTCGAACTAAGGGAACAAGTGGGGGTACTAAGCACGCATCTGAGCCTCCCGCTCACATGTTATCTCCTGGAGGTTTCCTTACTGCCTGAGAACGCACACCAGAGGTATCGAACATCCACGTAGGACCCGCTCCTGATGATCCTCAATCTCTACTAGAACCTCCGTAAAGTTTCCCCATCATCGACGTCCAGCTCTCCATGGTCGATGATGTGGGAAGAGTAATGCATATATCTCCTTAGCTGAGATAAATGGAAGACGCCGTGCACCCGGTGCAACTGAGGTGGAAGAGCTAAGTGGTAACCCACCTCGCCAACTCTGCTTAGGACATGAAAAGGTCTGATGAACCTCAGAGATAACATGCCACCTCAGCCAAATCTCCACAGACCTCATCGAGGTGAGACCTATAGAAAGACATGGTTGCCATCCTCAAACTCCAGAGGTCTCCATACCCTGTCAGTATATGACTTCTTCTTGCTCTATATAGTCTTCATCCGCTCCTGGATGATCTGTACCTTCTCTGTAGTAGGTCATACCATCTCTGGTCCCACTAGTGCTGACTCCCCAGGGTAAGTTCATCACAAAGGTGATCTGCAAGGTTGCCTGTACAACGCCTCCAAAGGTGCCATCCCTCTGGTGGAGTGATAGCTGTTGTTGTATGAAAACTCCACCAAAGGTAAGTGGTCCTCCCAACTGAGACCAAATTCGAGGACAGAAGCACGTAGCATGTACTCGAGGGTCTAAATGGTCTGCTCAGTCTGACCATCCATCTGAGGATGGAAGGCGGTGCTTAGACGAAGTTGTATCCCGAAATCCCCCAGCAACCTGTTCCATAGCTGGGAAGTAAACTGTGTGTCATGATCAGAGAAAATCATTGAAGGTACTCCTTGTAGCCACACAATCCTCTACATTTAGAGGAATCCTAAGCACTCTAATGAACCCTTCTCTCTATTCGGTAGGAAGTGGGCAGACTTGGTGAGTTGATCAATGATCACCCAAATCGAGTCATGACCCCTGGATGTATGTGGAAGTCCTATCATGAAGTATATGGATATCCCATCCCACTTCCACT
Source organism: Viscum album (assembly GCA_963277665.1). Classification (NCBI taxonomy): domain Eukaryota; kingdom Viridiplantae; phylum Streptophyta; class Magnoliopsida; order Santalales; family Viscaceae; genus Viscum; species Viscum album. The sequence continues at coordinate 895,001,225 of OY728121.1, read as the reverse complement.
ATGGGAACTCTAAAGTCTGAACCAAGACTGCTGGTACCTGGTGCTCTTCCCTCACTTGCTAACAAGTGAGACATCAAGAGACAAACTCCACTACTACCTTCTTCATACCTGGACACTAGTGCTGTCGTTGAAGGTCCTGGTACATATTCGCCACTACTAGATGTACCGCTAAAGGGGATGTGTGGAACTCTATCAAAACTTCCTCCCAAAGTGACACTGGTACCATATTACATCCTCTGAAGAGGATAACGTACTCCCCACCTTTAGAAAATCCATCAGGTGCCTGCCCTGTAGATATGTAAGCACGTCGTGTCTCGCAGTCAGCATCTCTATGTTGTGCCTCCCTAACTCGCTGAATAAGTGGAGGAGTGACTGTAAGATATTGTAGAAAGGATGCTCTATCTCTATCCACAAAGGATATCTGTAAGGCATCCAGTTGCTCTATCGGCTCACCTAGCAGCTGTATACCAGATCTTTTGTTGAGTGCATATGCTACAACGTTCCCCTTTCTAGGAGTGTAGACTATCTTGAAGTCATAGTCCTAGAGGACCTCAATCCATTTCCACTGTCTCAGGTTTAGGTCCTTCTGATAGAAGATATACTTGAGAGTCTTGTGATCAGAGTACATGTTAAAACATTCTCCCATAAGATAGTGTCTCCACATCTTCAAGGCGAAGACCACTGATACTAACTCTAGGTCATGGGTAGCATACTTTTGGTCGTTCTGTCTCGGATGTCGAGAACCATATGCGATCACTGCTCGCTTTTTCATCAGGACACATCCGATTCCGGTCCCTGATGTGTCACAATGAACAACATATCCAACACCTTCTTCTGGAAGCCTCAAGATAGGGGCACTAGTAAGCCTCTACCTCAGCTCTTGAAAGCTCTTCTGGCATCTCTCCAACCACACAAAGAGTTTCCCCATCTTCTTCAAGGATGATAGTGGTGATGCAACTCTGAAGAAGTCTGGAATGAACCTCCAGTAGTAACCAGCCAAACCCAGGAAACTTTGTACCTCCGTGACACTCCTGGTTGGCTCCCAAGAAAGTACCGCCTCAATCTTCGCTAGACCCACTGCAACTCCAGCCTACGAGATGATGTGTCCCAAAAAGTGAACCTCTCGGATCAAAAACTGGTACTTCGAGATCATACCATAAAGATGGTGCTCTCAGAGTGTGTCCAGTACTACCTGCAAATGGTAGGCATGCTCCTCCTCAGTAGTCAAGTAGATCAAAATGTCGTCGATGAAGACTATGACAATGCGATCTAGGTAAGGATGGAAAATATTATTCATGAGTTCCACGAACACTACTGAGCATTAGTTATGCCGAAAGGCATAACCAAGAAATCTTAGTGGCTGTACCGACATCTAAATACACCTTCTGCACATCCTCATCTCAAACTCTGAGCTGCTGATATTCTGATTTGAGGTCTATCTTTGAGAACCACCATGCTCCCTTTAGCTGATCAAAGAGGTTGTAAATCCTTGGGAGTTGGTACTTGTTCTTCACGGTCACCTGGTATAAGCGACGGTAGTAGACAAAAAGTCTCAAGCTCTCATCCGCCTTCTTGTCGAACAGAATCAGGGCTGCCCATGGAGAAACACTAGGTCGGATGAATCTCTTCCCCAGTAATTCCTCTAGCTATACCCACAGCTCGTGAAGCTCTGTGAGAGCCATCCGATAAACTGGTGTAGATATCGGTGTCGTCCCGGGGTACAGGTCAATGTAAAAGTCCACCTCTCTGCGAGGAGGTAGACCTGGGACATCATCAGGGAAAACATCCATGTATTGGTCCACCACTATAGGATAGCTCAGACTCTCCACATCTTCTGCACTGAGGGTAAGGTAGGACAACTGAGGAGTGATCGGCTGTAGCCTCCTCCGAGTAAGTCTGTCCTGTGCTGCAAAGGCTCCCTTCTCACGGGTGAAGGTAAACCTGGTTCCATCTATACGGACACACCGCACTTTTCAACTAATACAATTAATCTGATCATGGAATTTTGATAACCAATCCATACCCAAAATGACATCGTAAGGCCTCGACGCCTCTACGAGGAGATCCCAGTCGAAGCTCTCGCCTCGTAGAGTAAGATCACACTACCAGCACTAGTGCGTAATCATCGAGTCTTCTCTCGTAGTAGTCTCTAGTCGTAAGGATCATGCCAATGACTTCGTCGGAATCCCTGTGCTCCGAACGAGGGCAGTTGCAATGAAAGAGTGACTAGAACATGTGTCTATAAGTACTGCAACAATGGTGGAGTAGACACAGATCATACCTCGTATCATCTCTGAGTGTCGTGATCATAAGCTTCAGCTTCCTGGAGTAGAGCTCTCGCCTATCCACCTGCTCCCTACAGTCAGGGTGGACCTCCTGGTTGTGGTGGCGGTAACACCTCGAAACATCATCCACCGCTAGCTGCACGGCCATCTCCTCTGCCATGTCTGCCTGCTCCATGCGGACTGCCTCGATCGAATCTCTGTCTCTGCCTGGGTAGTCCTTCGACCATATGCTGATCATCCAAATGACAGGTCAGATAGTGACGAGCCATGTGACCCTACCCACCACATGAGTAACACTGCCTCCTCCTTTCATGTCTGGCTCTATCTCAAGTGCCTCGCAAAACCGATCTTGAGTCATGCGTTCGTCCACCTGTAGGTCTGGTCCTCTTGAATATCTGTGACATCTGTCTACTATGGGTTGCAGAAGACTCTGCTGCATGTCGACTAGTGGTGGGTCTCTCTACTGGAGACTGCTCAGCAAGGAAACTCTCCACTAAGAGGGATCACTCCAACACCCCTGCCTACGTCGGGATGCTGAGGGAGATCATCGAAGATCTAATATCTTTCCTAATCCCCTACTTGAAGGTCTGGGCCCTGAAAAATGGGTCTCGTATCATATCAGTGGAGTAGCGTGAGAGGTCGGTGAACCTCACTGAGTACTGAGATACTGCCATGCTTCCCTGCTGTAGATGAAGTATCTCATGTATCCACACTGTACGAAGAGTTTCTAGGCCAAAATCTACCCTAGATAGGCTATCGAAGTCTACCCAGAGAAGTGTCACCTCGTTATGAACCTTGAGCATCATGATCCACCATTTTCCCGCTGCTGCCTATAGAAGGTTGGAAACAAGGAGCACCATGAGGTCTACAGGTGTCCCTACCAGTCAGAAAAATCTCACCCCAACCTCCAGCCAATCCTCAGCAACCTATGGGTCCGTATATCCATTGAGAATGGGTGGACTCTAGCGCTGGAACTCATGCAATGCACTCAAATGGCGTGCATCATTTGCTACAGGGGATAGTGGCATCGGTGGACCAACGGGAAGTAGTACCGCTGGTGCCTCCACTGGAAAAGGTCCCTACACCGAGGCCTCGTCGCTCTGTGGGCTATCTATGCATACTACTCTTAGGACTCTCACTGGTCTTCTGTGGGGAGGAATCCTAAAAGAAAGAGATGTGACATAGTCAAAGATTACACCCAGTGATTTGACCGGGTTGAGTTGACTTAAAGAAATTTTTTGAAAACACACACACAATCAATTTTTTCGTGCACTGAGTCAGAAGTCAGTAGTCAGGGTCCTGGTGTATGGATACGTTAGCCACCGCACAAAAAATGGACACCCTAAACTAAAAACCACACTCAGTACCCTTAACACTATTTATTCACAAAAAGGATCATAGTCCTATGTTCTGCGGTAGAACCGACTGCCCTGATATCAATTTTTCATGACCCATCCCATGGGGCCCTGCCCTGACTACCCCAAGCCTGCCTTCCATAGGCCAAGGGCTGGAAACAAGCACCAAAGGCGCAATTCACTAAAATTGGGAAGACATTGCCTTTATAAAGTGAAAACACACACAACAGAGTACGAGTTGGAAGCAAAACACTAAGTAAAACTGTATACAAAAGAGTGCTGAAAGTAGAGGGGCCGGAATACAGGCCCAATAGGAATGTACGAGTACAACTGAAAAATAAGTACAACAGAAGAAAGGTAAAACAGCTGATGGGTCATCCTCCAGGATTCCTACCAAAAGGGTAGGTACAGATAGCCTCCATAGCACTCCACGTCCGTCTGTCTCCTCCGTGTTCTGTCACGTCCTATGGTCCAACTCTAGGTACCACACAGTCCTGGAACACTCAGCCTTGGTCAACGTTGTCCATCGTATGCATCAAACACAATGAGGTGCAGACCTAGCCCGTGCAGGGGTGAGTATAATGATACCCAGTAGGGACCCCGAGACCCTCAAGGGCTGAAACAATCCAACAAAGATAAACCAAAAAGTATTAAATCAACAGATAACCCCACTTAGGTATATGCCCATACATATACCTATGTTATCAAGAAATCCATCTCAATCATGAGGTAAACACAAAAGTTACTGACTTAGGTCAACCAGGATTTTATTCACATTATCGAAACCAGGGCTGCTGGAGAACACCTGCTCAATCGAGTACAGTGGGCATGCCGCATCACCAAGGTGCTTCCCACTAACCTTGGACTACTGAGATACTTCTCTTATCTAGTAATATGGGTCTACTATGTCACCAAGGTGCTCCCCACCGTGGGTATGCCGTGTCACCAAGGCACTCCCCCTCGTAGCCTATTGAGGTACTCCTCTTGTCAAGTACCATGGGTCTATCGCGACACCAAGGTTCTCCCCACTGCGGGTCTTCTATGACACCATGGTTCTCCACGCTAGGCTAGTAGAGTCACTCCGAGTCAAAATGGTCAGTAGTCGTCACGTATGATCCTGCTACTAGGTCTCTACACTACGCATGCTCGTCTCTGGGAGGATCTGCTCCATGAGCTACTAGTCGATACTCCAACTGTCAAGAAGTCCCATGAGGAAGTATCCAAATGTTCCTTCACATCCTAGGGGTCTAAATGCAATAGATGGAGCCTCAATCAGATGCCCGACCTATGAGTTATTAGCATTTTAGTCCCGGGGCCGAGTTGGATTTGTGCTCCATCCAACCTAAGCGTATCATAACTATACCCAAAACTTTGATGGGGTATACTTGAAGGGACCATCACGCTCCAAGAATACCAGCACCACTGACGGTTCATCAAACGTTCGTCTCGTGGAAATGATATGGCCAAAAGAAAGTAAAGAGTCGTAGTGGGTCCGGGTCCGGTCTGAACCCATCGGGGTCGACCCGGTCAGACCTGTTGAGTCTGGCCCGACCCATTGGGTGGGCCGGCCTGTTAGGTTCAGCCCAACCCACTGGGCCTAGTCCAGTAGGCCATGTGGGCGGTTCGGCCCGGGCTAGGGGCTGATTCATCCCAGAGCACATGGGGCGGAGCTTGGAGTCTCGCCCCGGATGGCCAAGACTGGTTCATCCAACGCCACGAGGGGCGCGGCTTGGGTGAAATAGGGCGTGAAGTCCAGCGCGGTTTAGCCAGGCACACGAGAGGTGGCTGGTTAGGCCGGAGGGTAGGCCGGTGGGGCGCAGCCAGGCCGGCAGGCGGCCAGGCAGGCTGGCGGGGCGCAGGCCAGTTCGGGGCAGTGGCTCAGCTTTGTGAGCAGCACGGCTGGTGGGGAATCAGTTGGGGTCAGTTCGGCCGGTGTCAGTGTGGAACGCAGTGGGGGCGACATGGATGATAGAGGCCGCGGGTAGTGCAACCTTTTTCTTCACCGCCTTCGTCACCTCGTTGCTTCGTCACCATGCTGAAGGACATCACAAAAGAGTTCGACGGTGGGTGTCATTCCATGTTAGTTTGTCCTGCACCCTCCGCATTTAGGGTTATAGAAATTGGTTCTTCAAGGTAGGATAATGATGAACAATAACCCACCCGTAAAAGGAAACATATCCTCATTCTTCGTTTTGAAAGAAAATAAGAACATGGAACTTAAAATAAAACAACCCCTACCTTTGTTTGTCATTATTCAACAGAGTCCCGGGGAAGAAGATAGTGTTGTCGTTGTTCATCACATCCACTGCAAACTTCTAATCCCAAGCTTTGACGTCAGTTTTGGAAGATGCTCCACATAGATAGGTGTCTGAGGAAGAATTTAGAAGAAGATCATTATTGGCGTTCTTCATTGGAAGATGAGGTTATTCGTTGGAGAACTCCTTTTCTCCCAAGATCTCCTCTCCCCAAAAAATAATAGATGTGCCAAATAATAGATTATAGAATCTATTATTTCGTTGGTAAGATTTCAAAAAGAAAACTAAAAATATGTTGGCACATTCAAATTAATGGTAGGATTTGGCCCCATTAATTGGGTGTGTGGGAAACTTTAATGTGGAGGAAGCTGAAGAGGCTCCTCCACAATAAAGAAGGGGTTGAGAGGTTTTCCTCTCCTCTCATTTAATATTGGGTTTAGTTCCCTGTGATCCCCACATTGTAACCTCTTGCGGGAGGCTAGGTTCGGGTGGGTCCCACCACCATAACCTCTCATGGGAGGTTAAGGTGTTGTGGTCCCACCTCCAACATCCATGAGGAGGTTTTAACCAACAAATAAAAATTAATCCACACACTTAATTTTTATTCAATTAATTCTCTAAAAACCCAAAAACTATATTGTAATCTCAACCCACTAACATCGAGGTTATAGTCTTCTTAAGCGAATATCGGTGCTTTGAGTTCAACGGTACCCTCAGATTTTAATTCCGAGTACCGGTTCAAATGTTATAAAAATCCGCTCATACGTTTACTGGACGTACCTGAAAAAAACATCAGAAATTGATTCTGGGCACACTGGGCCTTGGAATCATGCACCATCAATTTTTGCGGACTCGTAAAATTCACATGTATTTAAGAAAAAAAAAATCCCCAGAATTTTCATGCCTTTAAAGGTAAGGAAATATGGATTTAACCCACAACTGAAAGGTGATAATGGTGCATCAACGACCACTGGGAAACATGTTGTCCAAATTGTTATTTCATTTTATTTTTAGTTAAACTATATGATGGATAAATGTTATGTTCATCTATGTAGAAATTTTTTTATCATATAGATAACAATGGGGTAAGAAACTGATTTGGTGTTGTGTGATTAATGTTATTTCAGAAGACGTTCATTATTTTGGAAACCCAGTATTATTAATGTGAGAATAATACTATGTGATTTTATTGGAGGAATATGTGATGAATTATATTTTAGAATGATATATGATTTTATTTTTGGGATTCTGTGGATTAAGGTCATATATGAAAATGGTTACATAACCTGAGTATTATTAAGGAAGTTACTTTTTGGCATGATAATTGATGAGTGAATAATTTTATTTTGAGATAAATGCTAAAATTTATCTTCGAAGATTATGTTATCAAATTATATGGATTTTTTGAGTTATATATTATTATAGAATAATTCAAAGGTATTTTAATTTATATTAGTTTTTATTAGGGAAATTTGAATATTGGGTATTACGAATATAATGGATTATTATTTTTAGGGAATTATCTTATATAACACTACCTATTTTTGTTTTGATAAATATATAATCAAAGGGCTAATATACTGTTATAATTTATTGTATATTTTGTGATATGTATATGATGATTTTGATACATCAGGATTTAATAATTCATCCTGAACACTCATCAGTGAAGCAAATGAATATTTATTTTTTTCAAATTTATTAATGGATAAAAATAAAATTTATATTTATTTATATTTCTGTATATTATTACTCATTGTAGTAAAATAATTATTCAAATATAGGAAAAGTAAATTGGAAGTAAAATGTTTTCTTTTTAAATCCATGTTAGATTAACTGATAATAAATTTTAGGTTTTCTAAGGGATTTCTTTATAATGATAATGTTTTATGTAAATCTCTATCAGAACATGATAGTTATATTTCTCTTCCACGTCTTAGTTTTAATTTTATTTAATTTTTTCCTATTTAAAATAAAAATTTCATTTTGGACTTCATATTCCATTTCACTCTAATTAGGAAGATAGTTTTACTAACCTTATTTAAAATGTGATTTTCACCGAAAATAATTTTCAAATATCGGCCTATGATTTTCGAAATTCAATTTAAAATTTCAAAGACAATATTTTCTTTTAAAATTAATTAATAAATCAGAAATTTATAATATTTATTTTCCTAAAACCAAATATATCTCAAATTCATTATATTTTTTTATCTTTTATAAGGATTTACATACCTCGTCCTTTACATGTTCTAAACTCATAGTTCATACCACTAGAAGAAGATACTTTTATGAAGAAAAATAGGTGAAATTTTGCATCATAAATACAATGTTCTACAAAAAAGGCCACTCACATGATTAATGTTCTTAGGAGAAACCAACAGTTTGAAAAATCTAAATTGTTACTTAAGGATATGATGAGGCAGAAGTATTATCATTTTTTATTAGAATGACTTATTTTGATATATAAATTCATTTTAAGGGGGATATAATGTAACACCCCAAGTTATTATAATTTTTTAGAATAAATTAAATTTCATTGATATATTGTGTTATATAATGCAACATAATAATATTTTTCTTCACATCACATCGAAAAATATTTTGTTACACACAACATAAATTTCAAAATATTAATCATTAAAATAGATAATAAATAGGTAGGAATTAATAGTATTAACCACATCATGAAATTTACATACTATATATTCAATTTAATGTTTTTGAATTAATCCAATATTTTTTTGGCATAAATTAAAACATTGTAATATTGAATCTTAATAAGATGTATTTTTCTAAAATCCATTCTTCCAATTTTAATGGAAGACTTGTTTTAAAACTATAATTTGACACTGTTATAGATTTTATTTCACAAAATAATATTTTTTTCAAATTTTTAATTTCAAAATTATATTATGGTGATTTTTTGGGTTTTTTAGAAATGTTTCATCAATTGATAAATTCTGAAAATTTTGGTGTTTATGGAAATCTATATTTTTTTATTCCATCAACTGGTCCAATTATGTTTTTATTAGTTTTAAATTTTAATTAGTTAATTTTAAATTAAAATTATCCAATTACTATTTTTGAAAAGAATTTTATACATGAATATACTATAAAAAAATTAGGTTTTAAATGGTAATTTTAATGAAAAACAGTTCTTCATGCTGTTTTAATATGTTTATATAAAGTTAAATTTTGAAACATATGTTTTTTTAATATTGAAAAAGTAATTAAAAATTTTGGTTCATAATTTACAAATATATTGAATAAATACCTTTTTATTTTTTGGAAAAAATGAATAGTATCCATGGTAAAAAATTTTATAATGGTAAAAGGTAAATTGTGTAATTTAGGTTAAAAATAAAAAAAGGGAAATAAAATAACCCTAACAAATTGAAAAAATTTAAACGATGAATTTTACTTGACCCTTAACCCATAAGGATTTAAATTAAATTTTTTAATGGACACTTTTCAATGATAATTAGTTATATAATATTTCAATTAATGAAAATCACAAAATATCACTTTTATTGTCTTAAATATCACCTTTGTGTCCATATAGGGATAAATTTAGGTTTTTAATGAATATAAAAGATTATATAGAGAATTATATATTGTAATTTATGATTGTAATTAATTTTTAGTTTTTATGTTTGAAATAATTACCCTTAATTCCAATGAAACACTGATATTGTGCTCATGCAAGGAGATAAAAAATACATAATATGATTATAATTAAAATGATTAGAACTATTAAAAGTAAAAAAAATATGAAAATAAATATTAGTTTTTGAAAATATCATGTTCATAATAATCAAAGTTCCCAATTAATGACCATTTGGATCCACTTTAATATGATTAAAACATTTATAGTATTTAATTTACTGAAAATCAAAACATTTCACACTCTTATTTTTTATAGGCATAATATTTTTTACAGGGGTAAAACATCATATATTATTGAAAAAAAATATTATTTAGAAAGTTAATATATTTATACACATCATTGTTATTAATTTATAATTTTTATAATTTAAATAATTACCAAAAATAATTATAAAATGATCATGACATAATTATTTAACAAATGGAAAATTAAAAAAATGATATTAACAATATTAAAATAAATATAATTTGAAATAATTAAATCTACCCTGTAATTTTATATTTTAATATAGAATACTAAGGGAGTAACAAATTATTTTATTTTTTAATATCTTGATTTTTTTTATTTTAATAAATTCATTGAAATGAATACTGTAAAAATTGACCCTAATGATATTTTTTGAAAATAATATATTATTAAATTATTTATAAATAATGGAAATAATTTAAAAATAAAAAAGTGATTATTATATGTTATATAATTTCTTGAAATATCTATTTCATTAAAATTTTGAAATATAATTAAAAAAATAAAATGCTTAAATATTATATAATTGGTTACCAAAGTTAAAATTAAAATGTATTTAATAATAGTTAATGAAAATAATTTGTTTTAAAATAACATGAAAAAATTATAAAATATATTTTTTCATGATGTTACCACGATATAATATTTTAGCTTCATATAAATTTCCCTTTATAGGTATTTTATTTTGAATGAATTTATTATAACTAAATCATTTTAGAATATTCTAAAGTTACCCTCACCTCAATTATAAAAGGTATCCCCATTCCTCCATTCATTTCATCTTCATGAGCCATCAATATTCAATATAATCTACCAAATAATTTTCTACACATCCCTATCAAAATTTTATAGGGTTTGGTTTTCTAAAAATACCAAACCTAGATCCCTTTAGAGTAGATCCAAAGGAGATGTTTTGAAGAAGTTGTAGTCTCTCTAACTGATCACATTATTTTTCAACAGCCCTTATCTCATCTAAATCTATGATTTTTATTATAAAATAATAACAAAACGATACTAAATATTCTAAAATTTTATAATTATTATTATTTAATAATAATAATCCACCCTTTTTCCAATATAACAAGAAGTCAATGTATCACTCATACATACGTACGACATACCATCTCCATGTAGCCATACAATTACTCTTTCATCTCTGTATTTTACGGATGGGTATTATGATGTTTTTAATGTATATATATATATATATATTATATAATACTTATTATTGATATTAAGAATTATTATTTACCTTTCTCTCTTTACATCAATCTTAAAATGAATACATCGTGCTTGTGTATGTACAACAAAAAATTTCCATGAATAGTGTAATTAAATTACTATTTCAACATTATTTAATGAATATGAATATTTATATAATTAATATATATTACATTTATAATGTTAGTAACATTTTTTAAATTATGTGAACACTGATAAAGTATAAGGACAAGATTGATGGACAAAAATAGGCATGGGAAACGAAGTAGTATTCATCTGGAATAGTCATTTAAAAAAATGATATTAAAAAACATATGACATGAGGTGTTAAAAAACTAATCAATGGTATTATAATTACATGGCCTTGGAATACATGTATAATATATTCTTAATTTATTATACATTAATTTTCAATGTGAACAATTAGTTTCGATACTTGTGGTAAGGGAATTCATTATTCAATTTTCGATTCATTGGGTTAAACTAATATTTAATTGAATATCATATTATATGATTGTTAGTGAATTTAATATCGATTATATTATGCTTTATTTTAAAAAAAATTATTTTGATTTATATTGAATATTCATAATAGATTCTTTTGACCAATGCTCACATCAATGATATGATAATTATATGGGGATTTCTAGTGTAACTTTAATTTTTGGGTGACTACTGCCATATTCACCACTTGTTTTCATTGTGTGGTGTATATAATTCCCATGAATGTAATAAATGATACCAATACAAAAATTTATTGGTATTCAGATATAATTTTGATAATCTCTCATTTATGGGGTTTATAGTTATAAATGTACCAAACCGGAGAGGGAATTTTGTCTGAATTTGACTTCATTTAGACAGAAGTTATATTTTTCAACTATATTCTTTTTTGAGGTGTGTATACTTCCCTATTACTTATTTTATAGTGAATATCAATATATAAATTAAATTATTAGTTTCATGTAATTTTATTCACTCTTCGGTATGAAATCTATTTTCATTCAATACACTGTATTATAAAAATGTATTAAAAGCGTTTTAAATTAAAAAAATACAACATTTTATTGAAAATGATTTCAAATATGATTAAAATGGATTTAAAATATTATTTTATTTGTTTTATCAGTAGTATTCAATAAAAAAGTCTTTCTATTTTTTTATGATGTTAAAAATGTATCTTTAAATAAGAAAGGCTATTTTCATCAATATTTATTTCAAATCATATTCCAATACCATAAATGATAAAATTATTTGATGTTAAATATTTTTTTTCAAAGTTATGATTCATGAATTTTATACATATTCATTATGGTGATTGATTTATGTTCTTATGGTACACATATGTATGGTTTTCCATATTTGATGGTTGGGACCAATATCTCTCTCCAATGCATTGGATAATTATTTATATACCATGATATAATGATGGGAAAAAAGTTGACAGGCTTGATCCACAATGGGAAGATAAGGAAACCAAATTCACTATAAGTAAATAACTATGACTTGGGATTTTGATGAGTGTCGCCTACATCGTGCATCACCCATGAAGTTCCATGTACTATGTTGGAAATGATCCTTTACTTATAGGTAATACTATTTAATGTCCACATGTCTTACCAAAACTCAATGTATTTTTACTATATTGTGATTTCATGGATTATGATCTTTATTTACTCATAATTCATATTATATAAACTTCCATTACTTAATACATGACTCATTTCTATGATCTTTGATATGTATGATATGATCATCAAATGGAATGATCATGTTCTCATACCCTTATGTTCATGATTTGGCATACGTATCTCCATTGTTTACCCTTACTTAGCATATTATCTCACCCTCTTCATTTGTTTATTTTTCCTAGGTCATGACGAATGATTTGAAATGAATTTTTCCAAGAATAATTTCGCATGGATGTTGTCGATGACATATTGTGAAATAAGGAAAGCTGGGTATAGTGGGAGATAATGTTGATATTTAGGAACTAGTTTTTTATGAATCCAAAATATATTGATTTTTCCCTAATTCATTAAAACTCTAAAATGTAAAGGGCTTAGGGAACGTATGCGATCTAGTAATTATTTTCAATGTTGATTTTTTTTCTTTGGAAAAATTTGTGTCAAATTTACCAATATCAAATTTAGAAATGCAGTGTTATGATTATTAGCATAGGTTTTGGAAGTACAGATTCTGGGTTATTATAGGGTCATTACTATAGAATATATTGGTTCGAGATATAATGAATCTAACTATATTGTTACATTCATCATATATCAAAAAAATAATACATAAGGATATAATTATTCTCCTTCCCTCATAGATATCTGAGGAAGGTATAGATTCATCATTGTCAGATCATTAGTGTATTCTATAGATTTTTCTCTTTATGGTATATATGATGACTTAAATTTTTAATATATTATTTTTACTAAAATTTCCTTAAAAAAATCATTAATATATTACAAAGGATCGTTTAGGTGTATTTTATTGAAAACATGGTTTATTGAATATGAAGTATATGATTTTTTTTGAATCTAATTAAAAGAATCATTTAGTATCACACCCTATTAAACACTCACTGTGATCAATATCAAAGTGACATATGTTTAAATTAAGTTGTCAATATATATCCCAATAATGGAAAATGATATATTTTATCAACATGGACATAACATTGGGAATAAAATTAGTTCATAATAAATTTAAATGAATAAAGGTAGGTAAATATAACTACAGAATTTTAATTTCACAATTATATGTAAATAATCAAATTTCCACCATGGTTCATAAAATTATATTACCATGGTAACTCACCATGGTATAGTAAAACATGTAATATCTATAGATTATTAATTTTCCTAATGAATTGGACTGTTATCTGGGATCAACCATAATATTTACAAATTCATCTGTTTCACATAGATCCTACTGAAATAATTTCACCAATAACAATTGAAAAATAATGAAAGGACTTCATGTAAAAGATGTTGAGTTTCGAGGATTCTCAAATATATGATCATTCAATCACTTTTGTCTCAAAAAAAGGAAATATCAGTTTAATAAATGCAAACACCCTAAAAATTTATTCTGATAACATCCATTTGATTATAGTAAAACAATTAAAACATTTGGGTATTCACAATATATTAATTTTTCTTTCAAAAGAAAGAAACTACTGGGATGATTTTGGTTTCATAATGATTATATAATGAGATTTATGTAAATAGTGTAATGAGAGTTAAAAAAATCTATCATTTAAAATAACTACTTTTTTATATTAATGTAATTACATTATGTTCACCGAAACAAAATATGTTGGAAATTATAAAAATATATATAAAATAAATAAAAGAATGAAATGGAAGAAATGTGAATCCCCTTAATTAGTGAAGTATCTTTCTAAATCTTGTTGATGGATCCATATGACCTTAGAGACTCCATTGAGAAAAACATGGGATAATAGATTAGGGGAAATTCATGCTAAAATGATTGGGATTGTAGGGGAATGGGAGAATGGGTGGGTATTTATAACTAAGAGAAGGGATTTGTATAATATTTTCAAAAATATAATTTTTGGACTATATGTTATTAAATATTAAAAACTGTGAGACTAAGCATGGTTTTTTACTATGATATTTTTGATGGGGGTCTTGGTGTTAATATGTTATTATTTTATGTGTTCCAATAATTAAAATATTATTATTCTTGAGTGGTTGATATTCTTTCCCATAATAATTAATTTTTTAATATTTTAAAATTTTATTACCTTTTGGATGTCATTTTAATATAAAATTAATTATATTTTTTTTAAATTACATTATTTTAGATAATAGTATCATTTCTGGTTGAGAATGATTTTATTATAATTATTACCTCAATTTATGTATTTGTGATGTCAAAATCCATTCTGTAATTGCATCATATTTCAAATTTTAGCTGAAAATTTTACTATCAAATAAAATTATATGAAATTCCCTCTATATCAGTTTAGATGTTTGATTCCAAAAACATTTGTTCCGATAATATTTTCGAAATAAAATGAATTTATTTTCTTAGATAAAATACATATTTATTATTGAAAAATAGTTTTTCTCTCCTGATCAAATTTCTAGAACATTGGAAAATATGTTATGGAATCATATTATTATATTTTATTTTTATCAATAATTTATTTTGTTTTATATTTAGAATTTTATTTAAAACATATAAATTTATTATAAAATTAATTTTATGAAATATAGGGAATATATTTTTTTTAAAAAAAATAATGAGGTTTTTTTATTTATTAAACATTCATAATACATAATTTATCACTTTTACGAAAATGTATATCCTAAAATTATTTATTAATATATAATTAATTAATTTTTTTATCATAATTTCAAACCTCACCCTCTTCTTTTAGTGTATATTTTCATTTTATATCCCCCTCCCTACATTGATGTAATAACATCTTCATTTACTAATATAAATTATCCTCAAAATGAAAAAGGAAAATAGATATTGGGGTATAAACTATTTTATATCTATTATAATAAATTTTTTAACACTATTAGAGTCTATATACCTAAATCAGGATTACATTGGCATAATCAATAATATTGAGGTATGCAATAATAGAACATTCATGTTGTGGTTTCACTAATATCAACCTAGTGGTGATTTAAAGTTTCTTGAACATCTCCCATAGGAGAATCATGCCAAGCCTAACTGTTTGATTCCCTACTTTGGGTTGGTCAAGGGAGAACCCCAATTAAGTTACCTCCCTCCCAATATTAGATAAATGAGCTTTATACGTCATGATTTTATAGTTGAGGTAATTATTTCTTCCTTATGATTTCAATTATCCCTCATTATTACCCTTTAATATTACATAATTACTTTATTAACCTTATAATTTATATATTATCAATATTACTAGTGGGAAAATGTCATATTGATCAAATATCATTTTAACTATCAATCATATAATCGTAAGATACTAACAATCACATTACAATTCAAAAATTCATGTTACTTCATATAGATATAACTTAATTTGATCATTATTTAATCACATTAGTTACTTTTAATATTATTTATTTTGAAATTTTAAAATAATTATTAGATTAATAATGTTCTGTATTATTTTTCAAGTGTAGATTATGGTTGTGTTACTTGTAAAAGAACAATGTGATTTAAAATTTGATATCTATGTTATTTTATATCTTATTTCACTTACCTTTGTATAAATAATTATTTTATGGAGTATATTTCTTCCAAAAAAATTATGTTCCATTGTATAGAATAATTTTTTGTTGTTTTACATTATATTATCTCTATATTATATATAATAAAATATTAAGAAATATTTCATATAATTATTCATATGTAGAAATTAAAAATATAAAATATATGTTTTATTAGAATATCTCCAATTAAAAAAATAACCCTTGGAAATTCAACCATTACTCAAAATAAATGGGGAGAGTTTTTTCTTCATTACTTCTTCAGTCTCCCATGTCACTTCATAATACTTCTAATTTCTCCATAAGACATTCACAATCCATGTTTTATTATTCATCAATAAATTGTTCCCTTTATCTAGAATCCAGATAGGGTTTTCTTCATAAGAAAAGTAATATTCCATTTCCACCACATTTACATGATGAATATGCATTAGGTAAGACATATAATTTCTCAAAAGATACATGTTTATGTCACTTTATACATTGAAATTATTTGGTTTTACTATTAATTAATATAAAAAATACTAAATAATGATCAATACTTTTAAATTAAACCATATACCTTGGAAATAGATTCCCCTTCATTTGAAAACACAAAAAAAATCATTGTGATTTATTAAGGAATACATGATCCCAAACATGAAAGTAAATATCCCTATGTTAGTTATCCTCATAACATTTCATTAAATTTTGAGGAGCCTTAATATGTTTCAGAATTAATTGTATCTTATATATAGTTTCATCAGCCCTTCTTCCCAACATTTTTCCTTCTCAAGCTTCATCCAAAAATATTTATATTATACACATATTTCCATAGAGTTCCTCTATAGGTTCCATTTTAAATCATATATAGAAACTATTACTATAATAGAATTTAACTAGTGGAAGATGTTGGACCCAAATCCCTTGAAAATCATGTGAGATATCATTTATCATATATTCAAATGTTTTAATTATCACAATAGACTACAAATTAGTTTTAGGATTATATATTTTAATCTTGATCAGTAATGTATTTATATATTTTTGATGGATTCATAGGAAAAATAGATGTAACTCTTTTTTCACTGTTAGAATAAATTAGAAACAAAACTACAAGAAGATTCACTATATCTTGTAAATAATGGTGACCTAGGTTATCACGTGGTGAATCCACTAATATAGTGATAACAAGATAAGTCACTATAAATCTATCAAAAATCACCCATGTTACAATGTATCAATTGGATTCCTTGGGAAGGCTAGTGAAAAATACCCTAGTAATGTTATTTTACTTCCAAACAAGCATGGGTAGTGCTTTCAATATCCCATGGGGAAGTTGCTACGCACACTTCACTAGTTGGAATACTAGAAATATTTGAATACAATTAGTAATATCCCATTTTATGTCATAACACTGATACAGATCTTTTTCATTATTACCAGATGTATAGATATTATAGATATATTAAATTCATCAATAAAAACTTTCAATAACTTTGGAATAGATTGGATAAATAGAATTTTTTTAAAAAAATAAATATGTCCTATGGATCAAATAGGAAATCAGGAATCATCCTATTTATCATTTAAATGATATTATTTTTTATCTATGTTTCATTTATTTATGAATTCATGATATTATCTACTAATAATCATTGTGAAATAACATGGGTTATGAATGATTTCCTTTGATTCCATAGGATTATCAGGTCTATCCTTGCCTCGTCATTGTTCAATGGGTATCCTTCAAGTCTCATCACTCAAATTACACCAAAATAATTCCTGGTCAATACATTTATGACATTATTTTCTATTCATGGGTGATGATGAATAGAATAATCATTTACCTAAAGTATTGGTAAAGGTTAAGTGATTAACGAAATAATATACATTGGATTTGTCAACCTAGGCATATAGTAATGCTTTATTACCATGAACCAGAAGATGATTGAGTGAAAACTGAATCTTACCTTTTCAGGGTAATTAATCCTAGGAACATATATAACAAAACCACATCCACTTGATAGTATCCAAATAATGTGGATATTTCAAGGAAAATAAAAAATCGCATACTTTACCAACATTTAGCATGGTTCCCTTTAAATATTTCTATCCATATGGATTCTACAAAAAATTTCCTTCCCTTGGTTCAATAAGTAATTATAATTTTTCATTGATAACAACTATGATGACTCGTTTTTTTCATACATTATTTTTAACATAATTTCCATTACAAAAATGTAAATTAATACATTCTAAAGGACATTTGAGGATTAGAGTCATAGAAACTTGAATAATAAAACATGAAGAATATAACATTATTTTAATCCATATGAAGAACTCTATTAATGTCACATTGTATGTCACTAACATTATTATTCACATCCCATGGTTATAAGTGAAAAGAAATGGGTGTGCATAAATCCCCATAAGGTAATAAATGAAATAGATGATCCACATTGATAGAACAAGGAGAATAATATAAATTCATATTTTGAGAACAGAATGAAGTTGAAAATGTAGAAAAAAGTAAAAAATGAGACCATAATAAGCAATCACTTTATTTTAAAACCACTTTCTATTAAAATAATATTTCTATCTATATCCACCAAGGTATTATAAAACAAATCATATTAGGATATTTTTATCCCAATGAATTATAGAACTATAAAGGAACACCATTCATATATATAAATTCATGTGTCATATATATATGATAAAAAACATTTCAATAATAACATGTGAGAAATAATAAAATGGTTTGATGTAAAGGTCATTGAGTTTCATGAATTCTTAAATTCATGAAAAATTCATATATTTTAACCAATAAAACAAAAATTAGTGTTTTATACATAGAAATTCCCAATTAAAAAATTCTAATTACATCCATTTTAATAGCCTTGAATAAATATAATATTTTATCATTCATAACATAATAATTTATTATTGAAAATAAAGAAACAATTTTTATGATTTTGGAAGCATAATAGGTATAAAAAGATATATATGTAAAGGGAATAATTATTGAAAAGAATGAATTTTATTGAAAATAGATAGTTATAATGTATTGGAATAAACTTATTTTCATGGGGAAAATCAATTTTAATTAAGAAAACATATTATGAAGGAAATACATGAATGAAAAACAAAGAGGATGGGAATTCCTTTTCATTATAAAGATGATTTCTATAGCATTAATATGGATCCAAATAACCATGCTGACTCCTTGATGTGACTATAGATTTAATAAGTGAAGGTAAATTTATGATCAATAGATTTTTTTTAATTAATAATGACACAATGGGTGTGTATTCTTAAAAAAATATGTAAGATTATTTTAATATTTTTTAAATATTGGTTTTGGACACTATGTTATTAAATATTAAAAATCATGATCCTTCCCAAGGGTTTTTAGGATTGATTTGGATAAGGGAAGTTTTTTAGGTTAATTGTCTCATTATGAGTTGAAATCAATATAATTTTTTTATATTTGTGGTTTTGTATATAGTTTCTAATAAAGAATAGATTTTAAATCCTCAAAAAAAATATTTTAATTTTATAGTTCCATTATTGAAATGAAAAGTAAATTATCTTCTTCAAAAATAAATTTATTTAAATAATGAAAACAATTTTCTAATAAATAATTTATTTTAATTAGTAATATGTGTTAATGTATTTATGATACCATAATCAATATAGTATTTTCACTGTATTTCTTATTTTACCTAAAAATTGAACTATAATGGAAAATTACAGAAATTACATTATTATCCAATTTCAACATGATGTTTTATAAAATGAAATCCATTTTATCTATAAAATTATTTAAATATGAAAAAATTAGATAAAATTTGTATTTTATATTAAAAATACTATTTTTTCGAGATCAAATTTAGGAAAATTTGAAAAACATTTTAAGGTGTCATGAAATTATATTTTTATTTTATTTGAAAGTAATTATATGTTATAATAATATTTTATTTGATGATTTTAATTTTAATATAATATTAATCTTAAGGGTAAAATTTTATATATATTTCTATAAAAAACTAGATCATTTTTTATCAAAAAATCATTTTAACTAATTTAACACCTTATACCCATTATATATATATATATATATATCCTATATTAGTGTATTAAGATAAATCATTCATCAAATCTTAAATAATAAAATATATTTTTGTAAGAGCTATTTTATTATAATTTTTTATACCATATCAGGTCTTAATCCGAGAATCATAATGTTTTATTACACTGACATAATCCCTAAGGGTGAGGTGTGTGATCATGGAACATTCATGGGGTTGTTCAGATAGAGTTGATCTGTTAATTATCTCCACTAACATTAATATATCTCATAATAAATTCTTCTCAAGGCTCACTTGATGAAGTGATAATTGGAATTAGATAAGCGTGAACCACCAATAATCCACCTCTTTCCCAAAATCTAACAAATGATATTAATGAAACTTGTTCTGACAAGTTTTGGTCATGATTTCTTCCTTCCATATTCAATTAGTAGTCATTTATACACTTTTATATACTATAATTATAATTTTATCCTTATAATGGAAATATTACCAATTTTAATGACTAACAATGGTTATATTAACAACTGATCATTTTAATCGTTGGTCATATAATGGTCAAATCCAAAATAATATATTTCTTATAAAATAATTAGGTTTATTCTTGTAAATACAACATATTTTTTCCATTTATAATTCACATTTATTACTCTTGATTTATAATATTTTATATTTTCAAAATGTCGAAAGGATTATTATTGCTTTAAATTCTTCTTATCATGCTGATCGGAGGTGTGTTAATTATAAAATATTGGGATATTGAATATTTAAAAATCTTAGTCACTGTATCTTTTATATACCTTCCATTTGTAGTATTCATTATTTTGTAGAGTATATATTTTCAATATATATAATGTTCAATTTGAAAAAATAGATATTTTTTTTCTATTTATTATGTTTTGTATGAATTATATATTACAATATATTATATAATATGAAACACAATTATTTAAAAGGGATTTTTTTATTTATAAAAATTTTGGGTCCTAAAAGTTTAATATAATTCTAATTAGATATTATTGTTCATGTTAACAATCATAACCTAGGAATTTTATAACCATGATTATATAACTTGGTTAAGAATTTCTAACTATACATATGCCTTTAAAAATCATTTACTTATTAACAAACCCTACAAGGGATAATAATCTAATTATTATTTTCATGTCATGGTCATGACTGGTGTATAATGTTAATATTATTTCATAAATATAAAAATTAATATTTATTTAAAGGATATTTATTTTATGATTTCCATGGAACCTGTAACATGGTCCATTTATACTCATAGGTATTTATCAAACCTTAAATAATAACTATTTATTCAAATAAATAAAAATCACTGCATTATAAATTAATAAAAAAAATTCTCTTATCAATCCAACTAAAACAAATATTATCCATTGTACCTGATATTAAACTTTTAATAAAATGGAAAATTTGAATCGAATTCCACTAATGTTTTTTTACACATAATATTTGACTTACTAAGAATCTTTCTTCTTTTCATTAGTCTAACTAGCCAAATATCCAACATTAATTTCTATGATCACATAGAAAAACTCATAGTGGAATGAAAACATATTTTAATGATAGAAACCTTTTTATGAACACTCACTATGTAAATTAATCTATTTGTCTCAGGGTCTCAACAAACAGGTTGCGTCAAATTTATCATCACCATGTGTTGTTGATATATCTTTCTTTGAATTTCTATAAATTAAATCTTCATTAAAACAAAATTTCCATATACATAATTAGATGGATCTATTATCCTCATAGAGCAAGAGATATCATCTATTGTTAACATGGATGTGAAAAATTTGTTATTAATGTTTTCCTTAATATCATGTCATTCATGATGGGCCCAATAAATATTAATGTAAAATAAACATATTTCATCGTATTTCTCACCAATACATAATCTTGAGTTTCGAACTATATAGATTAATAATAATATCAATCCATTGAACACATTAAGTCCTCCTAAAAATTAATATCTGATGACACATATAACATGTGGAATTCTTATCGATTGGTTTGTTCTTATAACCTATTATCCTTGATATTACTAAGGGAAAAATTCCTGATAATAAGTCACAATATCTTATAATCATATATCACCTTAAATTTTACCTCAAATATTACATATCAAATGATTTAATCAATCTATAGAACACACATTTAAAAATATTTTCCTAGTATCTCAGGGTTCCCATCATAGAAGAGAAATGTTTTTCACATTCAATGTTAAAGACAATACAGGGAAAACTCACATTAAATTTCATACCAATGATAAATATTCATGTGATAATATATTTATTAACATTAAATATTTTTAATATATAATTAATTTAAAGTAAAAAAGGTGTTGGTTCTAGGGTACCAACTGTAATAGACACCATCTTACACTAGAGGTAAAAACTAACTACTTTTAGTACACTATCTCTAATATGATATTCTTTGTACTATTGATTTAAGGCGTTTTTCAGTTATTCTGCTATGTTTACCATCTTTTAAAATCGTCTTATTATGACCTCACCACTTTAATAAAATTAAATAGATACTAGAAACATCCAAATTATATTCTTTTTCAGTTGATGTGACCTTGGTTCCTTATTAATTATTTTATGCTATAGTATTATAACAATAAAATGTGATAGGGTATTTATAATTTGGAACTACCCCATGTAATTTCAAAAATTTATGTATCCTTACTACTTCTATAACATTATCATTATCTAAAATATACTCAAAATCTTCTATAAAACTGACAAATATGAAATACATGTTACCTATCTAGCTTAAAACTCTTCTATTATGACTATAGAAATATCAAAACAACGACTTCAGACCATCTTGATTTATATGGAAACTAAAATCTATATATTGATTAATAAATATATCATTATCTCCTCAATAAACTAAAAAAATAATATTAGTCTTCTATATAATCATTAATATAGTATTAAATTCCATCTAATAGAGGTATCCAAGGTATGCATGATATCATTCTACCAAGCTAAAGTCATTGTAAATATCAATATTAGTGAATTACATGAAATACAAGACATAAGATACCTAATAAGTAAATGAGATTCTACTTATTCAATGTATATACACTTCGTTTTGTGGACCATTTTCTTAGAGAGATTTATATCATGTGAAACTATTAGAAATCCCCACTAGGATTGTTCCATAATGAATTACTTTGGTTTATATTCAATATATATTCCATGAATAAGTCCAAACAACCTATTGGATTAATCATGAATGATATTGACCCCTTTAATGTATTTTTATTCACATAAGTATTTCATGGAGAAGAGATGTATAATTATTCTATTAACTAAGAAAAAAACTATTATGTTGTTTCCAATAATCAATATATCATTAACATATACTAATATGAATGAAAATTAACTCCTACTTTACTTATGAAATAAACACATATCACATACTATTTTAAGGAAACTGCATTACCATATATCATTATCAAAATTAATGTTCCATGACCTAGACGGCTTCATCTATCCATAAAATGAATCTCTATTACTTATAAACCATATTGTAATTAAATAGAGGTGTAAACATTATTGGTTATTTAATACAGATATCTTCCAAATGGTTTTCAATAATTAAGGAAAATTTAACATTCCTATTCTTAATATCTTAGTTATAGTATGATATTAAATCAATTAAAATTATTATTGAATATTCCATAAAAACATTTAAACAAATTTATCATAGTAATTTACTTTATGCTTCATGAAACCCATAACCATAGGTGATACCTTATATGTTATACCATTAACTTCCATGTTGAGTTTCTTATTAAATAAAAAATTTAACTTTATATACATTACATCAATTTATGGATCTATTAATACATAATAATGGTTTTAATACATGGAATTCATCTCAGAATTAATATCTCCTTGACATGTTATGAAATATAGGTTATTTATTTATAAATTATTGGTATTTGATTCAATATTACCATCTAATAATGAAACACTATAATTTGTTAATAGAAAACCAATATCTCTAATTATCTAACTAATCAAGTTCACAAACATTGTCCTTATGTCTCTAGAAAACCCACTTCGATGAAGAAAAGAGTATTTTGTGTGTGTTAAATCTTAATTTCCTTTAGAATCAATTTATTTGGAGTCAATTCTTATTTATCACTTGAATATTTGATATACATATCATGGAACATTGATTATATATACATTGTTAACATTATATTAGTGGATTAATATCTATAATATCCCATTATTTACTATGGATGTCTTATAAAGATATAGTTTGTGACTTTATGTGAATTTTTGTGGCCTAAAGAAACATCAATAAACCCCTCATAGTCCCAAACACATAAATATTTCAATAAAATTTTATTTATATAAATTAAATTGTATAAAATTCCATTTTTTATTCAATATGGAACAAGATTTTTTTGTGTATTAAATAGAATTTAAGGTATGATACAAAATATGAAAATGGATGATCTATATCACTCATCATTGACCTCCTCATGACCAAAAAAGTGTTATTTCTACTTTCACTAACACCATTAAAATTTTCTATATAATAATAAATGAGTTCTGAAATTATCCCACACTCCCATACATAGTAGTTGAACTCTTTTTTAATATATTCACATCCATGATATGAAAAATTATATCAATCTTCTTTCCAAACTAATTATCATATTTTTTTATATTAATTATATATTTCATAAAGTATTTAGACTAATACCTCATCAATTATAAATATAAATATCTATTTCTTCATTAAAAATAATTAATTATGAGTAAACACATCTACATTCTATTGGAAAATATCTAAACATGTCAGTATAGACTAATTATAGACGATATGTGGCCATATCACCCTTTTTACCAAAAGGGATTCATAAAAATTTCCCCTTAAAATAATCATGACACATAAAAGGTAGTTTTTCTTAAAAAGTAACTAAATACCCTTCTTAATATATCATTGTCTAATGATTCTCAATTAAATGAAATGAATGTGACTCAATAACTAGGTGTGAAATTATTCATGTCAAATT
Source organism: Viscum album (assembly GCA_963277665.1). Classification (NCBI taxonomy): domain Eukaryota; kingdom Viridiplantae; phylum Streptophyta; class Magnoliopsida; order Santalales; family Viscaceae; genus Viscum; species Viscum album. The sequence goes on along the minus strand of OY728121.1, from coordinate 894,975,809 downwards.
GATTCATTTTTTACATAAGATAGTTTATTTTTATATTATAGTATATATTTACAATTATTAAGGTGTTCTATTCCATAAAAATAATATATTTATAGAGTACTGTTTCTTTTCCCAAACAAGAATTAAAATATCTATTTTGATACATGACAAGGATATTATATCCTTTATAAAAATAGGAGTGGAATAATAATTCATTATGTATGAAATCATTCTTGTTATTAAAAGTATTTTTATGTCTATAATCAGATGTATAAATAGTAGATCACCATTATAGACCATATAAACACCTAACCATGAGGAATCTTGTAATTTCAATTTTTTTTATAATTCATTTACTAATATTAGAACTAAAATATATAAATGATATATTATTAGATAAAAAAATATTGAAAAAATAATTAATACACATGAATCAACCTATTCATATTTATTGTGGTCCATTTCTTCTTTTAGTGGCTATTCATGAATCATAGAAAACATTGTATATCTTAATATTTCACATTCCAATATATCCTTTTCATTATGTAACAGTCATGCATAAAATACATAGTCATAATTACTAATTACTATATTTTCATTTACATTATTTTTATTCACCATATATTGTTTATTTTTTTCATTATTCATGTCTTTATCTATAAAGAGAATCATTGTGCGAGTTTCGGAATGTATATCTCTCAATTATTCATATTATAATTAAAAATAAATTTTGATAAGCTATGAGGTACTTTATAAGGTACATGATCAATATAAAAACATTTGGGTATTAAAAACCACGATAGAAAAAAATAATGTAACAAATCATCTTGACTGCATACCTCTCTTCAATTTTCATGTGAAGAGTGCCTTGGGGATCTGGTATAGATATTTTTTAGCCTTCTCCTAATAATTATCATAGAGATGTGAAAACATCGATTATGAATCAGTATCAATGTATAGATTTTAGAGACAACAATTTATGTATTATATCATGAGGAAATATGACATATATTGCATCATAAAAGTGTATTGGGTATAGTAAAGAATCTAAAAACATTCCTCATTAGAATTATTTTTAGGACCAAGTGACTCTGGAATAAAAAATCTCCACTCTTGGTATAGTATGATACAAAATATTATGTACCACTCTAAGGAAATTTGTGTTAATGGTGTTGTTTTCTTTCTAAAAAATAGTCCAAAATGATAATTATATGGTTAGTTTATTTTCCATTATCAAAATTAAAATAATGGTTTTTTATACATTACCTTGATTACCAAATGTTTATGTAATAGATTGTATTTTTTAGTCTCCCAATATTTTATCAAATACTAATATCCCTCAAAATAATGATTCATACTATCCTATTGTGTGGATATTTTATTATAAAATAACAGTATTTAACTTCTCATAACTGAGAAGAGAGTTTTATAAATTACTAGAAAGGGTTCCAGATGGTGGGCAAATTCAATTACATTAAATAATATATCATTGATTTGGTGAGTTTACACCCCAATCCTAAAATCATGGATATCAATTTCCTCGACATGTTCATCCATGTTACATCAATTCTGGAAATGGTTACACCTATTCATGTATACTTGGATAAGTTAACATAAAACCATTATAAGAGCTCCATGATAAAAGTAAGTGTTCAAATGAGTTATAGAGAAACACTCAAATCTATGGTTGTGTTCATAATCAATTTATATATGAAAATATATTAATTAATAATTCCATTGAGGGATTTTTATAGTAATTCATAAATATTAATTTTATAATATATTACATCATATTTAATATTTTATAAATTTCACAATAGTTATTAACCAACTCATGATATAATTAATTAAATATGGTCCATTTATCTAAATCCATCATTCATACTATATAATTCATTTTTTCATTCCAAATTTCTTGTAGTTCCTCCTCTCTTCCAATATGTTACATAGTACCTCATATGTTTCTTAAATAAATATCACATCTTATTATATTAATATTTGTTACATAACCTTATTATCCATGCTAAAAATGCAAAGTTTAGTGTCTTTAGAAACCTGGATGTATAATAAACTCATTAATAATTGATTTACACCATCTCCCACATAGTTTTTCAAAATAAGAACAATCATTAATCAATTAATATATAATAAAATTCTTTATAACTTGGGAAAAGGAACCATAATAATCGGTGATCTCTATTGATCAATGACGTTAATCATGGGATATATCTATGATAACATACTCATAATAATATCATAAGATTTGGATGAAATTAGTTTATCTTTTTAAATTAATTCCCTACATATCATATATCATAATATTTAGTAATGGTATAAAATGTTTTAGTTCATAAAGAATGAATTTAAATGTAATTATAGACCATAACCAAAGAGATCATAACAATTTTATAAGACTACTAACTGTATCCAACACAAAATCATAGGCCATATTATATCATGGAAAACCAAAAATATATGCCTAATATATTTGGATTTTTCTCACCACCCATGTACCTTTTTTGGGTATGGGATAACCTCTTATGTACCGTCTTTTTGGCATTGGGTTACAACTCAATTACCCTTTGATCTTATAGAATATAAATCATTGCCCAACTAATTGGATAGAGATTGATGTGATACTCATTACATAATAAAAATGATACATTTTTTTCCTAAATGTCTTGAAATAATCTTCATATTATAAAAAATTAAAGGATGTGGTATTCCAGAATATTCATCATTGAATAATAAATGGAAAAAAGGGTTTATTAAATATCATTTCATCATAAACATAAAAAATATAGACAAATAATAATTCTGATATGAATGGAGCATAACCCCATTTTTTATTATGTAACATCAAATTATGTTAGCATAGGAAAAAATTATTTTGAGCGATCACATGAAACAGATCATGAGGAAAATAATAATTTCATATTGATATCACATCTTGAAAGTAAAAAAATTTATACACAATTATAGAAATAAACATCTTTTAAAGTAATCACATAAAATTTTAATGGAAGATTCAATGTATTCAAATTTCCTTAAGGTGTAAAATTCCATTCAAAACATATGTGTCAAAAGAAAAAAATTATTTTACCTATTTAGAATAAACTAAAGCACATCATTTAGAATGAGAAAAGATTATTACATTTTAACCATTTGTAAAAATACAAACCTGTGTAAAAAATTCCTTAAAAAATCATAGGATAATACTAAAAACCTTCTTCTAAATATTTTTGAATCCCTTGATAAGGAATTAAAGTGTTCTTTGGATGAAGAGAGAAATACTATCGATTTTCATTAAAATCATATTCCCTGACTCATGAGAATGAATGGTAAGGAAAATTAAATGAAAAAAATTATTTTAGTGAAATAACATGGGTAGAATAAGTTAATATATTACATGATATGAATCTCAAAATATTTCATTGTCATAATCTTAATCATAAAAAAATCATTACAAGAAATTACATTGTAATATTAAACCTTACCACATCGGTATATTTTAAACCATAACTCCCATGAAAGAAATAGAACTATATGGATATGTAAATTGCAATTGTTTTTAAAATAGTATTGATAATATAAATTCATGGGCAGTATATACTCTACACTATTTAAAAAGTTTGTGCATAACCCATGTTTCCCATAGATTTAAAAGTGATAAAAAATCCCTTATGTTGAGTTTCACATACATTGAATGCATTCTAACCTGTTTTATAACAATATTAAATTAATTATACTTCTATAAAATGATCACATAAATTGTTATTATATCATATAATTCCATTATATACATATATTTAGAGTCATAAAATAAGGTAGATATAGAAAATTAATAACATTGTTCATTGAGATAGTAAGTCTCACCTAAGAAAGAACGTTGTCTTCTTTTTTCGATGCATGAAAAAAAAGATAAGTAAATAATAAGTTGTATTTCCATAATAATTATAATATAATATAAATAATAAATATTCTATATATCCACACACATTTCCATAAATCAAATAAATAAATGAGAAAATATTTTCATCATTTCATGGAGATGGTAGTCCAAACATACGCATGAGTGACATTGTAATTTTCAATCAGTTAGGAATATAAGAAGGTAGATTTGATATAATAATTTCATAGGAATAAATATTTCAAAGATATAAAATATAAATATTAATACCACCATAAAATCCTTCCTTGAAATAGTGTGATGGAAGAAAGAATTGTACTGATACGTATTGATGGTAAGACGTATGTATGCACGAAAAACTCATTCACTTCTCATTCAATGTAAAGATGATGGATAATGGAATTTCTATTATTATAATAACATATGATAATATTTAAGATACTGATGTTATTATTTTATATTAAATATAAATGACTTAGAATAAGTAGATAATGAATTAAATTGAAAAAATTAGTGAAATTTAACTACCTATATTTAGGGAGACCTCCTTTAAATGATTTCATAATGAACATAGGGTGGGGATTTTATGTTGTTAAACACCTAAAAACATGTAAATTTATGTTTAAATAAATATTTTGTTGTAATAGTAAATCTATATGGCTTAATGTAGTGTGAAGAATAGTCAAAATGGGTATACTTTTATATGGTATGAAGAGTATACTCTATGAATTTCATAAAACATTATGTTATAATAAATCCATTCCCAATAGAAATTGTTATAAATTGATTATAATATTATATTGGAATATATTGTAGTCTATATGATAACTGTTATTTCATCTTTTAATTTTTTTTCATTATTATGTAAATTAATAAAATATAATTTTGATAATATATAATTAATGTCAATTTTGAAACTATTTTTATAATTTGGCATTAAAGGCATAAATAAATGGTTTGAATTAAAATATGATTATTTGACATAATAATAATATGTCATATTCATCTAAAAATTATCTCTATCACATTTAATCACTCATGTAATTTTACTTTTTATCTGATTAATATCATTTAATACATTTTTTATTATTTGGAGAAATATTGTATCGGTGTTTCATTTGTTCCTATATTAATATATAATTACAAAAAATTAGAAATAAATTTATTTCAGGAATATAATTTCATTAATAATAAAATTACTATTTGTATTATTTAATAACTTGTTCATTTCACTGTATGAATACATGAAATCTATTTTAATCTAATAGAGTGAAATCTTGTAACATTCACTGTTTTAAATATTATCAATTTCATTTTTAGGGGACAATTAAATAAAGAAATAAATATTAAGAAAATGGTGATAAAAAAATTAATTTAATCCAATAAAAGTTATGATGAATGAGTTATGGCCTTATCACATATTTTTTTTACCTCAATTAACATGAATTACCCTTTACCTTGGTGATAAATCTTACCATTGTTACTATTCAAATTGACCAAAAATAAAAGTGATTTGTTTAAAAAATTTGAAAATCATAATTATAAGTGATTAAATAATTTTATCATATTCAATACCTATAATTGGATGAAATTAATATCAATTTATTTGGGGAAAATTTGACAAAAATAATTTTTAGAAAAATAATCTTTTTAATCATTAAAATATGTTTATTTTTATTCTCTTTCCCGATAAATATTTGATGAATTTTTAAAAGATTTTATTAAAAAAATTATATATAAATAAAATTTAAGTCATTTTCAAATATAGATAAATTATAGTTTGTACTATAATAATACATGGTGAGCATAAAAATATTCTTTTAGAAAAACATCTCTGTTATTTTTGAATGATTTTAATTTTCATATCTAATTAAATGATATCTAAGGATTTAATTTTAAAAATGTGTATGTCATAAATTATCATAATTTTATTATTTATATTCTTTCCCATTATTCAAATGGTGTGTAATAATATATAATAATAATATTTAAATAGTATATAATGCTTTTTTTAGACTTATAGTTTCATGCAACCCAAGTTATTAGTGAAATAAGTTAATTATAAAAACAATTTATTAAAATCTTAGTTTGTTACATTATACCCCATTAAAATGAATTTAACCATAATAATACCTCACATTTATATAAAAACTAGTAATATCTATATTTCATTTTTTCTCATTCCCAAATAGCTACCTCAAATTAGTGGTTTCACCACAAAACATTGACCTGATGAGTGGTTTTTGTCAAAGATCTATATATTTATGATCTTTTATCTACGTCAAATGTTTTCATATATGAGATATTACTCTGGTAGTATGTCATCTATATTTATAAAATTTGAAGGATAAGTTATGTATTTTCTTAGGAGATATATATTTGAAATATCATTGACATGAGTGAGATTCATAATAATTTTCATATGATAAGATACCATACTGACTCAATTAAGAAATAAAAAAGGACTAATATACCTATGTATTTGATTTACCTTGTTTCCAAATCTCATCACTCAATTTATTGGAATATCATTTCACGTACTTGAAACTCCGAATATTCTGAATTATTTTTAGAATAACTCTTTTTTCAACTCTAAGAAGCCCTTATATGATGTTGAATGGGTCAAAAAATTTCTATTATTTCCATAGATTAGTTAGGTCCCAATATATGTCTTTCTCCAAAATTATTCCATCATATTTTATTTCTTCACTTTTGACCATAGATGAATTCTTAATGAAATATATGTATGATAGAGTGAAATCTATTATTGTAGGAGTATTCCACCATAGTATGATGTTGATATCATATAATGTCGAATTCTAGAGATAAATCTCTCAAAATTTATTCAGTATTTGTAATTATTCATTAAAAATAACCATCTGTAAATGGATGATATTCCATACATAAACATAATTAAATATCCATATCATACTAAATAGTTATCCCTAGAATTGATGTAAGCCTCAGATTGATATCAACTTCAATGTAATATGGTAATATTTGAAATCATATAACTTCCAGAATATATATTTTGGTACATTGGTCTTGAGAGAATTCTTCTGTAATAGAAGTGTTGTTTTCTTATTTTTACCATGATCGAATACAACAGATATGGAATTATTTTCATCAGTCATTTTGGGGAGTCTAATTACAAAATCACTAGGAATGTTTCCAAATTACCTTACTAGTATGTGTAGTGGATGAAACAAAAACACACACATTTGGATCTCAAATATAACATATTGACAAACCAATAATAGGGATATAAACTCAATAATATATCTCTTCATACTATCCCACTAGAAATATTATTTCAAATTATTTTACATCTTTATACATCCAAGATGAATATAAAATGGTGAACTATGATCTTTATCGAATTGATCCTTTTACAAAACTAATATGTAGTAGACACAAACCATATTTTTTAAACTTATCACTCCATAAAAATCAATTTTTAACTCTCAAATGTTTCTCATCTACCTCTACATCTCTATATTTTCTTCTGCACCTCTTTAAACAATATATCAAAAAATGATTGAACAGTAACACGAAAAAGATAATTTTGTCCTCTTTATTTAATATTTCAAGATTTATCCTTTTAAAATCAATGAATATTATATCTTTTGTGATCCTTGAAATTGATAAGATGACATGATAATTTAAACTCAAAGTTTTGACATTTATGTTTGCTTTCCCATGGTGTCAATGTATTGAGTTTTCATAACAATTATTCATCTCTAACAGTATTCTCGATCGTATATTAATAAATTTATGATCTAATTTATATATTAATTTTTTCATTTGTATATATATCTCACCATTCCCCATAATGACAATTTTTCTGTATCATTGATGAAAAAATTACCATAGCTAACTCCAAATCAGGATTTGGATAATTTTTTATTGAAACTTCAATTTTCATTATTCATAATCAATATCTGTATCATTTTACATAAGGAAACAAATAAATCCTTTATTTTATGTATCATTATTTATTTTAAATAATTTTCAGCTATATGTTAATATAACAATAGGTTCACTAATATCCCTTCTATTGAATTCTAAGAAATATTACTATTATTAATTGGTCCAAAGAACATGTCTCCCTTCCATGTTAACATGGTAATTGTATTGTAAAATCATGAAAAATTCCCTAAAACCAACAATAATATGTATCCAATAATAGTAATATATGAATACATGTAACTATGGTTGGTCATTTACAATGTTCAATAGTTTGTTCATTGATAAATCAATAGATATTCAATCATAAAAGATTATATGACCAAAAATGTAACATTAAATATAAAAAAATAAATCATTTAAATTTTTATCTATATCTTGTCCTATCATATGTTCATTATTAAAAAATTCATGTAATATTTCAGTTCATTCTTGTTGTTTGAGTATTTAATAATTTTATCTATAAATACTATGAAAATTAGATTATGGAAATCACAAAATACTCTATTAATTAAATATATGATGATAGTGGGTAAATTAGTTGGGAAAAAATGCATGAATATATATTTATAGTTTCGATACATTGTTTATAATTTTATCATTAGTATATACTCTTTCTTGACCCTCAATTGATGATTTATATAAGGAAGTTCAACCTTATAAATTTATTGATCACTATACAATTGAAAAAAACAATCAATATGGGGAATACGATACTAATTTATAATAGTGATTTTTTTATACTCCTGATAATACATGAAGCGTTAAATTGATCACTCAATTTTATTAATAAAAAGGTTTGGGGAACCTTAAGGTGAAATAATTGGAAAAATTGGTCCCTTTTCCGGATTCTTGAGGAGTTTCTTTTTCATTTCATGAAACTAAATTAGGGCCACTCTATATAGATTATTTGAAATAGGATTTGAATAAAGAAATATGTGTATTGAAAACTCAAATTCATTATTTGGTGTAAAAATAAAATATGAATAAATTAGTTGTTGAGTTTCACCCCAACCATATAAGATAAACCTCACTATTGAATATGAACCGAGACCCATAAAATGGATTTTATTATGATTAGAAGATAAAGTTTATTTTCACACTGATAAATTATTATAAGTTGGTTCCAAATATAAAATTTTGACAGACCTTTATCATATATAGATGTTTTATATATAAATAAATCAAAAAAATCCCAAATTTACATTGAACTATACCAAAGGAAGGATAAAAAGATTTATAGGAAGCATAATCACAAAAACTTCAAATAGAGAAGAATCATATAATTGAGATGATATGATTGTTCCATTTTTTGTTTTAGCCTCTAATACAAAATATAATCATTGAGGTTGTAAAATAATACCATTTTAAATTCCTCATAAAAAAAGAGTTGGTATACCCACAATCAAATAAGACATTATAATTTTTTGTGTTTATTATAGGTTTATCTTTAAACATATCTTCACCATACCATTCATCAGAGATAGTAATCAGATGAGATATCCCTTTTTCAATTTGATTAATATGTTGTTTATCATTTTCACCTTCATAGTCCATTTAATTTTGGAAATAGTTTTCATAATTACCATACTGTATGAATTTTAAAAACTAGATTGTAGCTGGTTCATTCAATGTATAATTCTACTTATTAGAATAATTAAATTTATTTTTCCTATCACATTATAATTTATCACTAAAAGTCATTAATTTAAAGAAATAAAACATTTATTTTTACCATTATGATTATCTCCCCCATGTTTACTTCGACACAATGAGCACAATAAATTATCATCTTCATATCTCTATGGTTTTTTAAACTTCCATTGATTTCAATCATTCTTTTAATATTAAAACCCTGAAATTGATGGGTAACACCAATCACCATTTCAAAGATGATAGAAGAAAACCATTTATTCATTATTTTTGAATTCCCTTATGGGTAACATCATTCCAAGATATTCTTTTAATCCACTAAATAATCGATCAACATTTATTTTAGGTTAGATGAATATTGTAGGATTGTACCTCATAAGTATTTTTTATTTTCTCTTATAGGTTCCATTTGATTCTAGATATTTATACATTCAATCACAGAATTATTTCAATATTTTTGTTTGAAGAACATAAGAAATGAACTTTTTGATTGAAAATATATTAATTTAATCCAACTAAATGGAGTCAATATTATATTGTCCCCTCTTCTTCCTGATAAGATTCCATCATTGATCTATTTTCACTTCAAAAATATAATGTGAAAGAATAAAATTTTCATGATCTAGACACTGGAGAATGAAAAATATATTTTTAATTGTACTGATCCTTTTCTCATCGATTATTTGATTAGTATACCTTCCAAAATATGGTGGATGTTACCTCATAAAGGTCTAAATATAATTTCCCCTCATTTTCTTGTTTGGAAGCTCATTTTTATTCATAACATTTGAGAGTTATGTGAGGTCATCAATGATATTTTAAATTCAACCTACCATAATGTTTGGTTTCTTGTGAGGATAACCATTTAAACATCCTTTTAAATTATCATTAAATAGATTCCTTCATTTCAATCCATAGAATTAAACAAAAAATTGATATTTTGATCAATATTAATCATAGAGTGAAACCACATAATCATGAAAAATCATTTATAAGATATATAAATTGTGGCATATTCTTTTCAACCTATGAAACATTAGGTTTATCCTAGGTCACTAATGATTCATACCAAAACATTAATATTTTATTCTATAATTAGAATTATCCATATGATTCTCACTTAATATTTCTAATAGTATTTTCTAGATTATAACTAAAACATTCATTGATACCAATGAAAGAGACCCAATCATTTCATATATAAAAATATCCCCTCTTATTAGATGAATATTCCATTTGTAAAATAATCATTTGGGATAGATGAATATATGTATAGTGCATTTGGAAACTTGGATACATAAAATACAATTTCATATGTAATGTAAATCATCTCACACTAAGTACATCATATCTAGAACCCATATTAGATATATTTTTCATAGTACCATTATTCAAAACATGGGAAAAGGAAAAATAAAAAAGGGTGATCTATAAAGATTAGTAAGGGTAATCATAGTATATGTAAGTATTCTCAGGACAATAAAGTGGTAATAAGTGTATAAGAACATGATATTAACATTTTAAATAAATTCCCTGTATATTATAGGTAAAAATAGAGAATAATGGAATAATTCTTGGTAGTTCATATGACCATAATTTTATAGAAATAAATAACATGATCCATGAGAGAAAAATATTTGCATATTTCATATAATTGTGTCATATACATGAGAATATAAAAATCATATTTCATGGACACCCACCATGATATTCATAGAATGTTAGGATTGTGATAACCACCCGTGCACTAACTTCGGGCTTGGGGTGAAATCCTATGTACCCTCTTTTAGGGTTCAGATTACCTCAAATGATCCCTTTTCCTCATATAACATTAATCATTACATAATTAATTGGATATTGATATATGTAACACCCATCACATAAAAAAAATCAGACATATTTGTGTCAGAAGATCATAAAACATTCTTTATATTGGAAACCATGAGAAGAAATAGTTTTCATTAAAAATTAAACATAACATAGCCCACGGAAAAGAAATAGGTTCAATAAATATCATTTCATCATAAAAAATATAGAGAATAAATAAGGAATAAATAATTGGAACATAACACCATTAAGGTGTATGTGTCATCAATCCATGTATTAATAGATGGAAAATAATTTGGAATGATCAATTGGATCATTTAATGAGGAAAATAATATTTTCATTTTGAAATCGTCTTTATAAAATACTAAAATTTCTAATATAGAATAGATTAAATATTCATTTAAAATAAAAAGATCAATATTTAATGAAATATTTTAATAATTGAGTATTCATTATAGTGTGAAATAATTTTCATATTGTTTATGTTAAAATAAAACATTCCTTATAAAGTGTTTTGACAACAACATAAAGTAAATTTCTTGGAAAACAAAAATAATATTCCATTTTAACCATTTATAAAAATAAAAAAATGGGTAATTTTTATTTAAAAAATAATATGAGAATATTAAAATCCTTCTTTTAAAAATATTTAGAAAAAATAAACATCAATGTAAAATTTTCACTGACCAAAAAGTGAAATAAATTATATTTTCCATAAAAACATTTTTTGGTATTATGAGAACTTATGGTGAGAAAAATGAAAGGGAAAATTTTGTTTCTAAGAAATAAATATAAGATAATAAAATTAAAAATCATCTCTGTAGGTGGATAAAAATATTTCATCATCAGATTCATAATTTTAGACAGTCCCGATACACAATGACATTGTAACATAAAGCCACTACCATTTTGCCATATTTTTAATCATAAGTCCCATGAAATAAATTGACTAATAGAGAAAAATAATTACCCATAAGTTTTATAATAATAACCATAAAATTAATTAATGGGTAGTATACACACCACACAAAATAATCAAGTGGTGTATAATGAATATGTCCCTTATAAATAAAATTGAGAAAAAATCCATTTCCTTGTCTTCCACTTTATTTGAAAGCATTCTAAACTCTGAAACAATTAATATAAATTTATTATAATATATATATATATATATTAATTACATAAATTATTGTTATATCATAAATATTCATTAAATGCATATATTTTTAGTCATCCATATAAGTAGATATATAAAATGAATTACCCCATTCATAGAGATTGTAAGTCGATTGTTCACATAAACCCTATTGCCATTTTTTAATGGATTGATCAAAATAACATTAAATAATAATTAAAATTTAATGAATCATTGTTATATCATATAAATTATATTTATTCATCACATCGAACCTTTTTACTAGCCGTTTATATAAGAAATGAGTAATGAATCATATCACTTAGTGGAGGTAGTACATCACACACACGCATGAGAAACATTTTCATTTTCCATCAATATGGAGGGTAATAAAGTAGATAGGATATTATCATTATAGACGTATAAATATGTTATAGATATCATATAAAATCATTAAACCAATTATAATAACCAGCTATTTAATATGGACATTGAAAATTAATTATACCACTATGTGGGGATGATAATTCATTTATTCACATGTGTGACTTCTTGACATTCAATTTTATAGAAAAAAGAGTGTATAATGGTATTTTTCTAATAATATTAAAATTTCATAATATTTATTATTCTTATGTAATTTTTTATGATAATTTCATATATTTAGATCATGTATAAAAATATAAATTCAATTATGATAGGTAATAAAACTAAATCTATTTTAGGATACCTCCTATAGATTCCATTGTCAATCGATCATTGGGATGATATTTTGGGAAGATCAGATCATCAAAAAAATTATAATTATTTTTAAATGATAATTTGTTAGGGTATATTCAATATATATAGCTTAATGTGGTGTGAATAATAAAAATAATTATCTCTATTTATATGTGAGATAGAGGAAACACTTGGAATTTAATAAATAATTAAATTATAAAGTTATTATTCTCAAATACAAATGCTTCTAATTGGCCTATAGATCGATATGGGATATCATTTTCTACCGTATATTATCCCTTTTTTTAGTTTAATATTTTGTTTAATTTTATGTAATTTAATAAATCATTATTTTGAAAATATATCATTAATATCAATTATGAGACTATTCAATAAATTTGATCTAAAGGCATTAAGAAAAGGCTTTAATTAGAATATAATTCTTTAAAATATCAATAATATGTAATATTAATCTACATAATTTATGGAAAACATTATGTCAATAATATTGTATTAACATTAATGTTATTACGATTAATTATATATATATTTTTGTTAATATGATAAATACTTGATCGATGATGCAAAAGAATTTAATTTCATTATACAATAAATAATACTTATAAATAAAATTATAACATGAATATAATTTCATTAATCTCAATATAGATATCCTGATTAATTTATAACTAGTTTTATCTAAATTTGATTACATTAAATATTTTTATAACTACGATGTTTTCACATTAATATTCTTCATTTTAAATATTATAGATATAATTTTAAGCGAAATATTTATATTTACGAAATAAAATTTTAGCCTAATAAGATATGTATAAAATTCCATTCATCCTATAAGGAAATTTTATAAAATAATTATGGACTAATCACTTAGTTTTATCCAAAATTAAGCTAATTCACCCTTTACTGAGATTACAAATTTTACCACTATTACTATTAATATTGACAAAAAAATGGAACTAATTTACAAATTTTAACAACAGGATTATAATTATATAATTAATTATATAAATTTAAATACCTATATTTGGTATAAATTTTTTTAGTACAAGTTAAAATAACGTGACAAAATCACTTTTTATGAAAATATAGTTTTTAAGTATAAAACTAAATATATTTTTTCCTCATGACTATTAAAATAATATATGAATTTTTATAAAATATAATTGAACATATTATATAAAATTTATTTATAATAATTTAATATTAGTGAGAAATTAAATTTATTAATCTAAAAATACATTGCACATATAAAAATGATTTTTTTTGGAAAAACAACTCCTTTATTTTCAATTCTTTTTATTTTCACTTATAATAATATAGTAAGTGATGAAAAAAATTAGAAATTTTCAAGTAATACATTTTTATAATTTATGTAATCATATTCACACATATCAATCAAATTTCTAAGTGATGACATAAAATATTTACATTATAATAGTATATCACAGTTTTATTGGACTCATTGTTTTATATGAGGATACTATAAATGAAATAATTTTTCTAAAAGACCTACATTATAAAATCATGGTGTGATAAATTTCACACCTTGATATACAAATACATGATTACCTTTAGAAGCTATTAATGTTTTATATATATTTATCGACACAAAATGTCTAACTAAAATGATACAATTATATATTTTGATAAAAATATATATATTATGTATGGACATTAAAACCTAGACATTGAATTAGTAGGAAATAATATTTATAATCACATTTTGATATATATATATATATATATATGGAAATAAAATAAATTCAACCTTTAAAATGAATGGAATTTAGTTAATAGTGCTAAATCAAAAAAAAATCATTTTACGCATGAAAATATTTATTTTTCTAAAATATGTGTTTTTAGGAATTTAATTATATTATAATTAAATGATGCTTTAATTGATTTATAATAAGAAAAAATATATTACCAATAAATTAAATTTAAATTGATTTATATTTGGAATAAATAAGACTAAACATTTTAAAAAGTTATATTTTTAAATGAGATATTTCCCTATATATTTTGGGAGTTTATTTAAACAATGAATTATATATTTATAGAAATTAAATTTTCAAAAATGAACATAATTTTTTTATAAATAATGATAATATACACTTAGAATTATCTTTTGGAATATTTCAAAAAAAATAAGGATCTGTATATGAATATTGAAAAATATAAACTTTTGAAATAACATGTTTTGTTCAAAAATATAGGTATATAAGTATTAATTATAAATTAATGGAAACTTTTTAATACAAACATTTGTATTTTATAACTAAAATTATAATCATAATTTTTTTATTTATAAACCCATTTTTTATAGTTTAAATCATATTTATTATTTTCTTGAAATGTTTTTCTAATAATTTATTCAATTTTATTTAATTATTAATTGTTATCTATTTTATAAATGGAATAAAATGAATTGGGTTTAAAATTTATAATATTTGGTCCTCAATTATCTAGTAAATATGGAATATTTTTATTCATTAATATTTTGTTACCATAACAAATAAATAATCACTCAATAAAAATCTAAAAGGGTAAATATATTTATTCAAGGGTTAAAGGTGTTGAAAAATGATAAAAATATTTCTATAATTGGGTCGATGAGGTTTTTATAAACATTATATATTCACCCACATAGTTATTTCTCAATTCGGGATCCAATTGAAAATTTTAATATAGAATCCCAAGCCTTTTGCACATATTTTTACATTATTTATAGAATAATTATCCATTAAATACCAACCAAGGATTGAAAAGTCTTGTGTCTTTTAAAGAAACTATAAGTAATTATAAATAATTAAAATAGAATAAAACATCATTTTATTAATCTATATAATGAGATCATAACTCCCATTAAGATCATATAACTGCATAAGATAACCTAAGGAATAAATAAACAAAATCTATGAGATAAACATCCTAGTAAGGGTACAAACATGGGAATAATGAAAAACATGTGAGTTAAAAGTAAAAGCATGATAGCATAAAAGGAATGGATCATGAATAATTATGTGAAAGACTATCATTTTGATCAGTGAATCATATGATCATGGAAATATTGGAATTTGGAAAAGGCATATAATATGATATAATACTCAATCAAGACTACCATCTAAGACTATATCACATGGTGAAAAAAGTCTTATAATAGATTAGGTTTACTCTGTAATCCCATACATTTTGTCTCATGAGATAAAATATTACCCCATTAATTCGATCACAATATGGGAACATGCATCCTAAAATTTTCATGAATATTTTTCACAAATGAAAAATAAAACATAAAGAATAAACATAAGGGTTACCCATGAAATTAAATGGGTATTGTAATTAGGCCATTAGTGATAAACATGGGGTATATAACAACACTATACATGAAAAAGGATATAAATCATGCATGGTACTTAATAAAATAAAAGATAATAATATATCATGTATAATTATGTCTCACTAAATTGGAAATAAGAATGATAATGGTTAATTGAACATTAAAATGTCCAACAAAAGTGTGTTTTTAGGGAAAAGAAGAAGAACTTATTAAAGAGGATAAAGGAATAGTTGATTTTATGTAACTAATAATTAAATAATATAAATTTTTTGTTAAAAATAATTGAATTTATAATAATATTTCTGGATTAAAACAATTTATGGAGTGTATATGAATGTGGATAAGAAATATATAAGTTCTCTTTAGTCAGGATTTATTATTGGTAGGAATTGTGTAAGGAACATTTAAAAACATGTAATTCCACATAAAATTAAGATGAATTGATATACATGAATATTTATGGTTTATAAAAAAATAGTATAGCCGAATTATATAATTTGAATAATAAAAAAAATTATTTTAATGATATAGAATGTGTAACTGAAAGGTAATTTAGAGGATCAAAGAGATCAAATATATTAGGTCCAAAGGAATTCTTCATAGGCACATAATGACCTTAATTATAAAATTATATTTATTAATTTCTTAAATAGATACAAATTCAACATATATTTAATTTATTATAATTATAATTGTTTCATTTATAGTCATTTTTATGAGGTATAAAGTTTAATTTCATCTTTCATGGAGCGTTTGTTTCATGGACTCGTAGTTGGATTTCTTGTGTTAAATTATAGATATTCATGAAAATTTAGAAAAAATAACATTGTAGTTGGATTATATAGTATAAATTAACTTTCACAAGGTTAGGCGGTGTATTATATCATTATTTCCGAGCATGAGGGTGATTTTTTTGGCAAAACACTGCTAATAAATGTTTAATTTATTCTTAGAGGTTTCATGATCATTGGGAAATAGTTTCATTTTGTTTAATATTATGTATATATATTAGTTCCAAAACATGAAAAACTTAATAAAATACATATTAAAATCTAATTATCTTAATATTTATTTTATGACTAGTCTTGATGATATTTATGGAAAAAAACTTTTCATCCACAAAGACCATGAACATGAAGGTTTCAGGCATAGTGGAAGCATGTGGGTGGATGTGCCCACTTGGATTTTTGTCATTAACAATAATCAATCCAGGATCAATACGAAGATAAACGCCATTCTCCAGAGATCGAATCACAAAAATTGACAAAGAAAAGGAAAGTCTCGGAACCACAATTTAGGATCGTTACAGGTTGATTATAATTAATTTAATCAATTTAAAAGAAATACCTTTTGGGTGTTCTTTCTTCATTGATGTTCTAGATCACATTACGATGTGATTTGTCGTTGCGTCGTAGAAGCCAGGTGTAGACTTCCTCTAGCGGTGATCCACACATGTACCTCGTATCTCGGGACGTCTCTAAAGGAGTCTCCGGGTGCTAGCGTGGAGAATCCTTTTCTTGCGTTGTCCGCCTTAGATCGCCTTGATCTGATGGTAGAGGATCTCTCTTGGTCTTGAGAGTGTTCTTGGAGGAAGAGGTTCTTTCAGCCTTGAAATAATTCTCCAGAGTTGTTGTGCACAACGATTCTATTGTGTGTAAGAAAAGAGTTGGGGTTGTGAGTATATTTATAATCAGGTTTGAGGTTGTAGAGTTATGAAAATAAATAAATGCGTTACATGTTTTATTTATTTCATTGACTCTTATTTAACCCCCCCCCCCCCCCCCCCATGTTGAATAATTAATTCCTTGACATACACCCACTCTGATTATAATAAATAACATTTAAAACAATATTATATCCTCAAAATCATGACTGGAAAAACTACACAGCGTGTATTAATAAATACATGGCTTGTACTTTTTTTTCATTGAAAACTACATGGCGTGTACATTCAATGTACACAGCGTGTATATCTTGTTTTCATTTATTCATTTCCTTTCTATAAAGAAAACTAAATGGCATGTAATTATTAATACACGGCGTGTACTTGTTTTCCATGAAAACTACACGGCGTGTAATCTTTAATACACGGCATGTATATCTTGTTTTTCATTTCATTCTTCCTCCATCATTAAAACGATTTAGGATTACTTGAATAATTATTAAACCATGCATGGGAATAATCTTTATTCTACTTGAGATACTTGAATACACTTAGTGTGGGACCCTCTAGGCCTCTTTCTCATTGGCATTAGGCGGGCTTGCCTAAATTCCAAGATTACTATCTAGCAACGGGTCAAGGCACCCAAGAGAAATAATTTGATGCCGCATTGACGTATCACCTCATATGAATGCTTACTATGTAATTTAATCCCTTTTTATCAATATCTCATCAAGCAGGTTTCATGGTAGTTTCATAAACCTATATGCTTGATCCTTCGTTCTTTGACTACCTGAAATAAACTCGTCGTTTACACCATGGACATGGAATTTAATGCGACAATTCTATTTGAATAAAAGGGCCAAGATATCAACTTCCATAAATGGAAGGGATAAATCCTTCCTCGACTTATCCATTAACAACATGTCACTCATGACGCACCCAACATACCCTACTTCCCGCCAACTGTCTGCATGACGGTTTTTGTCAGTAAATCTAAGTGCGCGAGTCATGACATGAGTTAATGATAATATTTCAGTCTAAGGACCATTACACACGCTTGTAGATATCAATGTTCGATGACACCAAGACATGCGGAATTACTACTGGAGGGTTCGTTCTCATAATCTCCCATCTTGGATATTACCAAGTGCGAACTCCATGAGAGAGAGTCTCGTCTTCTTACGAGTACTCGCACATGACGGTCTGTATACTATGTGTCCTCTCATAGTATTTCATACAACCATATAACTTTATTTAAGAATATTGTTATAGCATTTCAAGTTTCTCATCATAGCGGGGATCTTCCATGACCTTATCAATGCAACAAATATTCCAGGACATTATTATATTATATTCAAGCAGAACAATGAACAATATATAATAAGTGAACATTTATGTAATAAAAGTACAAAATAGTTGGTTCTTAGGACACCAACCCTTACAAACTCCCACTTGGACTAGAGCCAACTGCCTACGACTTTTAGTCTGCTAGACCTCACATGATGATCATTTTTCTGCTGAGTCAAGTCTATATTCAAGGGGTCTGCCACGTTTTCTTCCATGGAAATACAGCTCACTGCAACTTCACCTCTTTGAGAAAAATCGCTCAAGAGATGATACTTCCAAAGTATGTGCTTTGTCCGCTAATGTGACCTTGGCTCTTTTGCAAGTGCCACTGCTGCAGTGTTATAACAATAGAGTGTGATAGGATATTTACTGCTCAGTACTACATCCAACTCTTGGATGATGCTTCGCATCCATACTGCTTCTTTAGCTACCTCAAAAGCTGCGATATACTCAGAATCCTCTTTAGAATCTGCCACCACACTTTGCTTTGAGCTCTTCCAGCTCACTACACCTCCATTCAAACTAAAGATGTATCCAGTCTGCGACTTCATGTCATCTTGATCAGTCTGGAAACTAGCATCTACATGTCCTCTGATGACTAGTTCCTCATCTCCTCCATAAACCAGGAACATATCCTTAGTACGCCTCAGATACATAAGGATCATCTTGACTGCCATCCAATGGTGGTCTCCTGGATCAGCTTGATATCTGCCTACCGTACTTAATGCGTAAGAAATATCTTGCCTCGTACATAGCATAACATACATGACTGACCCAATCACGGATGCGTAAGGGATCCTTGACATTCTCTTTCTTTCCTCATGTGTCTGAGGACACATTTTCTTGGAAAGATGAATGCCATGTGACACTGGAAACAATCCCCTCTTAGACTGTTCCATACTGAATATCTTCGGTATCTTGTCAATGTATGTACTCTGACTCAAGACCATCATTATATTGGATCTATCACGATGGATCTTGATCCCAATAATATATGCTACCTCGCCCAAGTCTTTCATGGAGAAGAATTTATGCAACCATGCCTTAACTGACTCTAATACATGTACTTCGTTTCCAATTAGTAATATGTCATCATCATATACTATTAGAAAAATGACTGCACTTCCATTAAACCTCTTATATACACAAGGCTCACATTCATTCTTAAAAAAGAGAAATTCCATTATAGCTTCATCAAAACGAATGTTCCATGACCTTTATGCTTGCTTTAATCCATAAATGTATTTCTGCAACTTGCATACCTTGTTGGCATCCTTTGGAGTCACAAACCCTTTAGGTTGTGTCATGTAAACATCTTCCTGGAGGTTCCCATTAAGGAATGCTGTTTTGACATCCATTTTCCAAATTTCAATGTCATGGTAAGTGGAAATGGACAATAGGATTCTGATGGATTTCCGCATCGCAATCGGTGAAAAAGTTTCATCATAGTCAATTCCTTGACATTGTCCAAAAAACTTTTGCAACCAGTCATGCCTTATAGGTTCTGACTTTCCCCTCTATGTCCATTTTCTTCATGAATACCAATTTATTACCAATAGGTTTTACATCAACTGGAGGATCTACCAAAATCCAGACTTGGTTTTGGTATATGGAATCCATTTCAGAATTCATGGCTTCTTTCCACTTGGCAATGTATGTGCCTTCAACTGCTTCTTTTTAGGTAAGAGGATCATTATTGTCAACCAATAATGAGTCACCATCCTCGGTGACAAGAAAACCATATCGTTCTGGTTCTATCACCTCTCTCATGCTCCTACAAGGTTTTTGTGTCTCTAGAACATATTGTTCTTCCATGGGGCTTTGTGGAATCTGTTCTTGTACCAACTCTTGTGTATCTTGAGCCTCAACTTCATCGAAGTCTTTCTCGCTCCTACTATCTCTTTTGGAGATGTGCTCCCTCTCAAGGAATATGGCGTGTCTTTCCACTGTAACCTTTTTTTCTGAGGGGTTGTATAGGTAATATCCCCTTGTTTCCTTGGGATATCCTATAAAGATACACTTTGTGCCACAGGGTGCAAGTTTGTTACCTGAAGAGGCCTTAACAAATGCTTCACTACCCCACACATGTAAATTTGATAACATGGATTTGATTCCACTCCATAATTAATATGGAATACCATTTATCTATTTAGTTGTTACTTGGATTAGTATGTGTGCTTCTATTTTTAATGCATATCCCGAAAAGGATATTGGAAGACATGCATGAATCATCATTGATCTCACCATGTCCAACAGGGTGTAGTTCCTGCTTTCAATTACACCATTCCACTGAGGTGTATAAGGAGGAGTTAGTTGAGATAGAATCCCAAACACTCGTAAGAAATCAATGAAGTCCTGATTAAGATATTCTCCTCCTCTCTCTGATCAGAGTTTCTTAATCTTATTATCAAGCTGGTTCTCAACTTCATTCTTGTATTCTTTGAACTGATCAAGAGAATCTGACTTATACCTCATTAAGTAGATATATCCATATCTACTAAAATCATCAGTAAAAGTTATAAAGTATGAGAACCCACCCCTTACTTCAACTGGAAATGGTCCACACACATCTGTGTGAACTAATTCTAGAATCTCTTTAGCCCTTTCACCTTTCCCAATAAATGGGGATTTGGACATTTTTCCTTGTAAACACGCATGACATACACCAAGTGGTTTTAGTTCGAAATAATATAAATACCCATCTTGATGTAATTTTGTCAAAAGTTTCTCATTGACATGACCTAGCCAGTGATTCCAAAGTTGGGTGTGGTATGAGTCATGTAAATTTACTTTTTCATCGATTTCCATTACTTGGTTTGTGTAGTCTAACACATAAAGGCCGTTATATAAATGTTCCCAAAAAAACAAATGCTATCTTTATAAAAGTAGAAACATTTATTTCCAAAATTGAATATGAATCCATCAGTATCTATTCCGGATACTGAAATAATGTTTTTAGTAATAGATGGCACATAATAACAACCCTTTAACACCAAGATCATCCTAGTAGGCAATGTGAGGTGGTAGTCTCCGACAGCTACAATAGCGAGTCTGGCTCCGTTGGCTGCTCGTAGATCCACCTCACCTCGGTCAATCTTTCTGAATATACTTGGTTCCTATATTTGGATACATATCTGAGCACCAAAAGTAGTATCTAAGACCCAATTAGTAGAAACATATAGATTTCATTTGATAACAAATGCACCTGAAGCTTCTCCTTGCTTCCTTGGTTGGGTACAGTTTTTCTTCCAGTGGCCCTTCTTGCCACATGCAAAACAAACAGCATCCTATTCCTTTTCATCCCCTTTGATCTTCATTTTCTTGGATGAACTTGAAGAATATTTGGGCTTAAATATCTTCTCCTTACCTTTCCTTTTATTCACCATGAGGACAGAAGGCTTTTCACGCTTCATGTTATTGTCCACTTGGCGAATGAGGATAAGAAGATCAGATAGAGACTTCTCAATGTTGTTCATGTTAAAGTTCACAACAATGTTCGAGAAGCTCTGGGGAAGTGATGAATGAATGAGATCAGTACCTTGTTATTTGGGTAGTTTAAACCCTAGAACCTCCAAGCGGTCAATGTAGCTAATGAGCTTGACTACATGAGGCCCAGCTCGGGCACCCTCTCCAAGCTTTCTCTAGAATAAAGCCTTGGAGATCTCAAACCTTTCCTATCTTTCTATCTCTTGGTATATACCACGGAGGTGCTCGAGCATTCTATAGGCATCCATGTCCTCATGAGACTTCATGAGATCACTTGACATTGATGATAGAATCAAACATTGAACGTCAAGTGCATCGCTCAAATGTTGATCATAGACAAGGAAGTCTTCATCACTTGCCCCTTGGGCAGGAGGATCAGGAAGTGAGGACTCCAGCACGTAATACTTTCATTCATGGCATAGGACAACCTAGAGACGCCTAAACCATTCCTGAAAGTTACTATCGGTGATGATATTGTCTTTGTCCAGAATTGATCACAGATAAAATGTGGTTGACGAGTTTGTCATCTTGATTATACAATTTAAAAGAGCAGATTTATTAGTACCTTTTATTTATTACATTTTATGAGAAATAATAAATTAATTTATTAATTCCCCCACTATTTTATCAATTCCCAATGGCCCTCATCATTTAACTCAGAATGTCCAGTTGCTTTGACATTCTAGTGGCAAGGATCCATATTCCCCTTCACATAACCCCAACAAGGGTTGGTCAAGCTATTTGAAGGTATTTAGGTAGGTAGGTCTTTGCCAACTATGAGCTTACAATTCCTTGATCTGTTGAGTGGACTCCCCAATCCTGAAATCCTAACTTGGATTTCCTCAACTCTTACCTCCAATATTACATCAAGTCTAGCAAGGGATACTTAACTTGATGTAATATGGTTAAGTCAACCCGAAACCTTTCATAAGGGATTCCTTTACAAAAGTAAGTGTCCCAAAAAGGGTTGGTCAAACACATAGTTTTATTTAGTCTTGTCCTTAATCAAGTAATATAAGTCTTGGTCTGACTTAATATGGTATTTGAGGGATTTTATTATTTATGCGTATTTTTGCATTATCACATTCTTGTTAATATTAAGTGATACTTGCTTAAGTAATTAACCATGTTCTGATAATGTTTACACAAAGTTCGGTTTTTATTTTATTCCATCTTTTCATGCTTGTTTATTTCATTAATTATGTGATCGCGACAACACATAAATAATAAATAAACCATGTAATCAGACAAAAATAAAATAAGATGGCATGATCCTGAGATTCTATTGTTTATCTTATCTAGCGGTTTGATAAGCTAACCCTGACCTAGGGAAAACACCTTGAACCTGATGGTTCATGTTTTGCAGCTCCCACCCGTCCACCTTTGTATCTTCTTGGGTTGGTTTCACCTCAGCTTTGGGTTCTGAACCATCTCCTCCGGCTTGGGAGATCCTCCATTACATGGGTTTACATTAAATAAACCATGGGCATGCAGGCCCTACATTTTATTGGAAGAAGGCTCACATGCCAACAAATTTAAATTAAACAAATTTAAATGAAACCATGCACACATACAAAGGGTCTTTGGTCTAGCTCATGATCATCCATATCATGCAATGACTTTTACACATATTTAGAATTTAAATTCTTTTAATCGTTCTTTTATTTAAGATAAGCCGCGCTTCAAAATAATTAATTATGATCTTATAATTAATAAAATCATTATCTTAAATTCCTTTATGAATTTACTTGAGATTATTCTCATCCATATCCCTTGTACAGGTCTTTGTACCTTTGGAGGAAACTTGGTGAAATTTCTGAAAGTACACGATGTGTAGTTTATATTTACACGGCGTGTATTTCTTTTCACCTTTTCTCCAAAGTACACGCCGGGGGCTTTGGCGTGTTCTCTGTACTTTGGAAATTTTGGAGTGCACGGCGTGTAGATAAATCATTCATGGTGTGTACTTGTTACGCGGTAACCATCCTGGAGATCCCGTGTACGCGGAACACGGCTTCTCCTTGTACATGGTTTCACCTTGGCCAGAGTGGACTACACGGCGTGTTGCTCCAACATACACGTTGTGTATTCCAGTTTCCGTGCACCGTTAAATTCTGTTCAACACGACGTGATTAAAACTTAGGCATAATAAATTCACACGATGTGGTTTGGCAGACCAGTGTCGGTTCGTTGAACCTAAGTACACGGCATGTAGTTTTAATTACACATCGTGTAATCTCATGTTGTACAGACAGAAAGAGTGGCTCCTCCAGATGAGTTCCTCATTTTTATTTTAATCAAAATTAAAATTAAAAGTCCATTTCTATGATATGAATCAAGAAATGAAGGAGGAAGAACATATCTCATTTATTCAGATTTATAGAATGATTTATTTCGAATTGAATCAAATATAAATGCGTAAATTATCAACGAAAACTAAATAACTATAATCAACGTTGTAACCTCTCTCTAATACAATTTGAAGGTTCCAGGCACAGCGGAAGCACGTGGGTGGATGT
This sequence comes from Viscum album, assembly GCA_963277665.1. NCBI lineage: Eukaryota > Viridiplantae > Streptophyta > Magnoliopsida > Santalales > Viscaceae > Viscum > Viscum album. Next base: position 894,950,239 of record OY728121.1, on the reverse strand, counting down.
GCCCACTTGTCTTTTTTTCATTAACAATGATCAATCTAGGATCAATACGACGATAAACACCAGTCTCCATGGATAGAATCACAGAAATGGACAAAGAAAAGGAAAGTCTCAAAACCATAAAGTATGATCATTAAAGGTTGATTATAATTAATTTAATCAATTTAAAAGAAATACCTTTTGTGTGTTCTTTCTTCGTTGATGTTCTAGATCACGTTCCGATGTGATTTGTCGTTGTGTCGCAGAATCCAAGTGTAGAATTCCTCTAGCGGTGATCCACACATGTACCTCATATTTCGGGACGCCGCCAAAGGAGTCTCCGGGTGCTAGTGTGGAGAAACCTTTGCTTGCGTTTTATGCCTTACATCATCTTGATTTTATGGAAGAGGATCTCTCTCGGTCTTGAGAGCGTTCTTGGAGGAAGAGGTTCTTTCGGCCTTGAAAGAATTCTCCAGAGTTGTTGTGCACAACGATTCTCTTATGTGTAAGAAAAGATTTGGGGTTGTGAGGATATTTATAATCAGGTTTGAGGTTGTAGAGTTATGACAATAAATAAACGCATTACGCGTTTTATTTATTTCATTGACTCTTATTTAAAACCCCCATGTAGAATAATTAATTCCTTGACATGTGCCCACACTGATTATAATAAATATCATTTAAAACAATATTATATCCTCAAAATCCTGATTGAAAAAACTACACAACGTGTATTAATAAATACATGGAGTGTACTACTTATTCATTGAAAACTACACGGCGTGTACATTCAATGTACATGGCGTGTATATATTGTTTTCATTTATTCATTTCCTTTCCATAAAGAAAACTACATGGCGTGTAATTATTAATACATGGCGTGTACTTGTTTTACATGAAAAACTACACGGCGTGTAATGTTTAATACATGGCGTGTATACCTTGTTTTTCATTTCCCTCTTCCTCCATCATTAAAATGATTTAGGCTTCCTTGAATAATTATTAAACCACGTATGGGAATAATCTTTATTCTACTTGAGATACTTGAATATTCTTAGTGTGTGACCCTCTAGGCCTCTTTCTCATTGGAATTAGGCGGGTTTGCCTAAATTCAAAGATTACTATCTAGCAACGGGTCAAGGAACCCAAGAGAAATAATTTGATGCCGCATTGACGTATCACCTCATACGAATTATTACTGTGTAATTTAATCCCTTTGTCTCGATATCTCATCAAGCAGGTTTCATGGTAGTGTCATAAACCTATATGCTTGATCCGTCGTTCTTTGACTACCTGAAATAAACTCATCATTTACACCATGGCCATGGAATTTAATGCGACAGTTCTATTTCAATCAAAGGGCTGAGATATCAACTTCCATAAATGGAAGGGACAAATCCTTCCTCGACTTATCCATTAATAACATGTCACTTGTGACGCACCCAATGTACCCTACTTCCCGCCAACTGTTTGCGAGACGGTTTTCATTAGTAAATCTAAGTGCGCGAGTCATGACATGAGTTAATGATAATCTTCAAATCTAAGGACCATTACACATGCTCGTAGACAGAAATGTCCGATGACACCGAGACATGCAAAATTGCTATTGGAGGGTCTATTCTCATAATCTCCCATCTTGGAGATTACCAAGTGCGAACTCCATGAGAGAGAGTCTTGTCTTCTTATGAGTACTCGCACATGAAGGTATTTATACTATGTGTCCTATCATAGTATGTCATCCAACCGTAGAACATTATTTAAGAATATTGTTATAGCATTTCAAGTTTCTCATCATAGTGGGGATCTTCCATGACCTTATCAATGAAACAAATATTTTAGGACATTATTATATTATAGTCATCCAGAATAATGAATAATATATAATAAGTGAACATTTATGTAATCAAAGTACAAAACAGTTGGTTCTCAGGACACCAACCCTTACAGAACTAACATATTTCAAATGATGTTTTAATTTTTACAATTAAAGGATGATATGTGGGATTTGATGATTTATATTCCATTAATAAAATAATATTTTAATTTATATATATATATTATTCAAGAGATATCATGTCATCTAGGATAGGTGTGTGAGTATAAGTTTGACGAATGTAATAATTTAATAGAGAATTGAAGGTTTTTTGTTTTGAAGATCATATAATTGGGAACCACATTAAATAACTTGTAATTGGCCATTTGTTGAGACCAGTAACACTAGGATATCATGTAGAGACATTTGAGATGAATTTGGAAAAATATTAGCACTATCTTGGAATTTGTGATGATAAGAGGCGGAAAGGGATTGTATTTATATGGGGAGAGAGGGGTGTTTTTTGTTATTACATTCATTTTTTTATTTCGGATTAATTATATTTTTAGGGAAGTTTCCATGGACTAAATAAATTAAAGGATTATGGATCCTTTTAATCAATGTGTTTATTCATAATCCCTGACTCAAAAATTCATATATGTGACTTATAGTGTTAAATATCTTAAATTACAGTATTTTGGCAATTCGACAAATATTCAACTATTTTAGAAAAATACAAAAAAAAACCACCATAAACATTTCTCAAAAATGAATATTTCAATAATGGTATCCATTTTATGATAATTAATTTCAATATACGATAAATTTAATATTTAAATAAAATCATAATTTATATGAAAAATGTTCTTCTCTATATTATAATTTATTTTCTGACCTATTGAGTAATTAATTATTATTTCATAAAATTATATTATATTTATTATAAAACCTAATATTATTTTAATGAATCAATTTTATCAAAATAATTTTTCATTGAATTCATTGTATTAATTATTTAAGTTAAAACAAATATTTTTGTTTTACAAAAACAAGAATAAATAATTTATTATTTGAAAATCATTTATCACTTATTAAAAAATATCATTATATAATATTTTCATTTATAAGATACCTTATTTTATTTATACTTTTATAGGCCAGGTTTCTATTCTAATGATGAAATTACTATTCCTAATAGTATGATTACTTTTCCAATTATCATGTTATAATTACAATAGTATAGGTTCAGTAATTTTTATAAACACATCATATTATATTAAATATCATATTTTTTATCAATTATTTAAACATTCATATTAAAAAATTACTATTTTATTATTATCATTATTTTCTATTTATATATATTTTTTCATGAGTGCCATCATTCTAGTGGATCCAGAAGATATAATTTTTTCTATTCTTGTTACATTATTTTTTTATTATCCCATAGTAAAATTTGTAATTCTTATTGGTTTATCTTCTTACTAATTTGTCATTATAAATTTATAATAATTTTTTATGGGGTTCCTTATGTGATGTATGTTCTTTATACTCTAAAAGGGTAAATTTCTTTGATGAAAATTTGGGTCATTATATTCTTACCCCCGATTGAAATTTCACAATAAAATTTTCATTTAACATACTAAGGTGACAACATGTGTGGGTAATTCACCTTCATAACATCCCTTAGTTCCTATTTCAATTGTCCATACTTATGGAATCTCTATAAAACTTTGACCAGTTGAGTGGTTTTGTAACACAGAACCATATCACTATAGTAAAAATCTTCATGGGATACTCCCCATAAGTGATACCATTTTATTACGGTACGATTTGTTCATTCAGTACATGTGAGGGATCTGTTATGTACATCCTCAAGAGAGATACATATAATTAAAAATTTACTTGAGGCATGGTTAGTGGAAGTGAAATTCTATTGTCCATATCTTTGATATGATCAAGATTCACAAAAGGACCAATGTACCTTGGAATTAGCTTTCTATTATTCCCAAATATCATGAATCATGTCAATGGAGATTTAAAAAGTAATACCTTATCACCAAAATCAATTTATAAATCCCATGAATGATTGTCTGCATAACACTTCTATCATTATTGGGATGTCCAGATATGTTGTTGGATGGTCCTAACCTTTTCTACCATTTCCATGACCACTTCAGGTCCTAGTAGCTCATGTTCACCAAATTTATCCAATCCTATAGTATTTTAACATCTTTCCCATAAGGAGATTCATATGGTGTGATTTGGATTCTTAATTGGAATTTATTTATCTAAGAGAACTCGACCAATGGAAGATATTTACCCCATCATCCTTTGATGTCCATTGAACATACACTCTACATGTCTTCTTATGTCTGAATAGTTCACACAAATTGGCCATCATTTTTGTTAGGCTAAGTCAAAATTATGTTCAACTTGGCACTATCAATATTTTGGATACTATTCAAGATCATGGAGGTAAATATCAGATCATGATCACATATAATCGATAATGGTGCACCATATAGACTCAAAACTTCTTTAATGTAAATCCATGAATGTTGGTTAAGAGATAATTCCTCTCAAATTGCATTAAAGTGAGTTTTATTTCAAAGATGATGCATAATGGACAATATAAAATTACATCCTTTTGATGCATTTTAATGTTTTGTGTGAAATTCCATAGTGATGTTTTCCAATTTCTATGTAGGTATGATTAATAGTGACATCATCCCCTTAGAATTAATTCCTTTCAACAATAACATGATAACATACCAATAAAATTGTTGTATATTTAGTGATCTAATTATTCATATTGTCCCACAAATGGTGATTTCATAGATCATGATACAACATTGTGCTCCCTGGGTGAATCAAGATGTTCATCTTTTGAGTATCTTTAAAAATATCACTCATTATTTCATTATTTGATGTTACAAAATGTTGTGATGGAAATTTTCCTATTACATCCACAACATTTTTTAACTCTGAGGATTTGCCTGTCCTTATATGTTCCACTTTTTTCTGTATTTCAACTCCTCTTTATTTTTCCAATATCATCCCAAAAAATAAATGTTTGGTAATCATTTGTGAATGGAATAATGATTTAACTTCCATTTTTATTCTCATGTACATCTATTTAAGTCTAACTATATTATATCCATGTCAATTGTAATCATTAATAATGATACAAGATCCCTTCTACATAGATAATCTTCAACATTTTTTGTTTTACCTATATGGTATTGAATTGTGCAGTCATAATCTTTGATGAGATTTAACCATATTCACTAGATCATATTAATATCCTTCTGAGTGAATATATATTTGATGCTTATATGATCCTTATTTATTTCACACTTCTCTGCATTAATATAATGCATCCAAATTACTAATGAAGATATCAAATCCACTAATCCATATCATGCATGTGATAATTGGTCTCATGAATATCCAACTTCCATGACGTATGGGCTATGGGTTTATTATTTTTCTTAGTAAAAACCCGAATACATTATCTTATGAATCCTTTTAAAACCCAAATAGTTCCACACATTTCAGTATTTTATGTACAGATGTAATGATCATTCTTGTTTCCAACTCTTTGAGGCAGTATTTACATTAACTGGTCTAGATAATATTTACTCCGTTATAAGTCATCTTGGTCAGGGGGTTTGAAAATCATGAGAAATTCCTCACCAATAATTATTAATACACTTGAATTCTATGGAAACAATAGATCATTTTTACAGATGTTGGATAGGCCACTCCACAATTGCCTTTGTTTTAGAATGGTCCACAATTATTCCTTTTTTGGTGATAACAAAACCCAAGGAAGATACTTCTAGCATCCCAAATTCACATTTACTATTCATTTAATATAAATTGTATCATTCAAAAGACTTTACCATAGTATTAAGATTTTTATCATATTCCTCTATGATCTTGGTGTATATTAGAATATATTCTATAATCAAGACTAAATATTTGTTGAGGTAATTTCTAAAGAATATATGCATTAATTCCATGAATATTGATAGATCATTATTGAGCCAAAATATAATCACTACAAACATAGAGTTTCCATTACTCATTTGAAAGGATGTCATGGGAATATATTCTTTATTAATGAGTATTGGTGATAACCTGACCAAAGTAATACATTTTAAAAATAATTTTCATCAAATTTTTATTGAAAATGTAAAATATCTGTGGAAGGGGTTCTAATTCATTATCAGGTTTTGATGAGATATTTATAATCATTTCATTCTCTCATTGATCCAACCGTCATTCTGATGAAGAGAACTAGAACACCTCACATTGAATCACCCATGCATAAAAAATTCTTGTCCATATTATCTTGCAGCTGCTTCTTCAGTACCTCCAACATAATGATGGTCATCCAGTAATGAGTATATGATATGGAATGAGACCCATATATTAGATAAATTCACAAAACAACCTCTAATTTTGGAGGAAAATCAAGAATTTCATTCGGGAACACATATGTCTAGTATAATATTGTGCATATCTTCAATCATGATCCTCTCCATTATCTCAATCATTTAGCATGATATTTTTTTCTCAAAAAGATATAAAATCTATAAATAATGAGATTATTCTAATGAAAATACATCTCCTCCTTACACTTGTATAGAATTTAGGGAGACCTATGGATGTGAATAGTGATATCCCATTACAAATAGTGGAAGTTGGATTTTTATAAATATATCCATCTTGTACCCAAAACACTACCAAAGGAAGTATCCTAAATTTTTTTGAAAGGTTCAGTCCAAAAATATTGATTCAGGATGAGTTAAATACAACATATTTAGTCATTACCCTACTCCAAATTCTCAAAATATAATCAACCATCATATATGGAGGGGGTTTTGAATTTTTGTACAAAAATTTCCATATATGAATGAAAGTATAAAACCTAAATCAAATAGTGTGTTAACTATTATTGAATTAATAACATGCATAAATGTCACCACATCATTTTCAATTTCTTCCTCAGTTGTAGTGAAAGGATATATCATTAATTTATCCCTTGGAGGTTGTTTTTTATTTTCTTTGATAAACCTTGGATTATGGAATTTGATAAAATAATTCCCATGTTTCATGAAATTGAAACACGACACTATTGGATGAGTGTTTGTTTGAATAATTTTTAATTCTTCCACATTAGTGGGTATCATCAAATACCTTTCGAAATAATTATACTGATTCCCCTCCCAATCACAGTTGAATTACATCTGTGTTCCCTTTATACACATCCTAGGATGGTTCTTCAAACACTTTTGACCTAAAGGATGTTGGTTTTTAATTCCATGTTGAGATTTTTCTATTTATCCTTCCATATTAACCTTTATTTTCTACTTTTTATCAATTATTCTTCGAGACTACTAAGAGTGTCCAATATATATCTCATATATAACTGCACATTTGAAAATATCCTCATAGACGTCATAGTCTCAAATTTCCTATGGTTTTCATAAACATAGCATTAAACAACTAAATAAATGACCCAATTTACATTTAGAGTTCATGGAAAATACATAGCCATATTTTTCAATCCATGTAATTTTTTTCTCATACTCTCTAATTGATTCATCATCCTTTTTCATTCAGACCAAGTAACTCTTTCTCTATTTAATTAATGATATTTCATGTAAAATATTTACTAAAAAATATTTTCATCAGTACTTCCTAATGATTTGATTCAATTTACCCCTTAGACAATCATTTTATATTTTTTTCCACCACTGATCATATTACATATAAAAAAGATAGACTCTATACCACTTTCGATTATTTTTAGAATTTAAAGACAAAGAATATCATCTCAATAGAGTTAATACATTTTTCTATGATGTGGGGATTAGAAGATCCACTAAATATTAGAGGCATTATCCGAAAAAAATTTCAACCCAATCATGAACATCAAAGGTAAAGGAGGGCCTTCCACACTATTCATGTTTTTATTCAAAAATTGATCTTGTTGAGGAAGTACTGTCATGATGTTCTGGGCTCCTATTCCCATTAGGGATGGAATCACCTTAGGAAAATCATAAAATTTCCTATCTCATTGATTATTGGGGTAGGTCCTCTTATTTCACTCCATTATCTATGAATATGGAATATAACAGAATTTGGGGGCTTTAATACATTGATAATTAGAAGATAAAAAAGGAAAATTTGAAAATATAAGTAATAACATATAAATAAAAATTACCACTTATCTTATGAATACTAATTGATCGATATAGGATATCCATGATCATATAATTATACCTTGGGTTCCTACTAATGATTTCTATACCTAATCACCAAAAATAACTTGAGTGTTCTCACATAAAAACCATAGAAACCCAATTATTTAACACATATTTTAACATTTTTAGCATAATTATCCCTAAAATATAAATCAAGTATAAAAATTTCTTGTGTCTTTGGATAACTGCATTCATTAGAAAACATCAAACTGGAATAAAATGAATATTTATTAATCTGCCAAATGATATCTAAACTCTCTTTGAGATCTTGTTGCATCATAGGATAACTTGGGTATTTCATAAGAAAAATAGATGAGCTAAAAATGCTTGTAATGGAATAATAATGGGATTAAAGAATAAGACATTAGTTAGAAGGAAGAACAAAAAAACATAAAAGTCATGTATCATGAATAATCAAATGAAAACATAACATACATAATATATAATCATATAATAATGGAAATATTGGATGGTGGAAGAAATATATAACTTGAAATTAATAGGATCCAAGGATTACTTCCAAGACTATATCACATGGTGGAAAACACCATATAATTGATTAGTTTTTCTCCCTAATTACATTCATGACCTCTCATGAGATTAAACACTACCAAATGTTTTTACACTATCTGGGTGCATATAATGTCGTGAACCTGGATGCCACTCAATAGTTCCCAAGCCCAATCGGCCCCAAGACCTCAAGTGCATCTCCCTAAAAGGAAAGGGTTTCCTACATGAAGTTGGGGACTAGTTATATATGTGGGGAGACTATACCCACATTACTTGAGTATTTCACAATGGATGTCTAAACACATAATAGAGGAAGCTGCAAAACAAGCATACAACAGATATAAAGCAAGGACAAACAACAATATCAAAATATATCTCATATAAAATGATGCATATGAGACATGTATGTAGAATAAAATAAAAATAGGTATATAGAGATAAAATACATTAAAATTTTCCAAAAAGACAATAGACACAAAATTCCCTCCAGCCTCACATGTCGTACCTTGGTCTCACGCTCCCTTGCTCCAATGAAATGATCAAAAACTACACTAGGTAGATTTCCCATATTATCACCTATAACCATACAATAAATTTGGGCCTTCAAGGATATCCAAATAGGGTGTTATATAAACATATTAGTTTGTATCAACTATGAAGTCTATATTATTCTAAACAACACAAAGAGTGTGCTAAAAAGATTAAGTAAAATGGTAATGTAAGTATGAATTCCAATGGATTGAGTCTAACACTAATAGAAATAACAACCACCCTCTTGTGGCACCCATAAAACAAGTGTCATCTCCTAAAAAGGTTGATATATGTAAAAAAAGGTAACACAACCTTAGTGTACCTCCATCCATAAAAAATCATCCTGATTGAACCATATAGAGAAGCACATCTATAACCGATGGCCATGTTGTATTAAGAAGCATGACAGGATCCCACAATATCATCAAATAAAGATTTGTATTCCACAAAGTGACGGATACATGGTGTCATGTATGAAGGAATCCATATTGAGTCCCAGGAACATCTCGGGGGGAAACTCAGTGTAGTTACCAATTGCACATCAAGGAACATGAGTACCAGCATTCCATATGTGACTTGAGGTGCATCAGATCCAATGGGTACAATGTCCCAAAACATCCCATGTAATTGATACCCATGTAACATAATCAATCAAAGGGATCCAATATTGCGTTACAAATCCATGGAGATCCATCCATTGTGTCTATCAAACCATTCATTAATTCGTACAATATAATCATTTCAAATACCTATGATTGTTCCCACCCACATAATGAAATTCATTTAAGAAATATAAGTAGAGAATATCCTGATTACCCATGGAAATATATTCAAACACATTTATGTATAATGGTATTCTTCTGCCTAGGAAAGAACAAGAACTCACATAATAGGTGGATTAAAAACAAATAATTGGTTAATTTCATCTATAATACCAAATAGGTGACCATATTTGTGAAAAAAACTTCCATCACAATAAAATGAAACCTAATGGAATCCCTAATAGGTCCTGCATTATCTATATCCAACACCTAATTCAAAATCAGTCTGGATCCAAAAATTCATACGGGAAATGAAATGCGTATATCTAAAGATAGTATCCAAATATGAAAATAAACTATATAAAAAAACATAGATCAGTGGTGGGGTTCCCATCTAGTATCGAGTCATGATTCATCCTAGTTTGGGAGAAATATGAAGAATGGATTGAGAACAAAAAATTGTGGCATATGAGCCAGAAATAAAATTGCACAGTCATTGTTTTTGAAGATTCAAGAATGACTAAAATGAATCAAGAAAATATTGTTACATATCCAAGGAGAAAAAAGACACCAAATTTAGACTTAAAATAGATAAGGGATCAGAAATATAAGAATAAGAATTAATGGGAGCTCAAAATCATTACCCTTGCTATGTAATGAATGAGGAGAAGTTGATTTTATTTTTAAAAAAATTTCATGGGAAAACCAAAATTTTACCCAAAATATCTGGTTCTCATGGATTAAGCACACTATTTCTCAAAACATGATGAAACTGTGTAGAACGCTCTATAACCTTGGGTTTCAGCGCATAGTCAGCCCATATGGGTTGCAGAAACCATGTAGTAACTATGTGGAAGCCTCTACAAATTCTACAAAAATTCCAAACCTATCCATAGGGTTAGAAAAAACCATAATTCCACAACTTTTCACCCAAAACTTGAGTTCCAGACACCTGAACAACCCTGGACACCATAAAGACCTCCATGACCCCAACTAGCATTTAGATAAGGCAATTTTTAAGAAATTGGATGGAAAAAATAAGGGATATATACCATGAACAAAATCACAGGTTCTTAAAATCCACCCCTTATATCAATTCAACCCCAAAATTCCCTCTAAATGGTGGTCAAGATTTGTTTGAGAAAAAATCTTGCCATTGAGCATGTATAGAAGTCACTTGAACACATGTCTCACCATGTAAGTGACCATGCTTCCATAGAACCCATACTAGAGGAACTGACCTCTCTTGGAGAACCATCATGCTCCTATATACGAAATGAATATGATTATCCTTAAAATATACATCCCAATGTAACTCAATATCCTCAAGATAAAAATAATTGATGCGTTTGTGTGATAGTGGTGCAACTGAGATACATGAAGATGTCATGCATAGAAATGTACCATTGAGGTAACTGCAACCGATAGGAAGCCGACCCGACTCACTCCAGAATCTTCAATAGACAAACATATCGTTGTGAAACCATACACTATCTATGGATCCATCTATGTACCATTCGTTATAAAACATGAAAAAAGACCTGATCCCTAACCTTGAACTTGAGAGGTCGTCTAATGCGATTGATGTAATATTTCAGACATGATTCTGTTGTATCCATCCCCTTCTAAATCAACTAGACATTCTTAGAATTATACTACAAGAGACTCAGTCTCAGTAATAATGCCTCTCCTACCTCTAACCAGCACATGGTTGATTGGAATGGACCACCACATAAATCCTAAAAGGTTACATTTCTATCATTGCCTGCTAACTTTTATTATAGGGGAATTAAACTAGGGCAATATTCCTCTCCCAAGATCCCCAAAAATCTTGGATGCATGCTCGCAGTATGTCCTATAACACCTATATCATACACTATATCTGGCCATCAATCTATGGGTGGAATGATATGCTTATGTGCCACTATATTCCCAGTACCCTATCAAAACATTTCCAGAAATGAGATGTAATGAGGGAATCAAAATATGAAATGATATTACATGGAAACCTGTGAAGTTGTACTATCTCATAGACATAAAACATTACAAGATCATCAACACTGCAAGTCACCATGGTCAGTAGGAAATTATAATCCTTCATGTGCCTTTCATCAACAACCCACACATCATCATTACCTCAAAGAGAGTTCGATAAACTATTCATGAAATACAACGTGACATAATCCAATTTTCACTTCGGGATTGTAACTGCTATAAAATACCATCTTGTCGATGATTTTTTTAGTTCATCTATTGATAGGTGGAACACCTCTTAACAAAACTAGATACCTCTCCATTCATACATGAAAATGAGTACTACCATCCTTTTTCATGATACATCTTGGTGACCCCATGGTTCCCAGCCAAAGCTGAAGCATGAAAACCCCACATAATCTCCTCACATACGTATTCTGGATGTCATACATGACCATAGATATGGAGGTTCTCATACTATCCTACCATCCCACCAAGAGGTGGATCCTCACCTTACACACTCTACTATTGGACTGGACTTTTATAATCTGATAGCTTCTTTACTCATACTATCTCCACTAGGGTGTAGGTCATAACTAAAAATGATAAATATGGTTTTCCCTTCCTATCGTGCACCCCTAGATGCATCTCATAGAAAAAAACAATAAGGATCCACTCTCTACTGGCCTACTACACTCCTTTAATCTGAGTCATCCTACTCCATATATCATCCACAACATTGCCTTTACCAGTCGTGTAAGAAAGCTATAACTTAATATACTATGGATACTCAACCCACCATCACTACCTCTGAGTTATATCATACTGATTAAATATGTACTTGAGACTTTTGTGATTCTTATACACCAAAAAAATCTATCCCAGTAAATAATGTCTCTAATAGTCTAAATTATGTCCAATTTCATCTATCTCAAAATCTTGTGTCTGGTAATTCGTCTAATGTGGCCTCAGCTACTGATACATGTACACCATGAATCAATCATACTATATTATCACCACTCCTATCCCAATACTAGAAGCATCACAAAACACCATGTATCTCCTACCCTACTCCAGAAGTATTAAGAATGAGGATGATGTCAACCTCCCTTTCAGTTCCTAAAAGGCTATCTCAGAAGATTCTGAACATAGAAAAATCACAGCATTCTAGGTCAAACTCATCAATAGCACTGTTAAATGCTATAAATCCTTTATTAAATTCCAATAGTAACCATCTTTCCCCATGAAACTCCATATGTAAAAAAAATTATTTGGTTATTCATAGGAAATTATATCTCTCACGTTCTATGGTTCCACTGATACTCCTTTCTCTTAGATGATGTAACCGAAGAAGTGATTTAGATCCATCCAATAGTGGCACTTTTTGAGATTACCATAAAACAAATTCTCTCTCAGTGTATTCAAAACAATCTCAAGATGGTTGGAATGGTTATGTTGATTGTGAGAATACACCAAGATATTATCCACTAGAAACACCAAAAATTAATCCATGTATGAATGGAAAACTAGGTTCATCAGTGCCATGAGAACTACGGGTGTGTTCATGAAACCAAATGACATAACCAAATATTCATATTGACGATACCTTCTATGAATTTTTTTATGAGGTATGTATTCATGTCAAACACTCACCTATTGATAACCTGACCTCATTTTGATAATTGGGAACCATAGGGAACCACAAATCTGAGCAAACCTATCATCTATACATAGTTAGGGATATGTATTTTTAACCATTAGATGGTTCATTTTTTGATAATCTACACATAGACTGAGGGTACCATCATCCTTTTTCAAAAAAAATACCATTGAACCCCATGAGGATGTATTGGGTCAAATAAACCCCTTCACCTCCAAATACTATAACCGCCTCTTGAGCTCCGTAGACTCCATCGAATCCATTCTGTATTGAAGAATGGATACAAATGCATGTCACGGAACTAGCTCGATGGAGAACTCCGCCTTTCTATCATATGGTTAACGAAAAAATAAGTTTTGAAAGAAGTTTCTGAAGTGTTCAACCATTGGATGATTGTCTTCCCAACACACTCCCTAACATCAAAATATAAACAAATAATCTGGGTTGTCATCCCACCAATCCCATGATGATCTTTTCCATCTTGGATCTCTTAGACATTCAATTCAACCTCTTTGGTAAAAACTAGACCCTTTGGTGATGTAAAATTCACCCTCCTATGATATCATTCAATGTAAAATTGATAAGCAACTAGATAGTCCATCATGATAATGATGTAAGACCCTGTCATCTTGAGAACATACATATCCCAGATGATGTGACACCCACCAACCTCATAGGGGAACTCCCTAAACTAGAAAACATCACTCCCTTTGATTCCCAAGAGTTTTCTATAATCATGATTTCCACAAATGATAGCACAATGAGACCTTGTATTATCACATATGTGCAGATATAAAACTATGTGATACACCTGTATCAAATAGAGCAGACACAATAGTAGAGGCTACAATGATTGTGCCCCACACCGTAGATGATCTAACACCCTACTCCATGGGGGTAGGATGTATAGAAAAGAACTGCCCTACACCACATCCCTAAGACACAGCCTCACTACCCTAAGTTGGAAAATCCTAGAGTCTTGGAGTAGCTAGTGTCTGGCCACCAATGCGATGAACATTGTTGGATCAGCCTAACCGGTCAACACTCCTCCAACTCCCTACCTTACATGGTGCTATGGAACCTTCTCCTAAACCTAATGTTATAGACGACCCCTTACCACTCATAGAAGTCTTAAAGGTACCAATAAAACACTTTTCATGCACTATCTGGCCACCATCATGGCACTTGAATGGGTTATGGTCTCATTGATTCTTAATGTGGCCTTTAATGCCACACTTGTGAAAAACCATAGAGCTACCAGTACTGATAAAAATAATGGAACTCACCTTAATATTACCATCAAAATGGTTCTTCCTTCCTGAATACATAGATCAACATGGTCAAGAAACAGTACCGCCCTGCCCTATGCCCCCTAGATTCCATCAGGTAATGCTATGTAGTAAGAAACTGATTCACAATATCTTTGATATATGTCAATAATAACACACTAACATGATATTTTAGAGCATTGATGATAGATTACTTAAATCATCTCAATCTAGATAGCACATAAAAAAGGTAGATTGGTGCAAAACACTAAAACTTTGTAGGGTGTGATGCGTACTCCAAAATCATCATCCCACCCTGCTCTAGACGCATAAAATCACTAGACATATCTACTAGTTGTGTCTTGGGGTAAAATTAGTAAATTAATAATTTCTATAAGTCATTCCAAACCATATATTACATCCCATCATCGTAGTTCATAACATCCCAAAAGTGCTTTGATACTCCACATGTCATATATGTTGGGATCTTTACCCTCCTCTTATGAGGCGTCACCAGATGATCAAAGAATGATAATGTGGACTCAAGGTATAACTCAGTAGCCTATGGGCTTCCATCCCCTGAAAACATGGGAGGATTCTGGTACTAGAACATCCATGTCATCTCAACCATAGTCAAGGAAGACTACACTACTCCCCGGAAAGTCTGCAAATAGAGAAAGAACAACTCAAGGTACTTTGCCTCAACACCTATGTCCGGAATAGCCTATGGTGCCATAGATGGTACTGATGAATGATCTACTGGTTTTCTATGGCCTACCATCTCCAGCGTGTGGTTATGGACTCCATTATGGTGGTCCACTAGAGTTTGTTATGGTGGCATGCCTTTGTAATTCCAGACAAATGCATTTGAAAAAAATGATATCAATGTTGCAGCTCAAAAGCATAGGACATGTCAAAAACCTCCTAAAACCATGTCATAACCCACAACTTTCTCCATGAGGCATAATTGTATAAAAAACAGTAAATGAAACAACTATAAAGTATTCATCTCACCCACTCAAGATTCATGTCTTCATTAAGTCTCAACATTTCATCCCATTACTTTTTTATTTGACATTAACTTGTCTAATTATCTAACCTATGGTCCACCATGTTCTAATCTATTAGTTCCCATAAAACCTAATGTACCAAAGTTTTATGCCCATATAATTCATACAACATCTCATTCTATTCAATTAAATGAAAGAGTAAAAAGGTTCATAATTTCACAATCAATAAGGGACCATACACCTAAGGAATTAAAAGATAATGTCACATCACTATCCGATACACATATTCTATCACAACAGTATATATTACTATCACAAAACCTATTACATCAGCATGATTTTAGTAATCCATCTTAAATGGCATGACATAATTCATGGAATTTTATTTCTAACAGGTTCTAATATAATGTATGAGATGGAATATCTTCATATCATTGGGTTGAAACAAAAATTTAACCCACATTAATATCAGTAGTAACAACAAAACACATGTGTATCACCCAATGTTGTAATCAAATCAACAATAATTTCCAAAACCCAAAAAACAATATTTCATTTGAGGAAATGTGTCTTTTCTATATGTGTAGGGTAGCTAATTTTGGGAAAAAATTATTAAAAAACTCTATACCCTTCCAATTCTTGGATATTTTCACCAAATACTATGTCAACTATATAAAAGGATCTGATACCACTTTGTAATGTCTCGAACCCAAATAACACTCAATAGATGTCTGAACCCGGTTGGCCCCAATGATTGAAGAACATCTCCCCAAATGCCAGAGGCTATTGACTAGTAGTTTGGGACTAGGTTTTCCAGTGGGGAGACTATTCCCTAGTTACCAAAGTATTTCATAGTGGAAGTCTTGGCATTGAATAGCGGAAGAAGGAAAACAAGTAGACAACAAAAGCAAAGTAGGAATAGATAACAATCTAAAATGATAGCTCATGTACAATAATGAAAATGATATATGTATCTAGATAGAATCTTAATGGGTTACATGGAAATAAAATACATTAAATGTTTCTGAAAATAAAAATTATTGAAAAGTCCCTCCAGCATCCCAAGGCTCGGCGTGGTCCCCTAATCACATGCTCCAAAACAACTATCATCAACTTTTACTAGGGCGCTTTACACTATTGTCTCCAGTAACCATGTAATTTTTCTAGGTCCCCAAGGAGGCCCAAATAGGGTGTGAGATAAAAATCCCAATAGGTAACCTCTTATAATTTTATATAGTTCTAAAAATAATAAATAATCTGTTGAACAATGTAAATAATATTGTAACATAAGTGTGACTTCCCATGGTATGAGTCTACCGCAACTAGCAATAATAAAAATCCTCTCAAGGTACCCTAAAAAAAGTGTCATCTCCTAAATCAGAATATATAATTAAACAAAATATGTAACAGAACCACATCATACATCCATCAACAACTTGTCAGCATGGACTCACCATATATATAAAAATATCTAAAACCCATAACCTTTTCAGATAAATAATCATGTCAAGATCCCACATCGATGTCATATAAAGGAGTATAAACCATGAATGGGTGGATCCAAGGGGTAGATAGGATCGATGCCTCCCATAGAATCAAGACATAAAGAGAATAATCAATCCAAGGAGTCCACTATCATGTTCCAAATCGATAGAGATCCACCAATGACATCTATCAAACCAGTCATTCATTCATATAATTTAATCATTTCAAATCCCATTTAGTATAATAACTCACATCACAAAAGACATTTAATCCATATTTGTATATCATAACCTGATAACCTGAGGAAATCTATTCAAAATCATATATTTATTAGGGTCATTCTATATCTAGGAAAGCATATGAACACATCCCATGGGTGGTTTAAAAATAAATGACTGGTTAATTTCATTCAGTGCAGCCCATGCGTGTCTATGGTTGGGGAAAGAGCCATCAACACTCCATAATAGAACAAATGGGAATCCCTGATAGGTCCTACAATATCTATATATGATGTCAAGTTCAAAATCATGAAATATCCAAAAAATAATATGGATGATTAAAGGTTGAAAGATCTAGAAACCTTCCAAAGCCAAAAGAAAAGTATACACCACCCAACATAGCTTGGTGGTGGAGTGATCATCCAGTATTATATCCTGATTAGTCCTAGATTAGGATAAATATAATGAATGTGTAATGAATATAAATTAGGGAATATGAGCCTAATATCAAAGAACATATCTATTTCTCTGAAGAATCAATAGAAGTTAAACCAGGACCAAGGACTCCCCGTTGCAGATTTAGGAGATGAATGACACTTGATTCGGTGGTTGGGAAGTGAAGGGATCTGAAATGGAAGAATAAGTTTCAATGGGTGACCAATATTGTGACCCATGAAATGAAATGAAAGCGGATAATAGGATTTTATTTTTAAAAAAAATTCAAGGGAAACGTTATTTTTACCCAAAATATATGGGTCACATAGTTTTTTCACACAATTAGTCAAACATTGCTGAAATTGTGCATAACCCTCTGTAACCATGGGGCATAGCACACAGTCACCCTACACAGTTTCCACTAAATGTGTGGTATGAATTCAAATTCATCTATCAATTCAACTAATACTGTAGACCTATCTTCATGGAGGTGCGACCCAACACGCCAGGTTTTCACAAACCATTCAGCCTCCTCTTTTCACCCACACACTCAAGTTTCTGGCTCCGAACCTACCCTTGACACCCCAGAGACCTCCATGAACCCAACAAGCCTTCATATAAGGCCATGATTAAGCATTTATACTGAATTATAAGTGTAATATCCTAATTTTTGAATAAAGTATTTTTTATTAGTATTTTGTTAATTCAATTTTAATAAAACAAATTTAATAATAAATATATATAAATACCTGTTATAATTAAAAAGAATAAAAATATTTTTATTAAGTCATTTATGAATTTATTTTTAAACGAAAGATATAAATTGACACATAAATATTTAACAATATATATATATATATATATATTAGTACTATTTTCAATTAAATATAATTAAAACCTTAATGTAATTGTAAATTGTTTTAGAAAATACAATATATAGTATTTAATAATAATAAAATTTGGTAATAGAATAATATTTTTTTTTAAAAAGTTTTATTTATAATAATATTTTATAATTTGATGTTAAATTTTTATCTATAGTAATTATGAACAATTATAAATACTCATATAACTTAAAAACAATAGAAATTGTAATTTTTTTATTTTTATGAAAATAATTAATAATGTTATGTTAAAAAATAAAATCATATATATGATTTAAATATAAAATTTATAAAATTTATGTTTTGAAAATATGTTAATTTTGGGTGAAATAAACAATTACAATAAAAATATGAAATTAAAATGAATTAATATTGATATATATATATATATAACGAAATAGTATAAATATTAAAAGAATTGTTTTATTTAAATAAATAAAATAACAAAACGATAAACAGTTTTAAATAAAGGAATAAAAAAACAAAATGTTGGGTTTACAAAATGTTGAAAAAGAAAGAAGGAAAACAAGATTAGGTTTTATGGGTTTCACTACGGTTCGGTTTCAGGAGAGATACAGGCCAAGTGCTGGGTTTGTCTTCGGAGTCGATCGCATGAGACGAATCGAACTGAGCAAATAAAGGTTGTTCTTTCCTATGCTAGTTCCGTCAATCCGAGTCGAGTTGTGAGCTAGATCTGAGATGGTCAGTTTCAGATGAATGTTTTGATGTAGGATAAGTTTTGCGAGGAAGCTTCAACCACTAGGTAAACCTCACATCAAGTTCAATAATGATCTTGTTTGAGTCCGAAGGTCATTGCACACCCGATCTATTTCACGTTGAAATATCTGAACAAGATTAAGTGAAGATGACCAGTGATTTGGAGATATACCCCGTGACGTAGGTTTTCTTTTTTTCATTTTGTGTATTTCCAATTCAAGTTTCCAGTGTCACAAATACTGATTTTTCTTGTTTATTTTAGATTTAAGTATTCAAAAATATTATCTGAATCATATGTAATGTATCGATTTGTTTTTTTATTATCATTTTCTTCAATCTATCTTAATTTCCAAAATTTATAAATAATTCTTGTATCAATAGTCAATGTTAGATGCTGCCTTATCTTGTCTATATCGACCACTTACAATGATCATATTGATTTTTATATTTCTTGAACTTGATGTTTGTGTGAATTAATTTGATTCAGGTTGCCTTGTTTCTAATCTTTCGATTTTATGGCATTTTAATCTGAAAGTAATATCTGTATCCTTCAATGATGATTTCGTTTTGGAATGATTTGTATGTGGTTGTAGTCAGTTCCACATCCTTCCGTGGAAATCCATTCCTATATTTTTAACTGCTCATTTTTATCTGTATCTGTCAGCTGTATAAAAAAATATATAAACCAAACAAAATGTTGACAACAAATTTATTACAGTGTTTTTATTTGTTTTAAAATTTGGTTATCAATCACACCTTCCTCTAAAATGATACAAACCAAACCCCTTTTATAATATTATACACTACAATTTATGGAGTCTATAAATATATAATTTTAGTTCATCATTGGAGGGAATAATTTTTGAGATGTTTCATACCCTCTTTTAGTGCTGCATATTTCCTCTCCATGTGAGAAAATTAAGAGTGAAACAAATATTCTGCCAATTCCTTTCCTAGCTCCATGAATAGACTATTAAGGTTCAATTAGAGGTAAGGGATTTCTTATATCTGTTCTGTAAAATTATTTTGCTACCCAAATTATATTTGTGCAATAGATAATTTATTTCATATCTAATTTATACATTCAAAGCAGATTTGAATGGAGTTTTTCAACATTTTTCATCTAAGGTCATCAAAAATTATTTTATTTTTTGAAAGGGAGTACATAATCTCAGATGCTTTATTTATGCTTTCAGTTCCATTTTATTTTTGTAAACAATAGTTTGATTCTTTATTTCAAAATTATGATATTTATTTTCAGAAAGAGATATATTTATGTATGTACATATTTATTTCTATGATTATTAGGGAATTCTATGTTTCATCCCATCTATTTTTCTAATTTTCAACAATCATTTATATTGAAAATTCTTTTTCCTTATATTCAACAATTTTATGATTGATCATGTCAAATTATGTAATTTTATAATTCAAATGTTTTATTTTTCAAATTTAGAAATATATTATTTAATACAAAATTATGATTTATTTGTTTAAACCATATTTTGAAAGGTTAATGATTATATTTCATATGAATTATAATAATTATTATTGTTTTGATTAATAATTTATTGAAAAAATATATCAACTGGTTATTTATGGAATATTGTAAATTTAAATGATGGATCTGCATGCATGTCATACTCATATCACGATTATGGCCATATATAGAGATGTTTTCATACATGTATACATAAATATATATGTTTATATATAGTTATATATATACACTTTATCATTAAATAAACTTTACAAAAATGGATTTTTATGGAAATATGGATGAAATTTTAAGTGCATGGATATTGATTAATCTTTATTGTGATTATACAATGTCATGTATCATGAGAATTGATCGTACCAAGTCGAATATTGAATTTTTAGCAAAGATTAGTATTTATTTGTTCCAAGAATGATTATAAATATATTTTATAAACTAAAACAACAGTGAAAATTATATGTATATAAGGAAAGAAAATAAAAAAAATGTTTTATAAAAACTGGTACTCGAACGTTGTAAATACAATAGGGAATTGGATAGTGAATTCATCCCTCAAGTGGGTAGGCCCAATATATCCTTCAATGTGATGAGTGGCCTTAGTTATTTTGTTTTAAGGGCTTTCTTAATATTTTTAAATGAATCACTGGATTAGTTTAAAAGATTTTTCAAAGTATAATTTTTTTTCAATGCATTATATTACTTTGTAAATGTTGTTTTAAAAATGTATTCATAATTTAATATTTCTGAATGTTTTATCAAAGAGACATTTTAATGGAATTTATGAATGGTTTTCAAAACTCATTACTGGGCAATTGAATGCTCACCCTATAGTTTTAAATTTTTTTCAAAGGTATCTTAGACATTTAACTTAGATGTCCTTGTTTTGAGGTTAGCGTGCACAGAAGCATTGTGGAAAGTTGTTTTATTATTTTTTCCACTCTAATAAATATAATTTTTTTTAAACCCTGTAAAACCTAGACTGGTAAAAGTTCCTCTTTTTTGTTAAGTGTTTTGTAATTGTTTATTCACTTTTATAAAAAAAATTACACAGATTTTTTCAAGCACCGAGTCTGGAAGAGCGGGCTCGGGGCGTTATAATTCGTTTCATGGGAACATTCTAGACATATTTAGAGATTAGATGTTGTATCCTGAGGGAAAAAAATTTATGCTATAGAATTTTATTCAGTTAATTAATTCCCCTTAGCGTTTCTATAATTCTGAAGATGGAAAGTCAGAATTTTTGTAAGTCTGATGAAAGAAATACGAGGATGTAATTCATTTAAGTGGGGGAGAATGTAACATATAGAATTTTGAATAAAGGGTTTTTTATTAGTATTTTTTTGATTCAATTTTAACAAAAAAATTAATAATAAATATATATAAATACATTTTATTATTAAAAACAACAAAAATATGTTTTATTAAGTCGTTTATGAAATTATTTTTAAACAATCAATATAAACTGACACATAAATATTTAAAAATATATATATAATTTTTATTACTATTTTCAATTAAAGATAATTAAAAACTTAATGTAATTGTAAAATGTTTTTTTAGAAAATAAAATATATAGTATTTAATAATAATAAAATTTGGTAATAAAAAAATATTTTTATAAAAAAAAGTTTTATTCATAATAATATTTTATAATTTGAAGTTAAATTTTTATCTAATGTAATTATGAACTATTATAAATACTCATATAACTTAAAAAACAATAGAAATTGTAATTTTTTTATTTTTATTAAAATAATTAATAATGTTATGTTATCAAATAAAATCATATATATGTTTTAAATATAAAATTTATAAAATTTATGTTTTGAAACTATTTAAATTCTGGGTAAAATAAAAAATTACAATAAGAATATGAAATTAAAAATAATTAATATTGATCTTTATATATATATATATAACAAAGTAGTATAAATATTAAGAGAATTTTTTATTTAAATAAATAAAAAAACAAAATGATAAACATTTTTAATTAAAGGAATAAAAAAACTAAATGTTAAAAAAATAAATAAAATAGGATTAGGTTTTACAGGTTTCACTACAATTTGGTTTCAAGAGAGATATAGGCCGAGTGTTGGGTTCTTCATCATAGTCAATCGCCTGAGAAGAGTCAAACTGAGCTGAGCAAGGCTGTTCTTGGCTATGTTGGTTCCGTCAATCTGAGTCGAGTCATGAGTTGGATTTGAGATGGTGAGTTTTGGATGAATGTTTCGATGCAGGATAAGTGCGCGAGGAAGCTTTGACCACTAGGTAAACCTCAAATTGTGTTCGAAAAAGATCTGTTTTGAGTCTGAAGGTCATTGCACACCCGATCTATTTGGCGTTGAAATATTCGAAAAAGATCTGGTGAAGATGACCATTGATTTGTAGATATACCCCACGACGTAGGTTTTCATTTTTTCATTTTGTGTATTTCCACATCGAGTTTCCACTTTTGTTTTCTGTGTCACAAATAATGATTAGTCTTGTTTATTTTGGATTTAAGTATTCAATAATATTATCTGAATCATATACAGTGTATCGATTCGTTTTTTATTATCATTTTCTCCAATCTATCTTAATTTCCACAATTTTTAAATAATTCTTTCATCAATAGTCAATGTTAGCTACTACCTTAGCTTTTCTATATCGACCACTTACACTGATCATATTTCTTTTTATATTTCTTAAACTTGATATCCATGTGTATTAATTTTATTTTAGTTGTCTTGTTCCTCATCCATCTATTTTGTGGCATTTTAATCTAAAAGTGAGATCTGCATCCTTCAATAAAGATTTCATTTTGGACTGATTTTTATGTGGTTGTAGTATGTTCCACATCCTTCCATGGAAATCCATTCCTGAATTTTTGATTGGTCATTTTTATTTGTATCTATCAGCTATATATAATAATATATAAACCAAACAAAACATTGAAATCAAATTTATGACAGTGTTTTGATTTGTTTTAAAATTCGGTTATCAATCAAACCTTCCTAAAAAATGATACAAACCAAATCACTTATATAATATTATACATTAGAATTTATGGAGTCTATAATAAGATAATTTTATTTCATCATCGGAGGGAATAATTTTTTATATGTTGCACTCCCTCTTTGAGTGCTGTATATTTCCTCTCCATGTGAGAAAATTAAGAGCAAAACAAATCTTCTGCCAATTCCTTTCCTAGTTCTATGAATGGCCTATTAAGGTTCCATTAGAGGAAAGGGATTTCTTATAACTATTCTGTTGAATTATTTTTCTACCCAAATTATATTTGTGCAATAGATAATTTATTTCATATCTAATTTTTACATTCAAAGTTGATTTGAATGGAGTTTTTATCCATTTTTCATCTAAGATCTTTAAAATTTATTTTATTTTGTGGAAGGGAGTATATAATCTCAGATGCATTTTTAACACTTTCAGTTCCATTTTATTTTTGTAAATAACTGTTTGTTTTATTATTTCAAAATTATGATAATTATTTTCTGAAAGAGATATATTTATGTATATACTTATTTATTTCTGTGATTATTAGGGAATTCTATGTTTTGTCCCATTTATATTTCTGATTTTCAATAATAATTTATATTGAA
Source organism: Viscum album (assembly GCA_963277665.1). Taxonomy (NCBI): domain Eukaryota; kingdom Viridiplantae; phylum Streptophyta; class Magnoliopsida; order Santalales; family Viscaceae; genus Viscum; species Viscum album. Next base: position 894,925,622 of record OY728121.1, on the reverse strand, counting down.
AATTATTTTTCATTATTTTCAACATGTATTTGATTGATCATATCAAATTATGTCATTTTATAATTCACATGTTTTATTTTCCAAATTTAGAGAGATATTATTTAATCCAAAATTAGGTTTTTTTTGTTTCAAAATAATTTTTTAAGGATCAAGATTATGTTTTATATGAATTATAATCATTATTAATGTGTGGATTAATTATTATTTTTTAAAATATAAAGAAACTAATTATTTATGGAATTTTATGAATTTAAATGATAGATCAACATGCATGTCATACTCATATCATGATTATTCCCATATATTGATATGTTTTCATTCTTTCATATGCATATTTATATATATATACATATATATATCTGTATATATATATATATACATTATTATTAAATAAACTCTAAAAAAATGGGTTTCTATGGAAATATGAATGAAATTTTATGTGTATGGATGTTGGTTAATCTTTCGTGTGATTGTGCAACGTCAGGTATCATGTGAATTGATCTCACCTAGTCGAATATATAATTTTCATTAAAGAATAATATTTATTTGTTCCAAGCGTGATTATAAATATATTTTTGAAACTAAAACACCAGTGAAAATTATATGTATATAAGGCAAGCTAATAAAAATGTTTTATAAAAACCGGTACATGAACTATGTAAATACGATAGGGAAGTGGATAGTGAATCCATCCCTCAAGTGTGAAGGCCCAAGATAGCCTTCAATGTTACGAGTGGACTTAGTTATTTTTTTACAGGATTTCTTAATATTTTCACCTGAGTCACTGGATTAGATTAATTGATTTTTTGAAGTATAATTATTTTTCAAAGCATTATATTATTTTGTAAATGTTGTTTTACAAATATATTCATAATTTTATATTTTTGGATGTTTTATCAGAGATATTTTTAATGGAATGTATGAAAGGTTTTCAAAACTCTTTAATAGGAAATTGAATGCCCACCCTTTTTTTTAATTTTTTTCACAGGTGTCTTAGATGTTCTAACTCAGGTGTCCTTGTTTTGAAGTTAGCACACGCAGAAGCATGGTGGACAGTTATTTTATTTTTGTTTCAAATTTGATAAATAGAAAGTTTTGTCTATCCCTCCAGAACCTAGACCTATAAAAGGTCCTATTTTGTGTTAAGTGTTGTGTAATTTTTTATTCACTTTTATAACAAAAATTACACTACATTTTTCAAACACTGAGTCTGGAAGAGTGGGCTCAGGGAGTTATAATTGTTATCAGAGGAACGTTCTAGAAAGCTTTGGATATTAGACGTAGTCTCATGAGGAAAAAAAATCTATGATATTGAATTTTATTCAGTTAGATATGTCCCTTTAGCATTTCTTTAATTCTGAACATGGAAATTCAGAATTTTAGTAAGTCTGATAATTGAATTGTGAGGACACAATTAATTTAAGTGGGGGATAATTTAGCATCCCGAGTTCTGAATAATGGATTTTTTATTAGTATTTGGTTGATTCAATTTTAATAAAAGAAATTTAATAATAAATATACTTAAATACATGTTATAATGAAAAATATTAAAAATAAGTTTTATTAAGTCGTTTATGAAATTATTTTTAAATGATCAATATAAATTGACACATAAATATTTAACAATATATATATAATTTTTAGTAATATTTTAAAATAAAGATAAATAAAACCTTAATGCAATTGTAAAATTTTTGTTTAGAAAATACAATATATAGTATTTAATAATAATAAAATTTAATAATAAAATAATATTTTTATAAAAAAAAATTATTTATAATAATATTCTTTAATTTGAAGTTAAATTTTTATCTAAAGTAATTATTAACTATTATAAATACTCATATAACATAAAAAACAATAGAAATTTTAATTTTTCTATTAAAATAATTAATAATGGTATGTTTACAAATAAAAGCATATATATGTTTAAATATAAAATTTATAAAATTTATGTTTTAAAACTATGTTATTTCTGGGTAAAGTAAATTTTTACAATAAAATTATGATATTAAAAATAATTAATATTGATCTTTATATATATATATATAACAAAATAGTATAAATATTAAGAGAATTGTTTTATTTAAATAAATAAAAAAATGATAAATGATTTTAAATAAAGGAATAAAAAAATGTTAAAAAAAAGAAGGAAAACTGGATTAGGTTTTACAGGTTTCACTATGTTTCGGTTTCGGGCAAGCTACATGCAGAGTGTTGGGTTTGTCTTTGGAGTCAATCGTATTAGACAAATTGAACTGAGCTGAGCAAGGCTGTTCTTAGCTATGCTAGTTCCATCAATCCGAGTCAAGTCGCGAGCTGGATCTGAGATGGTCAGTTTCAAATGAATGTTTCACTGCAAGCTAAGTATGCGAGGAAGCTTCAAACTCCTTGTAAACCTCAAATAAAGTTTTATAAAGATCTTTTTTGAGTCTGATGGTAATTGCACACCAAATATGTTTCACGTTGAAATATCCGAACAAGATTTGGTGAAGATGACATGTGATTTGGAGATATACCCCACGACGTAGGTTTACTTTTTTTCATTTGGTGTATTTCCAAATAGAGTTTCTAGTTTTGTCTATAATGTCACAAATACTGATTTGTCTTGTTTATTTTCGATTTAAGTATTCAAAAATCTTATCTAACTCATATACAGTGTATCAATTCATTTTTTATTATCATTTTCTTCAATCTGTCTTAATTGCCACAATTTATAAATAATTATTGCTTCAATAGTCAATGTTATCTACGACATTATCTTGTCTATATCGACCACTTACATTTATCATATTGATTTTTATATTTCATGAACTTGATATCAGTGTGAATTAATTTTATTCTCATTGTCTTATATCCAATCCATTGATTTTGTGGCATTTTAATCCGAAAGTGAGATCCGCATCCTTCCATGATGATTTCATTTTAGACTGATTTGTATGTCGTTGTAGTTAGTTCCACAACCTTCCATGGAAATCCATTAATGCATTTTTGATTGGTCATTTTTATTTGAATCTATTAGCTGTATATAAAAATGCATAAACCAAACAAAACGTTGGCATCAAATTTATGACAGTGTTTTGATTTGTTTTAAAATTCGGTTATCAATCCCACCTTCCTCTTAAATGATACCAACCAAATCCCTTATATAATATTATAAACTGCAATTTATGGAGTCTATAAATATATATTTTTAGTTCATCATCTTAGGGAATAATTTTTTAGATATTGAACTCCACTTTGAGTGCTACATATTTCCTCTCCATGTTAGAAAATTAAGAGCAAAACAAATCTTCTACCAATTCTTTTTTTAGCTCCATGAATGGCCTTTTAAGGTTCCATTAGAGGTAAGGGATTTCTTATATCTGTTCTATCAAATTATTTTGCTACCGAAATTATATTTGTGCAATAGATAATTTATTTCATATATAATTTTTACATTCAAATTTGATTTGAATGGAGTTTTTCTATATTTCTCATCTAAGGTCATCAAAAATTATTTTTTTTGAAGGGGAGTATATAATATCAGATGATTTATTTATTCTTTCAATTCCATTTTATTTTTATAAAAAATATTTTGTTTCTTTATTTCAAAATTCTGATATTTATTTTCTAGAGGAGATATATATATCTATATACTTATTTATTTATATGATTGTTAGGGAATTATATGTTTCATCCCATCTATTTTTCTGATTTTCAACAATCATTTATATTGAAATTTTTTTTCCCTTGTTCTCAACAAGTATTTTATTGATCATGTCAAATTATGTCATTTTATAATTCAAATATTTTATTTTCCAAGTTTAGTGACATATTATTAAATCCTGAATTAAGATTTTTTTGTTTCAAACTTATTTTATAATGATCAAGATTATGTTTCATATGAATTATAATATTAATTATTGTTTTGATTAATTATTTATTAAAAAAAATATCAACTGATAATTTATGGAATTTTATGAATTTAAATGATGGATCTACATGCATGGCATACTCATATCATGATTATGGCCATATATTGATATGTTGTCATACATGAATACGCATATATATATATATGCATATGTATATTTATATACATATATACTTGATCATCAAATAAAATTTACAAAAATGGATTTTTATAGAAATATGGATGAAATTTTAAGTGCGTGTATTTTGATTAATCTTTCGTGTGATTATGAATCATCATGTATCAAGAAAATTGATCGTACCATGTCGAATATATAAATTTCAGTAAATATTAGTATTTATTTATTCCAAGAATTATTATACATATATTTTCAAAACTAAAACACCAGTAAAAATTATATGTATATATGGTATGCTAATATAAAAAATATTTTATAAAAACCAGTACTCAAACTTTGTAAATACGATAGGGAATTGGATAGTGAATCTGTCCCTCAAGTGGGTAGGCCAAAGATAGCTTTTAAAGTTAGGAGTGGCCTTAGATGTTTTGTTTCAAGGGATTTCTTAATATTTTCAACCGATTCACTGGATTAGATGAAAAGATTTTTCGAAGAATAATTATTTTTCAAAGCATTATATTATTTTGTAAAGGTTGTTTTACAAATGTCTTCATAATTTAATATTTCTGAATGTTTTATCAAACTGATATTTTAATGGAATTTGTAAAAGGTTTTCAAAACTAATACAAGGGAAATTGAATGCTCACCCTTTAATATTAAATATTTTTTACAGTAATCTTAGACGTTCTAACTCAGATGTCTTTTTTTGAAGTTAGCGCATGCTAAAGCATGGTAGACAATTGTTTTATTTTTGTTTCAACTCTAATAAATATGATGTTTTTTTTAACCCTCAAGAACATAGACCAGTAAAGGTTCTCTTTTGTGTTAAGTGTTGTGTAATTGTTTATTAACTTTTATAAACACAATTACACAGCATTTTTCAAGTACCGAGTCTGAAAGAGAGGGCTAAGGGTGTTATAATAAGGGATATATAACTCATATGAAAACCCATGTTCTTACAATACACCCATCATAACAAGTGCATGCATCTGTGTGACAAAAGAAGAGTCAGGCAAAAAAGTACGCATAAGGGTGAACCATGGAATGAAATGAGTATCATCGTCATATCATAATGTATAAAGAAGGGGTGTATAACAAAAATATACATGAATAAAGAATTAAATATTTCATGTTTATTCATAAAGGAAAATTTTTAATAGATAATTAATAATTATGTCCCACTGAATTGGTAACAATAATGACAATTTTTAAGTAACATTATAAATGTCCATAAGAAGTGTGGATTTAGGGAAAATAATACCATTTTTTGGAGAGGATAATTGAAAAACTGATTGAATAAAACTAGAAATTAAATGATATTTTTTTATTCAGGAAAAAATTGTTATGGTTGAATAAAATATTTTATGGAGTGTATATGAAAATGGGTACGAAGTTATGAAGTTAGTGTTATTCTCACTTTCTTATTGAGAGGAATTGAGAAGAGAACCATTTAAATATGTAATTACATATAAAATAAAGTTTAATTTAGCTAAATAAATATGTTTTGTACGTCAAGATATGAAATAATAGAGTTATATATGAATAATGAAGAAATGAATTGGTCAAATAAGAGATAATGCGTATATAGATGGTAATTTGGATGTTTGCAGAGGTCCTTTACCTTATATCCTAATACATTGTGCACATAAACATAGTTTACTGAAGAATAAAACTATATTCGTTAATTATTTAATTAATTTCCGTTAAACTTGTATTTTATTTTTTATAATTTCATTAAGTTCATTTATTGACATTTCTATGAGTTATAAATTTAAACATCATTGTTTTGGGAGTGTTCATTAGATGGTTTCATGGTTTGTTTTCAAGTGTAAAATTATGAATGTTATTGTTAAATGGGATATAATTCTACATAGTTGAAATAATATAGTATTAATTCACTTTTAAATGGTTCCATATATAATTTTATTGTTATGGTATGAGGATGATTCATTTTATGAACAGTTAAGTATAAATGTGTAGTTTATTTTTGATGGCTTTTGATCATCAAAATCTGGATTCATTATATTTAAAATTATGTATATATATAGGTTTTTTATAATAAAATAAATTATAATATAAATATTAGATTCTTATTTAACCATACTAATTATTTTATGAACATTATTGAAGGTGGTGATGGAAAATGAAAACTCGCCACCTACGAATGTGGTGAATAGACACATTACATGTGGTGTCTTACTTTTTACAATAAAAGCACGATAGATAGGATTTTATGCATGATATTACAATAAAAAAATATAATCTTTCAATATATATCATACTAGAGTTTTCATGTCAATATTTATATAGGGGTAGATCATATGGTAGAGGATTAAAAAAACATAAAAGAGAAATATGGGGGATTTTATCTCTTCAATATCGTCTCTTTGAGAACCTCCTTAAGGCACTTGGAATTAGTATTTTGTTTTGAAAAAAACTGGGATGTGGGTAAGTGTCTTGGGAGTGGACTTAGATAAAATATTGGAATCATATAAGGCTCAAAATAAGTGAGGAGAAGAGGCATTGATTGGTGGTATTTATACAGGAATGACATGGGTGTTTTTAATTATTATATTAATTTGTTTTTTATTTTGTCTCAATAATATCAATAGGTTTGATTCATATCACTAAATAAAAAAAATATTTTAGCATAATTTGAATAAATGAAAAGACTAAAAAATTCAGGTATTGGGCTAAAAATATTAAATAGTTTAAATGGTTGTATTCCTATATTAACCAAAAATTAAATTATTTTAGAAAGTACAAAAAATTATCCATAAACATTATTCAGCATGTATAATTATAAAATAGAATAAATTTAATGAAAATAATTTTCAAAATATTATGAATATAATTTTCAAATAAAATTATCATTAATTAAAAAAATACTAATTTTAATATTATATTCGATTTTTTGACCCTTTGAATAATTTATTAAGGTATCATAAAATTATCTAAAAATTAATATTGACCATAATAATAACATACAAATTAATTTTAGTAATGTATATTTTATTTTATGTTAATTTATTAATTATAAAATTCTCAAAAAACTATTATATTTTACAAAAACAACAACACTCAATTTATCATTTTTGAAAAATTTATTTACATGTGCCATGATATAATTATATAATATTTTCTTTTATAAATAGCTAAATTTAATTTATACCTTATTAGGTGAGTTTAACATTCTAATGTCTATATTACTATTCCTAATGGGTTGATTACTAATCCAACGGTCATGTTACTATTCCAACGATATATGTTCCTTCATTTCTATAAACACCTCATATTTTATTAATTCTTATATTTTATATCAAGGTTAAATATGTTAATCATAAAAATGATTATTTTGTTATTAAAATTAATAAAAAATTCTATTGTTTTTTGGGTGTGTTCTTTCTAATAGATCAAGTAGATCCAAATTTCTACATTTCTAATATTTAATTTTATATTCATTGTCCCACTCTAATATTTGTCAATCATAATGGTTTATATTAAGACTAATGTATCCTTATTAATTTAAATGAATAATATTTTTACTATGATCTCTATATGATTTATGTGTTTTATACTATATAAATAGAAATTTCATTGATAAATTTCTCGGTCATTACATTTGAAATCTGTTAAATTTATATTAAGTTGAAATAATAACAAAAATGACGTTCTATACAATTATAAAAGTAGCATATCACTATACCTTATAAGAACTAATAAATTTTTTATTCCTCCTAAAATTATACCATTTTTCATACCATAAATTAACCCTTCCCCATATTAATATTATTGCTAATATTGATAGGTTTATGCCATCCATTTCCATTAGATCTTCCATGGATATCCAAAAAATATCAATATGGTAATGGAATTTTATTTATCTCCATTAATTTTTATTTTCTATATAAAATTTGAATTTTAATATTGATATTTAATAATATAATGATTATTTATATATTTAATATTATTATTCATGTGTAGCATTATGTAATCACCTTTTTCTTTTCAATTAAGAAAGGTGAAAATTAATTTTGTGTTGTGCAGACTACCACCTCCACCTCAGTTGTAGTGAATGGATATACCATTCCATTATCCATTATAGGTTGTTTCATATAAGGTATTATAAAACACATTTCAAGGGGAACAGGATAAAATAATTCCATTCTTCCATCATATTGAAACATGAAATTGTAGGATGAGTGTTTATTTGAATATTCCTTTCTTATTACACATTAGTTAATATCCTCAAATACATTTATAAGTAATTATAATTATTTTCCAACCTTTCACATTTTAAGTATATCTTGGATCTATATAGATACTTCCTAGGAAGATTCTTCCAACAGTTTTTATATGTGGGTTTTTGGATTTTCATTCATTTAAATATTTTTCTCTTTGTCCTCCCAAATTAAACTCTATTTTAAATATTTTATTAAAAATATGTTGAGACTAATATTAGACTCTAATATCTATCTCATCCTTATTAGAATATCTTAAAATATCCTCATTGATTCAAAGACTTTAATTTCTAATGATTTTCATAGAATCTTATTTAATACAATAAATAATTGATTAGACTTCTTTTAATCATTCCTGAAAAATCCACAGTCATATCCTAAATGAGATTTTTTGTATTCCTCATATGCTGAAATCGATTAATCTTCCTTTCTCTTTACACATATGAATTCTATCTCCATTTTAAGGCTGAGAGTTCGTAGATAATATTTATTTAAAAATATTTTAACATGTACATCTCAATAATTTGAGTTAATTTTATCATAAGAAATTCATTTATGATCAGTTTCAACTGGTAATATGATTCCCCATAAAAATGATAGACTATAAGTACTATTTTCTCTTTTGATAATTAAAATACATTAACTATCATCTCTATGGAGATAATCCATTTTTACATGATAATGGTATTAGAAGATCCACTAATTATTGGAGGCCTTGTCACATAATGTAATCAACTAGAGTGTGAACATTCTTGGGAGAAGGAGGGAGTTCCATATCATTCATGTTATTATTTAAAACATGATCTAGTTGAGTCTATATTTTCATTTTTTCTGGTATGCTATTCCCATCATGTTTGGAATATCTATAAGAAAACCGTCACATTTCCCATCACATTTATTCTTGGAACATGTCCCCCTATTTCCAATTATTAACTATGAAAATTTTACAAAACATAATTTGTGGGATTCAATACATAAATAATGAGCATATAACAAGGAAACTATGAGAATATATCTAATTACATATAAATGAAAATTCTATCCTTACTTATGATTTCATATTTTTCTATATAGGTCTTCCATGATAATATAATTATACCTAGGGTTCCTACTAATGATTTATATACAAAATAAGAATAATTAACTAGAATTTTCTCTAATACAAACTATAGAGACCAAACTGTTTTAAACATTGTTTTCTTTTTTTAGTATAATTAACCCAAAAACACAACCCAAGGATTGAAAATTATAGAGTCTTTGGAATACTAGGTTCATAATAAGAAAAAATGAAACTAGAATAAAACAATTTTTTATTAATCTCCAAAATGGGATCTTAACTCCCCTTAAGAACATATAATAGTATAGGATTAACTGGGAATTACACAAAAAATGGATGAACAAAAAATACTAGAAAGGAAATAAAAATGGGATTAATGAATAACACATGATTTAGAAGGCAGAGCATGATAACATTAAAGACATGTGTTTTGAAAAAACTTAAGAAAAATTAACATATAGAACCTCAAATAATATAATAATAGAAATATTTGAATCTAAAAGAAACATATAACTTTACATAGACATGATCCTAGGATAATAAACAATAATATATCTCATGGTGGAAGACAAAATATAATGGATTATCTTTACATTATTTTTTACTTAAATGACATATCATGAGTCTAAACATTACCCAATTAATTTTATCACTATCTGGATGCACCCATAATAACATGTTCATGAATATGTGTGCCACATGATGAATCAAACATAAATAAAACACATAAGGGTTAATAATGTAATGAAATAGTTATTGTAATCATGTTATAATGCATAATGAAGGGGTTAATAACAATGGTATCCATGAATAATGAATTAAATAATTCATTGTCACTCATAAAAGATAAATTTGAACAGGTAATTAAAAATTATGTCCAACTGAATTGGAAATAATAAATAGTATTATTGTGTAACATTATAAATGTCTGTATGATTTTTGGTTTTATAGAAAATAATAGAGTCTTTAGAGATAACAATGGCATAATTGTAAGCATAAGAGCCGAAATGAAAATAAGTTAGTTTTTTTAACCTAAAATAATTGATTTTATAAAAATATTGGTGGAGTAAAATAAATTATGGAGTGTACATGAAAATGTGTACAGAGTGATGAAGTTCTCTTTAATTGGGTTTGCTTATCGGGGGGAATTGAGAATAAAACCTTTTAAAACATGTAATATCCCATCAAATAAATATTAATTTAGCTAAATAAATATATATAGTAAATAAAAATGTTATATAATATAATTATTTAATAATGATTAATAAATAAATTGGTAAAATAAGAGGTAAGGCGTATCCTAAAGGTAATTTTGATGTTCGGAGAGGTCCTTCGACCAGTATCTGAATGCATTCTATACATGCACTTCATTTATGGAATAATAAAAATAGATTAATTTATTTATTTATTTAATAACCCTTTCACATATAATTTATTTTTCATAATTTTATTAAGTACATTTATAACCATTTCGATGAGTTCAAACGTTCAATTTTGTTGTTTCTAGAGTGTTCATTACATGGTTACACAATTGGATCACTTGTGTAAAATTTTGGAAGTAATTGTAAAATGGGGGATAATTATACATAAGTGTAACTATATGGTATTAATTTACTTCTAAATGGATCCTTATATAATTTTTTCTTATGGTATGAGGATGATGCATTTGATAAAATGATAATGATAAATGTTGAGTTAATTTTTTGTGACTTTTTAATTATCACAATCTACCAATGTTATATATAATAATATGTATATATATTAGTTCTAGAATATAAAACATGTTGTAATATATTTATAGCATTCCTATTTAACTATAATAATGATTTTATGACCGGCCTTGATGGCCGTCTTGGAAAACAAATACTAATATCCCATGAAGGTGATGGACCGACATATTGTAGACATAGTTTTCCATTTTACAATTAAAGGAGGATACACGTGTCTTGATGATTTATATTTCATTAAAATAGTATAATTATATTTTATATATTACACTTGTGTTTTCATGTGAGTTTTTATATAGGGTATGAGGATAAGGTAGAAGAATCAAAAAACATGAAAGGGTAAGAAGGAGGATTTTATCTCTTGAATATGGTCTCCTTAAGAACCTCCTTATGGAATTTGGAATTATAATTTGGGTTAGGAAAAAAATATTACATGGTGAATAGTATTGTGAGAGTAATTTGGTAGAATATTAAATATATCTAAGGCTTGCAATGTTTTCAAAAAAAGAGATGTTGAGAGGTGGTATTTATAGGGGAAGAGATAGGTTCTTTTAAAAATTATATTAATTTTTTTCCTCGATACTGTTTATTTTGTTGATTCGTATGACTAAATAAATTGAATGGTTCATTATATTTCAAAATAATGACATGACATACAGATTAATGTATTTGGCATAAAATATTAAATACCTAAAATTGTTGAATTCCATAATTTACAAAAAAAAATCAATAATTTTAGAAAAATCCCAAAAACCACCATTACCATTATTCGTGTTTTAGATTTTTAAAATAGAATTAATTTTATGTAAATAATTTTATAAATAGTATGAAAATAATATTCAAATTAAATTATAATTTATTCAAAAAATACCGATATTATTATGATAATCGATTTTTTACCCATTAAAGAATTTATTATGGTCTCATTAAATTTTAGTATAATAATAATTCAAAATAATAAAAACTTATTAATCAATTTTATGAAAGTAATTTTTTTGAATAATTATATTAATTATTAAATTGTTAATAAACCATTACTTTTTATAGAAACAATAACATTCAATTTATCGTTTCTAATTTTTTTTAAATATATCATGATATAAGTATATCATATGTCCATTCAGAAGATAATTATAGCTAATTTAAACATTAATATGTGAGGTTAATATTATAATTTTCATATTAAAATTCCAAGTGATTGGATTACTAATTAAATAATCATTTTATTTTTCCAATAGTATAAGTTTTTTTATTTCTATAGGTACCTCATATTTAATTTATTTATTTATTTTTATCAACATTAATTATTTTAATCATAAAAATAAAAATTTAATTATTAACAATACATTCTATTATTACACTTTTCATGAGTGTGTTCATTCCAGTTGATCGTGCAGTTCAAAATGTCTCTATTATTGTAATTTTATTTTCTATTTATTGTCCCATTGTAATATTGGAATTATTAGTGGTTTATTTTGTACAAAATGTATCATGTAAATGTATAATAATAATATATTAATTGTTTTCTCTATGAAATTTATTTTTTATACTATAAGAAGGGAAACTTTGTTGATTGAGATCTGGGTCGTTATATTTTATATATGCTATATTTATATTATGCTGATATAATTACAAAAATGTCATTGTCACCATATATAAAAGGGGCCTATCACAATCCCATCAAGGAACTCCTAAAATTGTTTTTAATTCTAAAACTAAACCCTATTTACATACTAAATAATTATACTTGACTACATTGATCTTTTGGCTAATATAGATTAGTCTAGACCATCCATTTTGAGGTGATCATACTAGGAAATCCCAAAGTTCTCTATGTCGTTATGCATTTTTTTACATAGAACCATTATTTTCTATTTTACATATATAATTATAATTTTAAAATTTTAATTTAATAATTAATTTTTTTAATATATTATCTATTATTATTATAGTGTAACATTCATTTATAACCTTTCTCTTTTCTTTTTAAAAGAGTGATCGTTATTCGTTTGTTGTGCGAAGTACACCCTCCACAATACAAAATGATTAATTTTCACTCAAAACCACACATGGGTGGTATGAAAGAATAATTTAACAAATTATTATTATATTTATATCTCATCTATGGTTCTAAAAAAGAACTATATTACTCATTTCTTCTGGTCCATGTAAAATGAAATCTTAATCATGTGTACGTGTGGACATCCACCTCTATGGAATGACTAATGTTTCTTTTTTTGTCGTTTTATTTGATGAATTACATAGATGGTATTGAGGATGGTATTAAGGATGGTATTAAGGGATAAATATGATTTTAATTATATAATTAATTTTATTTCTTATTAAATTTGAGATCCTACTAATGATATGATCAAAAAACATTTATCGTTAGTTAAATTATTTAAATTGAGAGAACTAAGGGGAAAATGATATTTTATTTCCAAGAAATGATATGATATAAATTCCATTATCATTATAAATGTTTCCTTTTAGAATATATCACAATATTAAATATTAAATTTTATTATTATTCTCAATCTATAATTATATTACAACTAAACGCCAACATAATCATTAATTAATCGAGGTGGGTCCATGTTTGGGAAGGTTTCACCATCTATATAGATAATCCAATGATTTTATATCATTAATGAATTTGAAAAAATATTTTATTGAATTTCATAAAAATATATATATAATTTTTTTTATTAAGGTTATATAAATATTTAACTCATTAATTATGAAAACACCTTTTGTATGTTAGGAATCACTGAAACATGATCACTATTGATTTCACCATCATTGTTTTTGACCAAAACCACCGTGGAAATAGTTATAATATGTTTAAATATCAAGGTAAATATATTTGAGGACATTTAATTATGTTTTAACTCTGAACTTTTCATCTATAATTAATTGAGACATTGTTTTTGTTAAACAAGTTCAATGTGATAATTATTACTTACACAAAGTGTTGAGAATACATAAAGACTATCAAATATATATATATATATATGAATAGAATTAATATTAATGAGGAGTATACATTATTATAGTTTTTAATGCATCTTTTTTTATGTATTTAATTATAAAAATTAATTATTCAGTACATTTGGATCATATATTGAAATAATTAAGACTAGGGTATGGTTTTTCATCTAAAATCCCCCTATTTTTATACATTTTTGGTATTATGCAACAAATATTTTTTTTTGGTGCATATAATAAATTTTTGAGAAACCATATAATGAATTATCTTTTAATAATGGTACTTCATGTTAAATTACAATCTCATTCTTTCAAAGGGTTTTGATTGAAATGTTACTCAACCCATAAGGGATTTCTTGTTACAAATTATTTTTATTTGAGACATGTAACCTGTTATGTAGCATGAAACCACTTTGTAATGTTATATTGAATTATTATCCCATGAATATTAAATAAAATATTTCCATGTATTTCATGGGATAAACACACCTAAATCATGTTCCTTTCTTCAATTTTTATTGACTAAAGTGTTTCCCTAGTCGTAATATTTTTTAGTTACTCAATTTTCATTCAATGAGTAATGGTAGTTAACTTGAATTTATTTGATGTAAGAAGGTAAACTAAACCAGTTGATTCAGTTATCGAGTAATATTTCTTTTTAAATATTTTTAATTCATAAACCACTTTTAAAATGTTTCATTATTCGTGGAGTATTTTACCCATAAGTGATATTGATATCTTTACTCTCTGTTCATTGAGTTATAATGTTTCCTCCTAAAAATTGATCTCCCATGCATGGGTTTTCCCACCAAAATATTTTATTATAATATATTTTTTTATCTTATTTTTTTAAAACTAACCATTAATAAAAATGAATTTTATTTACTCTACATTCAATGTGAGTTTCGAACAATCATTTTATGAAAACAATAAAAGTCTTTTTCTTTTCTATTTAATATTTTTTCTTCCTATGAACAATTCTCAATGATAAACATTATGTCTTTTCAGGTACCTATTATGGAATATTATTTCTTAATGTTAATTTTTTTTAAACATTTATACTTCACATTTTAAAAAAGAGACTTTTGGGAGGGCCCTATAACAAATCATCTTATATCATTGTTAGAAATGTTTTCTAAAAGTTACTTTATGATTTCACATCCAATTAAAATTACATTTCTAAATTATTTTCCCTAATAATGGTTAATTTTCACTATATATTCATATTTTGGGTGAATGAAATCATGGTACAAAATAATCCATTTTACATTCATTTCTTGTTTCGTATGATTCAATAATTCTTTTTAAATGTTTTTTAATATATGTGAACATCTTTCTAGGTTTCCATTGTTAACATATGGGTATGTTTATTTTAATCTATCCACCATATTTCTCTGGATTTCTTATGATCATGTTTTTATTATAGTTACATAGTCTTATTGATATTCCTCTATACAGTGTGATGATCATTTTTTATATAGTTATGACTGGATGATGATCAAATTAAAGAAATATTATTATATTGGTAGAGGAAATGAATTTATTATCATTGTATTTTTATTAAAAAATGGATGATTATAGTTGTCACGACCCATCCTCGGGTCCCGTGTCGTGACTACCCCAAGCCTGCCTTCCATAGGCCAGGGGTTGGCGACTAGAACCAAAGGCATAATCCCGATAAAAAGTGAAGGCATTGCCTTTAAACCTATAACACAGATTGTCTGGACAGAAGTTGTAGAAGAAAAAAGTGCTAAAATAGAAATTAAAAGTGTGATGAAAGTATGTGGGCCAGTATACAAACCCAACATAACAAGTGGTACAAGTAAAAAGGGAAAACAGCTCCTGGATCAACCACCGGGGAATCCTACCTGAAGGGTAGCTATAGAACACAAACAAATCGTCCTTTTGGTACGTCCCATCTAGTCCAGCTCTGAGAAGCCTCTTGTCCATCACCCTCAGATCAATCACTACTGACCGTCATCTGCACATAACACAACAAGGTGCAGGCGATACCCGTGTAGGGGTGAGTATAACAATACTCAGTAGGGGACCCTGAGACCCCCGTAGCTCTCCCAGAATCCAAAAAGGATAAACCACAACATAAAGATACAATCATGAAGTATCAACCAACCCTACTTAGGCATATACCCATACATATACCTAAGTTATCAATCTCAGTCCGACACCAACTTTCGAGCCCAAGCACAAACCATTCCACAAAGGAAGTAAAGTCAATCACCATGATGATAATGGTTGAAATACATGCCTCAGATCACATAGATATACATATTTTGTAGAGTGATAGAGATGATTAGATGAAGTCACTGATTCATATAATCTGTCGGACCCACACAGGTTTCAGGACCAGCTAAGATGTCGGACACACACATGATACAGGACAAGCTATTCTGTTGGACCCACACAGGATACAGGAACTGAAGTCATAATTGTCAGACCCATGGAGGATCCCGGTAAAGTAGTCATCACTGTCAAACCCATAGAGGATTCTGGTATAGAGTTCATCAATTTCGATCCCAAGGAGGATCCTGGTATAACATCGTCGCTGTCAAACCCACGGAGGATCTTGTCATCTCAGTCGCAACCTACCATAGGGTTCCCACACACAACACGCTCAATTTAGGGAGGGTCCACTCCTCGATCCAAGTGTTGATAGATCAACTATCACGAAGTCCTGAGTTGATGTATCCCGTAGTTCCTTATCATCATAAGGAACCCAACGCGACATACGACACATCAATCAGACACCCGATCTAAGAGTTATTGGCATTTCCATTCCAAGGGCCCGGTCAGTTTTTAGGCTCAAACCAACCCGAACGTACCCCAAATGTGTCCAAACCTCAAGTGGAGTAGGCCAAAAGAATCGTCTCGCTCCAATAATTCCATTTCCACAGGCGGTACGTCAATCAAACACCCGTAGCCCTAGATGCTGTCAAAAAGGTGTAAATGACCATAGCGGGTCCGGGTTCAGTCCGACCCAGTCAGACTGACCCGACCCAACCCTGTCTAAACCAAGGTCTGACCCAGTCCATGGGTCCGACACATTCTAAGGAAGCGACCCGAGCCAAGGGAACGACCCGAACCGAAGATATGACTCGACCGAATGGGCGGCCCGACCGAGGGTGGTCCGGCCTTGGGCGGCCCGGACCTGGGCGGCCCTGCCGAGGGCGGCCCGACCATGGTGGCCGCACCCGTGGCGGCCCTGATAGCCACAAGAGGGAGGGGGTGTGTCACACCTGTTTTTTTAGTCATTTTATTTATTTTATTTCTCTTGGCGTCGGGTGTTTTTGCGTAAGTGCGGGTGAGTCCCGGTTTAAATTTTTAATGTTGGGATGAGTTTATGGTTTGGGGTAGTGCGCGAACGTCGTACGCTTAAGACGCGCAGTTCGCTTGGGCACGTGCTTTCTGCTTGGGTACGTGCAGTCCTCTTGCAGTCTGCTTACAGTCTGCTTGGATACCGTACGACGTGCGAATACCGCACGGTCATCCTGTTTTTAACGTTATGTGGGTAGATATATGTATATGTATGTTTATATTTTTATATATGTGTATATATATATATATGTTTATCTACGTTTATGTGTGTTTATGCTTTAAAGTTGTGTGTAAATATATATAATATATGTGTATTTATGTTTAGGTGTATATATATACACGTATGTTCACAAATAAATATGTTTTAACGTTATATGCTTATGCGTATACATGTCTATATGTAGGTTCATATAATTTTATATGTTTATATATGTTATATAGATGTTTATATATATATGTATTTATGTTTATATATGTTATATATATTTTTATATATGTATATATGTTTATAATAATTATGATTTATTATTATTATTGTTTTTATTTGATTAGAATTATTATTATTATTATTAATTGTTATTTGGCTATGATAATTATTATTATTAAAGTTTGTTAAATTATTATTATTATTATTATTTGTTATTTGGGTATGATAATTATTATTACTATTAATTATATTATTATTATTATACTTAAAAAAAAGGAATGAAACCCTAGTCCCCCCCTTCCCCCTCTTTCCCGTGCACCCCCCCCCCCCCCCCCTCTCCTTCTGTCCGTCGCGAAACCCCCCCCCCCCCGGCCAGAATCCTCCTTGAACCGTCCGCCGGTGCCCTCGCCCGGCTCCCTATCTCCCCTTGTCACGCCGTCCTCCGCCGGTTTTTCCCCTCCGCCGGCGTCCCTCCGTCGCCCTCGCCCAGCACCAACCCTCCCTGTCGCCCTCCCATAGAGCTGCTCCGCCTCCCCTCTCCTGTGCCGATGCAAGGCTGCCCGCCTCCCGGTCCACCGGCTCACCCTCCCGACTCGCCCTCCTCTCGACCATGCCGGCGCCGCCCCTTCTCATCCGAATCTGGTCCGGCGAACCTCCGTCGTCTGTTCGCCGGTCGCCGATGCTCCTCCGAACCCGACCCCCCTTTTTTCAGTGCATTTCTGGCGAACCCAACCCTTTCTGACACGTTTCCGATGAACCCGACCCTTTCTGGCCTGTTTCCGTGAGTCGAACCCCTGCGCAGCACCTCCGCCTTGTTCTGGCGTGACCCAAACCCTTGCGCGCGCCTCCACCTTGTTTCGGTGCGACCCGAATTCCCTTGCGCAGCACCTCCGCTCTACTCGGGCACAGTCTCGTATACCCTCGCTGTCAAACCATGGTTTTCCTCTCATTCCAAAATTGGTGTTTCTTATTTTTTTCACTGAAATTTGATGTCTCATTTTCTGTTTTACACTATTAATTTAGTGTCGTGGTTGTGTTATGAAGCCTTGATATTTTATTTGAAGTTCGGATAATTATTTGGACGAGATCTCGGCTTCCCGTATGTTTTCTAGGTTTTCCGCCACCGTCTAAAGTGAGTTTTAGTATCGCGCACTCATTTATTTTATTATCGTTGTTGTGTTTTGAATTAGTTATATTTTATTTTTTGTATGGATAATTATTTTGGTGCACAATATTTCTTTGAAATGTTTTCATGATCACCACCACTATCTGAGGTGATGCCTTTAATTCATTTCTTTATGCGGACTTTATTTTTGGGTCCTGTTTATATTTTTGATTCCCTGGTATTTGTTGGTTGTTCATTGGTCCACGCCGCACTGACTTTGGTTGTAGACTGTCTTGTTAGGGTGTGGCGATAAGTTTTTTTCTAGTGTGTGTGCTTTTGTGGGAGTGCGTGTATGTGAGCAGATGGCGGTGTGTTTTCGAAAGCTTTGGCTCGGCCAAATTTTTGAGGTAGGTGTTTCCAACCATTTCCCTTTTAGATTCAAACCTTGAGCACTTGAATATTTTCAATTAATCCTTTTATATCATTTGCATCTCTATCGTACTTATGAAAAGCATCTGGCTTAGTTATATTGCTGTTTTAAATTTCTGAAAGTGGATTTTGATGTTGGTTTATATGAAATGCATAGGTTCTTGGTAAAGTTAAATTAATTTATTTGTGATGTGTTTGGTTGAAATTGACAGTAATTGTGTTTTGAAAATGTAAAAAATTGCTTTGGTGAGTTTTTTTAACAAAAAGATGAACCAGTAAGTTATTTTAGAAAAGATTTGTAAATGGTGGTTGGTTTGAAAGATGCATTTGTTTTTATAAAGTGTTGTGAAAGAATTTGAGTTTGGTTTAAATGCTAAAGTGTTTTATGAAAGATGGTTTTTAAGGCGATTCTTCTAAAAACTAAATGTGTCATTGGATGTTGGCACATCCATGGGAGCACTAGATGCTCACATGGATGTGCCTCCAAATGAAAATGACACATTAAAACTATATTTTCTTAAAACTAGGTTTTCGATGAATGGTTTGGTGTTTAAAAAAAAGGGACCGAAATCGTGGTTGGACCGGTTTTCTTTTGGTGTGAGTTGAATGGTTGTTTGGTGTAAAGGTCTGTTTGAAATTTTAAAATGTAAAGGGATGATTATGTTTGGGATTTGAGAAAGGTGGATAGTGCCCGATTGGCAACCCAACCCATTTGTGAAATGTTTAAAGTTTCTAATGTTGTGAAGGCCCAGTTGGCACCTTACTGAATGTGAAAGAACTTTTGATGTGTGCATGCTTGTAGGGAACCTCTACAGGGGGACTTCCCTTGAGGGTTGTTGTGTAGCGGTGTCTGTGTAAGGGGTTGGAAAGTGCGGTGAGATGAGTCACGTGTGTGAGGGTTTCCCACTAACACAGTATTACTAAAACTACCATGGGTTCCTGGGCATCTTATAGATTATCGAGTGACGGTTGCTTGCTAGCCCTGATTAGACGGGTTAGTACCCCCTGGAGTCGTGGACAGGACAGGAGGGATGTTCCACTGGTTGGCTATTAGGGTGGCCAGTTGGTTATTGACTATGGAGTACCACGCTGGCAGGTAGTCTGAACCCGAGTACGTCCAGGGGTTTTCTAGGGATGTTTAGGATCGCCCATGGTTATTTCTTACTTCTGCTTGTTTACTTTTACTTGCACTTGGTTTCCAGCATTTACTTATTACCTGTTAGTCTTTTGCATAATGTGGTAAACATAGATTTGAAATCCAGTTATTTAGAAATTCATTATTTTGGGAAAAAACTGGTTGTGGCCAGTGTTGGTTTTGAAATGGTAAATTAGGATCATTTTTCCTTTAAAATGTGAAAAACCTATTTTCTATCATTGTATGTGCAAACTAGTGTTTATTTGGGTTTGTTTCTGGAAAGTGGTATTAGTTAGATCCTGTGGTTTACTTTGGCATCCCTACTGAGCATTTTTAAATGCTCATGCCTATATTATCATTTCAGTTGCAGGTTCAGCTTCTCGTGTAGGTTTCTGGTTCAACTGCTCAATGTTAGAGCAGCGTGGTTTTGAGTTGGGTGGTGACCTAGGAGGTCACAAGGAGGTATGTTTGACTTATTTGTCTTTCTTCTGCCAGTTCTTATTTTTTTTATTGTCAGTTTTTATATGTCTGCTTATCTCTTTCACATGGGCCAAATCGTTCCCAATGATTAAAGTTTTGATGCCCGTCAGTTGTTTCCATCCCGGGGGGATCGGGAATGCCCCTCGAGACTTTCCGCGGACCGGCTTGGGTGATCGGATTAGGTTCGACCCAGGATGGTTCGTGAAAAATGGTATCAGAGGGAGGTTCTTGTGTTTGGGGTGTCTGGTAGAAGGAGATTAGGACTTTCGGGGCTCAGGAGGTAGGTTACGGGTCGGTGCCTAATCACCACCGCTCGTGACGAGACCTGAGTTACCAGGGTTAGTCTGGGATTTGAGTCTTTTGTCTTTGGTTATTTTGGATTGAGGGATGAAAATGGGAGCGAATCGGTTCACATTGTGGCCTCACGTGGGGTGGTGACCCATGTGGAGTCCAAGTTCCCGGTTTAAGGTCCTCTTAGTGTTATGTATTACTTGGGGCATGGCTCACCACCATGTCACCGAGTTAAGTACAGACACTAGTCCCTCATTCCGATAGTTTATAGTTGGTTGTGTTTCGTTTTAAACTCGGTCTATGTGTGTGTGTGTGTTGAAAATGAAAGTGATTTCGAAAAAAAAGGGTTTCTTCCAAATTGTTTTTGAAATTAGTAAATTGGGGTTTTAAAGAGAAAGTATATTGGTTTGGAAAAAAACGGTATGTGTTTGGATTTGGTAAGGAAAGAAGTGTTTGAACCTTGGAACTCCTTATAGAGGGTCACATGTGTGTGGGTATGTATGGAGAGTGCATAGGGGGAAATTTTTTGCAGATAATGTGATAAAGATTGAATAAATGCACATGTGATGGTTCATAAGGTTCCATGGGAGGGTTTTAAAATTTTAAAGAAATAATGGTTTTAGAAGGTGATTTATGCTTGTGTTTGTATATGTTTGGCTTATGGGCCTTTGGTCCTTGGCTTGTGTTATTGCCTTGATTGAGTTTTGTCTTGATGCTGGTTTCGATGATGTTTCATGTGTTGTCAGGAGTATGCTGCCCAGAAAGGTTTCTAAGGTTGCTAATGAGTCATGCCTAGTTTCTAGTTCTTTTGCATGTTTCCTATCGATCAAAGTAATCAAATTATGTTAGAGGCAGTTGTGTAGTTGTGAAACTGGAGTGGGTCTTCAGGTTGTTGGGAACTCCCAGGGTTGTTAGGGTGCATACAGTCTCAGGTTTATTTGAGAGTTCAGTTCTGGACGAGAAAAGGTGGGATGTCTCATTATCGTTAGAGTCTCAGGAGTAGTTGGTGGGAGTCGTCTCTTGTAAGGATTCCCCGTCTGGAATGGATCTTCGTCTGTACAGACTACCAGTTTGTTGGAGCGTTCTCTCGCCTGCCGCTAGTCTGGCCGGTTCAGGCATTCTAAGACGGCTTGTCGCATCCCTCCGAAGTATTCCTACCGTGCGACTGTTCAGGACACCAGGGAGAGTTCTGGAGGAAGCGTCGGTCGTGAAGAAGTTATAGACCATAAGATGAAAATTACTGACTGTGAGGGAGGAGATGCTTCAGCCATCAGGGCCCCAGCCACAGGTCTCGGGGTGAAGATCGTGCACAGTCAGGAGTTGCCGAGGGTGTGTAGAACCTCGCTTCGGATTATGTTTCCATCTTTCTAAAGGGAAAAAATCCAAAGTTTCCCTTGTTCTATTCTTCTCACCGTTGTAAGCTCATCATATTTGTGGTAATGTGATGAACTATTTCTACCTCAGTCTAAGCAGTCTTATCTGTTCTCAGTGTGTTTTCAAATCGTTCGGTTCTCCTTGAAGGGTGATGGACCCATGAATGAACAGGTCGTTCTAATTTTGAGTTGGGTCTAAATTGTGTTCGTTAGGGGTATGTTTGGTTTCATTAAATTAACGTGCGGTATTTCGAGGACCTTGATGAGTTCGGTCTAGTAATTACCTAGTCTCTGGTTGTGATGAGGAGTTTGTTCAGTCGGTGTGGGAGGGGTTGAGTTAATTCCTTATCCTCTAGTTGTTGGGTCGTTTTGTAGCGAGCATCCCGTTTAAGTCTCTGAGTGTTGTTCAGTCTATCTGGAGGAATTAAATGGGTTCATTTTGGGAGTTCCTGTGTTTCCCCCCCTAGGGGTGGTGTGTTTGAGTTTCAAGGTCTCCGTATTAGTAGATTTCTGTGGTGGGGAGAACCCTCCCGTGTTCTCCCCTCAACCTCGGACAATAATTGTACTTGAGTTGGTCGGGTGTGACTTGTGTTGGTAATGGTCACCCCTATCCTCTCAGTTTCTTCTGGTTTTTCCTGGGCACGGACTCGAGGTATGATAATTGTTGGCTTAGTGACTTTCTGGGGGCAGAAAGTGTTTGTGGTGGGGAGAATTGTCACACCTGTTTTATTAGTCATTTTATTTATTTTATTTCTCTTGGCGTCGTGTGTTTTTGCGTAAGTGTGGGTGAGTCCCGGTTTAAATTTTTAATGTTGAGATGAGTTTATGGTTTGGGGTGGTGCGCGAACACCATACGCTTAAGATGCGCAGTTCTCTTGGGCACGTGCTTTCCACTTGGGTACGTGCAGTCCACTTGCAGTCCTCTTGGATACCGTACGACGTGCGAATACAGCATGGTCATCCCGTTTTTAACGTTATGTGGGTAGATATATGTATATGTATGTTTATATTTTTATATATGTGTATATATATGTGTATCTACGTTTGTATGTGTTTATGCTTTAACGTTGTGTGTAAATATATATAATGTATGCGTATTTATGTTTATAGGTGTATATATATACACGTATGTTCACAAATAAATATGTTTTAACGTTATATGCTTATGCGTATACATGTCTATATGTAGGTTCATATAAGTTTATATGTTTATATATGTTATATAGATTTTTATATATATATATAAATGTATATATATATTTATGTTTATATATGTTATATATATTTATATATATGTATATATGTTTATAATAATTATGATTTATTATTATTATTGTTTTTATTTGATTAGAATTATTATTATTATTATTATTTGTTATTTGGGTATGATAATAATTATTATTAAAGTTTGTTAAATTATTATACTATTAATTATATTATTATTATTATTATAAAAAGGAATGAATCCCTAGTTCCCCCCCCTTCCCCATCTTTCTCATGCACCCCCTGCCCTCTCCTTCTGTCCGCCGCGAAACCCCCCCCCCCCCCCCGGCCAGAATCCTCCTTGCGCCGTCCGCCGGTGCCCTCGTCCGGATCCCTATCTCCCCTTTCTGCGTCATCCTCCGCCGGTTTTTCCCCTCCGCTGGCGTCCCTCTGTCGCCCTCGCCCAGCACCACCCCTCCCTGTCGCCCTCCCATAGCGCCGCTTCGCCTCCCCTCTCCTATGCCGACCCAAGGCTGCCCGCCTCCCGATCCACCGGCTCACCCTCCCGACTCGCCCTCCTCCCGACCGTGTCGGCACCGCCCCTTCCCGTCCAAATCTAGTCCGGCGAACCGCCGCCGTCCGTTTTCCGGTCGCAGGTGATCCTCCGAACCCGACCCCCCCCCCCCCCCTTTCAGTGCATTTCCAGCGAACCCGACCCTTTTCAGCACGTTTCCGACGAACCCTACCCTTTCCGGCGCGTTTCCGCAAATCTAACCCCTACTCAGCACCTCCTCCATGTTCTGGCGTGACCCAAACCCTTGCGCGTGCCTCCACCTTATTCCGGTGTGACCCTAATTCCCTTGCGCAGCACCTCCGCTCTACTCGGTCACGGTCTCGTATACCCTCACCATCAAACCATGGTTTGCCTCTCATTCCAAAATTTGTGTTTCTTCTTTTTTTTCAATGAAATTTGATGTCTCATTTTGTGTTTTACACTATTAATTTAGTTTCATGGTTGTGTTATGAAGCCTTGATATTTTATTTGAAGTGCAGATAATTATTTGGATGAGATCTCGGCTTGCTGCAAGTTTTCTTGGTTCGCCACCACCGTCTAAAGTGAGTTTTAGTATCGTTCACTCATTTATTTTATTATCGTTATTGTGTTTTGAATTAGTTCTATTTTATTTGTTGTATGGATAATTATTTTGGTGCACAATCTTGCTTCGACATGTTTTCATGATCACCGCCACTATCTGAGGTGATTCCTTTAATTCGTTGCTTTGTGCATACTTTATTTTTGGGTCCTGTTTATATTTTTGAGTCCCTGGTAATTTTTGGTTGTGCGTTGGTCTGTGCCGCACTGGCTTTGTGTGTCGACTGTCTTTTTAGGGTGTGGCGATAAATTTTTTTCTAGTGCGTGCGCTTTTGTGGGAGTGTGTGTACGTGAGCAGATGGTGATGTGTTTTCGAAAGCTTTGGATCAGCCAAATTTTTGAGGTAGGTGTTTCCAACCATTTCCCTTTTAGATTCAAACCTTGAGCACTTGAATATTTTCAATTAATCCTTTTATATCATTTGCATCTCTATCGTACTTATGAAAAGCATCTAGCTTAGTTATATTTCTGTTTTAAATTTCTGAAAGTGGCTTTTGATGTTGGTTTATATGAAATGCATAGGTTCTTGGTAAAGTTAAATTAATTGCATTGTGATGTGTTTGGTTTCAATTGACAGTGATTGTGTTTTGGAAATATACAAAATTGCTTTGGTGAGTTTGTTTAACAAAAATATGAACCAGTAAGTTGTTTTAGAAAAGATTTGTAAATGGTGGTTGGTTTGAAAGATGCATTTGTTTTTGTAAAGTGTAGTGAAAGAATTTGAGTTTGGTTTCAATGCTAAAGTGTTTTATGAAAGATGGTTTTTAAGGTGATTCTTCTAAAAACTAAATGTGTCATTGGCTGTTGGCACATCCATGGGAGCACTAAATGCTCACATGGATGTTCCTCCAAATGAAAATGACACATTAAAACTAAATTTTCTTAAAACTAGGTTTTTGATTAATGGTTTGGTGTTTAAAAAAAAGGGAGCAGAAGAATGGTTAGCCCGGTTGGTTTTTGGGGTGAGTTGAATGGTTGTTTGGTGTAAAGGTCCGTTTGAAATTTTAAAATGTAAAGGGATGATTGTGTTGGATTTTGAGAAAGGTGGATTGTGCCCGATTGGAAAACCAACCCATTTGTGAAATGTTTAAAGGTTCTAATTTTGTGAAGGCCTGGTTGGAACCTTACTGAATGTGAACTAACTTTTGATGTGTGCATGCTTGCGGGGTACCTCTACAGGGGGACTTCCCTTGAGGTTTGTCGTGTAGCGGTGTCCGTGTAAGGGGTTGGAAAGTACGGTGAGATGAGTCACGCATGCGAGGGCCTCCCACTTACACAGTATTACTAAAACCACCAAGGGTTACTGGGCGTCTTATAGATTATCGAGTGACGGTTGCTTTCTAGCACTGATTAGACGGGTTAGTACCCCCTGGAGTCATGGACAGGCCAGGAGGGATGTGCCACTGGTTGGCTATTAGGGCGGCCAGTTGGTTATTGACTATAGAGTACCACGCCGGTAGGTAGTCTGAACCCGAGTACGTCCAGGGGTTTTCTAGGGATGTTTAGGATCACCCATGGTTATTGCTTACTTCTGCTTGTTTACTTTTACATGCACTTGGTTTCTAGCATTTACTTATTACCTGTTCGTCTTTTGCATAATGTGGTAAACATAGATTTGAAATCTAGTTATTTAGAAATTCATTGTTTTGGGAAAAAACTAGTTGTGGCGTGTGTTGTTTTTGAAATGGTAAATTAGGATAATTTTTCCTTTAAAATGTGAAAACCCTATTTTCTATCATTGTATGTGAAAACTAGTGTTTCTTTGGGTTTGTTTCTGGAAAGTGGTATTGGATGGATCCTGTGGTTTACTTTGGCATCCCTACTGAGAATTTTTAAATGCTCACGCCTATATTATCATTTCAGTTGCAGGTTCAGCTTCTCGTGTAGGTTTCTGGTTCAACTGCTCAATGTTGGAGCAGTGTGGTTTTGAGTTGGGTGGTGACCTAGGAGGTCACAAGGAGGTATGTTTGACTTATTTGTCTTTCTGCTGCCAGTTCTTATTTTTTTTATTGTCAGTTTTTATATGTCTGCTTATCTCTTTCGCATGGGCCAAATCGTTCCCAATGATTAAATTTTTGATGCCCGACACTTTTTGCCATCCCGGGGGGATCGTGAACACCCCTCGGTACTTGCCGCAGACCGGCTCGGGTGACCGGCTCAGGGTCGACCCGGGCTGGTTCGTGACAGGGTGATGCGCCCCTCCCGGGTTTTTCGAATAGAACCCGCACGCTACGCCGGTTCAGGGGCCGCAGGACCCAGCTAGTCACGCTCGACCGGCTCCAAGGAGGCCGGCCCGGACGGCCACTGTCGCTCCTCCACCATAGAGGGACGGTTCAGTGGTTCTCCTACTCTTCGCGCAGAGCGACGATGCCACACCTCCACCGCCGCAGCCTAACTTGGCCGTGGCCTTCGGCTCCACCGCGTGGCGCGATGGCGCTGCGCCTCCTCCGCTGTGGCCCGGTTTGGCCACGGCCCGTGGCTCCACCATGCGGCCCGACGGTGCAGCGCCTTTTTCAGGTGGCCTTGCGCTATCGGTTTCCTCGCGGCTGGCCCGTCGCCGGCCGCTGATGCTCCACCGCGGTTTTCTCTTCCGGTGGCGCTGTTGCACCACCACCATCGTCAACCAATCAAGAACCTATGGAGGGACGTAGGGCCGTGCTTGTTTAGCCCGCGCCCTCTGCGTTAGGTGATCACAATTGGATAACAAATAAAATGAGGTTGAATGACGAAGAAAAAGAAATGTATTCAACTCAAACCCCTACCTCGTATTTTTCATTGAACGTTGAAGAGTTTCGGAAGAGGCGACGTCAATTCATTGACGTCAGGGAGCGTCTGAGGAAGAATCATCTTTGGCATTCTTCACGGGTAGCTCCTTCTCTTATAGCTTGGTCAAAGATCGAGGATGGTGTTCATCATTATTCGGAGATGAGGAGCAGTCTTCATTTGATAGGATGTTGTTCTTCGTTGGAAGAAGTCATTTCTCCAAGAACTCCAAAGCTCCCCAAAGAGAATCACCAACCCCCAAAATAAAATAATAGCTCCCTATTATTTAATTATTTCCAATCATTCCAAATATAATTCAAAAGTTTTTTAAAAGATAATTAAAAAAAGCTACCTCACTTCATTAATGGGTGAATTAGCACCATTATGGGGAAGGTGGAATGTTTTAAAATAAATAAGGGAGAGTTGGATTTAATAAACTCAAGGGATGTTTAAGAGACTTTCCCCAACTTAATGAGAGTTACATGGGGGTTAAAGGGGGTTTATACTATTGTGGGTCCCACCGAGTTATATCCTCCCAAGGGAGGTTATGTGCGGGTGGCCCCAGCCTCCAACCTCCCCTTAGAGGATTAAACCACCACAAATAAAAATATGTTGCACATATTTTTATTTAATTTTGTTTAGAAACCCCAAAAATTATCTTCCAACCTCAATAAAACCCAACTATGGTAAATGTCCCCTTAAGTAAATACCGACGCTGTGAGTTAAACGGTGTCCTCAGATTTCAATTCTGATCATCGGTTCAAAATATATAAAATCCCACACATACGTTTACTAAACGTACCCTAACAAAACATCAGTAACTGATTCCAGGCACATCGGGCCTCAGAATTAGGCACTGTCAGAAATTGCAGACTTGTAAAAAAATTCAATGTAATTAAAAAAAATTCCACAGAATTTACAGGTCTTTACATTCTTCCCACTTTAGGTGTTTACATCCCCGTAATATACAACTCACACTAACGAAACAAATGGGGGTACTGAGCATGCATCTGAGCCTCCTACTCCCATGTTCTCTCTTGTAGGTTCCCGTGCTTCCAACGAATGCGCACCAGAGGTATCAACCGTCCATGTAGTACTCTCTCCTGTCGATCCTCAATCTCTACTGGAACCTCCGTGAATGTCTCCTTGTCATCTATGTCTAGCTCCCCGTGGTTGATGATGTGGGATGGGTCATGCACGTATCTCCTCAACTGAGATACATGGAAGATGTCATGCACCCGGTGCAACTGAGGTGGAAGACCTAAGCGGTAAGCCACCTCACCTACCCTGTTGAGGACTTGTAAAGGTCCAATTAATCTTGGAGATTACTTTCCACCTCATCCAAATCTTAATAGACCTCATCGAGGTGAGACTCGTAGGAAGACGTGGTCACTATCCTCGAACTCCAGTGGTCTCCGTCTCCAATCAGCATAGGACTTCTGTCTTCTCTGTGCAGTCTTCATCCACTCCTGGATGATCTGCACCTTCTCCGCCGTAGTAGGAACCATCTCTGGTCCCATAAGTGCTGACTCCCCTGGGTCAGTCCATCATAGAGGTGATCTTCAATGTCGACCATATAGTGCCTTGTATGGTTCCATCCTAATGGGGGAGTGGTATCTGTTGTTATACGCAAACTCTACCAAGGGTAAGTGATCCTCCCAGCTGCGATCGAATTCGAGGACACATGCACAGATTATGTCATTGAGAGTCTGAATGGTCCTCTCTGTTTGACCATCTGTCTGAGGATGGAAGGTGGTGCTCAAGAGAAGCTACGTTCTGAAAGCCTCCTGCAACACCTTCCACAGCTATGAAGTGAAACGATCATCTCGATCGAAGACGATCGTTGATGGAACACCATGAATCCGTATGATATCATGTATGTAGAGGCATCCCAAACTCTCTACTAATACCTTCTCTCTGAATGGTAGGAAGTGGTCCGACTTGTTGAGTCGGTCTATGATCACCCAGATAGAGTCGTGTCCTCTGGATGTACGTGGAAGTCCCATCACAAAATCCATGGATATCCCATCCCACTTAAACTATGGAACCTCTAAGGGAAGAACTAATTCTGCTGGAACCTGGTGCTCCTCCTTCACTTGCTGACAAGTGAGGCATTGTGAGACAAACTCTACTAATGGATTCTTTATACCTGGCCACCAGTGCTATCGTCGGAATTCCTGATACATCTTCACCACTCATGGATGTACCGCTAGAGGGGAAGTCTAGAACTCTCTCAACACTTCCTCCTGAAGTGAAACTGGTACCATGGTCCATTATCTGAAGAGAATGACATGCTCCCCACCTTCATAAAATCCATCAGGTGCCTGCCCTGTGGATATCTGAGCACATCGCGTCTCACAGTCAATGTCCCCACACTGTGCCTCCCTAAATCGCTGAAGAAGTGGAGTAGTGACTGTGACATACTACAAAAAGGTGTCTCCATATCTATCCACAAAGGATATCTGCAACGCGGCCAGTTGCTATGTCGCCTATCCTAGCAGCTGAATGCCTGATCTCCTTCTGAGAGCATTTGCTACAACGTTCCCCTTCCCAAGAGTATATAATATCTCAAATTCATAATCCTGGAGGAACTCGAGCTATCGTCGTTGTCTCAGGTTCTGGTCCTTCTATGAGAATATTCACCTGAGACTCTAGTGTTCAGAGTAGACTATAAATCATTCTCCCATAAGATATTGCCACCACATCTTCAAGGAAAATACCACTACTGCTAACACAAGGTCATGGGTAGCATAGTTCTGCTCGTGCTGTCTCAACAACTGAGAACCATATGCGATCACTGCTCGATCCTGCATCATGAAACACCCGAGTCTAGTCCCTGATGCATCGCAGTATACTATGTACCCAATGCCCGACTCCAGTATCCTCAAGATGGGCACACTAGTCAACCTCTGCATCAGCTCCTGAAAGCTCTGCTAGCATCGCTCCAAGCACATGAAGGGTTGGCCCTTCTTTATCAAGGATGATAGTGGTGCTGCAAATCTGGAGAATTCTAGAATGATCTTTCGGTAGTATCCATCCAAAGCATAAATCCCTCCCCCCTTTGGGGGTAATCCTGGAAACAAATTTTGAAAAGATGTCCCCATGTATTGTCACTCCTGTTTAGAACTAAAAACATAGAGTTCCTGCTACCACGAGGGTAAGGCTGGCCGATTAAAGAGTGATTAACTACACCCTCCTATGCATGAGTTTAACAGGTGCTTCCTAGGTTTCCTTTTAGCCGACTAAGGAAAACCTCATCCCAACATTGTAGATAAACCACAACCTTTTTGCCTAATAAAGTCAATATGTGTATGAACTGTGGTTGCCCAGTCCATACCCAAACTAACGTCGTAAGGCCTCGATGCTACCACCAAGAGGTTCCAACTAAAACTCTCACCTCAAGGGTCATATCACACCATCGGCGTATGTGTGAATATCGAGTCTCCTCCTTAATGTATCTCTAGATGTGAGGGTCAATTCAACGATTTAACCGAAAACTCTAGGTCTAGGACAAGATTCGTGGAAGCAAGAAATTATTGGTACCTATGTCTATTGATAAGACACCTAGTAGTAGACACATACCATACCTAAAATCATTCCTAGAGTCCTTGGATCACACTCTTTGACCGCATTCATCTATTCTCTTCCCCTGCCCTCCAGCTCCCTGATCCTAGCGGGGACTATTAAGGCTGATGGTTGTAATATGTTGAATTGATCACCACTTCATGCTACTCTCCTAGCTCTGCTTCCACTTCTACTGCCCTATAGATTCATCTATCCTTAACACTTCCTCTTCTCGAAACATTTTACAAGCTCAATTCTCTGAGACTGGCACCAGGTTCATGCATTCCAACTACTAACATTCACTGGCTATATCCACTCAGCCAATGAACATTCAACAACAAAGGTTCTCTCTATCACCCTAACATAAGTAGGAATGAATAGAGGAAAAAGTGATCTCTTGGATATACTTAAACACACCTCGCTCAGAGGTCCGAGCTCTAAAGCATTGATCGTATCATATTCATCGAGTACCAGGAAAGATCGGTATGCCTCTATAAATACTCAGCTATCGACACGTCATCCTTCCAAAGCTGTATAAGCTCTAGAAAACTCTCAGTCTCCTCCTAAACCCAGTCCTTAGCCACCTGTGGGTTGGGATCACATCAAAATTTGAGGGATATCTGGTGCTGAAACACATGTAAGTCACTAATCCTATAAGTGTCCTCTACCGGTACCGCCAATAGTGTCTGCTGACCAACGGGAAGTGATATAGTTGGCACACTACCTGAAGGTACCATCTCGGAAAACGGTCCATGTAATGAAACCTCATCACTATGAAGACCATCCTCATGGTCACTCACTAAAAATGATTAGTATCTAAGATCAACATCTGCTCTACTAGTGTCTCAACTTGGTGGAAAAATCTAGTAATCTCCTCCATCCAGTCCTCTACTGCTTGGGAATCTGTCTTCCCTTGAAACCTCAAAGGCCTCTACCGCTGGAACTCATGCAACACGCTCAGTCAGTGTGCACCATCCTCCAATGTGGCAGGTATCATCTGCTTCAAACAGGTGGTGGTGCAGCTGGTACACCACCTGAAGGTGCCAACATAGTAAGAGGTCCCTAAACCGGAGCCTCATCGCTTGGTGGGCCATCATCGTATACTCTCTCGGAAACCCTAGCTGGATATCTATGCAGCAGAATCCTGATAAGGAACAGATGAACCATAGTCAAAACACTATACCTAGTGAGCTGACAGAAAGTATTCACTAAGAAAACATTTCAAAGGAAACACACACGCAATCAGTGTTTTCACGCACTATGTCGGAAATCAGAAGTCAGAGTCCTAGTGTATGGATATGTCGGCCGCCGCACCAACACTGGTTTCCCTAAACTGATAACTACACCCAAAAAACATAACACTATTACTGTTAAAAGAATCATAGTCCAAGTTCTACGGTATAAATGACTCCTCTAATACCAATTTGTCACGACCTGTCCTCGGGGTCGATGCCATGACTTCCCCAAGCCCGTCTTTCATAGGCCAGAAGCTAGTGACTAGTGAAAATGGAAAACAGCTCCTAGATTGCCCACCGGGGAATCCTACATGAAGGGTAGGTACAGAACTCGAACAACTCGTCCCTGCAGTATGTCACGTCTAGTCTAGCTCCGAGTAACCTCCCATCCATCACCCTCAGGATCAATCACTGGTGACCTTCATCTGCATAGAACACAACAAGGTGCGGGTGAAGCCCATGTAGGGGTGAGTATAACAATACTTAGTAGGGACCCCAAGACCCCCGTAGGTCTCCTGGAATCCACAAAGGATAAACCACTATAGAAAGATACAATCACAAAGTTTCAACCAACCCTACTTAGGTATATGCCCATACATATACCTAAGTTATCAATATTTGTCCGGCACCAACACTAGAGCCCAAGCACAAACCATTCCACAAAGGAAGTAAACTCAATCACCACGATGATAATGGTTGAAAGACATCACTCAGATCACACAGGTATACATCTTTAATAGAGTGATAGAGATGATCATATGTAGTCACTAATTTATCTATGATGTCAGACCCACACAGGATACAGGACCATCTAAGCTGTAGGACCCACACAGGATACAGGAGCCACTATTATGTAGGACCCACAGAAGATACATGAATAGAAGTCAGAACTGTCGGACCCACATAGAATCCTGGTATAGTAGTAATTGTTGTCGAACCCATGGAGGATTCTGGTATAGAAGTCATCACTGTCGAACCCATGAAGGATCCTGATACAGTATCTTCACTGTCGAACCCATGGAGGATCCTGTCATCTCAGTCACAGCCGGTCCTAGGGATTTCACACATAGCACGCTCGATTCTGGGAGGGTCTGCACCTCGAGAAAAGTGTCGATACATCAACTATAATGAAGTCCTTATTTTATGTATCCCATAGTTTCTTCTCATCATAAGGAGCCCAACGCGGCAGACGGCGCGTCAATCGGACGCCCGGTCTGAGAGTTATTGGCATTTCCGTTCTAGGGGCCCGGTGTGTTTTTAGGATCAAACCAACCCGACCATACCCCAACTATGTCCAAACCTCAAGTGGAGTATGCCAAAAGAATCGTCTCGCTCCAACAATCCCATCGCCGCTGGTGGTACGTCAATCAGACACCTGTATCCCTAGATACGGGCTAAAAGGTGTAAACAGGCATAGCGGGTCCCGATTGGGTCTTTTCCAGTCGGACTGACCCGACCCGACCCGGTCTGAACCGGGGTCTGACCCAGTCTGCTGGTCCGACCCAGTCTGAGGAAGTGACCTGAGCTGAGGGGACGACCCGACCCGAAGAGACAACCCGACCGAGGGGTGGCCCGGCCATGGGAGGCCCGGCCGAGGGCGGCACAACCTTGGGCGGTGCGACCGAGGGGCGGCCCGACCTTGGGCAGCCCGACCGAGGGGCGGCCCAGCCTTGGGCGGCCCGACCATGGGGGCCCGGCCCATGGCGGCGCTGCCAGCCACGTGAGGGAGGGGGTGTCGCGCCCCTCCCCGGTTTGTCAAACAGAACCGGCGCGCTGCGTCGGTTCAGGGGCCATGGGACCTGGCTGGTCCCGCTCGTCCGGATCCACAGCAGCCAGCCCGGCTGACCACCACTGCTCTTCCTCCATGGCGCAATGGCGTAGGCGGTCCTCCTACACTCCACGCGGCGCGACAGCGTCATGCCTCTACCACCGCGGCCCGACCTGGCCGCGGCGCGATGACATCGTGCCTCCTCCACTGCGACCTGGTTTGGCTACAGCCCGTGGCTCCTCCACACAGCATGACAGTGCCATGCCTTTTTCCGGCGGCCTGGCACTGCCGGTTTCCTTGCGGCCTGCCCGTCGCCGGCCACTGATGCTCCACCGCGGTTCTCTCTTCCGGTAGCACCGTTGCACCACCGCCATCGTCAACCAATCAAGAACCAATGGAGGTATGTCGGGCCATTTTTGTTTGGCCCAAGCCCTCTGTGTTAGGTGATAATAATTTTCCAACCAATAAACTGAGGTTTAATGATGAATAACAAGCAAATAATTCAACTCAAACTCCTACCTCGTATTTGTCGTTGAACATTGACAAGTCACAGAAGAGGCGGCGTCAATTCGTTGATGTCGGGGAGCGTCCGAGGAAGAAGCATCCTCAGTGTTCTTTGCGGGTGGCTCCTTCTCTTATATCTTAAGTAAAGTTCGAGGATGGTGTTCTTAGTTCTTCAGATATTAGGAGAGTTCTTTATTGGAGAGGATGTCATTCTTCGTTGGAAGAAGTCATTTCTCGAAGAGCTCCAATGCTCCCAAAAGAGAATCACCAACCCCAAAAATAAAATAATAGCTCCCTATTATTTTATTATTGCCAAGAATTCCAAATAGAATTAAAAAGTTTTTGAAGAGATAATTAAAAAAAATCTACCACACTTTATTAATGGGTGAATTGGAACTATTTTGGGGAAGGTGGAAAGTTTTTAAATAAATAAGGGAGAGTTGGCTTTAATAAACTCTAGGGAAGTTTAAGAGACTTTCCCCAACTTAATGAGAGTTACATGGGAGTTAAAGGGGGTTTATACTTGTGTGGGTACCACCTAGTTATATGCTCTCAAAGGAGGTTATGCATGGGTGGGCCCCACCTCCATCCTCCCCTTAGAGGATTAAACCGGCACAAATAAAAATATGTTGCACATATTTTTATTTAATTTTATTTAGAAACCCCAAAAACTAACTTCCATCCATGATAATATGAAACTCTGGTAAAGGTATCGTTAAGTTAATATCGGCACTGTGAGTTCAACAGTGTCCTCATATTTCAATTCCGAGCACCTGTTCAAAAGATATAAAATCCCACATGTACGTTTACTGAACGTACCTGAACAAAACATCAGAAATTGATTCCAGACACACCGGGCCATGGAATCAGGCTCCATTAGAAACTGTAGACTAGTAAAAAAATTCCATGTATTTTAAATAAAAAAAATTCCCACAAAATTTATGGGTCTTTAAAATAGTAATATAGACTATATATTGTTTTAACATTGATCATTTTTCTCTAGATGGGTTAAGATCAGATTATCACTTTTTTTGACAAGGGGAAATGTGTTTACATTCTTGATGATTTACAACTACCCACAACGGTTGATTATCTATTGAAATTTTTGAATTTTTCTTATATAGATATCTATGTATTTAATCATCCAGATGTTCAATATTTAATGATATGAAATTACTTGTTGAATCCTACAGTTAATGCATTTTACATAATCAAGTAACATATGTGTTATACAATTATATATCCAATTGATTCATGGATAGGTCTCTTAAGATAGAATAGCTTGGTTATTGGTGTATACCTCACCCAATATCATTTTAGTCTCTTGGATGAGAACACTAATAGATTTTTTTCTTTATGGAATTATTAATTACATAATTATGTGATGAGTAATTATTATTAATTTTTTCATTTATTTTCATAAATATAGAATTATATCAACTTTTTTATTATGGAAAAATTAATATTATGTACTCCAACCATATTATGTATGAACTGGTTATATTTTTATCAATGTCTGTTATATGATACAAAGATTGATCATTTAATCTCACTTTATCTTATGTTTCTATTCCTCGGGGTTATGAATAAAAAAATTACACCTTATATATATATAATATATTTTGTGGAGAATTTATGGGAGATATTAAAGACTCATTATGGATAATGTAGTTTATTATATAGTGGTTATTTGGTTAAGAAATATTTTTTTTCTTGTTTATTTTTTGTTATTTTTCTATAATTCTAAAAAACTAAATGGTTTTAAGAATGTGTGCCATGTAAAATTTTCCATCATTCATATAATTATTATATTATTATGTATGTGAATTTTTATTTGGTATCGCAGTCAGTATGTAATGTATGTTTTTAGGGAACCATAAATGGGAGAATGGATCTTGAGCATCAAACCAAGGATTCAACCTTTACTTATGATACTCACACATATGTGAGGGGATCCATCAGTATATACTAACATAAAATTAACTCTACATGAACATAAAAATACAAAATAAATTGGATGTAATGATTTATTTATCATCATTTTACTTTAATAATAATTATGAAAAACCACATGAAATAATAATAAATATAAAACTAATCAATAACATATATTGTTCTATAATGATCATGGTCACAAACACTTAGAAAAAATATTCATTTAAACAATTTCTTTTATTTTTTTCAAATTATTGTTTGTTAAGATAATATCTATAAAATTATTATTTTTTTATTTTTTTATTAATTAATATTTATATCTTAATATATCAATATGAACAATCCTAGACATTACCACACACTATAAATGTAAATAATATTTAAAAATTTTATGTACATGGCATGAACTAAAAAGAGATAGAATGTTTACACTTCTAGTTAGTAACACTGCCAATAATAGAGTCAGCACATTGTGTACCATTTTATACTACATAGTGTCTTATGTCACTCATAATATGTGTGAAAACACTTTTTTTGTTCATGATCATATACTTTATACTTATATGGAATGTATCATACATGGTTTTTTCTAACATGACATAGTGTGTAGTTCAATCAGTCATCCAAAATAAACTTATTGATATTTATGAAAACATCCATGGAATTTATATACTTCATAGGCATTCCTTTAAATACCATGAACTATAAGAAGTACAAAGTGGCCATAAAAAAATTTTGTTTTTGTTAAAACAATTTATAAATTCATTAATTGAGTATTATTTTTATAAACCCTATCACCAGTCATGTACACCATTTATGCAATGTGTATTTTAGGTTAATGTTGTAATTAATTTATTTTCAGTGCATTTTTTCACATCATTACCACATATAATAATTTCCTCCCAATATTAATACATTTAGGATCTGTGGGATGAATGTATTTCTACTTGATGTGTAATTCTTTTATGGCCATATGAAATGAATGCCTAGGGATTAAGTGTGTTTCCACGGAAAAAATAGGTGTTACACATCATGTATACTAGATACTCACCCTAAAACCTAATTTCAACACATTTATTTTGTTTAGGACAATATATAGTGTTTAAATAATAAATGAAATATACATTGAGCATTTTTTTGGGATTATTATGGGGATAACCATGTCGGGCCACCTGATCTTTACACGTGGTACATGATTAGTAGTCATATAATGGCATGTGACAAAATTTAATATTAATATATACTGTGAAATGGAATCATATTCAATTCACTCATTTTATGTAGCAAATATATCATAATGTGTAATTATTTGACGAACATGGATACAAAACATATACTTTTTATTCATACATCTTGAATATGTGTTATCTGGACAAAATATTTGGCACCAATAAATGGTATGTTCTAGCATTCTTCATAATTTAAAAGCGAACTAATAGTTTATAGTAAATAATAGAACATTCATATTAATGACTTAAAAACTAGAAATTAAATAGTAAAATCAAATGAAAAATTTCAACCAATGACTAATAAAATATTATAAATTGACATATTGCTACTATTATTCAACTTGATGTATATGGGTGCATTGAATTCCAATACAACATATATCATGTCATGGGTTTTAATCATATATAATAGATAATAAACATAAATTGGATGACGAATCAATATGTATAATAAATAATACAAATTAAAGAGAACCAAAACCAATATATTGTTTCCTTCTCATATAATTTATAATGATTTTTTTAAAATTTATAATTTCCTTTTGGTTCCAATTTTTTCTTCATTGTCAAATAATATGACCAAATATTGTCATACTATTATTTCATTGATAGATAATAGTGTAGAAACCTTCTTTTGGTGTGAAAATTTTCTCTATCAACATTATAACATCAAAATTGAATCTCTATGTGTTAACATAGATGATTCTAACTCTTTTATGTCACTAATCATTGATTGCATCAAGAATCCCAATAAATAATAAATAATTATCCTTATTATGTCTAAAAAATTACGTGGAGGAGTAGGATCATTAATCTCGAATCTTGAGACTGATCTAGATAACTTTATCTCTTAGATTAGAGATAATTATCATTAGGTAAGGTTTTACACAACAAACATATAACAATATAAATGATATATATATGTTTATATATCTTGGATAAGAATTTTTATTTACACATAATATCATAACCAATAACTTAATATTCAAGGAATCTTAAATCAATTATTATTATTATTAGTCTTATTATTATTATTTCACTGAGATGTGAATGAATAAATGATAATATAAATACCATTTCTAAAATAACGAAATCCACATTTATTTAAATTATATTTAATATATAATTATCATAAAACCCTTAACTCAATCTATTATTCATCCTTTGTATTTATTGAATGTATAATAAGTGAAATTTGTTTAAATAGATAATTTTTAATACATTATTCATTAACAAATAATATTTATGATCAAAAAAACTTGAAAAAATATTATATTTGAATCATGAGGAAAAAATTTTATTTAATATTTAATTTAGAATGGAATTTAATTGATGTTATGGAAAAACATACTATGTTCCCCTCTCAAATCCTTTCTCAATGGAATCTAGATAACTAGCCTAAATTCTAGGATCATCATCTAGAAAAACATCAACACACCCATAGAGAAAAAAGTTAATGTTTCAATGTTGATAACCTTCCTATGATTTCTCTCCATAAAATATAGTTTTCTTTTCTCAATATCACATCTTGAAGTATGCTTCACTTGTTTCAGAAACATACTTATTTGTATATATTATTCTTTGAAATTTTTTAAATTAACTCCACTATATTCCACTATGGATGGACATAATATTATAGGTCCATTTTTTTAAAGGTCCAGGTATATCATCTATCATTAAACTAGAAGGGAAAAATATATATCATTATGATTATTGTATTTATATATATGTTCACATCACATGATATAAATTAATAATGACCTCATGTATAAGGACCAATAAAAACAACCATTGATTTTAACAACCAATGAAAAATATAATAAATGGAATTCATATAAGTTGTTATACTCTCATGACCTCCTCTCTTATAGATTACCAAGTGTGAAATTCATGAGAAAATGTATTAATGTATTACGAGCATCCAAAACCTTGTATCCCACATCTTCTATATCGAATAAAATTATGTCTTTAATCTATATAACATATATTAAATTCTATTATCATAGAATCTATTCGTTATAATAATTATTGGGAAATATTATGACATTTCATTGTGGCCATATTCCACCAAAAATATCAAATTAAATTTCCTGAAAAATAAAAATCATCATTTAATAATATAATAATAATTATTAAATCAATTTTAATATAAAGGTAGTGAATACTACAATATATTTAGTAATATTGAACCACCTCCACCAATATCAATATTTTATCACATATTTTTCAGTATGACATGTTTTTTTGGGTTTTTAATCCACTAACATGAATGATATCATTTTATTATCATCATATCCAACATTAAATAGTATAAAAACATATATTATAATATATGATATTAATTATTAATATGTTTTATTATGGATTTGTAAAAGTGACACTAAATGAACAATCATTATAATGCATTATTCATTCTAATGTTAACTGAAACATACTCATTATTAATTTCATTATTGTGAAATATACTCAAACCATCAATTAAATTATCAAGGGTTTTGAAAAAAAGATTTAATACAACTATTATTCCTCATTAAATGTTTTATGGATGATTGACATACAAACATGTTAAAGAAATTAATATTTTCTATGAAAAAAATAATTATATAATAAAAAAATTGATATCTAACAATCAATATAAACAATGACTAAAAATATATATATAATAAAAAAATATATGTGATAAATAAAAAATTAAATAAGATTAATTCTATTTCAAATTAGATTATTAAGAATTATCTATTGACAATATAGGGTATTGAAGTATTTTGATAAATTTCAAGAGTAATGATGCATGCTTCTCTTAAAATATATCTTCTTAGTTGAGATTATCTATGCCCCAATTTCAATTTGAGAGTTTGGGTATAATTTAAAATAAAATTTATACTATTATTATCATGTTTTTATTTTATATTATTTATATATTTTTCTATCATTCACCCTTTATGGATTCATATTTCACTGATTATGACATTTATAAGTGAAGTTGGCTTTATCTATCTTTCAGCTAGAATCAATATCTTCCAAATTCATATTTTATATATTATTTTATTAATTACATTATACAAAATTATATTCATGACAATGTAACATTAAATTTAAATGTAATTACTTATGAATTTATTATGGAATAATTTTATCTCTCTAAATTACATTTCTCTAATGGTATCTTTCTCCCCCCATTTTATCAATCTTCTTTATGAATATTTGTAACGCCCTGACCCCAGTTACCCCGAGTCAGTGCATTATTACATAACACTGGCATGATCACAAGAAATATCACGTCTCGAAAGACCGATTAGTTTAGTAGGCTTGGAATAACTAGATACATTAATAAAGTTTACATTACATCATAAAATGAAAACTACAACAACATAGTCTCCATAGTCTACACTCATATCCCCACATACTATCCCAGCAGGTCATTCATAAATTACTTCTTCACATCCTGGGAAAAATAAAACATTGAAAGGGGTGAGCTCAAATGCCCAGTAAGGATAACAATATAGTAGAAACTTTCATAAATAAGAATAAACATTTAAGTCAATGTATAACTAAAACAAAATCCTTTTAAACTTGAACTTCAACATAATATGGCAGAAATAAAATGAAATAATTTCATTTACTTATTCACATGGATATTCTAGTAATCGAATAATCACATGCAATATCAATAACCACTATCATAATGATGGAATGCATAATGCCAGACTATCGTAACCACATAGTCAAGGCCTCATGCCAAGACTACAAATAAGATTTTGTCAAGGCCTTGTGCCAAGACACTAGTTTGTCTCATGATACCTACCGATGCATCGAGGAGCTATAGCAGGCTCCACCCGTCACATACTAATTCCAATGCATTCCTTATATGAACAGGTTTAAACATAACATAGACATTCGTATTAAAACTAGAAAACAAAATGTCAATACATTCTCCATAAACCATGAATGGTATAAAAATAACACATCCACAGTCAAACAAATCACAAAACCTTCAATACAATATGGAAGTTTTGTATTATAATAAATCAACTTCAAATAAGCTTAAAATTCATCAAAGGATGTTGACATAGATGAAATCAAAACTATTTGAGAGAAATATCTCTTTATTTGAAATCATTTAAAAGTCACATAATTATAAAATAAAGCATTTAATTTGAAAATTTTATTATAATATTGTAAGGGAATATTCGAAGATTTTATAACAGCAGAAAATAGCTGCACCTTCCGTATAAGATAAAAAATACATTCTTACCTTAATTCTGTCGAAAAGGTTAAAAAGGACCTTGTTTGGAAAACGACGGAAAGATTAATTTATAAACCTATTATAAAAAGTCAAATATGGGTATAAATTACATTAACCCATATTCTATAAAATAGTAAAAATGATTTGAAATACATTTTTAAGAAACATAGATGTGGATGATAAAGAAGTCCCAGTAGATTATTACGTATAAACGACCTCGGATAATGAAGAGATTGCGAAATAAACCCTTACCTTATACTTTTCCTTGGTTAGGGGTAGGTTAAACTCATGTATAATTGTGAAATAATTGTTATTAAATTATACAAGAATCATATACATTAATATGATATCATATATGATCTTTTAACATTGCTTTTTTAATAATATCTTGATATTATTGTCGTTTCGGGTGTTAACTTACTCATTTTCTTTTATATGTTTTATTACGTAAGCCATGTTTTTTTGGATAGGTTGTATATTTTTTATATCAAGAATGATATTAAGTCCTTGAACATTATTATTAATAATCAAATGAGAATTATACTTGAATGGATACGATGGGGAATGAATCTCATCGTGTTCGTGGAGACGGTAGTCCGTACGTGCGCACGAGCAACAATATCATTCTTTTGATATTAAAATAATATTTAATTGGATGGTATATCATATATACAGAATCATTATCATGCTATATTTATTATTTACATAAATTACACATCATTATTATACCCATCCAAATAATAATTCTTTGAATAACAATTACACCACGACGTGGAGACGGTAAGCCGTGCGTACACACGTATGGTGACATGTCATTAAAAGGATGGATAAAATACTGAAATATGGTTATAACATGTTTATAATAACATCAAATTATATATAATATACTGGAGTTATTATTTTATAATGGTAATAACAAATAAAGAATAAGTGGAAGAAGAAAGGAACTTGAAAGAGGGTGGTGAAAACATTACCTCTTCTTCGAATTCTTCCTTTTGATTTGATCAAAAGGACTCCTTATCTTGGCTTTATGACTAAAGTAATGCCTCTATAATGAAGTTAGGGAAGTTGAGAGATTATTTGGTCAGGGGTTTGACGAACCAAATGGCTTTGAAGGTGTGAATTAATGAGAAGGGGGAGTACCCTTTTATAAGAGGGGTGAGGGGCACCTTTAGAAAAGCTAGAAATATTATTTTATAATAATTTAATATTTGTTTTATAATGGCTAAAAAGTGTATTATTTAAATTTTAAGGTGGGTATGGGTCTAAAACCACTCAACCAATAGTTTTTATACAGGTTTGGGTCACTATATTAACCTTATCTTTTAGTTTTAACTCTTAGTTAATTAGTTTAACAATTACCATGTCACTTTGTATTTTTATATTATATAGTTAATAAACTTACTATATACATCCAAGAGACACCAAAGTGGTACATTAATGATACACCTATCATGATATAAGTATCTTGCATGAACCTTAGATTTTTAGGAATTTAATATCAATTAATAATATAATATTTGTTTTAAAAACTCTTTTATGTCAATTTTGACACTATTGGTATTTTTTTTTATTAATTCATAACATCATTATTACTTAGAAAAAAATTTATATAAACAATAATAATATGTCATATTAACCTATAAAATTATTTTAATTTATAAAAAGTCTCAAATTACATTTATTTGGGTATTTATAATATCAATTATTCTAATTTTTCATTAATTAGGTAATTGCTGCATCACCATTGTGTCATAAATAAATTAAATTATTTAATGTATAAAAATTATAAATAAAATAAAATTATGTTGAAAAGATTTTTATATTTCTAATTAATATTTATAGTCGAAAATTCAACATATATAACCCTATGTAAAAATTGTTTTTCTAAAAGATATATGCTTATGTCATTTTTATATTTATTTTAACTTAATTAAAATAAAGTGTTCCTATCACCTACAAGTGGCTCCATGGGGTCCCAAAATCTACCCAAAGATGCCCATGGTCTGACATGTATCCACAAATAAGGTTAGGACACATTTTAGGGTAGTTTATTATTATTATAATATTATTTTTTAACCCTTATTTACCGGATTTACCCTTTAACCATGGTAAATAAAATATTTACCGAAATAATTATTCAAAATGTATAAAAATAAAAGTTACCTATTTACACAATTTGGACATCCTAATTCCAAATATGGAATCCATTTTTCCAAATTCAAAATACAGAAGTGGCAGAAATTAATTTAAAATTAATTCCCGTTGTCAAAACAAAAGGCGTGTTTTTAAGATATAATAACTATCAAAAGATTGATACTTGTTTATGTCTGGTTTATTTGTGAAATTATGTCCAATGAATAAAATTTTATTAAATGGTAAAAATATATTCTAAATATACTTTAAAAGCATTCAAATTCATAATTTATCACTATTAATTATTTTGATTAAAAAAAGTTGTTTTT
This sequence comes from Viscum album, assembly GCA_963277665.1. Taxonomy (NCBI): domain Eukaryota; kingdom Viridiplantae; phylum Streptophyta; class Magnoliopsida; order Santalales; family Viscaceae; genus Viscum; species Viscum album. Next base: position 894,880,937 of record OY728121.1, on the reverse strand, counting down.
AATTAAAATTTAGTAGTTTTCAATATTCATCAAAATATAAAAGTTATCAGAAAAGTACAAAAATTTCACCTTAGTCTAAATTAGATACTCCAAATACAAAAACTAAGTCCATTTTGAGAGATAAAATTTATAAAATTTTAAAAAGTGGGTATTACTATTCATAACAGCTAGTTTGATTGGTTGTGGTGTGTGTTAGAACTCGAAGTTGTGTACAACACACGCTACTGTATTATTCAAAGAGAAGCATACCATGGAATCTTGGGGTGTTACATTCTCCCCTCCTTCAAATAATTTCATCCTCAAAATTTCTAGAATATTGCTGCATAAAAAGACTCTAGTGGTTCTTCATCATACGTTCTTCGGGTTCCCTTGTTGCCTCTTCCATTTTATGGTTTCTCCATAGAACTTTTACCAGATGAGTCGTCCAATTTCTCAGCACTTGTTCTCTCGTATCAAGAATCCTGACGGGCTCTTTGCAATAAGATAGATCGGGTTCCAGTTCTAATTCCTCATAGGTGAGTACATGTGTTGGGTCAGGCATGTATTTTCTCAACAGTGATACATGAAACACATCGTGAACTTTGGAGAGACTTGGCAGCATTTCCAAATGGTAAACTACAGTCCCAATTCGTTCTAGAATTTCAAAATTCCGATGTACCTGGGACTCAATTTACCCTTCTTACCAAAAAGTATAACTCCCTTCCATGGAGATACCTTCAAGAAAACATGATCACCGACTTGAAATTCCAAATCCTTCCTTCGATTATTGGCATAGCTCTTCTGCCTACTTTGAGCAGCTTTGATATGGTTTTGGATTACCTTCACCTTTTCCATCGTTTCCTCCACCAGTTCTGGGCCTACAAGTTTTCTTTCACCAAAGTCATCCCAACAGGTTGGTGTGTAACATCTCTTTCTATACAACGCTTCATATGGTTCCATCTGAATACTTGAATGGAAGCTATTGTTATAGGAAAATTCTACCAGAGGTAAATATTGATCCCACATATCCTGAAAGTCAAGTGAGAATGATCTCATCATGTCTTTTAACATTTGAATAGTCCGTTATGATTGTTCATTTGTTTGAGGGTGGTAGGCAGTGCTCAAATGAAGTTCAGTATCCAAGGACTTCTGAAGACTCTTCCAGAATCTTGAAGTAAAACGGGGATCACGATCCGAAACAACCGATAGGGGTACTCCATGAAGTCTCACAACTTCATTAATATATAGTCTTGTTAAACGTTCCAGTGGTAGATCTTCTCTTATAGCAAGAAAATGTGCTGACTTGGTAAGATGACCAACAATAACCCATATTGGATCGTTCCTTATAAGAGTCTTTGGTAGTCCCCTGAAAAAGTCCATCATGATATTATCCCATTTCCACTTAGGTACGGGAAGAGGTTGAATGACTCCTCCAGGCTGTTGCCTTCCAGCTTTCACTTGTTGACAAACCATACATCTTGACACAAAATCAGCAATCTCCCTCTTCATGTTGTCCCACCAAAAATGTTCCTTTAAATATCTATAAATTTTGGTTCTCTGAGGGTGTATATAGAAATCGGAACTATGAGCATCATCCAATAATTCCCTATTTAGATTAGCTATATTTGGAACACAGAGTCTCTTCCCAAATTTTGAAATTCCTTCTTCTTACACAAAGTCTCTCAATCTCCCATCATTCACAGCTTTAATCTTCTGTTGAAATTCTTCATCATCGGTCTGAGAACTCTTTATCCTTTCTAGTAAAGATGGTTTGAAAACCATTTGAAAAAGTATTGATGTTTCACCTTCCATTGTGATTCCCATATCCAACTTTACTAGGTCCATAAAAATAGGATCCCTTTCAATTCTCATCATGTTCAAAACTCCATGATCTTTTCTGCTCAAAGCATCTACCACCTTATTTTCCTTCCCCAGGTGGTAGTGTATTGTGAAATAATAATCCTTGAGTAGTTCAAGCCATCACCTTTGCCTCATGTTGAGTTCTTTTTGTGAGAAAATATACTTCAAACTCTTGTGATCAGTATAAATATCACATTTTTCACCATAGAGGTAGTGTCTCCATATCTTCAAAGCAATGATCACAGCTTCTAACTCTAGATCATGAGTAGGATAGTTTTGTTCATGAATTTCCAACTGTCGTGATGCATAGGCAATAACCCTATCATTCTGCATAAGGACACAACCAAGTCCTTTCTTCGATGCATCACTATAAATAACAAACCCATTATTCCCTGATGGTAGAGTCAATATAGGAGCATTTACTAATCTTATCTTTAGTTATTCGAAACATTCTTCACACTCTTTTTTCCAAACAAATTTAACCCCTTTACGTGTGAGCTTTGTTAATGGGTTAGCCAATCGGGCAAAATTCTGGACGAAACGTCGATAACAACCTGCCAAACCAATAAAACTGCATACCTCAGTTATACTCATCGGTGTAGGCCATTCTTGGATTGCCTTGGTCTTAAAAGGATCAACAGAGATTCCATCTTTATAGAAAATATGACCAAAAAAAGAAATCTCCTGAAGCTAGAATTCACACTTGCTAAACTTCCCATATAATTCAGGTCTTCTCAGAGACTTCAGGATAATGCTCAAGTGATTTTCATGATCTTCATAGCTTTTGGAGTATACCAAGATATCATCAATAAATACCACCAAAAATTCATCTAGATATTCCTTGAAAACTCTATTCATTAGATCCATGAATACAGAGGGTGCATTATTCAGCCCAAAAGGCATTATCGTAAACTCGTAATGCACGTACCTTGTTCGAAATGTTGTCTTAGAAATGTATTCCTTCTTCACACACAACTGATGGTATCCAGATCGAAGGTCAATCTTTGAAAAGTATTGAGCTCCATGCTATTGGTCAAATAAATCATCAATGATAGGTAGGGGATACTTTTTCTTTATTGTTATAGCATTGATCTCCCTGTAGTCGATACATAACCTCATAGATCCATATTTCTTTTTAACAAAAAGAATATGGGATCTCCAAGGAGAAACACTAGGGTGAATAAATCCCTTATTACTCAATTCCTCTAGTTGTTTCTTTAGTTCACCTAATTCTATAGTGTCCATTCTATAAGGGGTCTTCGATATAGGACTTGATCTGGGAATTAAATCAATGGAAAACTCAACTTCTCATTCTGGAGGATGTCCAGGTAAATATTCCGGAAACACATCTACATATTCTTTCACAACAGGTACATCCTCTATTTGAAAATTCCCTTACTCACCCACAGTCATTTCATTCTCTTCCTCCCCAATAATTGAATTTAGTTGAGCTACTAGGGGTGGATCTAGATAAGAATTAGGTGGTGACGATTCTTCTTGAAAGATAAGGTGTTCTTTATCATCATCATCAAAAATCATAACCTCCTTCTTCTTACAATAAATCTTTGCATCATGGTCTGAAATCCAATCCATACCGAGGATTATATCAAACTCAATCATAGGTATGACGATGAGATCAGCGGATAAAGAACATTTATGATCTCTAATGGGGACTGATTCACAAAACATTGTTGCAATGATACTTCCCTTAGGAGTTTTAACTGACAACTCCCTTGTTAAATCAAATTGGAAATAACTAATTTTCTTAGAAAACTGGGAAGATATGAAACAATGTGACGATTCAGAATCAAATAATTCATTTTCTAAACTTGAGAAAACCATTAAATTACCTTCCAACACGTCTTTCGGAGCTTCTACCTCAGCAGTAGTGATAGTATAAGCTTGGCCTTGATCCCTTGGCCTTTTCTGATGTAAGTTCTCCTGACGCTTAGGAAATTCATTTTCATAATGTCCCATCTTTATGTAATTGTAGCATTAGACATCGATAGCTTCCTTCTTTCCCTTGCAATCACGAACTTGGTGGCCTTTTTCACCACACTTGTAACAGACTCCCATTTATTTTAAGAAAGTACCGGGTTGTTTCTTCCAACATTTACTACAGGATGGATATTCAACTTTTCCCTTATTCCCTTTATTTACATTCCTATATTGATCAGCAGATCTCTTCTTCTATTGCTTTGCATTAAAGTCATAAGACTTAGAGAATTCTTTCTCTGTCTTGATAGCACATGAGACAATGTCTTCATACGACAAGAAGGATTGTGAGACTAATGCTCGACGGAGAAATGGTTTGAACCCATAAAAGAAATGATCAATATTACTTCTTGGGTTACATATATAATCTCCAGCATACCTTTCTAACCTTGTAGAGTTAGCCTCATACTTTGCGACATTCTCATCCTCTTTTTGTCTCAGACTCAGAAATTGCCTTTCCATATATGCTCGATGGTCATGAGGAAATTATTTTTCTAAAAACAGATCTTTGAACTCCCTCCATTCCATATTTGATACTTCATCATCTTCCTTCATGTTTTTAATCAATGACCACCATTGATCAGTAGTGCCAGTGAGGCGGTAAACTTCCATGATAACTTTTTCCCTTTCACTACTCCCCAAAGCCTGAAATATTTTCTCTAGGGAATTTATCCATTTCTCAGCTACTAAGGGATTTGTACTCCCATTGAACGTTGGTGGTTGTTGCCTCATGAATCGATCTAACATTTATCCTCCATGCTACGGATCAGGGTGCTCCATACAGGTAATGTTATTATTCATAACCTGAGTGAGTTGTCCCAGTATGGTGATTAGTTGATCAGCACCAGTTGCATCACCAGCTCCACTATAATTGTCTTGATCAGGAGGGAAATCCCTACACGGAGTGCGTGCATTGATATGGTTTCCATTTCTTCCACTAGGTTCCATTTCTAAACAATGGCATAAACTAGATCAGTTTATGAATCAAAATACATAATTCCATACTTATAAAACACTTAACATAAATTGAAATATATATGGATATAATCCATAATCATAAAAATGTTTTCTTTGAGGAAGTATATACTCATAAATCCTTCATAATTATTTGTAATGAAAATGAGATTTATCCTAAGAATATCCCCCGGGAGTGTCGTAACCAAGAGTGCAGCAAGGCCCGTTGTCGTGCACCAGCTCCCGTTCGAGTCTAGTTCAAAGTGGTGTTTTTGGGTTTTACACCTAGGTACATCAATTCCAGAGCTGCCTCTACCTGATCGTATCCAGACAGAGATGTATTGCTCGGAAAACTCACAAAATCTCTACAATACCAAAATTCTAGGAAGTTATTCTATACTAATTCTCAAAGTCCATCATTGGTCTATGTTCTCTAATCAGAGTTTTTCTAAATCTAGATTCCAAGGATTGTGCTAAACTTCCTATGATACCAACTGAAACGCCTCGACCATAGTTACCGAGAGTTGGTGCATTATTACATAACATTGGCATGATCACAAGAAAGATCATGTCTCGAAAGACCGATTATTTTAGTAGCCTTGGAATAACTAGATACATTAATAAAGTTTACATTACATCATTAAATGAAAACTACAACAAAATATTCTCCATAGTCCACACTCATATCCCCACACACTATCCCAGCAGGTCATTCATAAATTACTTCTTCACATCCTGGGAAAAATAAAACATTGAAAGAGGTGAGCTCAAATGCACAGTAAGGATAACAATATAGCGGAAACTTTCATAAATAAAAATAAACATTTAAGGAAATTTATAACTAAAACAAAATCCTTTTAAACTTGAAATTCAACATAATATGGAAGAAATAAAATGAAATAATTCCATTTACTTATTCAAATGGATGTTCTACTAATCGAATAATCACATGAAATATCAATAACCACTTTCATAATGATGGAATGCATAATGCTAGACTATCATAACCACATAGTCAAGCCCTTATGCCAATACTAAAAATAATATTTTGTCAAGGCCTTGTGCCAAGACACTAGTTTGTCTCATGATACCTACCGATGCATCGAGGAGCTATAGAGGGCTCCACCCGTCACATATTAAGTCCAATGCATTCCTCATATGAACAGGTTTAAACATAACATAAACATTTATATTAAAACTATCATACGAAATGTCAATACTTTATCCATAAACTATGAATGGTATAAAAATAACACATCCAGAGTCAAAAAAATCACAAAACCTTCAATAAAATATGGAAGTTTTGTATCATAATAAATCAACTTCAAATAAGCTTAAAATCCATCAAAGGATATTGACAGAGATGAAATAAAAACTATTTGAGAGAAATACCTCTTTTTTTGAAATCATTTAAAAGTCACATAATTATAAAATAAAACATTTACTTTGAGAATTTTATTATAATATTGTAAGGGAAGCTTCGCAGATTTTATAACGGCGGAAAATATCTGCACCTTCCGTATTAGTTAAAAAAGACATTCTTACCTTAATTCTGTCGAAAAGGATAAAAAGGACCTTATTTGGAAAACGACGGAAAGATTCCTTTATAAAACGCTTATAAAAATTCAAAAAAAGGTATAAATAAAATTAACCCATATTCTAGTAAATAGTAAAAATGATTTGACATACATTTTGAAGAAACATAGATTTGTATGATAAAGAAGTCCCAGTAGATTATTACGTATAAAAAACCTCGGATAATGAAGAGATTGCGAAATAAACTCTTACCTTGTACTTTTCCTTGGTTGGGTGTAGGTTAAACATCTTTATAATGGTGAAATAATTGTTATTAAATTATACAAGAATAATATAAATTAATATGATATCATATATGATCTTTTAACATTGCTTTGTTAATAATATCTTAATATTATTGTCGTTTCGGGTGTTAACTTACTCATTTTTTTTATATGTTTTGTTACGTAAGACATGTTTGTTATGTATAGGTTGTATATTATTCATATCCAGAATGATATTAAGTCCTTAAAAATTATTATTAATCATAAAATGATAATTATACTTGAATGGATATGATGGGGAATGAATCTCATCACATTTGTGGAGACGGTAGTCCGTACGTACGCACGAGCGACAATATCATTCTTTTGATATTAAAATAATATTTAATTGGATGGTATATCATATATACAAATTCATTATCATGTAATATTTATTATTTACATGAATTAAATATCATTATTATACCCATCCAAATAATAATGTTTTGAATAACGATTACACCACGACGTGGAGACTGTAAGTCGTACGTACACACGTATGGTGACATGTCATTCAAAGGATGGATAGAATACTGAAATATGGTTATAACATGTTTATAATAACATCAAAGTATATATAATATACTGTAGTTATTATTTTATAATGTTAATAACAAATAAAGAAGTGGAAGAAGAAAGGAACTTGAAAGAGGGTGGTGAAAACATTACCTCTTCTTCGGGTTCTTCATTTTGATTTTATCAAAATGACTCCTTAGGTTGAATTTCTGACTAAAGTAAGGACCCTAGGATGAAGTGAGGGAAGTTTATAGAGTATTTGGGTAGGATTTGGCCGAACCAAATGGCTTTTAAGGTGTGAATTATTGAGAAGGGGGAGTGCCCTTTTATAAGAGGGGTGAGGGGCACCTTTGGAAAAGATAGAAATATTATTTTATAATAAATTCATATTCAGTTTCTAATGGATCCAAAGTGGATTATGTAAATTTTAAGGTGGGTATTGGTCGAAAACCACTCAAACAGTAGGTTTTAGATAGGTTTGGGTCACTATATTAACCTTATCTTTTAGTTTTAACTCTTAGTTAATTAGTTTAACAATTACCATGTCTCTTTGTATTTTTATATTATATTGTTAATAAAATTAATATATACATCCAAGATACCCCCAAGTGGTCCATTAATGATACACATATATTTATATAAGTCCCTTGTATGAACCTTATATTTTTAGGAAATTAATATCAATTAATAATATAATATTTTTTTTAAAAAATCTTTTATGTCAATTTTGACACTATTGGTATTTTGTTTTTGATAAATTCATAACAGCATTATTACTTCAAAAAAAATTTATATAAACAATATTAATATGTCATATTAACCTATAAAATTATTTTAATTTATAAAAAGTCTCAAATTACATTTATTTGGGTATTTATAATATCAATTATTCTAATTTTTCATTAATCAGGTAATTACTCCATCACCATTGTGTCATAAATAAATTAGATTATTTAATGTATAAAAATTATAAATAAAATACCATTATGTAGTAAATATTTTTATCTTTCTAATGAATATTTATATTATAAAATAAAACATATATAACCCTATGTAAAAAAATTTTTTCTAAAAGATATATGCTTATGTCATTTTTGTATTTATTTTAACTTAATTAAAATAAAGTGTCACTATCACCTAAAAGTGGCTCCATGGGGTCCCAAAATCGACCCAAAGATTCCCATGGTCGGACATGTATCCAAAAATAAGGTTAGTACACGTTTTAGGGTAATTTAGTATTATTATATATTATTTTTTAACCCTTATTTACTGGATTTACCTTTTAACCATGGTAAATAAAATATTTACCGAAGTAATTATTGAAAATGTCTAAAAATAAAAGTTACCTATTTACAAAATTTGGAAATCCTGATTCCAAATATGCAATCCATTTTTCCAAATTCAAAATACATAAGTGGCAGAAATTAATTTAAAATTAATTCCCACTGTCAAAACAAAAACCGTGTTTTTAATATATATAACTATCAAAAGTTTGATACTTGTTTGTGTCCGGTTTATTTGTGAAATTATGTCCAATTACTAAAATTGTATTAAATGGTAAAAATATATTCTAAATATACTTTAAAACCACTCAAATTCATAATTTATCACTATTAATTATTTCGATTAAAAAAAGTTGTTTTTAATTAAAATTTAGTAATTTTCACTATTCATAAAAATATAAAAGTTATCCGAAAAGTACCAAAATTTCACCTTAGGATAAATTTGATACTCCTAATCCAAAAATGAAGTCCATTTTGAGAGACAACATTTATAAAATTTCAAAAATTGGGTATTACTTTTCATAACGGCTAGTTTGATTGGTTGTGGTTTGTGTCAGAACTCGAAGTTGCGTACAACACACGCTACTATATTATTCAAAGAGAAGAGTACCATGGAATCTTAGGGTGTTAAAAGATTAATTTTCAAATATATAAAATTTTTAAAAATATTTATTTTTACTATATAAATATTTTATAACCCATTCATTTATAGTTTAGTTCGTTATAAAAGTATTATCAAAATAACATGGATATTTATTCATATCTTATAAATTATTTAGTATCATATTATGTAGGTTTTTTTATCTATGTAAATATCAATATATTATTTTGATGATTTTACTAGAGATATATTTTAATGTAATTTAGAAAAATATTTTTCGAGATTATTTATTCTTATATCTAATGAAAATCTATATGTAACCTCATTTATTCTCATGGGATAACTATGCTATGATGGTTTTATAATTATTTTTATGTTCCTATTATGTACATATAACTAGTTATATCACTATGTGATTGGTGATATTGGGATTATATATCCTCCCAATAAATTGGGTAAAGATTATATGTCATGACAGGTTATGTTATGGGACATTGGATGTAATATTATTCCACTAGGTTGTCATACATGGTATTCTATCCTTATCTTCTATGTTATCAGGAATTATATGTTATTCTAGTCCACAATGTTATGGGGAATGTATATCCACTACATTTTTATGGTCTTGGAAAAAATATTTGATAATTAATATAATTTTATATGTATATAAATGTGAAAAATTCTGATTTCATGTTATATGATCATGTAATGTTTCATGTTATATTAAATTGTTTTTATTCCTATAGGTACAATTTTATTATTATGTTCATTTATTTATATGATAATATTTTTTAATCACTTTTGGACTTCACAATGATCATATGTGTGGATTTTATTGATATCTCTTATAACATTATGCATATTGAATGTGAGGGATCACTATTTTATTCTATTTACAATCCATGGGTAATAAATAATAATATTATATATGAAATATCTAGAAGGGTGTTGTGTGGGATGATTTTTTAGGAAAAGTACAATGTCTTATAATATTTTATCCTAATGTAGATAACCATTAATGGAATTTAAGCTTTGGTTATGGATATATGATTCATTTTTGTTCTGTAGTGGACAATTAGGTTTATTATTAGATTATGTTTGTTTATTATGGTTGGTTCATCTCATTCGTCTCACAATACGTGATCATATATATGATCATAGTATAAAAATAAAAACTACATAGTTTTAATCTCTACAATTACCTAAAACATAGTTATAAAAATATAAAAATATAATAAAAATGAATAATCCTGATCCTTAAGGGATCTTATTATATAAAAATTTAAAATTAAAACATGTATTTTATTTTTATGATGAAAATTATAGGAATTATACAACACATGATTGGAAAACTAATGGAAAGAAATTAATTGTTTTAGAAAACTAAATAATGGTCATTTAAAATGGGTGATTTTACCTTTAGATTGTTAACAAGGTCATTGGGATAACAAATAGTAACATGACCATTGAATAATAATTTGACTATTATTGTAAATACCCGGAATTTTCTATATAATTTTTTTTAAATTATTTGGGATCATTAAGAGTCTGCGAAAATTAGTGGCATGTGTTTCCAAGGATCAGAGATCCCAGAAAGTATTTTTGATCTTTTTTAAAGGTACATTCAGTATATCTATGAGAAACAATTTCTATAATTTGAATCAGTGCTCGGATTAAAAATATGAGGGAATCATTGAAATCACAACACCAGTATTCGCTTAGAAAAATCATAACTTTGACCGGCAAGGGTCAGATTAAAAAGTTACTTTTTGGATATTACGAAAAAAATAACTCCATGAGTTATTTTATTTTATTTCAACTATTGAGAAACAGTGGTAGGATTGAAGTGTAACAATAGGATTTAATGGGGGTAATTTAATGACATGACCTTTGGTTGTGTAACCACGATGCTCGTAGGTTTTTATGGAACATTTAATGAAGTTCATTAATGAAACACAATGAGAGAGGTTCCTTTACACTTATTTAAACAAAGTGTGGGCATGGGTTTTGGATACCCATGAGAGGAACCTATAATGAAATGTTGGAGAGGTATTCCTCCAATGAATAATGGAGATTCGATGTAACCATTGAGGATTTGATCTAGAGATCGACGAATACCAATAAACACCCTTCAAACGTGAGTTCATCCTCCTCAACCATAACGCCTTCCAACGAGTTCTAGGTAGGGGTTTTGTTTTTGTTTTTTTATGATTCATATAAACATGATTGTGTTGAACTCTTCTCATTCTATAATGCTAATACAAAGGGCACCGGATGAACTGATCAAAGCCCGAACCCTCCACCGATCTCTGTATTGTTTTCATTCTTCATGGATGACTGACCAATATAGCGGCAAGACGAAACCGTTGGCCACACATTGATGATATCATCCTGATGGGGGGTGTAGGAGCAGTCAGAAGACAAAAAATACTTTCAGACCTTCACAGAAGGGCCACAGAAGCTCTGCTGGCGTGCCGGCATCGATGATCGAAGGAGGTGGCAGCCAGCTCTCACCGACCGCAGGGAGGGGGCAGCGCCAGATGGCTCCATGATAGACATGGAGATGCCAGCCAATACAGACCACATTGATGGAGGGTGGTGCATTGTGGAGGAGGGCCACATCTTAGAGTCGCGTCAGAGGGCAGACTCGTTTCTACGGGTCCTACTGTAAACTGGTACATATGGACCAGTCATGTGGAGCGGTGCCAAATGGCGCTGCTTATGGAGGAACCCGAATATTATTAGTCCGTTCGGGATGGTAGCTTACCTCTATGCCAAAATGTAGAGATGTTTGTAACTAGAAGGATAGAATGGTCCAGTGGTTCAGTGACCCTTGCCCAACTGGGTGGGTTGGGCCAGTCCCACAACCCCGTGGGGGTGGACCAATTCGGATTGGATCCAGATCCATTTAGGCCTAGTTTCACTTAAAGAGGCATATATTTTGAACCGGGCATCTATTTGGCTAACCTTCTATGCCGATGTAACCATTTGGAAGATTCAATCCTTTTGAGATACTCCACCTATATTTTGGAGAATGTTAGAGGAGAACTGGGTCGTATCAAACCCGTAACCACCTAGGACATCTGCACTAAAATTCCTATAACTTATTGACTGAGCACCTGATTAACATGCCTTCTATTGCATAGGAACTCTTATAACGTGGAACTTATTTAGGATACTTTTTCCCAGGACTTCATTTTTTTTAAGATACGACCCATTTCCGGAGGATCAGATCCCCCTGGAATCAGGCGTACTAAGTGTGGAAATCCAGTGGATGGCTATGACATGATGAATGAATAGTTATCTTATGTGGGTCCATACCTATCGATCATGTGTGGGTCAGCGCTCAAAGATCTTGTGTGGGATTGTAACTATCAACCCTATATGGTTCAATGCTCAGTGATCCTATGTGGGTCAGCGCATATCGATCATGTGTGGGTCAGTGCACAGTGATCATGTGTGGGTCAGTCCCTAGCGATCTTGTTTGGGTCTGCATCTATCGATCCTATGTGTGTCAACAGTAGAGTCTCTCAATAGAATAAGTTTATCTACCATTAGGAATAATAATCTATACTTTTGTACTTATGTTATAACTGGTGTGGGATGACTTTTACATTGTTCATTGTGACTGAGATCATTCTTTGTGATTTTTATTTGTGGAATTATGAGAGACCTTTGAGGGTCTCAGGTTCCCTAATGACTATTTTCATACAAACCCCTGCACGGGCTTCGCCCGCACCTTGTTGTGTCTTGTGCAGACAACGACCATATTGACTGAGATTTGGGATCCAGGACAAGATGGTTCTCAGAGTTGATAGATGGAAGTGGTGAGTGGATGTGATTGAAGAAAATGATATGTGACTACCCTTCAGGTAGGATTCTTGGTGGATGACATCCAGAGCACGTTTTCACCTTTTTTGTATTTCCTTTACTTTTGGGCTTTTATTTTGGCCCATTTACTTCTAATACTTACTTTTACTATCAGCAGTTCTATTTGTTGTTTACATTCATTTTATACCTAGTCTATGTGTGTACAAGTTAAAAAGCAATGCCTTCACTTTTTGGGTTTCGCCTTTCCAGTGCTAGTCACCCGCCTCTAGCCTATAGAAGGCCGGCTTGGGGTAGTCACAACACTCGCCCTTGGAGACAAGTCGTAACAATGTGGTATGAGAGGGATGTTGGTTCTACTAGATGGACTATGAATCTATGTTTTTCAATGGAGCAATAGTTTTAAGTGTCTTGATTTCATGATTCTATTCGGGTAGTCCAGTTTTGGTGCGATGACCGATGTATCCATACAAAAGAACCATGAATTATGATTTCTGACTCGGTACACAAAACCACATTTTGTGTGTGTTTTTTAAATTTTGTTTTTCTTTTGATCTATTTGAGTCATATTACAAGTTATAACTTATTGATCGTGGCACAACTATTTTTTTACAGGATTTCACCGCGTAGAGAGACAACTAGGATTCCAATGAGAGATAATGAAGACAGCCCACCGACCGATAAGGCATCAGTGTCAGGACCTCTTACGGTGATATCAACTTCAAGTGGTGTACAATAATCACCACTATCCATAGGGAAGAAGATGCCACTATCCCCACCAGTAGACCATGTACGTTGACAGAGCGCATTGCACGAGTTCTAGAGATAGATGCCTCTGAGGTTTTGAAGCAAGACAGACTTGCATGTTGCTAAGGATTTGCAGTAGGTTGTGGCATAGCTTTTTTCCTCTGGTTGAGACACTAGAAGACCAAATGGTGATCTTAGATGCTAGCCTCTTCAAGGTAAGTGAAGGGAGATGATGGAACCTGGTACTTTGGACACATGACTATGAAAAACTTTCCTAGTTAGACTTCCAGGGCCTCTTCAGGGTAGAGTTAATTCTAGTGACTCTACGCTTTGTTCATATTCAAGAACTCTTTCACTTGCAGCAGGGCAGCCTAATAGTAGCCCAGTACTCGACAAGATTCACTAACCACTCTCACTACTCCACCGACATGTTAAAAGACCTTTTCTTTCGGGACCAAACCTTTTTGTAGGGTCTCTGACAAGAGAACAGAACATCAATGATATCACTCAATATCCTAATTCAGGATGGAGTGCTAGAGAAATCACTATTAGTGGAGAGCATCATAGATGAGCAGGCACTGACAGTGTGAGAAACCACCAAAGGATTTAAATATGAGTCATCCTTAGCAAGTAGTAGGCATATGACATAGAGGTAAAAGAAGGAAAAACCTTTTGGAGTGTGACCCCATGATGTAGGGTTGGAAGTGCGGAGCTCACGTGACAGAGAAGATTAGAAGAGGAGAGGAATGTGCTACACGTGTGGCGGGTAGGGTCACATGGCTCTTGACTACTCAACTCGTTATACAGATGATCAAAAAATGGTCGAGGGACCAAAGAGGAAGAGGCATAGATTCAATCATGGAGGTCTAAAGGGTGGAAAATGTGGCAGAGGAGATGGCTGTGCAGTAGGAGGTGGGTGGTGATTTGTGGTTATACCGCCTCCACCCCCATGTGATCCACCATAAGCACATGGAGCATGTGGGTAGGGGCGATCTCATCTTCAAGCGGAAGAGGCCTATTATCATAGTGTTCCATAGATGATTCATGGTATGATCTGTGTCTACTACACCCTAGCTACAGTACTTATAGACATAGGTTCTAGTCAACTCTTCATTACCACAGTTCCCGTTTGGAGGTCGGAGATTTTGATGGAGCTGTTGGATTTAACCTTATATTTAGATACTCCAATGACAGAGGATTCGATGATTACTCACTAGTAAAAGTAGTTTGATCTTAATCTAGGAGGAAAAATCTTAGGCTGAGATATCTTAGTAGTAGCACTGAGGCCTTACGATGACATCTTGGGTATCGGCTGGTTATCCACAATCCATACTCAGATCGACTATTTTATGGGCAAAGTGTGGTGTTTCCATGAAGATGGTATCAAATTTTCCTTCACTAGTTAGAAGGAAACCATTATAGCACATGATGGAATTTCTAGGAGGAGGGTGTAGCCAATCACTCTTCAGTTGGCTAGCCTCACCCTTGGTGTAGTAGATGAGAGAAGTCTGAGCTATCTTGTTGTGGTGGAGCAGTATCTTGATGTCTTTCTAGATAAAGTTTAGGGAATACATTCTTGTAAAGAGGTTGACTTTTACATCGATCTGTACCCAGGGATGTCATTAATATCTACACCAGTATATCAAATGACTCTTGTGTAACTTCATGACTTGAGGGTATATTTGGAAGACTTGCAGAGAAAGGGGTTTGTAAGCCCTAGTGTTTCTCCATGGGTAGCCTTGATTTTGTTCTCCATGAAGGCAGATGGGATTTTGAGGCTTTTTGTGAACTATCGGCCCCTAAACCAGGTGACCATGAAGAAAAAGTATCCATTTCCAAGGATTGTTGACCTATTCAACTAGATGAAGGGGGGAAGGTGGTTATCGTATATAGACCTCATTTCAAGCTATCATCAGCTCAAGGTACGGGATAGGGATATACCGAAGACAACCTTTATATGTCGGTATGGCCACTATGAGTTCTTGGTGATGCCTTTTGGCATAACCAATGCTCTAGCAGTGTTCATGGGACTCATGAATAGAATATCCCAACCTTACCTCGATCACTTCATAGTGGTCATCATTGACGATATCTTGGTATACTCGGCAACAAAGTAGAATCACACCACACATTCACAAATAGTTCTAGATACACTTTGAGTGATCCATATTTAGGGAAATCTCTTGATGTGATAGTTATAGATTCGAGATGTCCACTTTTTGGGGCACGTTATCCTGGAGGCCGGAGTTGCAGTGGATCTGGAAAAGACAGAGGCAGTGCTTGCTTTGGAACCACCCATGAGTTTGAATAAGGATAAGAGTTTCTTCGGGTTCTCTGGGTACTAGTGAAGATTTGTTCCAGTCATTTCAAGAGAAAAAGAACCCTTTTATATTTGAAAAATAAGGGACAATATTTCTTGTGGACTGAGAGATGCCACTATATTTTTTAGGAGCTGAGGCAGAGACTGAGTACTTCACCCATATTGAGCCTACCAGAAGGGGGTTTTGTTTTGGTAGTCTTCTGCGAAATATTAGGGAATGAACATGGATGTGTCCTGATGTAGGATAAAGTGGTTATTACTTTCGGCTAATGATATTTGATACATCGTGAGAAGAACTACGGTACCGATGACCTAGAGATAGCAGTAGGGGTCTCTTCCTTGATTATGTGGTGATACTACTTTATTGGTGAACAATTTACTATCTACTCTGATCACAAGAGTCTTAGGTATATCTTCTAACAGAAGGAATTGAACAAGAGACATCGGTGATGGATGGAGTTCCACAAGGACTATGAATTTTAGATAGTATACACCTCTTGGAAGGGAACATAGTGGAAGACACAATCAGTAGGAGTTTTGGACTATAGTTGCTATGTAAGGTGAAATAGTATCTATCCATGATGCAGATATCCTTCATGGATAGTGATAAAGAAGGATGCCTATATTATATGATAGTGACTCCACCAATCTTTCAGTGAGTCTCGGAGGAACAATTTGGAGATGATGACTGTGAGGCTCTACGTGCTCAGATATCCTCAGGATGGGATCCTAAATAATTTTATGATGGTGGGGAGCACATCATCCATTTCAGAAGAAGAATCATGGTACCCATGAAGATACGAGGGGAGAGGTTGAGGAAGTTCTAGACATCCCCTTTGGTGGTACATCCGAGTGTGTTAAATATGTACCAGGACCTCTGACATCAGTACCGGTGGCCATGGAATAAAAAGGAGTCGAAGAGTCTGTATCATTGTTCCTCACTTGTCAGAAAGTGAAGGTTGAGCATCATGTTCCAGTAGGATTGGAAAATCCACTTGAGGGGCCTGAATGGATGTGGGATGGTATCTCCTTGGACTACATGATAGGGCTACCACATATGTGCAGGGTCCACGATTCCATCTAGGTGATCGTTTAACGACTCACCAAGTAGGCTCATTTCCTACCCATCTAATTGTAGGGATCAATAGAGGGATTGGGACAACTCTACGTATAAGAGATTTTATAGCTTCACGAGGTACCGTTGACAATCGTCTTAGATCACAAAACTTTTTTTACATCCCGGTTGTGGAAGGGATTACAGGAGGCATTTGGGACTCAGCTACACCTGAGCACCACCTTTCATCCTCAAACAGATGCTCAGACGAAGCGAACCATACCGACAATTGAGGACATGCTTCGTGCTTGTGTCTTTATTTTTTTCCACAGTTGGGAGGACCCTATTCTACTGGTGGATTTCACATAAAACAATAGTTATCACACCACCATCGCATTTTCTCTATTTGAGGAATTGTATGGGCGACCTTGTAGATCATCTCTATACTGGACAGACCCAGGGGAGTCAGCACTTTTGGGTCTGGAGTTGGTATGGGCTACCAGTGAGAAGTTGAAGATTATCCTCGAGCAAATAAAGACTAAAAAGAGCTAGCAGAAGTCTTATGCCAACAATAGATGGAGACCCACTGAGTTCGAGGAGGGAGACCATGTCTTCCCAGGGGTTTCACCTCGATGAGGATTGAGGAGATTTGGAAAGGGAGAAATGTTATCTATGAGGTTCATCAGACCTTTATAGATCCTCAGTAGAGTGGAAAAGGTAGAACACCGCCTAGAACTTCACCCACAGATTCAACAGGTGCATAATGTTTTCTATCTGTCGCAGCTAAGGAGGTACGTGCATGATCCATCTCACATTATTGACTTGGGAGAACTGGACATTGTCGATGGGGAGTCATTGCGGAGTACTCAGTAGAGGTAGAGGATCGACAAGAGTGGGTTCTTTATGGGTGGTATATTTCTCTATTCTGAGTCTAGTGGTAGTATAGGAACCTCTAGGAGATCACACAGGAGTCAGAGGCTCAGATACATGCTCGTAACACCCATTTGTTTCAGTAGTTTTTTTATAGCTTTAGGGGATGTAAATCCATAAGGTGGGGAGGATTTAAAGACCTTGAATTTTCCATATAATTTTTTTAAAATTATTTGGGATTATTAAGAGTTTTTCAAATTTGACGGAATGTGATTCTGAGGCCTGGATAGCCCAGAATGTATTTTTTATCTTTTTTTAATCCATGTTCAGTAAACCTGTGAGTGACGATTTATATCTTTTGAATCGGTGCTCAGAATAAAAATTTGGGGGCACCGTTGAATTTGAAGTGTCGTGTTTTGCTTAGGGATAGCATATCTTTGACCGACAGGGGATGGAAAAGAAATATAATTTTTTAAATTTATGAAATAAATAATAAAATAACTCCATTAGTAATTTTATTTTCATTCAACCATTGAGCGATGGTGGCGGGGCCACAGTGTAATTTCAAGCTTGAATGGGTTTCATTTAATGACAAGACATCCGGTTGCATAACTGTGACACTCATAGGTTTTGATGGAACACTCAGTGAATATCATTAATAAACCACATTAATGAAACACAATGAAGGAGGTTCCATTCCCGTTAATTTAAAAAAATATTGGGCATGTGTTTGGTTAACCACGATAGGAACCTCTGACAAAATGTCGATGACGTCTTCCCCCAACAAAGAATAGAGATTCGATGATGCCATTGATGATTTGATCCAGAGATTGATGAATGCCAACAAACAAACTTTGAATGCTAGTTCATCTTCCACATCTGAAGCTCCTTCCAACAAGTTATTGGTTGGGGTTTTGCTTATGATTTTTTATGATTCATCTACCCTTGATGATGTTGAACTCTTTCCATGACATAATGCTAACGAGAAGGGTGTGGGGTGATACAAACAAAGCCCGTACACTCTGTTGATCTCGATATTTTTTGTGTTCTTTATGGATGACCAAAGAATATGATGGAAAGATGAAATCGAGGTCCACACAGTGAGGACAATATCCTTGGGGCCCGTATGCGCTGTCGGAAAAGAGAAGGGACCTCTAGAGCATCACCAGAGGCCCACGAAAGCTCTGTCAGAGGAGGAAGTGGCTGGAGGAGGAGGTGGCCTAAGGATGCGGTGACCATCTCTCGTTGGCCATAGGGAGGGGTGGTTCTCAAAGGTGCTAGAACATATTGGGGGTGGTTGACCGATGCTGACCACATTAATGTCAGGCAGCGCACCACGGAGGAGGGCCGCAGCTCCAAGCTATCACGGAGGGTGGACCTGCTCCCATTGGTCCTTCTATTAACCAGTCCATGTGTACTAGACTGTTGGAGCAGTTCCAACTAGCGCCACTGATGGAGGAACCTTAACATACTTAGTCCGTTCGGGAGGGGAGCCAACCCATGTGCCCAGCTAGCGTGTCGTGCCCAACTAGTGGGCCAGGTTAGCCTAGCGGCCCAGTGGGCCTTGCCTTGCTTGGTGAGTCGGGCCGGTCCCATGGCCCAGTAGGCCGAGCCCATAGATGAACGATCTGGGCTCAACAGGCTGGGCTTGGTCAGGTCGGTTCAATCGGGTCGGACCGGACCCAGACCCATTTAGCCACAGTTTCACTTAAAGGGGCATATCTTCTGAACCGTAAGTTCATTTAATGAAAACTCTATGGTACTAGAAACCATAGGATGAGGTGGTACTTTTGAGATAATCTAATTGTGTTTTGGAAAAAGTTGGAGTATGGCTAGGTTGGATTGAACCCGAATCCAACTGCCCCCTCGGCACTAAAATTCCTATAACTTACAGACCAGGCGTCCGATTGATGTGCCATCTGTTGTGTTGGAACCCTTATGAAGTGGTGGTTTTTCAGGCTACTTCTTCATGGGACTTCATGGATATTAAGGTATTACTGATGGATTGAGGAGTGTATCCTCCTGGAATCAAGTGTGCTAAGTGCGTAAATCCTGTGGCTGGCTGTGACGTGAAGAATGAATAGTGATTCTATGTGGTTCAGTACCTATCGATCCTATATGGTTCGGTGCTCAATGATACTTTGTGGGTTAGTTCCTATCAATAATGTGTTGGTCTGCACTTAGATATCCCTTGTGGGTCAGTGCTTAGCGATCCACTGTGGGTCAGCATGTATTGATCCTGTGTGGGTTAGTAGCAGAGCCTCTCAACAGAATAAGATAATCTAGATTTACGACTAATCATCTGTAATTTTGTACTTAAGTTACACATGGTGTTAGCTGTCTTTTACTCTGTGCTTTATGAATGTGATCATACATTGTGGTTTTACTATCTGGTATTCTGAGAGACCTTTGGGGGTCTCGGGGTCCCTACTAAGTATTTTAAAATCTCACCACTGCACGGGCTTCGCCAACACCTTGTTGTGTCTTGTGTAGATGACGAGCAGCTTGACTGATATTTGGGAGCCAGGAGTAGATGATGCTCAGAGGTGATAGATGGACGTGGTGAGTGATAGTGACAATAGAAGACGATATGTACCGACCCTTAAGGTAGGATTTTTTTGGATGATCTTTGGAGCACATTTTCCACTTTTTTCGGTATTTCCATTTCAATTGGGAATCTATTTTGGCCCCTTTAATTCCAGTACATAATTTTACCATTATCAGTTCTATTTGGAGTTTTCATTCGTTGTATACCTAGAATGTGTTTTTATAGGTTAAAAAGGGAAATGAATTCCCTTTTTGGGTTTCTCCTTTTCGATGCTAGTCACTAGCCCCTGGCCTATGGAAGGCTGGCCTAGGGTAGTCACAACATGGGCCCTGATGGACGAGTCATTAGAATTATAAACTAATATTAAAAAAAATAAACACTATAATATGGTAATACATTAATTAATAAAACTAAATAATGAATATTATTATATGAATGACTATGAAATTCAATATATATTTTTTAGGATTATGAATATGTATTTAAATTGAAATCATTGATTTTTTTCCCTCAATTAATTATTTAAAAATTAAATTTTTTGTAATAATAATATTTTATAAAAAGGAAAAAAAATTACTAAATTTAATTAAAATTTAGTGTCATAATATTGAAATAATCTGGTGGGGAAATTTTTTTATTTTTTGAGATAATTAATTGTTTTGGTGAATAGTAAAAATATAATATTTTTATAGGGTAAATATTATGAAAAAATATTGATATAAATATTATATAATAAATTATATAAATTTAAGAATGACTTAATATATTATATTTAATAATATTAATGAATTTTTAAATATTAAAATCATTTTTAATAACATATAATTTTTTTCCATTGTATGAATTGAATTTAACATTTATTAAATCCACCCTTTAAGGAAGAATATATTTTTCTATGGCCAATATAATATAACCAATTGGATTTTTATACATTTTCAAAAATATAAAAATAAAATATTATAATGATTACATTCCATATTCCTAAATAATTTATATTTAAATTTATTTAAATCCAAAACATAAATTGTTGCATTTGAGTAGATGAGTTATATGACCTCATCTGTGCCTCCCTATATAGAAGAGGTTGCCAACAAGTATCGAGGGTCCAAAAGACATCATTAGGAAGACTATGCACTTAGTATATTGTCATATCCATAA
This sequence comes from Viscum album, assembly GCA_963277665.1. Lineage (NCBI taxonomy): Eukaryota > Viridiplantae > Streptophyta > Magnoliopsida > Santalales > Viscaceae > Viscum > Viscum album. The sequence goes on along the minus strand of OY728121.1, from coordinate 894,859,386 downwards.
AAAATTAATATCATAACTATAATATAAATATATGATCAAAGTAACATTCTAAAAATTGAATAATCGAACATATTACATATAATTAAATAAACTAGTCTCCTAACAGGGAATGAATAAATAAAGTATAAATATACATAGATAAAAATAAAATTAAAGATGAGGAGTTCTCTAGAGTTCATCTCAGTCCACCACAAGTTCCATGCTCATCTCCTCAATGATCAAACACGAGCCCATTTCCATTACATGGATCCCTATTCATCAATTATTATGGAAAACTGAGATTCATGTATAGATTGGCAGTAATAAAACCCTGTGTGACATCACCAATGAATCCATAGCTAATGTTCATAGGTATAAGAGGTGTATTTCATACTAATAATAAATTTATAAGCAATGAATTATAACATACATTCATGTGTTGATCAGAAGTGTTCTAAAAAATATTTTAGAAACCCCGAGTCATACCAACCCTAACTCCAAGTTAGAAGGATAAAAAAGGGAATTTCATGTATTAAAAAATCTATCCAAATAGGTAGTACATATGTCACTCCTCATCCTTATAGAATAATGTGTACCTGAGACTTGGAAAAACCTTGGAATCATGTATGTCATTCTACTCAAGATTCTTTAGGAATCAATTGACAATTCCACTTATCATCCTCTATACATCGATCAACATATTACTTGGAATACAATAGGAATAGAGTAAATCTTCAACATGGAACCAATTGTATCATCATACCTCTACCCTTTCTTAGGTCTATAATCTGAATCATCACAAGTCGTGTGCATTCCACATAATGGGGATAAATATGTCAATATGGTCCACCTATTTTGATTATTTATAACAATAATTCTATGGCATGGTAACACATTTTAATGAATATTGAAAAAAATGAAATCATAGAATATCATCACTAAAACATTGTAAAAACAACACAATATGTGATAAAAATCATGAATTTTTATAATATACTTGAAAAATACTCATGGAATAAAGAATCATATACTTTTCACGCATGATAAACACACACACATGTTATCATAATCACAAATTTTCATCAGAATAGTCCAAAAAAGGATAATAATAAAGTAAAATGGTTATATGAGCGCCCTAAAAGGTGAAGAACTTCTTAAAATAAATTTTTCGGTGTAATTTTATAGGTTATTTAAGGAATGATCACCAAAATATTTTATCTATATTAGTTGATTCAAAACTAACACCAGTGAATCCTATAATAGATTCAAATAATTTTATGTGTAAAGTAAATAAATAAATCCACAAGAAAAAAAGAGTGAGTATCACATAAAAAATTTCCAAATAACTGTTTATTGTCAACAAGTGTGATAAATACACAATTATCAAATAATAATTATAAATTCAACATGTGTTGATAGTTTATCTAAGGAAAATAATACCGACATAAGAATTATAATTATCCTCTATTAATTAATGGTCATTATAATTAATGGTTAAATCCAATCATTTATCTATGAAGCTTATTTCACATACTTCACATAGAAAATAAAAGGGAAAAATAAAAATTCCTACATGGCATTATTTCTCTTCAAATTATTCTCACACAGAAAGAGGAAATAAAAGGCTCAACCATTAATTGAAACCAAATTATGAATTAGTTTTTATTAATGGGGACTTAAATAATTTTGAAGAGAGAAAAACTAGACATCCCAAAGTCAGTAAAATCTCAATGATTAATTTAGTGATGTTTCAAATATTTTTATGAAGGAAAACAATTTACTAGGTTATAGAAATATAAAAAAAATTTAAAATCATCATTAATTAATCATTTAACTGATTCATAGTTTTCTAACATTTAAAACCTTCAATAAAGGACATAAAAACATTAAATGACACAAAGAAATGATTTCCTATGATTTAAGTATTTTTAAAATCACAAAACTATTTCTAGGGATAATATAGGATGATGAAAACAAAAAACATGGTTTTTAAAATACTTTTACATAAAATGTGTGTTATATAACTATAACATGGTTTTACATTAAGTGGATTTGAGCTGTCAACCAAGAATCAAACAGTTGTTTGGTTACCCTTATGTGTCAATTGAAAAAACAAGATTTCCATTACGCAACACTAGGGTTACACTTATGTATTTCCTAAAAATATGTGCATACCAATACATGTCATTTAGAAAATGGGAGTTATAATTATATAGTGCATGGTTTACCCTAATGTGAATCATATTAAATGGGGGTTACTATAGAGACCAAATTTTTTCTTACATAACTATTAAATAATTTTAAGGATTTAAAATATATCAATGATACAATCTAGTATCCAAAGGATTTATATATTTGGAAAAATAGGGACATGCATTACATGAAAATAATAAAATTTATATATTATTATAATTCATCATATTATTTCACATAAAAACTCTCACATTATCTTTAATATGTGTATTAACCTGAGTGTATACATCAAATAATGGGATGAGATAAATTCTTAGTAAGGAGATGAATATCATGTGATGAATAAGGGGAATGAATTAATAGAAAAGGGGTGAGAATAATCAAAATCCTCATATCATAAGAAAAATATCATAATCACAATCATTTTTGAAATATTTGATAATGGTATATATTGTGTAATACACGTCAAAATGACACAACAAAACATTGTTGTCAAATACCACACATGGTTTTGAACAAATCTATCTTCATGTTCAAGCATAACATATTTTCATAAAACATAACATTATAATTGTGAAGAAATAAATAATCATGTTTATTCTAAATAAAAATAAACTTATGATATATATCACATTACTCCGTATTTTATGGGTCTATATATTTTAAGGCCCACCTATCACGTCATAAAATCCTTATAACCATTCATTCCACATGGAAGGGGTAAATATAATGATCATAGTCATGGAATAAACCCATAAAGATGAATGGGTTTCATTATGTTATCATAAATAATTCATTCATTAATAACATCTATGGTTCCCAAATGATTAAGGGATGTCATATATTGGAAGAAACATCAACATTATTCCCTAAAGAAGATACATCTCAATAGATTTAAGTGCAATGTTTTTCAAATTAATGTCTCTTTGAAAAATCATTGTATGTTTATTAGTACACATTTAGAGTTGTTTTTAATATTTATATACCCATATATAAATGGTAAATAATTTGGGGATGAGATAATTTTAACATCTACATAAAAAAATAATGTGAAAAAAATGATAACAAAAAAATTAGTTCGGTTTTAGAATCCCATTTCATTAAATCTTAATTTATTTAATCTTTTTTATACCTCTTAGATAATAAAATTTGGTTTATTCAAACATCGAACCATAAGTATATTATGTTAATTCTTTAGCCTTCATATTTTTAATAATTGGATTCAATTATTTTAATTTCAATGGATAATGGTCAAATGTTTTGTCATCATATTTTCTATCAAATATATGTTCTTTCATCGGTTTAATGATATTAATTTATTTATATTTATAGATTATTTATATTAATATAGAAAATACATAACTGCATATATTTTCAATTTTTTAATTATAAATATTTTTTTATCATCTATAATGGTAGTGTTAATAATATAGTTGGCAATGTCCTCATGGCCAATAAAATGCTTGTTGACGAGATATTGTCAGAATTGGGGGAAAGAGGATTATAAAAAATAAATATGCAATAAATATAAATATTATAGTAGTTTGAAATTATTAATATAAATTTTAAAAATAATAAATTAATCTTGGAATATTTTTTTTTCAAAGGGACAGTGAAAAATAGGATTATAATAGGAATATTAGGGAAAGAGTTGATGAAAAAGTACCTGCTTCTTAGGGATTTTTATTTTCTACTGCACTAAATTTATTGAATGATTGGGGTTGATTGATAAGAAATCATAAATAAGGATTATAAAAATAATTTTAGAGGGTATTTTGGTATATATTATTATTTTTTAAGTGGAGTATAAGTTGTTTTCCAGTGGAGGCTTGGGGATTATTTATACTTCAGGAGGGTTTTTTTTGGATAAAATAATTAAAAGACTATAATATCAAAGGTATTTCTTATTATAGGGATATTATTGAGATCATGATTCATATTTATATAAAATAAAATTATTTTACGAATTTTATGGATTTGAAAAATTGAATTTATTAATTTATTAAACGGTAATGTGAAAAAATGAAATGTTTTATTTTAAAGGAATACATTGGAATTTAGAATTTGGAGAAAAAAATTTAAGTCTGGAATAAAACATTCATATTATATAAATGAATAATTTATAAAATTAAATTTTTAAATTTTTATTATTATTTATTAAGAATTTCTTACATTATAAATTACGTAATTTAAAATACATCAGTTATCAAAAAACACTTTGTTTACTTATTCACTTAAAAATTGATGTACATATGAATACTCATAGAAAATACCCCTTTGAAATTTTTTATGATGAATGGAAATTAATTTCATCAAAATAATTTTCTACCATTAGTAAATATTAATTTTAATATAAAAAGACTGATTTTTACGAAATAAATAAAAAAAATTAAAATGTGATTATAATTTCAATGATGTGTTAATCATGATATTTATTTTATTGAAATGTAATATTTTTATTTTTCATATATTACCCATGATAAATATTATTTATGTTAAATTTTATCATATTCAGGTAAAATGTATATTCCATCAATCGTGTTGCTATTCTCAACTATCACATCACCTTCTATAAATATTACATAATTCCTTTATTCAGTATTCACTTTTCATTATCTGTTTTATATGGACAGGTTTATATAATATAACACATGGTTAATTAGGAAACTAAAATCATTTATAAATTATGGGTCGTTATATTCTATCCCAGTTTAGAAATTTCATCCATGTGATTTTAACTCATATTCATATTCGAGAATATATAAGGGTATCTTTGTCCAATTATTTTCTCAAGTTCCCAAGTAACAACATCATATTTATGATTATACCATTGTACATTTACATGATCAATTTTCTTGTTGGGTATACCTTTTTATCTATAGTGCAAGACCATCACTAGCTTGTCCTCATAAGTGAGTTCAAACCCAAGTTATATCACCTCTAGATTCAATGTATTTGGGGGATCAAGTATGTACTATATCAATAGATTTATTAGGAAAACATCATAAACATATCCCTAGTTTGGTTTATGTGCTAGTTAATATAAGACATCACTTATGAAATCATGCATACCAAATGGTCTATGGATCCTATTACTAAAATTTCCATTGTTTCTATATGATGTCTCTCGTACATGGTGATATTCAAAGGAAAACACTGTCTCGAACATCAAACTTCAATTCCTTTCAATGGATTTCACCTTATCACTTCTACAGACTCTGAGCATCTCTTATATGTTGTTTTATTTCTTGAAAATTTTCATTAATCCCTTTCACATGATCTTGTTGAAATGGTTTTCATTCACCAGCATCATCCCAAAAAGTTTTATTTATAAATCACTTCAATATAGAGAATCATATAGGGCCAATTTTATACATAATAAGAAGATATTTTTTAAGGGAACTCAACTATATACTGATTATGATCTCATACCCTATTAAATTAAATTGAGGATCACCTCAGTATGTCCACAAGTTTCAAAATGGTCCTTTTTCATTGTCTATTTGATTGAGGGTGATAGGATGAACTAAAATTTAATTTAGTATTAATATAATAATGATTATTAATAAAATATTGAATACTTACATAGTATTTTGAGGTGAAACTAGTATCATGATCAGTGGAAATATAAATTAGTTCCCCATAAATCCACAACACATACTTTAAATATGTTGTATAATGTTGTTTTATAGGTAAATATTCCCAACTAGTGGTGATTTGGGTATTCCTAGTGATTATATCCACCACAACCATATAAAAGTATATCTTTGTATTTATTTGGTAGTATTTTGAAAAATTACAAGGTAATGTTATACCATTTACCAATGGATATGTTAAATGGTTTCACTATCCCCTAAGAGTACTATCTCTCTGTTTTAACTTTCTATCCTAAAATGATCATTGATATGTAGTCATCAATATCCTTCTTCATTCTATCCTTCAGAAGTTCTCTTGAATATCACATGACATAATGGTATTTATAGTATGGATATGGAATGATGATATATGTGGATTATCCAATTGATCTTCCTTTATATTAGGTTAATAAGGCACATAATTTCTAGTTCGAAACATACTGACACCATATTCATTAATTCATAATTCATGATATTCCATTCCAGTAGAACAAACTTTATATTTTAATACTCCATATCATCCCACTATTAATCCTTGGTCTTATCATATATAGATATATGGAAAAACATTTGGGAAAGGTTGGATTCATTCCACAGAATTATGATTTCCATGTATATCCTTTCTATAAACATGATGATAGAGCCTTTATTAATCTGAAACATATATAGAGTAATATATTTTTTTCTATATAGTGAATCAACTACCTTATTCCCCTTCCTAGAATGGTGTGAATAGCTAAATCATATTCCTTGAGAAGAATTAAAAACTCATTAGAGAATATGGATTAACTTTTATGTGAATATATATAATACACATTATTGAACTGTATATATGTCACACATCTCACTATATAGGTAGTACTTCTAAATAAACAATCCAATGATCACAACTACAAAAAGAATATTATGCATCAAATAGTTATTAAACTATAGCAGTATTCTATAACATTGTATTTTTTTCATCATCTCACTGCACAATATTTTCTTATTCCTTATTATATTTCCCAAACCCCTCTCCACGTGATGATTGTGTGGGTAATTGAATAGTTATTGTCTTATTCTTTAGCTCTACAATGAAGTCCACAAATTTTTTCTTCCACATATACATTAACCCTTTTCATGTTATGTTACTTAGTGGAATAGTAAATTTTCATAAATTTGTCACAAAAAATGTATAAAGCTATGTGAGAGAAAATACATATTTATGTGACACATTAGTGTCTAGGTCATTACACAGTTTCTATTGATCTTTAGGGGTCAACTAAATTTATCTAACATGTGGTCACATGACACAAAAATTTGAATTTCTACAACCCAAATCCACACTTCCTGAAATTTTCATATATTTTATTATTTCATAATCTCTTAAAAAATTCCATTTATGATCTACATGTTCATTCATTCTAGTTGTGTGAAAGATAATCATTTACTTAAATAATTTCAAAATATTATCAAGGTAGTCTCTAAATAATCTATTAATCAAATACATGAATATGATATGGGAATTATTGTAATGTCATATGACTTCGTAGAATTTTACATTTCCAATTTTAGTGGTTGAGGTATTTAGGGAAGGTTTTGGGAGTTTTTATGGATGCTGGAGGAGGGATAAAAAATGTGGTTCACTTTGTGAAAGGAATTCATGACATAAATTGGGAATTTAGGGATTTTATTCCTCAATGATCACAGAACATATGTGCTACAATGGAGGATACTATTAAACAGATTCACATCATAAAATATTAATTCATATCCAGTAATTAAATTCGGTTGAGGGGACCTGAATTTCATAAGATGTCGGCTTTTTGGAGAACCTAATAATTTAACATCGTTAGAGGGATACAAGACATGAATGTGTTGTTGTTTTTTGTTATTTTTGACCAATTTAATTGATTTAATTTATATAAATCCACATTTTTCCTCCATGGTATTGGTTAAACCCTATGAGACTCTTAGAGGAACATTAGCACCCTATAAACTGCATTGATCTGTTGGTTCTGGTGGATCCCAGATGGTGAGTGATAGTGATTTTTCCACTTTTCAAAAATGTTTCCCTTCTATTTTTTGTTAAAAATGTTCTTCGGTGATATTTTTTTGGTTGATGTTGTGAGTTATGAAACTTTTTTGATAAACCATGATGTAGTGTATTATGTTCCATGGGTATTTATAAGGTTATTGTTTTTAGTTGTATCTCTTTCACCCAGTGCTACATAGTGATATAGAATATGTACTTTGAGGTTGTGACTCTCTTGATTCTCAATTTTGTGTATCATGATAGAGAAGTTAACACTTTATTTAATATATGGGGTGTTTAAATTGGAAGAATCATGGTAAATTATTTGGTTAATTGAAATTGAAGAATAAATGGGTTTGATCTACATGTTTTTATATCACTAATGTTATTATATTGGTATTCTTAATTTATGGGTATGATACCCCCTCTGAATATTATGGTTATTGAGAAACTTTTTTTCTTTTTATTTTCTATGATAGGGCATCCTTATTTCTTGTTGTCATGAAATCAACCTAAATATGAAATTGGAAAATCACTTATATTTTTTTATTAAAACGATTCGCTTAGGATTTGTGGTGTAACTCCCCGACCCCAGTTACCCAAAGCCGGTGAATTATTTTAATACATTGGCATGATTACAAAGAATCAAGTCCTGAATGACTGATCAGTTCAGCAGTCTTGGAAAATAGATTACATAAATGGACATTAAATTAAAATTTATAACATACAACACAAAAAACAATCCTTTGACAATGCCATTTCTCCCTTATCTTTACCCTGCATGTCAAACATAAAACACTTCATGGGATCTTGGTAAAATAAAACAAAAGAAATGGGTGAGCTCAGATGCTCAGTAAGGGTAAATAATTTAGAGGAAGCTATAAACATTTAAGGTAAGATGTGTAATAAAAACAACAACATTTTTAAACATAAACATGAACATAATATGGAAAAAATAAATCAAAAATTACCATATAAACATGCACATGGATATTCTACTAGTCGAATAATCACATGTAATAAATAATTTCCTAATGAAGGAATTCCTTACACCAGACATCATTACCACATAGTCAAGGCCTTATGCCAAGACTACAAATAATTTTTTTTTCAATGCCTTGTTCCAAGACACTAGTTTGTCTCATGAGACCTACCGATGCATCGAGGAGCTATAGCGGGCTCCACCCTTCACTTACTAAGTCCACTGCATTCCTCATAATAAAAAGATGAAACATAACATAAACAATCATATTAAAAATAGCATACAAAATGTCAATACATTAACCATAAACAATGAATTCTATAAAATTAGAACATCCACAGTCAAACATATCATAACTCATTCAATACAATATGAAAGATTTTATTATAATAAATCAACATCAATCAAAAATAATATCCAGTAAAGGATGCTGACATTGTTGAAAATGATGAGTAAAACTTTTTGAGAGAAATATCCTTTTTGTAAAATGATTTAATAGTCACACATTTATACAGGAAGTAATTTAAAAGAGATTTTTGAATCAAAGTGTCTCATACAATATTGAAACTTTTGAAAAGAATTATCATTTTAAAACATTCATGTCCATATAAATAAATCCTTAAAATCATTTTGAAAACATGGACATTAATTAAAATGATTTAGAAAGATAAATCTTTAAAAATTTTAAAATTATGATCTTGATAAAGATTACCTTTCAAAAATACTTAAAATATTCATTTTTAAATCATTTTTATGAAAAATGGACATGGATGATAAAAATTTCCCAATAAATACTAACACATAAACAATCTCGGATAATAATGAGATTGAGGAATTAACCCTTACCTTGCACTTTCCTTTAGTCGAGGGTACATTTAACCTCCTATATAAATATCGTAGTATGTTATTAAATTATACTAGAACCATATTAATATTTATGATATCATACATGATTAATTTATGACTTTATACTATCCATTTAATAATAATTTCCATGTTAAATTAACATTTCGGGTAATAATTGCTTTCTTTATCGTACGTGTTTTAACTTGTTACTCTTGATTGTATCACGTAGATCAAGATTTAAATACTTCCAGAATATAAAACATGATTTATATATCATATATATTTAGAATATAAATATGTAAAATATATATATATATGAAATGCAATACACCATTTATGGAGACGATAGTCCATACGTAAGCATAAACGTTGTTTTCGTTTTCATATCATATTGAACGGAACTATGTGAATAAGATATATGTATGTACAAACACATATATATATATATATCATGTAGAATTATTATTTCATATATTACATACTTATTAGTAATATATATTTTTATAATCATTAATGAATAGTGAATTTGGAAATCAATCTCATCACGTCGTGGAGACGATAATCCGTACGTACGCACGAGCGATAGTATCATTTCAAAAAAGGTGTGGAATTGGATGGTATATTAATTTTATAGAGACATTATCATGTTATTTTTATTATTTATATAAATATTACTCATCATTATATCCATTCAAATAATATAGTGTTGAATAACAAATTACACCACGGTGTGGAGACGGTAAGATGTACGTACGCACGCATGGTGACATTATCATTCATAATATGGATTGAATAATGAATATAGTTGTTCCATATTTATAATAACATCACAGTATATAGATGATTCCAGATTTATTATTTTAGAATGGAAACAACAAAGGTAGAGAAAGTGGAAGAATAAGAGAACTTGAAAGAGGGTGGTGAAATCATCACCTCTTCTTCAGGTTCTTCCTTTTGATTTTATGAAAAGGGCTCCATAGGATGGCTTTATGACCAAAGTAAGGCCTTTATGATAAATTTAGGATATTTTTGAGGCTATTTGGGCTAGGGTTGGTAGAGCCAAATGCCGTTGGAGGTGTGAATTTGAGAGAAGGGGAAGTGCCCTTTTATAAGAGGGGCGAGGGGCACCTTAGGAAAAACTTAAAATATTATTTTATAATAAAATCATTTTCGGTTTCTAATGGATAAAAAATAAATTTTTTAAAGTCTAAGTTGGGTATGGGTTGAAAACTACTCAACCAATAGGTTTTATATTGGTTTAGGTCACCATATTAACCATAACTTTTAGATTTAACTCTTAGTTAAATAGTATGACATTTACCATGTCTCTTTGTATTTTTATATTATATGGTTAATAAACATGCTATAAAATTCCAATGGAACCCCAATTGGTTAATTAATGTCATATATATTATTATATATGCATTTTGTCCTAACCTTGGATTTTTAGGACTATTATATCAGTTAATAATATAATATTTGTTTTAAAAACTATTTTATGTCAATTTCGACCCTATTTGGTCTTTGTTTTTTGTTAAAATCATAACAACATGATTACTTCGAAAAAAATTGATCTAAACAACCCTAAAATGTCATATTAACCTATAAAATTAGTTTAATTTATTAAAAGTCTCATATTACATTTATTTGGATATTTATAATGTCAATTATTTTAGTCTTTAACTAATATGGTAATTACAACATCATCATTGTGTCATAAATAAATTTAATTATATAATGTCTAAAAATTATATATAAAATACCATTATTTATGAAATATTTTTATCTTTATATTAATATATATATTAGAATTTATATTATGTATAACCCTATATTAAAAATGTTTTAGTTATTAAACTATGATTTTAACTCTTTTAACTCTTCTTTGAATTAAATAATAATAAATGTCCTAATAGAATCCAAGTGGACCTAAAGGACCATAGTTTATTACTAAGGTTGTTTTTGGTCTAATTAAACTTATCAAATAGAATTAGTACATGTTTTAGTGTAATAATAATATCATTTTTACCCTTAATTACCTAATTTACTTTTAACCGTGGTAAATATAAGTAAACAGCTACTATTCACCAAGAATTATTTTTATCTTATTAAACCACATTTTTCTTACTGATATCATCTGTGTCTCTCATATTTTTAAAATTATACTCATATAAGTGGTAAAATTAAGTTTTATGCGAATTTTTAAATATTCCTAGGAGGTGGGTAAAAGACGGTGAAAAGTTCAATAAAATTTTATATATCTAATATTATTACAAAATAAATACAATGAATTAAATTGAACATATATAGGTATTATTTATCTATTTGGACCCAAAATAAATTTAAATAAAATAAATAATTATTTAAATAAAATTTCAGTTTTAAACAATAACTCAGTGTTTTTCACTATTCATCAAAAATTGAATGTTTTCAGAAAAATACAAAAAATTTACCCTAAGATAATTTTGATATTACAAATTCAAAAATGAATTCTATTTTACCAAATTAAAAACATATAAGTTGCATTTATTAATTTAAAATTAATTCCCATTGTTAAAACTAAAAGGTGTATTTTTAAGAAATAATAACTATCAAAAGATTGACACTTGTTTATGTCCAATTTCAAGGTGAAATTACTTACAATGACCAGCATTGGATTTAATGGTAAACATATAATATATTTATATTTCCAAACCACTAAAATTTATAATTTAAAAATATAAATTATTGTGATTAAAAATGTTTTTTCCGTTAAAATATAGTATTTTTCACTAGTCATGCAAATATGAAAGTTATCATAAAAACAATGAAAATTTATTAAAACTAAATTATTATGTCCCTATTCTAAATAAGAAGTTTATTTTTTCAAATTTAATATATTAATGTTTCAAATATTGTATTTAAAAAGGGTTCATCATTAAAAGGCGGTAAAAGTGCATTTTTTAAAAATTACTTCTTTTATCTGAAAAAAAATGAATTAGTTCTTACATCATGTCTAAGAAACTCATAATATGGATTCTAAAATTATAAGGATTATATATACTTCAAAATTATATTAATACTCATCATAACCACTTTTGAACGGCTATTTTGGTAAGTCGTGGTGCGCTTGAACTCGGTGTTCCGTGTAGTGCAAGTTATTGAATTGTTTTGAAGAAATAACGTACTATGAAATCATGGGGTGTTACATTCTTCTCTCCTTCAATAAATTGTGTCCTCACAATTTGAAATTGTTCTTCGGAAATTAAAGGTTGAAAATAGAAAATACCTTTGTGGGAAACCCCACATTGAAAATTGGGTTAATAAAATTTAGTCTTAATAAAAGGAAAAGGGAAATGAAAGGGTCGCCACCAAATTATGATCTCGATTAGGAGAAAATTTGTGGCAATTAGAGACACATAATTAGAGGAAAATTTAAATATTTATAGGGAGTGATTGAGGTTATCGGTCACAAAAAATTATATAATTGAGGGCCTCAAAGCCATCAATCAATGATGATTTAAAATATCTTCAGTTCAGCAAAACATAAGGTATTAGGATAACACATTTTTAGTTTTAAGATCCCTTACCTAAATTTTAAGAATTAATTTCTTCCTAGAATAATAGAATAAAAAATATATATACTTGAAAAGTAGAGTTCCATCCTTTAACTAATTTCTAGCATAAACTCATCTTTCAGTCAAAACGATAATAGAACTTTAAAAAATATTCTATTTATCTTATTCATATAGGGTTCCAAAAAAATGAATTTATAATTCATCTACTAATCCTTTAAAAAACTACATTATATAGTCCAGGACATCACGTGGGCCAGTGGTAGGTGATAAACCCTTATCACCGTTCAGTTTCGGGTTCATGTCTCGCGGCCTTTCCAGACGCGACGGGTTTCCGCCCAACCTCTGGGTTGTCCTTTTATGGCAATCCAAAAATAATCTCAAACTAGAATTATCCAAAATACATCTGTCCAAACTCACTATCCAAAGTTTATAAGGAAGGTAAACATAATGAAGATCCTTTTTGCCACGTAATAACATGTGAACACCTTCATCATGTATTCTTTTAAAACACTGCAACATCTTGAATTACCATAAAACTATATTTATTACATTCGTTCTCCATTATTACTTATAGAATAATGGATATACTCCTTCTATCAAAAAATTTTGTAAAATCTATGAAAGATGGAATATACAAATCATTAATCAATTTCAAGGTAGTAAAGAATATCCAATATAATTTATCATAATCAATCATGTATTATTCTAAAATAATTACCTCAGTATCAGAACCATATTATGGTTTATCTTTCTCTCAATCATATTCTTTCAAAAAAATTAACCTGTTGTTGAGTCACTTTTCTTGGTTCCACACAATCTCAAGTCCTTAATGAAATGGTACTACAATACAATCTTTATATACTCTATAATTTTTATAACATATACATCATTAATACAATATTCAAATGACACAATACTTTAATAAAAAAGTAAGAAATATAATCATTCCACTTCATCTCCAGTAATATCACAACATTATTATTATCCAATAACTGCATTTGGGGTACACTATGATGATTTGGACATTGATTCATGTAGTTTCCCAACTCCTTGCAGATGAAGCATTGTACATTTGAAACTTTTTTCTTACCCTTGCAATCACGTACATGGTGTCCTTTTTCTCCACACTTATAACAAACTCCCATTCCCTTTAAGCATTTACCAAGTTGATTCTTTCCACATTTATCACATATGGGAAAATCCTTCTTTCCTTTATTCCCTTTATCTATCTTTCTTTCTACCATCCTTTTCTTCTCTGGCTTCCCATCAAATCCATAGGACTCAGAGAATTATTTACTTATCTTATTAACACATGATACTATTTCAGCATATGATGATAATACATGGGATACTATTTCCTTTCTAAATGTTGGCTTAATACCATGAGAGATATTATCCTTCTTAATCTTTCGATCATGCGTACTTCTGGAATTCCCATTCCTTCTACTAGGTTCCATTTCTAGACAATGGCATACACTAGGTTAGTTTATGAATCGAAATTCATAATTCCAAACTTGTAAAATACCTAACGTAAATTGAAAATATTATGCATATAATCTATAATCATAAAATTTTTTCTTTGAGGAAGTATTTATTCCTAAATCCTTCATAATGGATTGTAATGAAAATGTGAATTATCCTAATCATATACCCCAGGAGTGTTGTAACTAAGAGTGCAGCAAGGCCTGTTGTCGTGCACTAGTTCCTGTTTGAGTCTAGCTCAAAGTGGTGTTTTCGAGTTTTACCCCTAGGTATATATATGCCAGAGCCACCTCTACCTACCTGTATCTAGACATTGATGTATTTCTTGTAAAATTCAAAAAATCTCTACAATACCAAAATTATTTGAAGTTCTTATAAACTAATCCTCAAAGTTTATCTAAAGGTAATGTTCTCTAATCACAATTTATCTAAATCTATGTCAAATGTTGTTGCTAAACTTTCTCTGATACCAAATGTAACGCCCCGAACCCAGTTACCCTGATCCATTGCATTATTTTAATACATTGGCATGATTACAAGGAATCAAGTCCTGAAAGACCGATCATTTCAGCAGTTTTGGAAAATAGATTACATACATGGACATTACATTACACTTTCTAACATACAACACAAAAAAAATCCTTTGATAATTCCATTACTCCCTTAGCTTAACCCAACATCTCAAAGATAAAACACTTCTTGGGATCATGGGAAAATAAAACATAAGAAAGTGGTGAGATTAGATGCTCAGTAAGGGTAAATAATTTAGCAGAAGCTATAAACATTTAAGTTATGATGTGTAATAAAAACAAAAAAAAAATTAAAAATAAACTTGAAAATAATATTGAAAAAATAAATCAAACATTACCATATAAACATGCACATGGATATTCTACTAGTCGAATAATCACATGTAATAACTAATTTCATAATGAGGGAATGCCTAACACCAGTCATCATTACCATATAGTCTAGGCCATGTGCGAAGACTAAAAATAAAATTATTGTCATGGCCTTGTTCCAAGACACTAGTTTGTCTCCTGAGACCTACCGATGCATCGAGGAGCTATAGCAGGCTCCACCCGTCACTTACTATGTCCATTGCATTCCACATATGAAAAAGTTGAAACATAACATAAACATTCGTATTAAAACTAGCATATGAAATGTCAATAAATTAACCATAAACCATGAATGGTATAAAAACAGAATATCCACAGTCAAACATATCATAACAAATTCAATAAAATATGTAATATTTTATTATAATAAATCAATGTCAATCAAAAATAATATCCAGTAAAGGATGCTGACATAGTTGAAAATGTTGAGGAAATTTTTTTGAGAGAAATATCCTTTTTGTAAAATCATTTAAAAGTCACACATTTATAAAGGAAGTAATTTAATATAGATTTTTGAATCAAAGTGTCATATACCACTTTGAAACTTTTTAAAAGAATTATAATTTCAAAACATTCATGTCCATGTAAATAAATCCTTAAAATAATTTTGAAAACATGGACATTAATTAAATAGATTTAAAAAGATAAATCTTTAAAACATTTAAAATTACGATACTGATAAATAGTACCTTTCAAAAATCCGTAAAATATTCATTTAGAAATCACTTTTATGAAAAATGGGCATGGATGATAAAAATGTCCCAGAAAATAATTACACATAAACAATCTCAAATAATAATGAGATTGAGGAATTAACCCTTACCTTGTACTTTCCCTTAGATAAGGGTATGTTTAACCTCCTGTATGAAGATTTTAGTATGTTATTAAATTATACCAAAAACATATTAATATTTATTATATCATACATGATTCATTTATGAATTTATACTACCCATTTAATAATAATTTCTAAGTTAAATTAACATTTTGGGTAATAATCTCTTTCTTTAACATATGTGTTTTAACTTGTTACTCTTGATTGTATCACTTAGATCAAGATTTAAATACTTCCAGAATATAAAACATGATTTATATATCATATATATTTGGAATATAAATATGTATAATAGGAATATATATGAAATGAAAAACACCGTTTATGGAGACGGTAGTCCGTACATACGCATAAACATTGTTTCCATTTTTATATCGTATTGAACGGAAGTAAGTGAATAAGATATATGTAAGTACATACATATATATATATCTAGTAGAATTATTATTTCATATATTAAATACTTATTATTAATATACATTTTTATAATCTTCGATGAATGGTGAACGTGGAAATGAATCTTATCGTGTCGTGAAGACGGTAATCCGTATGTACGCATGAGAGACAATATAATTTCCTTAAAGGTGTTGAATTGGATGGTATATTAATTTTACAGAGATATTAGATTGTTATTTTCATTATTTATATACATATTACTCATCATTATATCCATTCAAATAACATCGTGTTGAATAAAAAATTACACCTCCACACTACCACCTGACCCTGCAGCCTTTGTGCACTGCAATGCTTCCCCGCTTGCCAGTGTGCCACCACCTACCTATTGGAATCTATCGCACTTCCACAGGGGCTACCATGCTTCCCCAGCAGCAACCATCCCACTGTGACCACCACCCCAGTCCACTAGAAACAATCAACTTCCTCTTACTGGATCCATTATTGTATCTGGAATCCACTTCTGGATCTTATGAAGACCACCAGGAACACCAAAGTGGTTAAAAAATAGATAAGAAATTTGTTTTGGAAAGCTAGAGACGTGATATTCATATCTTGAGTGATATATCGAATAAAAATTATGCATAAACAGGGGGTGTGGGATCAAATCTCAAACCTCCCACCTTAGGTCGAAACACCAAAGCTTCGGATATAGAATGATTCATGTGATGCACTATTTCTTGTTCTGGTGATGATCGACATCGAAAACATCCTATGACGACTCCATGGATCATAGAAGCAGAAGGAGGAAGGAGGAAGAGGAGGATTCACACTCTAGGTAGGGGGAGGGATGAGGAGAGGGAGTTGTGATTTATTTTTTTTAATCCCCCTCGCATAACTGATTAACATATGACTCGCCTCCAACCAAAACACCCAATACGGACCACTTAATGTGGTAACAAGGGTAAATTTAACATTCCTAAACCCAATTGCAAGCTCATGAATTCAATACCAGACTCCTTCTAGACTTTATACAAGATAATTTCAAAAATATATTAATTTTATTTATTTAAGGAAATGACCTCGATAACTTTTTCCACAGCAGGCATGCGCCAATAAACTTTATACCCCACCTCAGTTAAACGACACACTCCAGACTCAACTGAACCCTCATATTTTTTATCTGAGATACCATTTTATTGATAAACAATTTCCACCATGTTAATTGTATAAAAATAATTATTATTTTTATAAAACTAATTCCAAGAACACCAACCACAGAATCACATGTTGTCACCACGCCTAGATCAGGAATTATTTTTTAGAATATTAGAATGTCTTACTTGGCCAAACTCGAGTTGCTACATCATTAATTTTAACAAAACTCATGGTGTATGGTGTCTTAATTGTGAATAAATCCTCATTATCCATGATATATTCAACCTATTTTTTTCGTTCGTCATTGATTATACCTATCACACCCGACCTGCCCTTTATTTTATTTTATAATTTTCTTTGACTTTAAAAACATTTTTGGGGTTCGGGTTGATTCCGGGATGAAAAACATTTGAGTCATGTTAAAAAAGTGTGTGTTTTGAGTTGACATTGCAAAGTGCCCGGGCAGAGTGCATTTTGGATACCCCGTGCGACACCGCTTAGGCATCGGCACGACCCACCTACCATCGGAAAATTAAGATGGTAAAGTTGTGATTTATTGTGTCATTTAAGATTTTTTTTATTTTTGTTAATAATTTTATAATTTTTTGAAAATTAAATGATGAATTATTATAGTTATTAGTATTATTATTATTATCATGTTTGTAAAAGTTATTAATTATTATTACAATTAATAAGTTTAATTATTATTAGTGTTATTATTATTATAGTTTAAATAAATTATTATTATTATTATTATTTACTTGTGTATTTTTATTAATCTTATTTTTATTATTATTTTATTGGAATTATTTTAGTTTTTTTTTGCTTTTTCTTTTGCTTATTTTTTTATCTTCTTTTATTTTGTCCAATTTCATTTTTTTTCTCTTTCTTCCCTCCCTTACCCTTTTAACCCTACCCGCCACCCTTTTTTCCTCTCCTTTTTTCTCCCCCACCCCCCACGCGATCCGCCACTCCTCTTCTCCCTTGTTGCTCCCTTTTTCCCCTATTCCCTTCTTCCCCTCTTCCCTCGACGCGAGCAGGATGCGACCTCCCTCCTCCTGTGCGCGACCAACTACCCCCAGCGTACCACCTGAACAGCATGGCCTCCCCTACCCTCCTTCCACACAGCAATCCAACTCCATCCTTCCTTCCCTTCACAGTGCAGCAGTACCCCTTAGGTTTCTCTCTTCCTCTATCGCGAGCAGGCACCGCCAACCCCCTCATCAGATTTCCTCTCCCGGCCGGGCATCCCCCATTTCCTTCGAACAGGATGCGGCGAAGCCCTTCCCGTCGCACGCTCTGCCACCGTGCCATCCAGCCAGTGAGCTCCTACCTTCAACCACCCTCCAGCCCATTGTTGACCTCCCATCCATTCTCCTTGCACTGTGTAACACCCCGGCCCCAGTTACCCAGAGTCAGTGCATTATTGCGTAACATTGGCATGATCACAAAAGATAAAGTATCGAAAGACCGATTAGTTTAGTATCCTTGGAAACACTAGATACATTCATAAATGTTACATTACATCATAAAGTGAAAAACTATGATAACATAGTCCCCATAGTCCACACCCATATCCCCTTAATACTATCCCTGTAGGTCAGTCATAAAATATTTCTTCCCATCCTGGGAAAAATAAAACATAGAAAGGGGTGAGCTCAGATGCTCAGTAAGGATAACAATATAGCAGAAGCTTTCATAAATAAACATAAACATTTAAGGCAATGTATAACTAAAACAAAAGCCTTTTAAACTTGAACTTCAATATAATATAGAAAAATTAAAATGAGATAATGCCATTTACTTATTCACATGGATATTCTACTGGCCGAATAATCAGATGCAATATCAATAACCACTTTCATAATGATGGAATGCATAATGCCAGACTATCATAACCACGTATCCAAGGCCTCGTGCCAAGACTACAAATAAGATTTTGTCAAGGCCTCATGCCAAGACACTAGTTTGTCTCATGAGACCTACTGATGCATCGAGGAGCTATATTGGGCTCTACCCGTCACTTATTAAGTCCAATTCATTCCTCATTTGAACAGGTTTAAACATATCATAAACCATAACATAATCGTATCACATAAAACATGCATAAAGGAAACATAACATTTCCACATTTCAATCACAAGATATCAACAAAACACATTGATATAATAAAACATTATCAAAACCATTTTCAATACCAAAATAAATGAAAATTAAAACTTGGTATTTAATTTTCATTTAAAAAAAGTTATGGATTAAAGAGGAATCCAAAACTCAAATAATAGTCACGGTGGTGGAGAAGTCGTTGTCGCCTCATACATAATAAAAAATATTCCTTTTGTCGTTTAGTAAAAACACTTCATATAAAAATATTCCTTTTGAATAAAAGTAAAAGTCAAGGGGGTTTATACACAGTATAAAAGAAAGTTGTGTATAAAACATAATAAGTCTCAATAAAAGGAGATTGAGACAAAGTCCTTACAAAGATAAATTTTTAAATAAAATAGATCTATTATGTGTATTCACTATAAGTACACATAAATAAAGTACAAATACAAGATAGGACATAATAATATCATGACACAATTTGAAAGTAGGAGATTAACCCAAAGAAAGGAAATTGTGTTAAGCAATTCCCTTACAAAGATCATTTTTAAATAAAATAGATCTATTATGTGTATTCACTATAAGTAAACATAAATAAAGTACAAATACAAGATATGACATAATAATATCATGACATAATTTGAAAGTAGGAGATTAACCCAAAGAACGGAAATTGGGTTAAGAAGTTCCCTTACCTCGTGTCCGACTTGACTCGATCGTTCTTTAATCTCCTGAATAATAAACTAGAGTTAAATTCTATTTGCTTAAGAACCTTTTTCATGTTCATTATTACTTTTATATCACTTATTACCATGTTATGAACATTATGTAATTATTTAAGTTAATAACGGTCATTTTGTCGATCTTTGGTACTTGAGTCAAAAAAAAACTTCTTACAATTACAAGTTGATCATGTGGTGAAATATCCATTATATACAGAATTATATTCATGATTTAGAAATCATATATATCATATATATCCAGTATATACATTCATTTATAATATTACATAACATTTAGAGGTAAGAAATGAAATGCACCGTTCATGGAGACGGTAAGTCGTTCGTACGCATGAACGCTACTTTCATTTCTATTTCGTATTTAATGGAATGAAATTATAATTATATAAAGGTATACTATAATTCCAGTATAATATAATGTATGATACTATTTACTCCATCCTTTATACATCCCACATATGGAATTAACGATTCAAATCACTTTGAGGGGGCGGTAGTCCGCACTTCCTAAAATGAAATTATCGCGTTTACCCATAACGGAAATCATAAAGGTATGCAATAAATGAAAAATACAGAATCATAAGGAAAACAAAAACATAATATATATCATATATAAAAATAGTTTCATCATAATGTCCACCATGAGAGGTGTTAAAATAAGATTGAACAATCATCGTTTCGTGAGGCAGTAATTCGCCACCCACAGAAACAGTATGTTCATTAACCATTAGACGAAGGTGTGTGTAAGTGTAAATAAAATCCTTCCCATAAAAATATACAAGTATATTGAGGATACTTTTTTTGTTACAAAATAATGTAATAAAAAGATTTTAGGGGGTTTGAGGAGCAAAATAAAACAAAAGAACACAAGAGATGACATTACCTTAAAATCAGGTAACTCTTTTTTATTTGAGACAAAGGATTCCTTGGGAAGACATATGCCCAAAGTGAGTCTTCTAGGAGTAAGAGAGGTAAGTTGGGAGAGTATTTGGGCAGAGGTTGGCTGAGAAAAATGGCTTGATGGTGTGAATAAGGTGGTAGAGGTGGGGGGATTTTATAAGATGAGAGGAGGGGCACTCTTGGAAAGATTGAAATGTTACATTATTATGAAATGATTTCCGGATTATAATGGTCCCAAAATGATATATTTCAAGTACAGGGTGATAAGGGTTATAAATATGCTAATCCAATAGGTTTTTGACAAGTGTAAGCCTTATATTTTACATTATCTTTTCATTTTATTTAAATCGTTAATTAATGAGGTAATCGCTACATGATCATTGTGTCATAAAAAATAAATTTATTTAATGTCTAAAAATTATAAAAAAATTAACATGATGTAGGAATTATTTTTATCTTTCTAATGAATATTTATAGTCGAAAATTTATCTTATATAACCCCATTTAATAATTGTTTTAGTAAAACAACACATGTTTGTGACAATTTTATTTTTACTTTAAATAAAAAGTTATTAATGTCATTTTCTTACCCAAGTGGCTCCATGGGGTCCCCAAGTTGACCCAAGGATTTTATTGGTCGTCCATGACTCATCCAATAAGAGTAGGACAATTGTAAAAGTAATTTCATATTTTTATTATATCATTTTTACCTTAAATTTCACTAATTACCTTTAATCGCGATTAATTAAACTTAAAAGTTACTATTCACCAAAAAATTATTTTAATCCCATTGAACCATATTTTAATTCCTAATTAAAACCAAATTTTTCATATTTTTGAAAATCAAATCATAGTAGTGTTAATGTTTCATTTAAACAAAAAATCAGTTTTTTAACTACCACATAGTGGTTTCACTATTCATCAAAATTTGAAGTTTTTCAGAAAAATACCAAAATTTCACCCTAAGATATAATTGATATTCCGAATTCAAAAATGTTTTCTATTTTAAAAAATTCCAAACATATAAGTTGAATTAATTAATTTTATAATTAATTCTCGTTGTCACAACAAATAGCGTGTTTTTAAGAAATAATATATATCAAAAGATTGACAATTGTTTATGTCCAATTTCAAAGTGAAATTAATTATAATGACCACCATTGGATAAAATGGTAAAAATATATTCTAATTATACTTTAAAACCACTCTATAGTATAATTTATCACTATTATTTATTTTTATTAAAAGAGTTGTTTTTAAGTATTTTTCACTATTCATAAAAAATTGGAAGTTCTCAGAAAAATACCAAAAATTCAACATAGGATAATTTCGATATTCCGAATCCAAAAATGAAGTCCATTTTGAAATATAAAATATATATAATTTCAAAAAGTGGGTATTACTATTCATAATGGCTATTTTGATTGGTCGTGGTGCGTTAGAATCTCGAACTTGCATACAATGCAAGCTATTGCATTATTGAAAGAGAAGCGTATAGTGGAAGCTCGGGGTGTTACATTCTCCCCTCATTCAATAAATTGTGTCCTCGCAATTTGAAATTTTTATTTGAAAATAAAAGGTTAAAAATAGAAAATACCTTTCTGGAAAACCCACATTGGAAATAGAGTTAATAAAAATATAACATTAAAAGAAAGAAAGAGAGGTACAAAGGTCTCCTGAGATTTCCCATACTAGGATTATATGAAAATATGGATATGGAGGAAAAAACCATCAAGGTCTCATGGAGAATTGTAGAAAATAGGATTAGGAGAGAGTTAACCATAAGAAAATCACAAACTTGTGATTGGTTAAACGGTCATTGAATCCCCAGTTGGAAAGGTTAACCGACAACGTTTTTGTTTTAAGTTACCTTTCATAATGTTGAGGAATTTATTTAAGAGATTTACTAAGAATGTAAGGAAATATAATTACTTGTCATGTAGGATTTCATTCTTTACTAAATTTTTACCACGAACCCATCTTTCACTCCAAATGGTAACAGAACTCAAAAATATTCTATTTATCCTAATTGTATAAGGTTCCAAATATTACCACATACCATTTAGATTAGGAAAACTATTTTGTAATAACCAGGGACTTCCTGTAGGCTAGTGGTAGGTAATAAAGGCATGTCGCACTATGGTTGTGGGTTCGATTCCTGCAGCTTTGTCTGATGCGACGGGTTATCCCCCAACCTGCAGGTTGTCCTTTTCCTAAAAGTATAGTATTATAATATTCCAAAAATAATCTTCAGAAATGTTTTAACCTTAAACAATACTGTCCAAAGTTCAACTTAATTCATTCCAACCTTTATAGTTATCCAAAATACCTCAATCCATACTTTCTCTAAAAGGTCTCTAAATTCCAAAATCAATTGTAACATCAGATTCCCCAAACAAAGTAAAGTTTCTCTTATTCTCACACACTAAAAATATGATTACCTTCATCATATTAAATCCTTAATAAAAAAAGTACTACAGTACAATCCTTATATATATATATATCACAATATCCTTATAACCAGAATATAATCCTTGAGTCCAAAGGCACCAATACATTAATTATTCCACTTCAACTGTAGTAACATCATAAGATTGTCCTTGATCCCTTGGCCTTTTCTAAGGTAAGTTTCCCTGACACTTAGGAAATTCATTTGCATAATTCCCCATTTCCCTACAATTTTAGCATTCAACATTGATATCCCCTTTCTTTCCCTTGAAATCACGAGCTTGGTGACCTTTTTCTCCACATTTATAACAAACTCCCATTTCTTTTAGGTAAGTACTGGGGTGATTCTTCCCACAATTATCGCATAATGGAAAATACTTCTTTCCCTTTTTCCCTTTATCTGTCTCTTGTTCCACCATTCTCTTCTTCTCTTGCTTTACTTTATTGTCATAAGATTTAGAGAATTCCGTTTCTGTCTTGATAGCACATGAGACAATATCTTCGTACGACGAGAAGGTTTGTGAGACTAATTCTCGACAGAGAAACGGTTTTAACCCATCAAAGAAACAATCGATCTTACTTCTTGGGTTACGTATATAATCCGGGGCACGCCTCACTAACCTTGTAAAGTTAGCCTCATACTTTGTGAAATTCTCATCCTCCTTCTGCCTCAATCTCAGAAATTGCCATTCCATATCTTCTCTATGGTCACGAGGGAAGTATTTTTCTAAGAAAATATCTTTGAGCTCCCTCCATTCCATATTTGATACTTCATCATATTCCTTTGTATTTTGAATCAACGACCACCATTGATCAGTATCTCCAGTGAGGAGGTAAACTGCCATGATAACCTTTTCCCTTTCACTACTCCCCAAGGAATGGAATATTTTCTCTAAGGAATTTATCCATTGCTCAGCTACTAAGGGATTAGTACTCCCATTTAATTTTGGTGTTTGTTGCCTCATGAAGCGGTCTAAGATTGATCCTCCACGTTGCGGATCAGGGTTCTCCATATGAGTAAGGTTATTATTCATAACCTGAGTGAGTTGTCCCAGTATGGTGATAATTTGATCAGCACCAGTTGTATCACCTATTCCAATATAATTATCTTGATTAGGATGAAAATCTCTACATGGAGTGTGTGCATTGACACGGTTTCCATTCCTTACACTAGGCGCCATTTCTAAACAATGGAATAAACTAGATTAGTTTATGAATCAAAATACATAATTCCATACTTGTAAAACACTTACCATAAATTGAACAGTTTATGGATATAATCTATAATCATAATAATGTTTTCATTGAGAAAGTATATACTCATAAACCCTTCATAATGGTTTGTAAATAAAATGATAATTATCCTAAGCAAATCCCCCAGGAGTGTCGTAACCAAGAGTGCAGCAAGGCCTGTTGTCGTGCACCAGTTCTTGTTCGAGTCTAGCTCAAAGTGGTGTTTTTGGGTTTTACCCCTAGGTACATCTGTGCCAGAGCCACTTCTACCTGCTTGTATCCAGATAGGGATGTATTTCTCGGAAAACTCACAAAATATCTACAACAACAAAATTCTAGGAAGTTCTTATCTACTAATCCTCAAAGTCTATCTTATGGCTATGTTCTCTAATCAGAGTTTCTCTAAATCTAGCTTCCAAGGTTAGTACTAAACTACCTCTGATACCAACTGTAATGCCCTGACCCCAGTTACCCAGAGTCGGTGCATTATTGCGTAACATTGGCATGATCACAAAAGATCATGTCTCGAAAGACCGATTAGTTTAGTATCCTTGGAAACACTAGATACATTCATAAATGTTACATTACATCATAAACTAAAAAACTACGATAACATAGTCTTCATAGTCCGCACCCATATCCCCTTCATACTATCCCTGTAGGTCAGTCATAAAATATTTCTTCACATCCTGGGAAAAATAAAACATAGAAAGGGGTGAGCTCAGATTCTCAGTAAAGATAACAATATAGTGGAAGCTTTCATAAATAAACATAAACATTTAAGGCAATGTATAACTAAAACAAAATCCTTTTAAACTTTAACTTCAACATAATATGGCAAAAGTAAAATGAGATAATGTCATTTACTTATTCACATGGATATTCTACTAGTCGAATAATCACATGCAATATCAATAACCACTTTCATAATGATGGAATGCATAATTCCAGACTATCATAACCACATATCCAAGGCCTCGTGCCAAGACTACAAATAAGATTTTGTCAAGGCCTCATTCCAAGACACTAGTTTGTCCCATGAGACCTACCGATGCATCGAGGAGCTATATTGGGCTCCACCCGTCACTCATTAAGTCCAATGCATTCCTCATATGAATAGGTTTAAACATATCATAAACCATAACATAATCGTATCACAAAAAACATGCATAAAGTAAACATAACATTTCCATATTAAAATCAAAAGATATCAATAAAACAAATTGATATAATAAAACATTATCAAAACCATTTTCAATACCAAAATAAATGAAAATTAAAACTTGGTATTAATTTTTCATTTAAAAAAAGTTATGGCTTATAGAGGAAGCCGAAACTCAAATAATAGTCACAGCGGCGGAGAAGTCGTTGTCGCCGCATATGTAAGAAAAAACATTCCTTTTGTCGTTTAGTAAAAATGCTTTGTATAAAAAGATTCATTTTGAAGAAAAGTAAAAGTCAAAGGGGTTTATACACAGTATAAAAGAAAGTTGTGTATAAAACATAATATGTCTCAATGAAAGGATACTGAGACAAAGTCCTTAAAAAGATAATTTTTTGAATAAAATATATCTATTATGTGTATTCACTATAAGTACACATAAAGAAAGTAAAAATACAATATAGGACATAATAATATCATGACATAATTTGAAAGTAGGAGATTAACCCAAAGAACGGAAATTGGGTTAAGAAGTTCCCTTACAAAGATCTTTTTTAAATAAAATATATCTATTTTGTGTATTAACTATAGGTACACATAAAGAAATTACAAATACAAGATATGACATAATAATATCATGACATAATTTGAAAGTAGGATATTAACCCAAAGAATGGAAATTGGGTTAAGAAGTTCCCTTACCTCGTGTCCGACTTGACTTGATCACTCTTTAATCTCCTGAATAATGAACTAGAGTTAATTTCTATTTTCTTAAGAACCTTTTTCATGTTCATTATTTCCTTTATATCACTTATTACCATGTTATTAACATTATGTAATTATTTAAGTTAATAATGGTCATTTTGTCGATCTTTGGTACTTGAGTCAAAAATAAACTTCTTATAATTACAAGTTGTTCATGTGGTGAAATATCCATTATATCCAGAATTATATTAAATATTTAGATATCATATATATCATTTATATCCAGTATATACATGCATTTATAATATTACATAACATTTATAGGTAAGAAATGAAATGCACCGTTCATGGAGACGGTAAGCCGTTCGTACGCATGAACGCTACTTTCATTTATATTTCATATTTAATGGAATGAAATTATAATTATATAAAGGTATACTATAATTCCATTATAATATAATGTATAATACCATTTACTCCATCCTTTATACATCCCACATATGGCATTAACGATTCAAATCACTTTGAGGGGGCGGTAGTCCGCACTTCCTAAAATGAAATTATCGCGTTTACCCATATTGGAAATCATAAAGATATGCCATAAATGAAAAATACAGAATCATAAGGAAAACAAAAACATAATATATATCATATATAAAAATATTGTCATCATAATGTCCACCATGAGAGGTGTTAAAATAAGATTGAACAATCATCATTTCGTGAGGCAGTAATTCACCACCCACAGAAACAGTATGTTCTTTAACCATTAGACGAAGGTGTGTATAAGTTTAAATAAAATAATTCTCATTAAAACATCCAATTATATTTAGTATATTGTTTTTGTTACAAAATAAAGTAATAAAAAGATTTTAGGGGGTTGTAGAAGCAAAATAAAACAAAATAACACAGGAGAAGACATTACCTTAAAATCGGGTAACTCTTTTTGATTTGAGCCAAAGGATTCCTTGGGAAGACTTATACCCAAAGTGAGGCTTCTAAGAGTAATAGAGGGAAGTTGGGAGAGTATTTGGGCAGAGTTTGGCCAAGCCAAATGTCTTGAAGGTGTGAATAAAGTGGTAGAGGTGGGGGCCTTTTATAAGATGAGAGGAGGGGCACTCTCGGAAAGATTGAAATGTTACATTATTATGAAATTATTTTCGGATTCTAAAGGTCCCAAAATGATATATTTAGAGTATAAGGTGATAAGGGTTCTAAATATTCTCATCCAATAGGTTTTTGACAAGTTTAAGCCTTAGATTTTACATTATTTTTTCATTTTATTTAAATCGCTAATTAATGACGTAATCGCTACATCATCATTGTGTCATAAAAAAATTTATTTTATTTAATGTCTAAAAATTATAAAAAAATTAACATGATGTAGGAAATATTTTTAGCTTTCCAATTAATATTTATAGTCGAAAGGTTAACTTATATAACCCCATGTAATAATTGTTTTAGTAAAACAACACATGTTTGTGACAATTTTATTTTTACTTTAAATAAAAAGTTATTAATGTCATTTTCTTACCCAAGTGACTCCATGGGGTCCCCAAGTTGACCCATGGATTGTCTTGGTCGGCCATGACTCATCAAATAAGTGTAGTACAAGTTTAAAAGTAATTTCATATTTTTATAATATCATTTTTACCTTAGATTTCACTAATTACCTTTAATCGCGATTAATTAAACTTAAAATTTACTATTCACCAAAAAAATATTTTAATCCCATTGAACCACATTTTAATTCTTAATGACAACCATGTATTTTGGATTTTTGAAAATCAAATCACATAATTGGTAATGATTCATTTAAACAAAAAATCAGTTTTTTAACTACCACTTAGTGGTTTCACTATTCATCAAAAATTGAAGTTTTTCAGAACAATGCCAAAATCTCACCCTAAGCTATAATTGATATTCTGAATTCAAAAATGATGTCTATTTTAAAAAATTCCAAACATATAAGTTGCATTAATTAATTTTATAATTAATTCCCGCTGTCACAACAAATAGCTTGTTTTTAAGAAACAATATATATCAAAAGATTGACAATTGTTTATGTCCAATTTCAAAGTGAAATTAATTATAATGACCACCATTGGATAAAATGGTAAAAAATATATTATAATTATACTTTAAAACCACTCTATAGTATAATTTATCACTATAATTTATTTTGATTAAAAAAGTTGTTTTTAAGTATTTTTCACTATTCATAAAAAATTGGAAGTTCTCAGAAAAATACCAAAAATTCAACATAGGCTAATTTTGATATTCCAAATCCAAAAATGAAGTCCATTTTGAAATATAAAATATATATAATTTCAAAATGTTGGTATTACTATTCATAATGGCTATTTTGATTGGTCGCGGTGCGTTAGAATCTCAAACTTGCGTACAATGCAAGCTATTGCATTATTGAAAGAGAAGCGTATCGTGGAAGCTCGGGGTGTTACACACTGGATTCCACCGACCCTTTTATTTTTCAGTTCCGATCGAGCGACCTCGTCCCACTACCAGCCGGCGTGACCCTCTTTCCATCGTCGGCACACCCCAAGTCTGATCGCCCCCCTGATGTCCAGCGCCAACCTCTGGTGCAACCCTTGTTGGCTGGCGCGAAGCCCTCCGGGGTGCACCTACAAACCGCTGGGATCCCCCCTCTCTATTGGTCTCGTTGCGCGCCCCTGTCCGCTTTGCGCTTCAGCCTCACAGCGATGCACCCCCTCAGCCTCAACACCTCAGTCTCTCTCGCACCAGCCGACCTCCTGCCTTGCATCGGTGGAATCTTGAGGCCAAACCCCCCTTTATATCTTCTAGAAGACGCCCCGCAAACCCCCTCCCCTGTTCTAGTCGATCAGCACCGACGTTACTCCCTTGCGTCGTCCGGCTAGCAGCAGCGCGCACCCTGCGCCACCCCTTTCTGACGGTCGCGCAATCCCGCTGGTCGAGCGTGTATCCGAGATGAGGTGAGGTTTGCGTTATTCATTACTTAATTTTAGATAATTATTTTATCAGGTATTTTGTTTAATTAAATTGGTGTGAGCGTGTTTTTTTTATGAACTTAGTTTGCGCTTTTATATTTTGTAGCCGCTCACGTGAATTAAGGTGTGTTTTGAGGAAAACCAATTGCATGTTGTTTAATAGCTTTTATTAAACTCTGCAATTTGTTTTTTTTTCTTTCCATGCAAGTTGTGCGCGTTCTGATATGGTGTGTTGCAGGTGCACGCTTAATTATAAACGGGTTCTTGAATGGGTTTTGGGTGTGTGAAGTCATGGGGTTCTCTTTGAAATTGTTTATTAAATTATAAAGTGAGTTATTAAATAGTGCGGATGGTGCGCACTGTGTTTTGAAAACATGTCGAGGTAGTTCTTTTGCATTGTTCATTCGTTTGGATTGTTTTAAGTCTGTGTTCATGTAATTTAGTTATCTTTTCAGTTGCAGTGCGTCGACAAGATTTTTTTTTCCACAGCCCTGCGATCGTCAGCTTGCGTGTTCTTGTGCGCCCGTGCGAGGCGTGTCACGTCGTCGTGACTGGTCTGTGAGTCGAGGTAGGTCCCCCACTTCACTTACCTTTATATTTAGAATTTATTAATTGCTTCATGTTTTATTAATTTTAATAAATTGTAAATAATATAATATAATTAAATTTTATATGATTATTTGGTGCAAAAAGAGCCGTTTATTTTATACCGAACACTTGAAACATTTTCTTGACGAGCAGACACCCAGTATTGAAAGAACGCCCATTTTTCCTTTAAACATAATTCACGGAATTTCAAATGTACTTCTAGTTTTAAAGATATATTATTTCTTCTGAACAAGGGTTTTGAGCTTTCTCGAGAAATGAGGTTTTGCTTTAAAATTTGTGAAGGCCTGTTTGGCGCTTTAATAAAATAAATTATTTTGGAAAACCCATTTAGGGGTGATCTTTGGTGTGCGTTGATTGCGTGAGTTGTATGTGATGTTTTTTCATCATGACTGATTGATTTAAATTGTGGACGCAGCCCTTTTTATTGTATGTGTTGACATGGGAACCTGACATATTGAGTGAATCTTCTGAGAACGATTGCTGCACTAGTTTCGACCATGCACTGTCTAGTGGCCCCATAGCAGGGGAATACTGATTTATTGTTGATATGGGGATTGGGCCCCTCAGTTAGGCCATGCAGGGCTATACCAGGTAGTAGTATGGGCGTTATGACATCATCGAGTTAGGGCATGCCCTCAGGATGAGTCAGATGTATAGTATGTTCTGTATTGTTCACGGTCTCCTAGGTTCGACCCATGTTTCTTGTTTTGTTTATTTGTATTTGGTGGATGGTTGATAGGTCTAGTTCAGTCTCTGGCCCATGTGGGCTACTTTTTTTATTTCCCTTGGTGTGTGTTGTGTGTTACGTGTTGTTTTCCTTTTTTTCTAATAACTAAAGTTTGGTTTCTTAATTGTTTGCAGAAATGTTTTAAAATGCAATGCACCTGTTCCTTTCAAATATTAAGAATTGATTTTAAATTATAAAGGGCAATGGACTAATACTTGTTTTAGAAATGAAAGTATGTGTAAAAACCCATGTTTTGTACAATGTAGTTCAAACTTGAAATTAATGAATTCTTTATTTAATGGTATGTGCGTTGGGAATAGAATTATTCGGGCCTACCTAATGAGTTTTAATACTCACGCCTATAGTGTTTTCCTATTTTTAGTTTCTGTTGCAGGTTGACCTGATCTCTCTCATTGTGGGTCAGATTTGGTTGTGTACTGGTGAGCGACTCTCGGAGTCGTGAGGAGTTTTGGTCGTGTTCAGGTTAGTTGTTGTTGTTGGCCGTTCTTTCTTTTTGTGTTGTTTGTTTACTTTGTGTTCTATTTTATTTCCACTATTTTATTTATTTTCTTTGGGATAAATCATTCCCTCTTGCTCTCTTTGATGCCTCGGTGCTTGTCGCCATCCTGGGAGGATCGGGAACGCCTCTCAGGCCATGCCGCGGGCCGGCTCGGGAGACCGGTTTAGGGTCGACCAGGGTTTGTTCGTGACAAAATGGTATCAAAGCTGGTCGGCTCCTGAGCGGACCTTGTTTTTCAGAGCACCCATTTTTATTTGGGGTTGTCATGTTAGAAAGAGTATAATTGTCGATAATCGAGGCATACAGACGAGAAGGACATCATGAACCGTTGCTCGTTCCAAACCTCGGGTTACCATGGAATGTTTTGGTTGTCGATGTCTCTTGATTCTTATGGTTTGTTTGGTATTGGGAAATGAAATGGGAGCCGGAAAAGTGACCTGTGTGAGCTCACATGGTCTAGCAAGCCATATGGAGCTGGGGACTTTTCCCTAGAATGCTCTCAGTGATGATGGTGTGACTGGCATATGACCGCCAACCATATGTCTGAGTCGCCCATCATCACTAGTTTCCCCCTAGTGAATCATTTTAGTTTTCCTTCATTCTGAAATTGTTTTGTAATGTTTTGTTTTGGAAATTGTGAAAAGTTGAAATTGAAATGGAAATGAACATGTTTTGATTATGTTCTTTGTTTCCTTGTTCGTTAGTGTTCACCCCCATGACGGTTTTATGGATGCCCAAGGTGCAGCTTCAGGTGGTGCGCCCCTAGTAAATCCTCCAGTTGATCAACCCATAGACTATGTTCTGGAGTTCCGAAAGTTTAACCCTAATCTCTTTTCTGGACAAGAAGATCCACTTGAGGAGGAGGAGTGGTTGCATAAGATTGAGAGGAAGTTCAGTTTCATCATGTTTCCTGAGTCGCTAAAGGTGAAGTTGGCTACCTTTATGCTTGAATGCCCAACCTGGAAATGGTGGAAGTCCATGTCTCGGATGAAGTCTCAAGAATATCTAACATGGGAGTTTTTCAAGTCATCATTCATCCAACAACACTTTTCTGATTTGACGAAGCTAAGGAAGAGGATGGAGTTGTGTTTTCTTCAGCAGGGTGTTGAATCGGTACTAGAATTCTATCGACGTTTCATAGACCTAGTTCTGTATGATCAGTGTTTTGTTGTGAATGATCCCAGGAAGGCTCGAAAATTTGAGTCTGGACTCCGACCTAAGCTGTGATCGAAATTGGAAGAGCTCAACCTAACCACCTTCTCGGATTTTGTGGGGAAATCATGTTTGGTTGAAGCTAGGTTAATAGGAGGACTGGAGGTGGCGAACCCTCCAGCTTTGGGAAGCATTGAAGAGGATGGTGATAAGAAGAATGAGAAGCGACCTGATGCTGGTGGTGCTAGTAGAGGAATAAAGGGGAATTTAGACCTTCAGTCATATTCTTCACAAATAAATGTTGTGATATGTCACCAGTGTGGTAAGAAGGGTCACAAGAGGCCGATGTGTCCGAATGCTCCGAGACCCTGCCACACCTGTGGACGTTGGGCTCACTTGCAGTGATTTTGCTGCGGTGTTTCCAAGAAGTGCGCTGAAGCCGGACATGGCTCGTTGAAGGTCACCTTAGTCCGTCAGCGGGAGTAGGGCGATGTTTGGGGATCAGTTCAAGGTTTCCACTTTGTAGTGTTCCTTGGATACGGTAATTGTCTTTTGTAGCGTTTCACAGTATTTATTTTTCTTCAGTTGTAAGAATGGTTGTGGTTGAACCTTTTTAAAACTTTTATTTTATTGGAATGTGTTTGATGAAGTTCTGGTTTTTGTGTTATGATTGGGGATTTCTGAAGCCTAACTGCGAGAGGCAGGAGATACTTCAATCATCGGTGCTCTAGCCATAGGCCTCGGAGTGAAGCTGGAGCATAGTTAGGAGAACCCCAGCGATGAAGAAGGGCCTTGGTTTAATCTCAGTCCATAGTGCGGCATGGTATGTGTGTTTCCAAGGGTGCGACATTGTTAATGGGGAGACGAAAATAGTTTTGATGCTCTATCAGTCGGGCTCTTCCCTTCTTCCCCCCCCCCCCCCCTTATGGTGGGGGTTACTGGTTCATGTGGAAATTTATTAAGTTCATTTAATATCATCAGTTCTTATGGTGGGGAGACCCACAGTGGGTCTCGCAGAGTTACACCGAAGTTAATTTAGGGTTAGGCCGATCCTTATGGTGGGGAGTTCGTTCGGGCCTCCCTGTGTCAGTATCATAGTTTCTTTTCATGTGTCGTTTGGTGGTAGGTGGTCTCGTGCGGAACCAACTAACCTTGAGTTCGTCCTCTCGAGTGAACGTTGAGATTGGAGTACACCCAACAATTTTTTTGGATGAATATTATAGGGATAAGTCTCAGAGGTGATTTAAGTTCGTTCGTTCCTTGGTTGAAACAGATGGTTTGGGTTCTGCTTGGTGCTGATTAAAGTGATCTTGTTTTAAGGATGATTTGTGTGTCATGGGTTTTTGGTGTTTGTTTGGATTGATCAACTGGAGGCGCTTAAACTTTTGGGGGTGAGGGACACTTAAGGAGTTTCATCTTTGGGCCTTGAATTTATCGTGGCTTTCTAGGGGTGGAAAGCATTATGGTGGGGAGAATTGTCACACCCCGACATGCCCTTTATTTTATTTTATAATTTTATTTGACTTTTAAAACTTTTTTGGGGTTCGGGTTGAGTCCTGGATGAAAAACATTTGAGTCATGTTAAAAAGTGTGTGTTTTGATTTGACGTTGCAAAGTGCCCAGGAAGAGCGCGTTTTGGATGCCCCGCATGACATCGCTTAGATATCGGCGCGATCCACCTACCATCGGAAAATTAAGATGGTAAAGTTGTGATTTATTGTGTCATTTATGATTTTTTTTATTTTTGTTAATAATTTTATAATTTTTTAAAAATGAAATAATGAATTATTATAGTTATTAATATTATTATTATTATCATGTTTGTAAAAGTTATTAATTATTATTACAATTAACAAGTTTAATTATTATTAGTGTTATTATTATTATAGTTAAAATTTATTATTATTATTATTATTTACTTGTGTATTTTTATTACTCTTATTTTTATTATTATTTTATGGGCATTATTTTAGTTTTGTTTGCTTTTTCTTTTGCTTATTTTTTATCTTCTTTTATTTTGTCCAATTTCATTTTTTTCTTTTTCTTCCCTCCCTTACCCTTCTAACCCTAGTCATCGCCCTATTTTTCCTCTCCTATCCCCCCCCCCCGCACGAGTCGCCACTCCTCTTCTCCCTCGTTGCTCCCTTTTCCCCCTATTCCCTTCTTCCCCTCTTCCCTCGACGCGAACAGGTCGTGACCTCCCTCCTCATGTGCACGACCAACCACCCCCAGCACACCACCTAAACAGCGCTGCCTCCCCTTCCCTCCTTCCGCTCAGAAACCCACCTCCATCCTTCCTTCCCTTGCGTAGCACAGTAGTTCCCCTTGGGTTTCTCTCTTCCTCTGTCGCGAGCAGGCACCGCCAACCCCCTCATCAGATTTCCTCTCCCGTCCGGGCATCCTCCATTTCCTTCGAACAGGCCGCGGCGAAGCCCTTCCCGTCGCACGCTCCGCCACCGTGCCACCCAGCATGTGTGCCCCTACCTGCAACCACCCTCTAGCCCGTTGTTGACCTCCCATCCATTCTCCTTGCACTGGATTCCACCAACCCTTTTCTTTTTTAGTTCCGATCGAGCGACCCCGACACACTACCAGCCGGCGCGACCCTCTTTCCATCGTCGGCGCACCCCATGTCCGATCACCCCCTGCTGTCCAGCGCCAACCTCCGGTGCAACCCTTGTTGTCCAGCGCGAAGCCCTCTGGGGTGATCCTACTGGCCTCCAGGATCCCCCCTCTCTATTGGTCTCACTGCACACCCCTATCCGCTTCGTGCTTCTGCCTCACAGCGGTGCACCCCCTCAGCCTCAACACCTCTCTATCTCTCGCACCAGCCGACCTCCTGCCTTGCATCGGTGGAACCTCGATGCCAAACCCCCCTTTCCATCTTCTAGCAGACGCCCCACAAACCCCCTCCCCTATTCTAGTCTATCAGCACTGACGCTACGCCCCTGCGTCGTCCGGCCAGCAGCGGCGCGCACCCTGTGCCGCCCCTTTCTGACGGTCGCGCAACCCCGCTGGTCGAGCATGTATCTGAGCTGAGGTGAGGTTTGCGTTATTCTTTCCTGAATATTAGATAATTATTTTAGTGGGTATTGTGTTTAATTAAATTGGTGCAAGATTATTTTTTTATGAACTTAGTTTGTACTATTATATTTTGTAGCTGCTCTGGTGAATTAAGGTGTGTTTTGATGAAAACCAATTGCATGCTGTTTAATAGCTTTTATTAAACTCTGCAATTTGTTTTTTTGCTTTCCATGCAAGTTGTGTGCATTCTGATATGGTGTGTTGCAGGTGCACGCTTAATTATAAAATGGGTCTTGAACGGGTTTTAGGTGTGTCAAGTCATGGGGTTCTCTTTGAAATTGTTTATTAAATTTTAAAGTGAGTTATTAAATAGTGCGGATGGTGCGAACTGTGTTTTGAAAATATGTCGAGGTAGTTCTTTTGCGTTGTTCGTTCGTTTAGATTGTTTTAAGTCCATGTTCGTGTATTTTAGTTATCGTTTTGGTTTTAGTGCGTTGACAAGATTTTTTTTTCCGCGGCCCTACGATCGTCAGCTTGCATGTTCTTGCGCGCTCGTGCGAGGCGTGTCAAGTCATTGTGACTGGTCTACGAGTCGAGGTAGGTCCCCCACTGCACTTACCTTTAGATTTAGAATTTATTAATTACTTGATGTTTTATTAATTTTAATAAATTAGAAATAATATAATTAAATTAAATTTTTTATGATTATTTTGTGCGAAAAGGGCCGTTTATTTTATACCAAACACTTGAAACATTTTCTTGACGAGCGGACACCCAGTATTGAAATAATGCCCATTTTTTCTTTAAACATAATTCCCGAAATTTCAAATGTACTTCTAGTTTTAAAGATATATGATTTCTTCTTAACAAGGGTTTTGAGATTTCTCGAGAAACGAGGTTTTGCTTTAAAATTTGTGAAGGCCCGTTTGGAACTTTAATAAAATAAATTATTTTGGAAAACCCATTCAGGGGTGATCTTTGGTGTATGTTGATTGTGTGAGTTGTATGTGATGTTTGTGCATCATGACTGATTGATTTAAATTGTGGACGCACTCCTTTTTATTGTATGTGTTGATATGGGAACCTGGCATATTGAGTGAATCTTCTGAGAACGATTGTTGCACTAGTTTAGACCATGCACTAGATTGTGGACCCATAGCAGGGGAATACTGAGTTATTACTGCTATGGGGATTGGGCCCCTAGGTTAGGCCATGCAGGGCTATACCGGGTAGTATTATGGGCATTATGACATCATCGAGTTAGGGCATGCCTTCAGGATGAGTCATATGTATAGTATGTTCTGGATTGTTCACGATCTCCTAGGTTTTTCTCATGTTTTTTTTATGTTTATTTGTATGTGGTGGATGGTTGAGAGGTATAGTTCGGTCGCTGGCCCCTGTGTGACACTTTTTCGATTTCCCTTGGTGTGTGTTGTGTGTTACGTGTTGTTTTCATTTTTGGATAATAACTAAATTTTGGTTTTCTAATTGTTCGCAGAAATGTTTTAAAATGAAATGCACCTGTTCCTTTCAAACATTAAGAATTTTTTTTAAATTATAAAGGGAAATGGACTGATTCTTGTTTTAGAAATGAAAGTGTGTGTAAAAACCCATATTTTGTACAATGTAGTTCAAACTTGAAATTAATGAATTCTTTATTAAATGGTATGTGCATTGGCAATAGAATTAGTCGGGCCTACCTACTGAGTTTTAATACTCACGCCTATATTGTTTTCCTGTTTTTAGTTTCTGTTGTAGGTTGACTTGAGCTCTCTCATTGTGGGAGAGATTTGGTTGTGGACTGGTGAGCGACTCTCGGAGTCGTGAAGAGTTTTTGTTGTGGTCAGGTTAGTTTTTGTTGTTGTTCATTCTTTCTTTTCGTGTTGTTTGTTTACTTTGTGTTCTATTTTCTTTCCGCTGTTTTATTTATTTTCTTTGAGTGGGGTGAAATCATTCCCTCTTGCTCCCTTTGATGCCCTGGTGCTTGTCTCCTGCCCGGGAGGATCGGGAACGCCTCTCGGGCCATGCCGCGGGCCGGCTCGAGTGACCATTTCAGGGTCGACCCGGGTTGGTTCTTTACATGGATAGCACCCACCCTATGGATTGCACCCCCTCATGGACAGACCCCCTACAAACCCCCCCCCCCACCACCCCTAGGAATAACCCTCCCATCCCCATGGAAAGACCCCCCCCCCTCTCGGACACCCCCTGGATAACACCCCCAAGACAACCCCCCCCCCCCCCGGCCCTCTGGACAGACACCTCCCCCCTTCTGGACCCCTCCTGTACATACCCCCTAGAGAGCACCCCCCCCCCTACACATACACCCCCTATGACCCCCCCCCCCCCACTCACACCCATGGCACGTTGCCCCTCCCCCCATAGTCCCCCCTGCGCCCCCTCCCCCTGCACACCCCTATCTCCTGGAACTCAACCCCTTGTACACCTACACACACCCCCTGAACACCCCTTGCAACACCCCAGCTGGACACCCGTTGCACCACCGCTGCTGGAAATTGCCACTTCACCACCCCCCCCCCCCCTCCCAAACATGCCCCCACCACCCTGAGAGACCCCAACCCCCTGGACATCAACCCACTAGCCAAACACCCCCCTGAAACCCCCTACACACCCATACCCCTTGAACCCACTCACCCACCCTGCACATCCCCCCTTGCCCCCCGGCATAGCCCCCCTTGCACCCACATGTCCCCTTGAACACACCCTTTTTCACACCCCCTATATACCCCCTACAGGACACCCCCTACACCACCCCTGCTGGACTCTCCCACTACACACCCCCTCCTAGAAAAACACCCATCCCCCTTGGACAAACCCCACCTCCCCAGACAGTATCCCCCAACCCCCCTGGACAGACACCCCCTTGACCACCCATGCCCCCGTGCACCGCTGCACCCCTTGGACAGTAGCCCCCCCCCCCCATCGTTCACAGCACTTTCACCCCCTATCACCTTACACACAACCCCTTTCACACCCACACTACACCCCCCACTACACAACCCTTCTGGGACACCCCTTTCACCACCCCCATTGGACACCCCCACTGCAAACCCCCTCCTGGACAGACCCCCCCTGAATAGACACCACCCTATACCCCCTTACACTCCCCTTCCACCCCCTTTTTCCATGGCTACACCCCCTTGCACTCCCCCACTACAGACACCCACTGGAAACCCCTTGCACCACCATTGCTGAACATTCTCATTTCACCCCCCCCCCCCCCACTCGTGGACAACCCCCCCCCCCCCCCCACTCATGGACAACCCCCCCCCCCCACCCCCCACTCGTGGATAACCCCCTCCCCCCCAGGAAAGACCTCCACCCTTGATCCACCTGCATTTTTCCCTTCACCCCACTTTGCACAGCCCCCCTGCACACATCCCCTGACACACCCCCACTCCACATCCCTGCATAACCCCCTGCAACCCCCCCCCCCCCTACATACCCCTTAAACCACCCCTACCCCATGCACTACCACCACCCCCTTGCATGCTCCTTATAGGTGGAATTTTGGAATGGCACTAAATAATGAATGATCAGATGTCATGGTATCCAGGTTAACATATTGAGACCTTAGGTGTAGAGAGTCATAGTGGCATATGTTTTCATCCTTGACTTATTGTTTTCTTTTATGTTAATATTGATATGTACATTTGAATACTAAATAACATGATCATTAATAATGTTTTTTGGTAAAATTATTTCCAATGTCATCCAATACATACACC
This sequence comes from Viscum album, assembly GCA_963277665.1. Taxonomy (NCBI): domain Eukaryota; kingdom Viridiplantae; phylum Streptophyta; class Magnoliopsida; order Santalales; family Viscaceae; genus Viscum; species Viscum album. Next base: position 894,819,345 of record OY728121.1, on the reverse strand, counting down.
ACAATGTGATATCATGAATCACCAGATAACGCAAACCATAACATGATGGATTTTACTACATCACTCCATATACATTAGTGGATGTTTACAATAATTTAAAACCTTCACGTATTCATAATTGGTTTTATACAAATCATTGAAAATCATTGTGAAATGATACCAATACTTTTGGATATGATCTTTATAAAAACACCCTCAATCATTGGGAGAAAATATTGTACCAAAATTATGAGAAACTACAAGCCCTATACGATCATTTTAGTGGAAATATTAGAGTTGTGAAATATGATAATATTGTTTAGGTGGATGGATGAATAAATATTGATGTGGCCATAGAGATGGTTGTTTTTTCTAATTATTAACTACACAATACTATGGATTCAAGAAGAAGGGTACTTTATTGGGAGTGAAGTCCTGAGAATAACTCAAAGTGATATAAAAAATTTGGTTATGATTTACAAAATTGATGATCATATGACTTATAAAGTCATATGAAAATTTATTTCACATGTCATTCCTAAAAGTATTCATATATCTTAAATATGACTTTGTTTGACTATGTGATCAAAGAATATATGACCATATAATCTCATAGGTGGGATTACCACTATCCTCTATACACAACCCATGCACCCTTGACCCCCTACACCTTCCCCTGCACCTTTCACCCTCCCCCTTACCCTTGAAATATTACCCAACACACCCCCTACCCCTTACCCCATCACACCCCTACCCCCTGCCCCCTACCCTCTCCCTTGCCCATAGAACACCCCTACCCCCAGCCCCTCCCCAGTACACCCCACAACCAACCCATTCCCACCCCATGAACCACCTGTAGGGGAGGTGTTTTCTTATAATTTTATATTTACAACATTCACTTAAGACATCTCAAAAGTGGAGTGAATGTCAATATGAATAATCCACTCTATTTATTTCATGACATACAATTAAACATTATAACAATGGCATAACCATTAAATAATCCCCTACCTGATTCAATACCACTCATGTTCCATGTTAACCATATTTGGTTCAACATAACTCTTTCAATTCATTAAAACATGATAATTCAAATTATAAGATCAAATGGGGGTCACTTTGTGGTGACTTGGTCATTACCACACTTTCCTACTAGGGAAATTCCATCTTAAAAGTCAAATGGCACTTAAAGGGTGTTTTTGTACAAATAATCGTTTTAATAAAAAGAGGAAAACCCCCTACATGGATATAAAAAGTGTCATGTATGATGTGTGATTTAAGACTTACAACAACATCATGTATAATGAAAACATCAATGAAATAATGTTAATAAAGGTATACCTTTGTGAGTTTTCATAGATAGTGCACCTCCATTGGAGGTGTTTTATTAAAAATCCATGACATTTATCAATCAAAACAATTATCTAAACTAAAACTTATTCACGAATTTCCATTTAATATAAAAATGAATAATTAAGAAAAAAACTAAATGAAATTTAAAACATTCAGGAATTAAAGTGTCTAGGAGATGGACCCAACCTAAAATGTTCTAAGACACACTCAGCGCTTGACACATTTATTAGAAAAAACACTAAACTGCTTCATCCATCCTCTGGACATATGTATCTTTCCATATACATAAGGACACTCTAACACATATGTACATGTATTCATGTCCTTGAACACACACAAGAGGATCCTTATATATATTCTCACATGCATAATCCTATTTTCAACCACACAGGTATGCATTTCCATAAATATACATAAGGACACCAAGCCCCTTATATATAATCGAGATTCCATGGATGGATATACATATAACATTAGAACATTTTATATATTTTCTTACTTATGCATGTATGGTGAGTCACCTTTAACACTGGTTTCCAAAACACACATGTATGGGACTCGGGAGATTTCGTCAAAATTCCAATGATATAATGAATCATCCTTAATTGATCATACAAATTGGAGTGGGGGAATATGAATATTGAGAATGAAATAATAGAACTAGTGATGATGATAACAGCATCAACAAACATCATCATCAACAAGATTATGACATCAGGAAAAATATCATGATGAATTCAACATAGTGTCACACTAATGAATTGGTGAAATGAGGGATTAACATAAAATAATAGAACCATGGAGAAACTCATTTAATGTTTTCAGTAACTAATTCCCGAAGTACAGATTTTTTTTACAATTTGAATATTTATCATGCAAGATTTATATTAAATAGTAGAAATAATAACCATTTCAATATCTATTGATATTCAAAGGAAATATGTTCAGAATTAACTATGTAACAATTATAATGCATTATTGGGCCTTGATAAATTATTATTAGATCGACAACTGAATAATGTGTGGTTCACTATATATTCAGGAAGCAAATAAAGAGGCACTTGATCAACTAATTCTATAATTGTGATGTATTGAAAACATAACATGGAATAGTTTTTAATGTTCTATATAGTATCCATAATCTAAAAAATTCATGTCTATCTAGAAATACTAATCTTTTAAGCTTATGGAGCATGATAGATCATGGGATTCAACAGTCAGCTTACAAAATCATAGTTATCAAATCAGTCAACGGAATTAGTAATGAAAATAAATTAGAACATACCTTAACATAAAACAACTCCAATATCAAATTATGAAGAATATACCATAACAACATCAACAATAAAAAAATTATCAAATACAATAGAACAATCAAAATGTAAACATTACAGGAAGAGAACATTTCGTTTAACTAAATTGAAACAACTTCATAAAACATCCAACTGAACTTTTCAAGAGTAATATTTTTTTTTCAATTGAAACATTTGTAGTTGGGGAGATAACATTGAAATCACTATCAATTCATAGCTATGGAAGATTGATCACTGGAGAAAGGTATGAATTCCTTGGGGGAGAATCTGTAATGAAGGAGTAACCACAATGATCTTCTTAGAAGTTTTCGCATTTTATCGAATATAAATCACTCTACAGAACTATTTTTAATATGGGGTTGACCATAATATTACAAATGAAACAATTATTTAATACCAAAAAAAATATCACCATCAAGCCAATTCACATATTCGTTAACAATATTGAAACAAAAAATCCATACATATTCATAAATATGGATAACATCAAGTAAATCACACTTGACACAAGGGGAATTTCTCATTAAATACAAAAAATCAATAACAATTTTAAACCATTCCCATTCAGATTTACATTAAGAAAATATCTAAATACTAATTTTCAAAATATTCAGAAAATTATTGACATGTCATCGTACACATGTTATTATTGTTATTATCACATATTATCATCATGATACCTTCATGATGGTGAGATACCAACTCCCCTTATGCATTTTTTATGGTGATTTCACTGTGTCACACTGGGTAATGTCATGCTAAAAAAGTTTCTTATAACCATACATGTAGAGTCTTATATTTTTGACATTCCTAATGAAAAATTCATTGGTAGACTTAGATTAGATGTTCTATAGTTGATATATATATTGTGGTTGGTTCATGGAGGTGAATTTGAAAACATCTTCATCTTTAGTGACAAGTTAGACTCTTTTACCATTTTCGTGGGCTCGTATATGGAATTTATTATTTCATATACATGTGTTATAATGTGATGTTAGATTTAGATGTATGAATGTATATTGGAATAAATTGTAACATCCCTTAAATCATTATATGATCATGGATATGTGTGTATGTGTATATATACCTTTATCCAAGGCCTCTTGCATATGAGTTATGCCTATATGAAAATACTCCCTTACCCCTAGCCTATTGGAGGAATGCTTGGGGTGTCTCACACATCATACCACTAATTAAGTAGGCCAAAGTTGGTTAGCCCGTGATAGTGTTGGCATGAATGCATTATCCAAAAAAAGTTTTTCATGATATGTTAGCGTAGTATGGATTTTTTTTATAACTCTATAGGTTATCATTGAGTTTTAGATATAAAATTAATTGATCTATTGGATATATATCCCATCAATACAAATATATGATTACAATATTGAATCTTCGTTCCTAAAGATGTTTTCTCATCACATATTTTACAAAATTAATGATGGATTCATTAGATATATTCTATTTCATATGAAAATTTATATAATTAAATATTCCATCATAGTCTCTTCACATGAATCATTGAAATATTTGAATGAGTTCAGATCCACAAGATGATTTTATTGTTTTATTCTATCCACTCACATTAAAAAGAAAATAAAACTCTAATGATCAAGATAGTAATTAATATATGATTTCTAGAATAAATTAAAAGTCACAAGGTCATATTCGATCCACTATGTAGGAGAATCATGGGATCATAATTACAATCATTCCATATTAAATATTCTATATTAGTTTTTTGACACATAATGCAATGAATCTGGAGTTGTATAGATTACTAAAATAGGCTTACCTTCTTCCTTCATAACTGTAACAACATATACAAGGAGTGATCGCACATTTAAATTTTATACATATTCAATATGTCCAACCATAAGTAAGATAAAACAAAACATAATATAATAATAATAGTATTTTTTATTTATATAGAAAAAATGAAGTGACCATAAGTACATGAAATAAATCCAATAGAGGGGGGTGAGTCTCTATTACAATTTTTATCAAAATAAATTCTTTTTTAATCACCATATATTTATATTAAAACACTTATATTAATTAAAATTTATGGATATGTTTATTCATTCACAAGAAAAAAACCACATGAAAACTAGTGAAGTGTTTAAAAAGAAATGCAATCCATGTTGAATATGGGAAGGACATGAGCCCGTATAAATTTATTAGGATAAAATGAACAAGATAAGGAACATAAATATAATTAATTATAATTATGAAATATGGATATTAAATTTCCAAAATAACAGTATACATTGTAAAATAATATCCATCTAAATCAATCTAAGATCATTAATTTTATCATAAGGTCAGTCATAAAGATAGTTAAATTAACAAATTGAACATTAAAACCAATAAAATCAAATCTATATAAATCATTCAAAAATCACTAGGTTGAATCATGACACTGAACCCACAAACCATAGGATTCTAATAAATCATTAATGAACGTCGACTTAATCCACACAAAATCCCCAATTTACATCTTTGAATCATTGTTCAATTTATTCTAAATTCATCAATAACCCTAAATAAGTCAACTGAGAATTGTACCTCAAAGTTGAATGATGAAATACAATATATGTATCACCTACATGGACCTCATATGCATGTTACACACCAATTACCCTTGAAGTTTGATGATTCCCCCATTCTTGGTGGAATAATTTCCTTGAAACCCTGACTAAGAAAACCAAATCATATACAAATAATTGAAAATGAAGGAGGGTAGGGGGAGTGATAATACAAAAAATCCAAAACAGATGATTGGCTGATGAAGGGGGTCTAATAGAGTGGAAAATCAAGTGAGGATCAGTAGAGGGAGAATCGATTGGTCTGCAATGAGGGAGAAGGGTTTCCATGTGGGAGATGATTTGTGCCACTGTGAAAGAGGTAGAGAGTTTGGAGGGTGGGTATTAGTGGAGGAGAGGAAGTGTTTAGTATAGAGGAGTGCATGGAGAGGTCGAGGGGGGGTGTGGGTGTAGAGAGGTAGAGGGTGGACAAGGGTCGTAGATCGGGGGAGGAGCGATAATGTTCGGAAGGGAGGAGGTTGTAGAGGCCTCGAGGGAGGAGGAGGGCACTCAGAGGTTGAGGGAGGAGTGGTCGTGTATTGAGGGAGTAGGATCCCAATGCTTATGGGGAAAAAAGTATTTCCCCTATTTGTTAATTAATATTTGGTTATAAAGAGGCTATATCCATAGATCTGTAAAATTGTTTCTATAGATCTCTGGCTATAGCATAAATTTTCAGTAGTATATGTTAAAGAGGTAAGGGGTAAAGTATGTCTAGACAAAAGAATGTGAGGAAATATTCATGGAGCTAATTAAGAGTATAACCACTACACCTAAACCAACATTAAAAAAATTTGATAATGATTTTCAATATAAAATGATGATTCAATGAATGGATTAGTATCTGTACTATTGAATAATGATATATTGATATCCTACACCTCATGAAAGTTGAATATTCATGAGGAGAACATCCCAATGCATGATCATGAGTCTGTAGCTGTTAATTTTTCATTGAATATATGGCAGCACTACCTCTATGGTGAGAAGCGTGTCATATATATCGATAAAAATAGTGCAATGTATATATTTATTTAGAGGGAACTCAATATGCATAAAAGGATATGGTCAGTGATAACCAGTGAATATTTTTTCTCAATTCACTATCATCCTAGGAAAGAAAATAGGGTAGTTGATGCTCTTATATGAAAACAACCTGTAACCTTATCCCTGATGTGGATTGGGGATGACCCTATCATAATGGATATAAAAAGTATGGATTTGGAAATCATAATTGTAGAAAATAAATATTATCACTACCAAATGATTTCCCAACCATCCATCCAAGAGATGATAATGGAGGAATAAAGGGATGATATAGAGCTTCAAAGGAATGTGAATGATGTAATGGAAGGGAAGCTACATGATTTACATATTTTTTATTATAGTGTGATTCATTTTCGAATAAGGATTATTGTACATTCACTGACTGAGATAATGATGTATCTATTGAATAATTCACATTGTTATACATTCATATATTGAGAAAAAAATTATGTTGGAAACTGTTGGAATTGGATTTCGATATTGTAGATAATTTCATATTTTTAATGTCACCATGGAAGATAACCATGTAATTTGGAAAGAAAGGGATTTTTATCCTAAGGAACATTTTCCCCAACAAGATTCTTTGTTTCATAGGATCAGTGTCATACACATCCACTAAATATGTCTAAATATCATGAATTCTTCCACAAATCACCTTTGATGAAGTATATATGAATCCTCTCATATGTACTGAACTCAGAGGTGGTACTGTTGGAGGATGATATGTCTTATGAGGAGCAACATGTAATTATACTGGACTAGAGAGATGATGTTCTATGTAAGAAGACATCAAACTTTGTCAAAAAATTTTGGAGGAATATTATCTATGGATAAGTGACTTGGGAAAGGGAGGAGGTGTTGATGGATTAGTACCCTCACTTGTTTATATATAACAAAATTTCAGGGGTGAAATTTGAAAAGGGTGGAAGAATGTAACAACACAAACTTGTATCATTGGATAATCTCAACTTTTATTAATGTCATATATTATTAAACACATAAAAACTATATAAAACCCAATAAAAAATTATTCTCATAAATAATCAAATATGTGATATTTAAATAAATTAAACAACCCATACTGAAGGAATAGTCACTTTACCATTGGAATAGTAACTTCAACCGCAGGATAATAATATGGATAATAGGATAGTATCCTAACATATTAATTTATAATTAAAATGTAGGCATCTCAAAAATTAAAATATTATATAATTAAATCTTATTATAACAAAATAAATGTATTAAATTGATAAATTATGCGTTGTCATTTTTCCAAAAAATAACAATTTATTTACAATTTTAAAATTATTATAATTATTTAAAAGAAAATTTAATTTCACAAAATATATTCCTAAATTAATATTTTTTCTTAGGATTATAAGATAATTTTATAAGACATTATATAATTTCTCAAAGTGTTATAAAATTAGTAATAAGATTTAAATTGGTACTTTTTGAACAAATCATTATTTTAATTAAAATTTAATTTCTCATATTTTGAGTATTATTTTGAAAATTTTAGTTCATTTTTTAATTTTACTTCTTAAAAAAAATTAATGGGAAATTTTTGTATTTTTGAAAAATAAATCAATTTTTTTTGAATAATTTAATTTACTCATTTTAAAAATGTAAGCCAAATACATGAATGTTTATTTCATTAATGATGAATTCACCTAATGGTACAAACTATCCTAATAAAAATACTATATTTATCCATAGGAATCACCACTAATGGTATTGTTGATCCAAACTAATAACAAAATGGACATGATAATGAAAAAACCCCATCTCATCCCCTATAAATACCAATCCTCACCAACCCTTCTCCTGAAAACTCACAGGACATTAAAATATTTCAATTTTTATGAAGAAATCATCTAAATAACCTCCCGTAGATAAATAATCCCATGGTATCATCAAAATACCAAAACATAATCCCTTGGTAGGTTCTCAAGGAGAAGTCAATAGGTATATTTCTCTTTTCTTTTAATTCCATTTCAATTTCATTTATTTTCTTATCCTATCATAATATACACTTATCCATGTGGAATGATAACTCTATTATCTTTTATATACAACATATTTGTTATATTAATGGAATAATTCATCTTGAAATAACATATATTTTTCCCTTTTATTCTCAAAAGTATAATATCATCGGTGGGGTATCTATTTACCACCACCATGGACGATGTGTTTTCATTTCTCACTACCGTTTGAAGGTTGGACATAAAAACATTATAATGGTAAAATAATATATTATTGTAAATATTGTTTTTTATATAATTTTCTACAAAAATATATAAACCGTACATCAAATAAAATTACATATTCTCATAATGGTTGTAAAAACTGCCAAAATAAATTAAATCATTTTCATTAACAGTCTGTGAAATAAATCTTCCTAAACCCATATAACTAAATATTATATAAGTCAAATTAACATATTTTATATTAATTAATAAAATAAAATTTCAATTCTATAAAATCATTCTCATTGTACATGAAATTATATACTTATAAAAAGGAGAAATGATTATGAAAACCCAGAAAACAACACTCCCGAACATTGAAATTGTACTCTAAAGGTAATTAAAATTATTATAATGGATGTTTATAAAAATAAAACAATTAAAATACATGTATAATATGTTTTTCATTTTTTTAATTAATTTATTATTATTATCCAATATATTAAACTGGAGAAAGAATTTATACATAATGTAAGAGTATTATCAATCCCTACTTCATTTATTTGGGTGTCCCTATTTAACTACATTTTTAGAATGGTTATTCCATTAATGTTCCATGAGTATCATTTCTTTATCATTCACTTTTATTTTCTAGGAAATTAATATTACCAATAGGGTTGTATGAAATATGAATATATATTTTTTCCAGAATAACTCCTCTTTCAAAAAAATAGATCTTTTACATTTTGTGAGAGTTTTTCATCTTCAATTATGATTTGTGATTCCTATAAAAAAATGTGTTATTTACTCTATATTATGGGAACCCCCATGTTTTTTCATGAATTTAGTATTTTTGGAATTAAACCAATTCATTTACAAGAGTTATTTTATTTCAAAAATTGATATACATTCTTTATGGAATGCCTGATTATGTAAATGTTATGATCTGATGGGTGCACTAGAAATTATATAGTTCATTTTAAGGTTATTATGTGATGGGTTCTCTTAGAATTATATCATTCTCCAATGAAATGGGTAATGTGAGGAATCTAAGGATATAAAGTGAAATATGTGTGTAATTTTACCAATAAACATGATGTCTCATTTTTATGAATTTCCATATTTCATTCATTTATCTAATGATTCTTCTGATGGTTATGATGATAATGTTATGATTATGATTATACTCACCACATGATATATTGATATAGGTTCTTATCTATCCTCTTATTGGGATTTTAACTCACCCCTTTACTTCATGTATATATCTTGGTGATTACTTGTACTATGGAGAACACATGGTACCCTAAGATGATAGATAAGAAGGATGTAAATAAATGATTATGTTTAATTACATAACTATTATATATAGTCCTAAATTTCTAAATACACTAAACCATTCGATCCTAGTTTTAAAATTCCTTTATATGGTTTATCATTAAAAGGATGTAAATATCATGTATGATAAGTGGGTCGATACTGCTATGTAGTGTTTAGGTATAAATTAATAATAATAAATGAAAAAATATATTAAAAGACACTTTACTCAGGTTCCTATAGGACACATATCTTCTGTATATGATTTGGCTCATGCTGAAATTATAGTACGATTAGTAACCGTAAGTGTATATTAATAATATTTACATAGTATAATTATATTCTCTATTCACCTATATAAACTAGGAATGTGAGGAAAGAAAGAAGCACTATACATAGATAATTGGTACATGTAGGGCTACGGAATAACTCAGACGTACATAATCATTGTAAATGTTCCTCCAATCTGATGAATGGGAACAATTCCTACATAACTTGATGAATTCGATACATCATGATCATCAATTGAGAAGAGGATTGAGTCATCATGTCAATGACCAATTCTTCAGATATAGTGTTTAGTTCCCATATTAAAAATAGTGTCAATGGTGTGAGATATCATGCTCAACACCCTATATATGGGTGAGTGAAACCCCATTCCCAAAAAATCCTTTATCTATCATTCCACAAACAATATGAATTACATAATCATAAAAATATCCATAATTTATCACCTCTTAATAATGATACTTATCAATCCCAAATATATACATGAGCACTATTATTCAACAAAATCATTTAATATATAATAAAAATATCATTACGGTGTTTCTACACTTTTAACTAGTTTTAATTTAACCATTTATATCATTTATATATGTAAATACACCATGAAGCAACTCGTTAAATTAGCACAAGTCTTTTAATCAATCATTACATGGTAATTAAGTTTAAAGGTTCAACAATGCACTTAGGAGGTTCTATTATTAATTGGGAAATTACCAATAAGAGTTCAATTCAATTTATATGTAAATCCATGAAATTAGGAGGTGTTTGGTTTCAATAATCATTTATATAATAGTGGGATATTCCATTTTAAATCCAAATTGAATGCATATAAGGTGCTTTAGGGTTCAAATAAATTAATTATGAAAGTTAATTTCAATTCATCACACCCAAGGGTTGTCTATGATAGAGGTTGACATCATCTAATCACTAATAAAGGATCAACAATAGTATAGCTTTCTATCTATATAAATTTAGTGGGATGAATTTTTTTATAGAGATTCATTACAATAGATGGTGTGAGTCACTACATGGAATCTATAAAAACAATATAATATTTTGGTAAATAAACATGACCACCAACCATTGGTCCCTATTTGACTCCTCATCTTATAGAAGACTCAATTTTGATGTATATTGGATGAAATCAAATAAATGGTCCAATGGTCTTTAAAACATGAAGAATGAGGTAAAAATTAAATAACACAACTAAAATGATGAAAAAAATAGTATTGAACAAAATATCTCTAGGTATAAACTGCTAATAATGGATCATGATTTGGTGTCCATATCTAGGAGTTATTAAAAATTCTTTGTAAAATATGATGAGACCTTAGGGGAGGAGAAACCAAGGGAGTCTGTTGGAAATGATGTGGGGAAATAAAAATTACTTTTTGAGATTATTTATTTTCATTTTATTTATTTCACCCTAGAGAATAAGGAAATGTGGTTTTTCTAAAAGGATTCATTAAATGGTTTTCCAAACTGTGTGGAAATCATGATCATCCCACTACCTATATAGAGACTCGACATGGTTAAGGAACACAATTTCCCTAAATTTACACATACAAAGTGAAATGATATATCAAAAACTATTTAATCCTCACATGGTTATTCACTTTTGGTCACATAAATGATGAAAAACAGCGAGACCCATTCAACTCAAATGGTACTTCGCAAAATTAGTTTTAATCATGGGGTAAGAATTCATCCTATAATGTTTCCACCATTACTTAATTCAAGGCTCCGAACAAGAATCAGATGTTATGGGGCCCTTCCTTAGTTCGTAGTGAAAATTTAAAAATATTAAAAAACGATTTTAATATGAAAATAATGTGTTATACCTTTGTACGTATCATGTCATTTTAACTTCACCTCATTATATAAACTAATTCCTAAGTTTGTGTTCTAAGGTTAAGTAGTTATTTTCTGTGAAAATATATTACCATTGAAATCATATAAATAATTTCTCCCAAGTCACAACATGTACTCATATTTTCTTCCATATAACTCATACTAATGCAATTGGCCTTCCATGGAGTGTCTTCATCATCATATCCACAATAAAAAAAGAAAATCCTAAAAATCACCATCCACATTAACCTCAAACATGATAGGATAAAATACATTTGATGAGTCTATATGATATCTAGGTTGTTGAGATATGTAAAAAATCATGCATAAACCAGTTTCTTTGAGTTTGTGATATCTATTAAGACACTATATTAATCACCTTAATAACATAAAAGAGTCCAATTAAGAAAGGTGAGATCTTATCAAAACTATTTATACATTTATAGCCCAAATGGGGTGAAAAACATAAGAAAAAATGGTCTCCAACCATGAACTAAATAAGTATTCAGTGTTAGTTGGCACTTGATTGATATCTAGAATGATATTCCATCATGTGATTTTTGATCAACTAGACCTTCTTAGAAGTATCATATATGATATGTGGTGTAATAAAATAATCCTCCCATTCCTCTATCCAACATATATGTGAACGGAATGGCCTAACATATAAATAATCATAAGGAAATATTTTAATGGTATCCTGAATGTATTTATTACAAGGTAACTCGATGAGGGTTTTCTGTTTCCCCCCACAAACCCCAAAATTCAATGATATATGGATGATTCATTTCCTCAAACACTAGAATAATGTTCTCTATAATCCCACTATTCTATGGGTGATAAGCTATTCTTAGGATCATCTATGTACCCATGCTCATCTATAAACACTACCAAAACAGTGATATAAAGTGATAATATCAATTAGAAACAATAAAAATAAGTGCTCCATGAAGATATACAACCTCCCTGATGTATAAAATATTTATCTCATCTATCGGGAAGGTATATCAATAGATATTAAGCGTATGGACTACATTAAATGATCACCAATAACCCACACTATATATTTACCCTGATCCAATCAGGAAAAACCCAAAACATAATCCAAAGAAACATCATACCATTTTCTGTTTGGAGTAGACAAGGGGTGTAAATGACTTATTGGTCACTGATTATCCACCTTCACATACCTACAGGTGGAAAATCATGTAATGAATATAGAAATATCCAATTATATACCTAGATATGAATATAATAACAAATGATCTTAATACATATTTGGGACATAGGGATTTATTTACCATTCTATGGTGTGAGATTCCAACATAATATCACCTCTAGTGTCTTCATGGACATATATATTCCTATGGAATAGAAAAAGTTCATCCCTATCCATAGTTTTACAAAATGATGTATCATCATTCGAGACATATTCTCTTAGTACAGGTCTATCAATATAAAAATGTTTCCTCATTTAAACCTTTTATAGAATGTTAGAGGTCACTATTAAGGCCTTGATGAGGGTCATACAATTGTTTTACATATAACCACATATATCTATAAAAACAATTTCATGTGCTACCTCTTATCACAAGGATCTGGAACTGCCTCAATTGGATTGTTTTGAATCAGAGCATTGACTACTGCATTGCCTTTAATGGGAGTGTATGAAATCTAAAAATCAAATGATTGAAAATACTCTACCCATATGTGCTTCTTGAGATTCTGATCATGTTGTGTAAATATGTATATAAGCCTTTTTTGAACATTGAATATATCAAAATTCTCTCCATGTTGATTTTTTATCCAATAATATAATGCATGAACTAAATTAGCTTTCTTGAGGTTGAATGCTTTTTAATTCTAATGGTGAGACCTCATCTTATGATAACTATACATGAAGAAACTCTTATCCTACATCATAATTGCTCTAATCCAGATAGATGTTGCATCACAATAGATTGTATATGTCATGACTGACTCTATGAAAATGACTATCATCCCCGATATCAATCATCCCTTAAACTCCTAAAATGTATCCTCAAAGGATTCTAACGATACACATTTTACACCGATCCTTATCATTCACATATGAAGCACTACAAGGTGTAATAAATCTTATAAGAAGCATTTGTATTCTATATATTTATCCAGAAGAGTCTCTTTATGTCATTAAAATTAATAGGTTTCTCCTAGGAAACTAAAGCTCTCAAATTCTATGGGACTATAGATAGTCCTAACTATGAGATGATATGACCCATGAATTGGAATTTGTCAATACGAAAGTGGATTTTAATTATCATATCATAAATAAGATGTTTTTTCAATGTATTAATCATGATATCATGGTGGTTAAAGTGGTCATATCCATATAATGAATATATTATGTATTATTCCACAATGAATACCATGAATGAATCTAGATATAGGTGGAAATCCTATTTCATAGGATCTATAAAATATTGTTGGCACGTTTAGGAAATTGAACGACATAACTAGGTACTTAAAGAGCCTTAACCATAACTTGAATTATATATGATGAATTTATGATGACCTCACACACTCTTGATGATATCTTGAATCAAATATATATTGGAAAACACTCTTTCTCCTCAAAACTAATCAAAGACGACATCATTTCAATGAAATGGATACTGATTCATTAATCTGATCTAGTTTAACCAATAGAAATCCACACAATGTATGAGGGTAATATTTAATTATTGGTAAAATAGATTGATGAACTCCAAATAGAATATTTTGGGCATATAAATCCTTTATCATGTAGATCCTATAACTATTTCTTGTTCTACATAGGATCCATAGGTTTCATCATGTCAAGAGGAATGAAAACTATTGCTACTCCTATACCAATCTCAATAGTGAATTCTTCCTCTCACACTGTAGGTTTCCTAGAGAAGTAATTAGGTAATACAACCAATAAAAAAACCACACATAAGGGAAAACTATGTGTCATAACCCCTGATTATCTAAGAAATTATTGGAAATTTCAGCTATCACACAACTAATCCTCTACTTCTCTAATCCCTCTTAAGTCAAAAGAACATCCAATTATTTTTTATATACATAACTACCACCATATATGGAAGTAAATGTCACCCTCTAATGACAAAGGTCAGTATGGGCTCGATAGAAAACTAAATGGTCAATCTCGATGATTACATAAAATCCCATCTTATCCATGAAAAAGTTATTCCAAATGAGTGGGTAAAATCCTATCATAAATAAACATGAATTAAAATAATGAACACCATATGATCAGATACATAATGGGATATCATGCATCATCACATCATATAAATGTTTGATCTCTAGTCGGTGTCTCTCTATAATTGTATTATATGTAATATAATGAGACATTATAATAACAAATTAGCAATACACTAAAGTGGAGGCTACTAATATTGTACATCGAGCATTATATGGTCAGGTTCTTTGTTTGTCCAGTATAGGCTACACTACATGTAACTATCCCACACCATGTCCCTGATTCATAACCTAACATCCCTGAGGAATTATTCTCTTCTAGTTATGAGAATCATGGGTCTAACTACCTATTCATATACACCACCTAGGTGAGAGTATACAATGGTATTCTCGATTCATTCATGCTGATATCCCACTTTCCCCACTCTTGAACATGTGGTCAGAGTAGATCTCTACACATATGGAACTAATGGAAAAGTCATATAGAAGAGCTAGATAAGTTCCATTAAGTTTTATCTTATAAATTCAACTTGATTTGATAAGCACTGATGTTTTCTATTTCCAGACATCCATAACTAGTGGCATAAAATGAAAATATAAAGTAAATGAGTCCAAATTCTACCACCTCCTTGAGTAGCATTAATTAGACACTTGCGCACTCTACAGGAAACACCGGGAGGCCTTGGTGTTGATCTTGAATAACTCAAACCATCATCATTCCATATATTCTCATACATTATAGGGTTCTGGTATACTATCTTATTAATATTCATAAATAAAAAAATATTAACCTATGATATGATGGTGTATAACATCCCATCCTCGAATCACATGGTGGTCATAAGATAATCACGCATGATATTTTGTGTCAATAGCTAAAGATCGTTATAGAAACCATAATGATCCATGATATACTAGGATCCTTTCTATATCTTTATAAATTCTCTATCCCATTTACCCTCAGTGTCTGTTGAAAGAAATAGTCAAAGGGGATTGTTTTGAAATCTAACTAGGCTATATTACAATGGTGATCATTATTGGAAATAACATCCCGCCATCGCTTGGGGGAATCTTGTATCATACATACAGCTAGTATGACCCTCCACTCTAGAGTCATCCTCATAGGCTCGAATATTGAAATAGTATCTTTGATCCCAAAAATAGTAGAATGAGGTATCCTATCCCTCGAAAATTAGGGGGGATGCTGCTATTGGAACACCTATGTCAACTCTTCCATAGTCTGGACCGATTGAGAGATTCCATTCATAGACTGAATAAAATGAAAAAATGTCACAATCGAACATGGAATCAGTTCCGATATCTAGAATAGGATGAGTTTCCAAAGGTGGCAATATAGGAGTAATCATTGGCGGCTCAGGGCCCACCACCTTTAGTTTTGGATCGTCAGAACCATCACTTTGTACATCTTGAGTACATTGTAGAGGCATGATGCTAAAATTCCAAACACATAACAAAGAATAGATATTAATAGTCAATTATATTGCAAATAGAATACTAGGTCATGTAAATATCCTTCAAATGAACCGGACAATCCTCACTTTTTTCCGGAAAATCATGGTCTATGTGAATAAAAATCACCATTTAAGGTGATAATATTGTAATATAATCACTAAATACCATATACATAGACCAACATCATTTCTAGGTAACATATCAAGTGTTAAGGTGTCCATTTCCATCTGAAAGTGATATTATGTTTTAACATAATAGTCATTTATGTATTGAAATCTATATAAATGGATATATTTGATAGATCCCCACATTTAATCCATAATGTCCCATACTCCTAATAGACTATAATATGGTATCCACCTAAACCAAACATAATAATTTTTATCCCATGCGACCAATTTAACATGGTTAAACATTCCCTAACTGATATCATAAGGCGTCTGATTTAATATATTAATGATAAAATTGTTAGTTAAAGGTCGAAACATTAAGTATCAATTTTTATCTCTCATACCTACAAAGAATCTCAGCACATTTCCATATTTTCAAGGAACTAATAATATATAATAGGAAGAATCATGATAAATTAAATGATGAATCAAAAATGAATGGAATATCCATCCTATTGTTCTTATAATGATCCATGTAATACAAATAACTCATTTAATTAGGCTTAGAAAAAATAATTCTCAATTGAATAATACAAAAAAATTACATCAGAAGTCATTTTCGTCTCCCAAATGTGATGTTATATCAACCATAATAGGAAAAAACCAAAAACAAATCACCCATCCAATGTAATTTGAGTTTCCCCTGTACATGGGTTACCTACGACTCTGAATAGTATCACTTATAAATAAAATTATCTTGTATTCTCCCATACAATTCTCAAAAAATAAGATAATAGAAAAAATATACTCTGATTCCACATATTAATCTCATGACCCGACGTCCACAGAACTGGGGCCCCATGTTGGTGGGTCACATACCCTTAAGTGGACATCCCAGTATACTCAAGACTATCAAATAGTATTGAGGGTGTAATAGTGGTACATTGGGGAGACTATACACAAAAATTATAGTGGAATAGTGGTAATAATAAGTAGAATGAAATAGTGGAAGTGTAATATAAAAAAACTAAATGATTGTACCAGTAACCTGCTGCTGCAGAAGCTCACAAATCCGATAAAATAATAAATAATGGAAGATTAAATAACTAAGAAACTGAATAGCAATAAAAATCGAGTAGAGATTGTTATATACATGATATTATGTAATACTGATATACAAAAAAGGGGAACATGGGATAGGCATATATTACATTCTATATAAAAACAATAAAAATATAATAGGATCCTCCACTAGATTTTTGAGAATATGATCGTTCCTATTCTCCTATGGAGAAACTATATGTAAATGAAATTAATAATATGTAAAATGGTTCTTACCATATTTCTTACATACTAAAATGTAATCAACTCAGGTACCAACGACATCTTGAGTAGGGTGTGAGATAAAATCCTTGTAGTCCACCACCCACAGTGTCTAGAAGTAATCCAATAAATTAACAAGGCTAATTATTGTGAAGGTACAATTATAAAATAATAAATGATAAAAATAAATAAACAGCATGTCCTAGTTCCTATAGGAAACTCAATGGCTCAACATTCATCGACTGGTGCCAAAATTATTCTATAATTAGTAACCATATGTATACAGTAATGATATATATATATATATAGTATTGTTATATATTATATCCACCTATATACACTGGGTACATGAGGACATATATAACAATATACATTGATTCTATGTGATGGCTATGTTGGGGTATTACTCAGTCATCCATAACCAGTCTGAGCGAGCATATTAGACCAAGTGATTGTATAGTCCCTACATCTGATGATGAATGTGAGACATATTTCTCGTCACTCGATATGGTGGGTGATTCTTCTTATTAACACCCAAATCAAGGTATGTGGTGCGTCATTCCCATTATCAATATAGATTCAATGGGGTGATACATCATGTTGAACACTCGATGTAAGGGATTGTGACATTCAATTCTGAATAAATCCCTCAACCATAATTACACATTAAATATAAATAGAATAATAATAATAATAATATCCATGAGTTATCACCTCTCATGCATTATATTTTAAATTCCCAAATATATGTAATGAATTTTTTTTGAATAAATCATCTAATAATGTATTTAACAATTTGAATGGTCGTGATAAACTTTTTCCACCATTTCAATTAAACCATTTATTTCATTTGAGGAATGTGACACACCAAGAATAATTCCATTAAATTAATAAAATCCATTGAATTAATCATATCATTGAAATTCAATTACATAATTTAATAATGAATATAGATGTTGTTATTATCAATTAGGAATTTTACTACATGGGGAAATTCCATTTATAAGTCAATACAAGTAGTTAGGTGGTGCTTTGGTTCAATCAGAATTGACATAATAATAGTAAATTCTATTTACAATCCCATATGAATGATTAAAAGGCATTCTAGTAAATTAATCAATTAATTACTAAGCATAATTTCAGTCCATCACACCCAATAGGTGCCCTGGATTGAGGTTGACATCCAATAATTACTAAAAAATGATCAAAGGGAGTACGTCATGGTGCATATATCAATTTTGAATCATGAAAACTATTTTAAGGAAAAACACAGCAAAGGAATCCATAATCCACAATAGTGAATAAAAAAACATTATAACTTAAAAGGAAAAAATAATACCCCATACCATTTAGATATAAATGAACCCTCAACTTGAAGGGGTGTGAAATTCAATGTAGATTATAAAAAAATAGATGAAATAATAGAAACCCATGAAAAAAGAGGGAATGAACTCCCACATAAATAGTGAATATGTGATAAAGATAAATGTATAATTAAATGAAGATTAGTTGGGAACATACATCTAGATATCCAATACTTCTGATAGATCATCATGTGGTGTCTTGATCTAGGAGTTATTGAAAAATCCAATGTTGATGAAGATGAGGGGTCACATGTTGAGAAACCAAGGGAGTCTACTCGAAATGAAGTGGGTAATGATATAATTATGTTTATAGATTAATTACAAGAATTATTGAATTTTAAACATAAAAAACATTTTGTATTGTTTGGTCACACGGTTTGGCTAAAACGTGCACAAACCCTGAAAACCACATCTATCAAAAACAACATATGGCCTGAATGGGAATGATGTTGGGGTCATATGGTTGGAGAAAAACTATGTGGCCCCTACTATTGAAAATTTACCACACACTATTACCCCCAAGGTAAGTTCAAACCATAAGGTAATTGTGTGACATAGAATTTCCCATTTTCTAGAACATCGGCATCTGAACAATTCCTAGACACTCTTGAGACCATATATAGACCATAGTGCACATTTACCAAGATTAAATGAAGGGTTTAAACTAAATAATAAAATACATGTACCATTGTGAAAATGAAAATCATTATATTCCCCTTAAAAGTATATTTAATGAATTTTATGGTCATTTGTAAATGTCCAGTATAGTAACTTTTAATGTCATGAATCCAGTAATTAAGAATATTATTTTATGTAATCAATAACAAACTAACATGGTTCCCTTTATTAACTTATTATCATGATTATCATGCCTATCTATTTGTTTTTATTCATTGAGGAACCATTCGGTATATCTTAATATTATATGAAAAGTATTACAATGAAAATGGAAACACGTAATCTTCTGAGTGAAAGTTACATAGTAGTTTCCATTATGTGTCTATATTGTTTAAGTAAAATAATAAAGTAGAGGATTTGGTTGTGGATTATACAAAATTTAAGGACAATATTATTCATTTTGAACTGATTGGAGTAGGTATGAGATTATTAATGAACATATGGTAAGAGAATACACCTAGTTAGAGGCCCATAAAATCACTTTTACCTAATTATATTATTGAATCCATGGTGATCAAAGTATAGACATATGGTTTTCAAGTCCTAATGGAGAAGTATTGGGATTCACCATAGATCTGAATCCCATAGGGAATTATATTAAATTGTATGAGCTTTTTGTTTTTACTATGGTTACAAGAGGAACAGTTGGTTATATATAGTGTTTCAACTTCGGTTGAATACAAGGAAAACCATTTTGGGGGAAAGGGTTCCTTTGTATTTATAATATGTGTCATTAATTAATAACTACTCACATGATAAATCATTAATAATTAGAGTCCATTTGAAATAAGAATATAATTACAATAGGAATAATATATTGCATATAATATTAGTGTTCCGTGTAAGTCAAAAGGGTGTACAAATGTAATGTATAGTTAATAGATAAAAGAGATATAATAATTACATGGGAGACTATATAAAATGAACCTATGAAGGGATCCTTATATCGATAACCCCCCATGAAAAATACATATTAGAATCAATTAAATGGATAAAATATTTTAGATTCCATTATATATCTTATATACAGGTGGTATTACACATGTAGTTAAAATGGATGACTTCCCCTAAATTAGAATGAATTCTGAAGGAACCTATGACACTTATCGAATATTAATATAAATAAACAGCTTCATAAAGGAAGAGAGTCACACACAAGCGACTTTTATAAAAAATATGTGCATAAATAAAAATTTTTATCCAACTCAAAGTCAATATATTGAGTGAATTTCATGCATATGATTTAATATGATATAAAAAATAATTTAATATTAAATGGGAAATTATTTAGCATTAATTGGTGAATGATTTAATTTGATATGTAATACCACTTAATCATTAATGGTTAAATATCATGATTGACTCAATTTTAAAAAAAATCTCCTTGATCATAAGAATAATATATAGTAAATGATGATTTCATCAACGAAATAATTAATTATGGTCTTTCTATAAGTAAGGATACAATCTACAAATGAATATAATTCATTAATGTTAGTATTTTCTATGATTCCATTTTTCAAATTCATCAATATTTTTCAAACTAATTTTCACTAAAGGAGCTAATCAGTATTTTTGAGAATAAAAAATTTAAAAAAGGTAAAACTATAGATATGTAAGAATATTATTAATTTATCCTATTAATAATACAAATACATTAATTTTTATAAAGATATCTATGTTTTAGTAAACCCCCCTATTATATTAGTTATCATTGAATGCATGGTTATGATACTCTTCAATCCTGCTATCAATATCATCAATTATATTATTTTTAAGAACATTATTTTCTCTAATTATACATTACTTTAATATATTAATGGAATATCCTTATGTAAATTTATTTATATATAAATTTTATACAACATAATTCATATTTAATGTTTATTTAATTCAAAAAAAGAGTTTATTAGTACTTTTTAATATCAATTAAACAATTTTATTTGTAACATTCTATGTATACATGTCAAATACCAAAGAGTTTATCTCAAAAGTGTCTAAAAACTCTTCTTAAAATATGCCTAAGTTATA
The DNA here is from genome assembly GCA_963277665.1 of Viscum album. Taxonomy (NCBI): domain Eukaryota; kingdom Viridiplantae; phylum Streptophyta; class Magnoliopsida; order Santalales; family Viscaceae; genus Viscum; species Viscum album. The sequence goes on along the minus strand of OY728121.1, from coordinate 894,797,213 downwards.
CTAATAGTTTTATTTTTCAAAGAATTATATTCAAATATTTTTTTGTTAAATGATAATTTAAATTATCCGAAATCTATAGTTCATATATAATTATGAAAACCATTAAGAAAGACAAACCATAATAACAATCCTTTAAATGTATAGTTTTTTTCCAATTTTAAATAAACTTTATATTGAGATACTATTTTAGTAATATCCATTAAAAATAATAATTCAATAACATAAGAATCAATCCATTTAAATATGTGTTTTTTTATCATATTATTATTGACTAATGATTCGTGCTCTATAAGAAACCTGGTGGTTCACTTTTCTCCAGTAATGATTGTTGTATTAATTTTTTTCACATGTAGAAGGTACTACATTATTCTTCATCCATTCATTACAATTTGATTTCTAATGTCTTTATTTGAGAAATAAATTATAATAGAATAATGTTTAATATAGTCCATGTTTATATTTTGTATCTTATAAGGATGTTGTTAATTTGATGATTAAATTTAACATTCCATTAATTTTTTTACCATCTCTTTTCTTTTTTAACAATAAGAACCAAATAGTTATATTTATGTATTTTATTATCATCAATAGAGCTCTAATTTAGTATTTGGTGATATAGATTCTATACACATTTCATTTTATCATTTCAAAAAAAACCCGGTAATATAAGTATGATAAAGTGAGATGTGTTGAATGATCATAATTAATTATTATTTCTAAATATTATTATCATTAAATTTTCATTATAATATTTTGTACAATATGATGATCATGGAATCTATATTTTAAATTAAACTCTAGTAGTTCAATGATACTCTCATTAATCATCCCTCACATTCTCTCATTATCATGTTCTATGAGAAAATTTATAACAGTGTGTCCATCCATGATCATAAGATGTATCTTTTGCTCGCATGATATTACTGATATCTGGATGCTTCTGTACTTTGATACATCATTCATTTAACATTTATAAGAATCATTATCACCCTCTATAAATCCCTATAGTGGATGATTGGGTATAGTTGGTCCTTAAAATAAAAAATATTGTCTTGTAGTAGTATAGTAAAAATTTGTTGTTGTACTCTTTGATATTTGGTTTGGTAAGGAGATTTTTTTCCTCAATGATAGATCATATGCAATGTGACATATTATGTTACATTCTAATTTATATTTGAAAATATACCTAAATATAGTATCTTATCATAATTTCTCATTTATAATAATTTCTATTTTCTTATTTTTTATCTAAGAATATAATAAAATCTCATTCACTATCACTATTGGATTCTTTATATATGAGATTCATAAATATTATAATGGAATGAATCAATAATTCCCTCTTAATTACCTAGAATATCATAATTTTTTTATTAGATGAGTTATTTTAGGCTTGTATCTGAAATCATACATTAATTAACAACTCGATGATCAATTATGTATATGCCCCCAATCCATAAAATATTGTAATTTAATTTCCTCAACATTTCCCTTTTAATTTTTAAATATACACTATGTATTTTACCATTAATACCATTATGATTATTTTAATCCAATAACATCATTAAGACTCCATGATATATATTACTTTCCTTAACGCTAGCCACATTGACACTTTAAACTACCCTTTCATTTCTAATTTAGACTATGGAACGAAATGAATGACATCTTATTTATTTTATTTATTATGTTAACATCTCCATAAATATTATTATATTATTTTTGAAATTATTTATCAAATTAATAAATTTCATACATAAATTATATTTCATGTATAATATAAACATTTACATCTATTTTTAGTATTTATTTAAATTGTTCAAAAATATGAGTGTATTTTTCATCTTGTTACTATGTAACAGTCTTCATAATTTTATTATTAAAAAATAAAAAATATTCGAAAAATATTTATTTATATAATATATGAATTCATGTTAAAATATTTTATAAGATCACATATTATCATGGATTCATAAAATAATTATAAAAGAATTAAATATTAAATAAACTAATGCATCATAATGACATAATTTTAATTATTGAACCACAAAGTGGTAGACGGATTAGTCTTTTAGTTTTTTTTACTTAATGATATCAAATCATTTTTAATTGTGTTTATAATGGTTTAAAGGTTTTATGATTGAATCCTTTGTTTAGACAAATATTTACAAGTATATGATTGAATAAATGACTAGATCTATCGACCATGCATTGAAGTGTATCTGGCATACATTTAATTATTATCTACCACATGTCAATGTTTATTGACTGAATTTTGATGTGTATTAATTTCACATTGATGTGTATCAACCACATGTGTAAGTGTGTCGACCACACATTCATATTTACTAGATACACAATGAAGTTTTTTTACTGTAAAATGAAATGAATTGAAAAGAAATATATAATAATTGACCGCATGATATAATATATTGATCACATATTGATTATAGATTCATTCACTACATGAAAAAATTAATTGAACATATGAGTATATTTAATATTTATCAACATAATGGCGCCTGAGAAATCCCATGAAGAAATGTGAAATAGAAAAAATCAATGATCTAGAATAGACCAATGTAAAATATATGATTGAACATGCCAATACACCAGCACTCATGATGATAAGTAAAAATTATATGGTCAATATCGTTAAGGATTCCATGATTTAATGTTGAATAATTAATTATTTCAATTTCTAGAAAATGGGATAATGTATCTACTATATGATTTGTATCCAATTTATTGATATTGATCTTATACACTAGAGAAATTGTTTTTTACCTTCTAATAAAATGTGATAATTAATACATGGTATTATTTATCATCATTTTACATTACCTTTTTTTTACAATGTCAAATAGTGGTAGATGAAACATCCCAGGTAAATAAAGAATATAACATTATCATATTTATTAAAATTTGTCAATTAAATATTAATTTTACATTAAAGGGGATGCTATGTTCAATGGAATACCTGATACCCAACATCAGGTTTTATTAATAACTTACTTTTCACACAACATTGAGTTATACAAAAAAATATTAATATAAAATTTTTAATTTAAATAGCAGTTAATGCATAGCCATTGTATTTTCATAAATAAACAAAACTAACTAAATTATGATTAAATTTGTTTCTTAAATGTTATTACATTTAACTAATAAATTTTAGTGGCATAAAATGAGAATGTATCCAATATTAATCATGAACGACTCTAATATTCTTTAAAAGGGCGTTTTACCGCCTTTTGATGGAGAACCCTTTTTAAATCTATTTTACGACAATTTTATAAGTTCTTTCTGACAAAATAAAATTCATATTTTTAATCAGGACATCATAATATATGTCGGGTAAGATTTTGGTATTTTTATGATAAAATTCATATTTTTTATGATTAGGGAAAAATACAGTATTTTAATTAAAAAATTCCTTTTAATATAATTTATATATATGGTTAGATTATCTTTTTAATTTATTTTTAAATTTAATTAGATTATATTTTTACCTTTTAATCCAATGTTGGTCATCGAAATTAATTTAAATTTGAAATTAGACATAAACAAGTGTCAATCTTTGGATTGTTAATATTTCTTAAAAATATGTTTTTTATTTTGACAACGGGAATTAATTTTATATTAATTAATCCAAATTCTATATTTTTAATTTGGTAAAATAGACATCATTTTTGAATTCAGAATATCAAATATATCTTAGGCTGAATTTTTGGTAATTTTTTGAAAAACATCATTTTTTGATGAATAGTGAAACTACTAAGTTGTAGTTAAAAATATGACTTTTTCATTTAAATGAAATTTTTCTACTTCTGTGAATTTAATTTCTAAAATCTGACATATATTTTTGTTATTAGTAAGTAAAATGTGGTGCAATAAGATGAAAATGTTTTTTTTTTGTGAATAGTAAATTTTGACTTTTATTTACAGCGAGTAAAGGTAAATAGGGTTATTCATGGTAAAAAGAATATTATAAAAATAAAAAATTACCTTAATTCTTGTCCTATCCTTATTGGATTCATCCTTTAAAACCATGGACATGCTTGGGTAGATTTTGGGACTCCATGGAGCCACTTAAGAGTGATAATGACACTTTATTTTAATTAACAAAAATTAAAGGCAAAAATGACATAAACAAACATATTTTCGTAAATTAAATATTACATGGGGTTATAAAAGTTATATCTTCAACTAGAAATATTATATTGAAATATAAAAATAATTACTACATCATGGTATTTTTTTGATAAATTTATACATCAAATAAATAAAAAATAGTTATGACACAATAATGATGCAGTGTTTACCTCATTAATAAATGATTTAAATAAATAATATTATAAATATTAAGAAAATATCTAAATCCCTCCCAATTATTATTTAATGATTTTATTTTGACCATGAGTTGTCTTCTCTTAGATTTTAATTAGTTTTGGACCTTTAGAAACCGAAAATCATTATATAATAAAATAATATTTCCACACATTCCTAAAGAGCCCCTCCTCTCCCTTATAAAAAGCCCTCACTTCTAACCCATTAATCGCATATTTCAATCCCCTTGGATGGTCCAAAACCTACACATATAATCTCTCAATATCCCTATCTTATTCCTTGAAGCCTTACCTTAGGCAGAAGTAACAACTAGAAAATCTTTCGGTTCAAACCAAAGTGAGATACCCAATTTAATGGTAACATCTTCTCTTAAGTCATTTTATTTTATTTTACATATCCAACCCACAGAACACTTTTTATTACATTATTTTTATAAAAACACCAGTATCCTCAATATAATAGGTTGTTTTTATGAGAATTATTCGAACTACACTTACACACACCTCCATCTAATGGGTAGAGAACATACTGTTTCTGTGGACGACGAACTACTATCTCACGAAATGTTGATTGTTCAAATATCTCCTACCTCATCTCATGGTGGACATTATGATGGGACTGTATTTATATATGATATATATATTGTCTTTATATTTTCATTATGCTTCTATATTTTTTCATTTATAAGATACCTTTATGGTTTCCATTATTGGTCAACGCGATAATTTCATTTGAGAATGTGCAGACTACCGCCCCCTTAGAGTGATATATCTTGTTCCTGCCATAAACGGGACGTTTAAAGGATGAGTTTAATGAAATTATATATTATATTATACTAGAATTATAATATACCTATGTATCATTATTTTTTCATTCCATTAAATACGAAATAGAAATGAAAAAAGCATGCATGCGTACGTACAGGTTCCCATCCCCATGAACGATGCATTTCATTTTTTACCCCTAAATGTTATATAATATTATAAATAGATATATATAATGGATATATATATTATATATATGATATCTAAATCATTAATATCATTCTTGATATAATGGAATCTTCACCACACAGACAACTTGTAATTATAAGGCGTTCATTTTTTACTCAAGTACAAAATATCGACAAAACGACCATTATTAACTTAAAAGATTTCATAATGTTTATAACATGATAATAAGTGATATAAAAGGAATAATAAACTTGAAAAATCTTCTTAATCAAGTATAAATTAACTTATATTCATTATTTAGGAAGAACAAATAATGAACAAGTGAATTCGGACACAAGGTAAGGGGTTTCTTATCTCACTTTTAATTTTGTGAGATTTACATTGTTTGCAACATATTTATTTTATGTGGTGTATTGTGTACTTAAATTTGATATATATTATCATTATTCTATTTATATTAATGGTATTATATGATTCATTTGTATGTTAGTAACTTTTCTCCGTATGACTTGATTGATTACAATGTGGTATGGGGTTTTCATATCACTTTCTATTCTAGTGAGAATCATGCAATATTTTCCGCTATTTCCTTTTGTGTGTTGTATGTACATACCATGATTATATTATTTGTGTAATATCAATTAATTTATGTCTATTTAAATCTTCATTGTATGATCCTTCTTTCATGGTTTGTATGTTTCATAAGTTACCAAATTGGTAAGGGAACCTTACAACCAATTATTTTTAAAAGACTTTTTTTTGTTATGTATTTTAATTTACCTATTCTTGTGTTGGGATATGTTTTAATATATAATTATTGATGTAAATTTTATTTCCATGTGATTATATACCATTTTCTCTCTCATCAACTCAATTTATGAATATTAAAGTTACGATGTTAGGCTGTCGAATTTTTGTAAGGGAAATTCCTTACCCAATTTTAATTCTTTGGGTTAAACTTATACTTGTGGATTATGTCATTATATAAATATGTGTGAATGACCTCTGATAGTTTTACACTTAATATCCACTTATATTTTGTCTATCTATATTTTTCACACATAATTATGTCATTGATTTATCCTTAATCTAATGATACCGTCTTTATAAGGGATTTCATCTCAATTTACATTTAATTGAGACTTCATTATTGTTATGCACCAATTCACTCTTATATGGTGTATATATTGTCCTTTGGAATATTATATCATGAATCCCTTTATTATCATTATACTATAAATTTCTGATTAAATGTTAATCCTCATTTTTTTTATTCAAGCATCTCTAATTTTGTTAAAAACTCTTTAACTAAAATATCATTTTAAATGTTTTAAAGATTTATTCTTATAAATACTTCTCATTAATGTCCATGTTTTCAAAATATTTTTTAGGATTTATTTATATAGACATTATTGTTTTAAAATTTTAATTCCATTAAAATCAATAATGTGGTATGGGACACTTTGATTCCAAAATATCTTTATTAAATGTTTTATATGGTTTTGAATATGATTTTACAAAGCATTGTTTATTTGAATATCTTGATATGATATATTGTGATAGGAATGTGGAAATTTTATCTTTCCTTTATGCTTGTGTTATGTTTTATGATTATGTTATGTATATTGGGAATTGTTTACATATATTGGTGGTTCCGTGATAAATCTTAGGTGGGTGAGCCCGAGATAGCTCTCCAATGCATTGGTTAATGTGACGGAGGTAAACTTTAATGTTTCTCCTATGAGATTTAGGGAATATATTTTGACGGGTAATCCAAACATTACACCCTATGTAGCTATGATAGATATAATGTAATTATGTTATTAATGAAATAATTTAACTTTATGATTTATTATTTCTGTGTGTTATTCATAAATCTTATGATTTTTTAAGGAATGTTATGATTGAAAAGTATGGTTTCATTTATTTGTATTTATTAATGTGATAATGTTTTACTTCCTTATTTTATAACCCTTACTGAGCTTTTTATTCTCATCCCATATTTTTGAAATGTTTTCCATAGGACTTAAAGATGAATAGGGTAAACGATGGGATCAAAGAAATGTCATGTTTTCTAATACATGGAACTAGAAATGTTTCTTTTTAAGAGTTTTATATTCTATGAAAAATAGGTACTGAGTAGTAGTGTCTACATGTAATATTCAAGTTCTTATGTAATAGTTATGGCCTAATTCTCTAAAACTCTATTACTCAAAAGCTCCTCAAGGTGAATTCTTTACATAATTCAATATTATGTAATGTTTAAGGCTGGGTCCTTATATTCGGTATCAGAGGTCGGTTTAGATAACTTTAATGGTTAGGGTGTTATTTAAGCATAAGTGACATAACCATAATGGTTATCATATTGGAAATACTCATATGTTTTTTATATAAATCGAATGAGTTTATGATAACATGAACACGTATTTTTTAGTGTTTACCCTACTCATAAGATAATATATATTAATTTCACTTATATACTCACACTGATCTTTTTGGTTTTAGTCAATGGCTGGATCTAGCACGCATCAAAGTAACAATGGATGTGAAGAAAACTATGATTGTTTTCTGAATGAGAAACTAAATGAAATGGGAGTTGTAATGACAAATCTTCTGGTAATTCTCAACCAACTATCTGGAGTCATGATTGACCACCTGAACCATGATGATTTTTATAAGTCATCATATATGCAAGAAACAAATCCCTGCAGAATTTTAGGTAATAATCATAAATGTATTTACGTTCAAAAACCTATGTGTCAAATATGTGGAAAGAAACACCTAAAAAAATTCTTCAAACGGACGAGACGATGCTATAGATGTCGGAATGAAGGTCATAACCCAAGAACCTGTCATAGAAAAAGAATGAATCAAGTTGAATCTAGGAGAGGAAAGAAGTTCTTTCTGAGGGATCAATTGATTGTTTTAAGTGTGGTTTGTATGGTAATTATACAAACATATGTCCTGTGTATAATTTTCAGGAATGGGATCACTAGAATCATACAAATGTATTATTACCAATACCTAATTCCATTCTGATTAAGGATAAAGAAACTGTAAAGGACCAATGAAATGTATGGTCTATTTCTTAACATATGTTTTGATGTTATTGAATCTTAGGATATGATTCATGATTTTCCTTATCGGAATGACGTATTATGGAATATGTTGGAAAATTGATAATTGATCATGAAGAATGTTGAATGAGTGAAAAGTCTACATATAAGCGATTCAAGAGTTATGGTACATTTTAGGATGATGAAATTCATTAAAGTATAAAGGAACTATTGATGATAGGATTACATTGGATAACACTTTCTAGTATGAGTAACCATGAAGTTTGACATTTGAAAATTTTATTCAAGAAATAGTAATATTTTCCATTATGGAGAAATATTTAAAATATTATTTTTGGAAGAATCTATGTTTTTATTATGGGCATAAGGTGATTTGGGATTTTTATGGAAATTATTAACCCATGATAGGGAATATGTGATTAGGTTAATTACACTACAGTATGAGACATTATGAGTAGTCGATGTTTTTTGAGATAAATGTAAAGATTTACTGTGGAAGACTATGTGATTAAATCCTTCTGAGTTTTGGGATTCAATATTTGTATGGATTATTTTAATGAATTTTATGATCAATTATATTTTGAATGGTATTTCTTGAACTTTGGGTTCTTTTTGTTGAATTTGGGAGATTATGAATATTATATCATTTTATAAAGGAATATACTTTTGGGGAATATCTGATCTTTTACTAAACAATTTTGGCTTAGCTTGATGTCTAAATATAAGGGAAATATATAGTATATCATTTTTAGATTATGTGATACTCTAGAAGTTTATTCTATCACATCAGGTGTGACCAAGTCATCTTTAATACATACCGTTTGGAGAAAAGATGAGTTTGTGGTAGAATTTTATTAATGGAAGACACTCTACATGACTAGTAAGTATATTTCCTTATGATCTTAGTCTAGTTATTAATAAAATTATTCAACTCTATGAAAATGATATTGAAGCAAAAATGTAAAAATATCTCTTTTATCATTACACTTTTACCCATCAAAAATATTATGTTATTGTAGTGGTTAACTTTCCATGATCAATTTCATTATCACTCTCTATTAATATATGAGAGTTATTTTCTCTTCCATATCAATGTTTTCATGTAATCATAGTATCTGTTGTCTCAGGTGACCATTGTATTTATATTTCTTTCTTTTAAAGTGATATCTTTATGGACTCTTTTTTTGATGTGGGACTTTTAATAAAGATTCCAAGCCCAATATTAAAATTGTGAGGACGCAATTCCCAAAAGGGGGGAAGGATGTAACATCCCATTAAATAAAGAATATGAAATTTTCATATTTATTAAAATTTGTGAATTAAATATTAATTTTACATTAAATGGGATGCTATGTTAGATGTAATTCCTCATATGCAACAACAGGTTTCATTGAAAACTTATGTTTCACACAATGTTGAGTTATTCTAAAAAATATTAATATAATATTATTATTTTAAATGGTAGTAAATGCATTGTCGTTGTATTGGAGAAATTAACAAAACTAACCACATTAATATTAAATATGTTTCTTAAATGTTTTTACATTTACCCAATAAATTTTTGAGTCTTAAAATGAGAATGAAACCAATATTAAGCATTAAACCCTCAAATATTCTTTAAAAGGTCATTTTACAGCCTTTTGATAGTGAACCATTTTTAAAACTAGTTTTTGTAACTATTCTAAGATCTTTTTGACAAAATAAAATTCTTATTTAGAATCGGGACATCATAATTTACTTTGGGTAAGAATTTGGTATTTTTCTGATAAAATTCATTTTTTATGATTATTGAAAAATATTGTATTTTAATTTTAAACCGCCTTTTAATATAATTTATATATATTTTTAGATTATATATTTAATTGGTTTTGAAGTGTAATTAGATTATATTTTTACCATTAAACCATTTTTTGTCATTGGTTTTAATTTCACTTTGAAATTGGATATAAACAAGTGTCAATCTTTTGATAGTTAATATTTTATAAAAATAGGTTTTTTGTTTTGACAATGGATGTTATTTTTAAATTAATTAATCCAACTTCTATATTATGAATTTGGTAAAATAGATATCATTTTTCAATTGGGAATATCAAATATAGCACTGGCAGATTTTTTGGTATTTTTCTAAAAAAACATCAATTTTTGATGAATAGTGAAACCACTAAGTTGTAGTTAAAAATTTGAATTTTTCATTTAAATGAAATTTTACAACTTCTATGAATTGAATTTCTAAAATCTGACACAAATGGTTGTTATTAGTAAGTTAAATGTGGTTCCATAAGATGAAATTTTTTTTTGTGAATAGTAACTTTTGACTTTTATTTACCGCGGTTAATGGTAAATAGTGTAATTCAAGATAAAAAAATATTATAATAATAAAAAATTACCATAACACTTGTCATAACCTTATTTTATGAGACATGGGCGACCATGGGGGTCTATGGGTCGATTTTGGAACCCCATGGAGCCACTTAATAGTGATAATGATTCTTTATTTTAATTAACTTAAAGTAAAGGCAAAAAAGACATAAACAAATATCATTTTTTTAAATTATTTTTTACATGGGGTAATAAAATTTATCTATCCGACTATAAATATTTTTTAGAATTCTAAAAATAATTCATAATTGATGGTATTTTTTTATAATTTTTATAAATCAAAAAAATACAATTAGTTATGACACAATAATGGCGTTGTGTTTACCTCATTAATAAATGATTTAAATAAATAATATTATAAAGATTAAAACAATATTCAAAACCTTTATAATTATTATTGGATGATTTTATTTTGACCATGAGTCATCGTATCTTCGAATTTAATTGGTTTGTACCTTTCAAAACTGAAACGGATTATATAATAAAATAATATTTTCACACTTTCCTAAAGAGCCCCTCCTATCCCTTATAAAAAGACCTCACTTATAACCCTTTACACACACCCCCCAAGCCACATGGATCATCCAAACCCATCCCAAATATGCTCTCAAGATCCCTTTCTAACTCCAAGATTCCTTACCTTATCTAGAAGGCACTTCAAGTAAACCTTTTTATTCAAACCAAAGGGAGATACCCAATTTAAAGGTAACATCTTCCCTTAAGTCCTTTTTTTTATTTTACATATCCAACCCCATAAAATCTTTTTCTTCCATTATATTTATAAAAAAACAAGTATCCTAAATATAATAGGTTTTTTATGAGAAGGATTCGATATACACTTACACACACTTCAATGTAATGGTTAAAGAACATACTGTTTCTTTGGACGACGAACTACTGCCTCACGAAAAAATGATTGTTCAAATATATCCTACCACATCTCATGGTGCCCATTATGATGGAACTATATTCATATATGATATATATTTTATTTTTATGTTTTCATTATGATTCTATATTTTTTTCATTTATATCAGACCATTATGGTTTCCATTATGGGTAAACGTGATAATTTCATTTGAGGAAGTACAGACTACCGCCCCCTCTAAGTGATATGACTAATTCATGTCATATGTGGGATGTATAATGGATTTATTTAATGAAATTATATATTATATTATACTATAATTATAATATAAAAATGGGTCATTATGTTTTAATTCGTTTAAATATTAAATAGAAATGAAAGTATTGTTCATGCGTACATACGGCTTACTGTCTCCATGAACGGTGCCTTTCATTTTTTACCTCTAAATATTTTGTAATATTATAAATACATATATCTACTGGATATATATATATATATGATATATATGATATCTAAATCATTAATATCATTCTGGAGATAATGGACTCTTGACCACATGGACAACTTATAATTATAAGGTGTTTATTTTTTACTCAAGTACAAGATATCGAAAAAAGACCATTATTAATATAAATGATTACATAATGTTTAAAACATGATAATAATTTATATTAAAGAAATAATAAACTTGAAAAATGTTTTTAATCAAGTATAAATTAACTTAAGTTTATTATTATGGAAGAAAAAGGTACAAATAATTCAAGTCAGATGCGAGGTAAGGGGTTTCTTATCTCACTTTTAATTCCGTGAGATTTCCATTGTTCTCCACTTATTTATTTCATGTGTTGTATTGTGTACTACCAGTTGATATATATTATCATGATTCTATTTATGTTCATGTTATTCTATGATTAATTTCATGGTTATTAACTTTTGGTCATACGACTCGATTGATTACAAAGTGGTAAGGGATTTTCATATCACTTTTTATTCCAGTGAGATTCATGATATATTTTACACTATTTCCTTTTTTGTGGTGTATGTACTACCCATGATTATATTATTTATGTAATATAAATTAATTTATGGGTATTTAAATCTTCATTTTATGATCCTTCATTCATGGGTTGTATGTTTTGTAAGTTACCAAATCAGTAAGGGAACCTTTCACCCTATTCTTTTTAAAGACTTCTTTTTTGTTATGTCTTTTAATTTAAATATTATTGTGTTGGGATATGTTCTTATATATCCTTACTAATGTAAATTTTATGTCCACATGATGAGATACCCTTTTCTCTCTCATCCACTCATTTTATGAATTTGAAAGTGACGTTATTAAGCTGTCAAATTTCTATAAGGGAACTTCCTTACCCAATTTCAATTCATTAGGTCAAACTTCTACTTCTTGCTCATGTCATTAAATAGATATGTTTGAATGACCTATGATTGTTTTAAACTTAATATACACATATATTGGGTTCATTTATATTTTTCACAGATAATTATTTCATTTATTTATCCTTAATCTAATGATATCCTCGTTATAAATGATTTCATCTCAATTTACAATCCATTGAGACTTCATTATTGTCATGCACCGATTCACTTTTATATAGTGTATATACTATCCATTGTAACATTAAATCATAGATTCCTTCTTTATTGTGTTGTTATAAAGTTCTTATTAAATGTTATTCCTCAATTATTTGTATTTAATCGTCTCGCATTTTGTTAATAACACTTTAACTGAAATATAATTTTAATTGTTTTAATGATTTATTCTTATAAATATTTCTTATTAATCTCCGTGTTTTCAAAATGTTTTTTAGGATTTATTTATAAGGATATTAATTTTTTAAAATGTTAATTCCTTTAAAATCTTTAATGTGGTATGGGCTACTTTGATTCAATAATATCTTTATTAAATGTTTTAAATGGTTTTGAAATGGTTTGATAAAAAAATTCATTTAGATATCATGATATGATATATTGACATTGGAATGTGGAAATTTTATCATTCATTTATGTTTGTGTTATGTGTTAGGATTATGTTATTTATATTGGGTATTGTTTACGTATATGGGTGAGCCCGGGATAGCTCTTTAATGTATTGGGTAACGTGACAGAGATAAATTTTAATGTTTCACCTAAGAGAATTAGGGAATATACTGTGATGAGTATTCCAAACGTGACTCCTTATGTAGCTATGATAGCTATAATTTATGTATGTTATGAATTCAATAATTTACCATTATGATATAATTTATGTATGTTATGAATTCCATAATGTTTAAGGTCGGGTCGTTATAGTAGAGCCTTATTGTTTTTCCTAGAAAACTATTATGGATGAGTTTTGTTTATATTCAATACCATGATCCGGGTTTTTGATCTATTCACTAGTTATAATATAATATTTAGATTCACATTGGGTTTTCTTTGAATTAAAATTGTATTGGTTCCACCTTGGAACCAATTTTTTGTTTTTTTACACTGTGTTTTATCATGGATTTTCATGACAATCACTTAATAAATTTTTTATAATTTTTTTTGTTCTATTATTTATAAGAGGGATTTATAAATTATTTTTTTTATAAATAACAAAAATATTTAATAATTGATTGTAAATTATATATCATTGGAGTGAGTTAACTAATTTCAAAAGATAAAATAGTTCCTATGTTGGTTTACTAATTTTTTTTTAATCAATTTTTATAGGTTGTTTTAAAGATTAAATATTTATAAATATACATATACTGATTTTTATTATAGGTTTTTTTGTAAATATAGTAGTTTTTATAAAAATAAATAAATATAACCTTTAAAAAAATTTATTCTTAATGTACCCCCACTTGATCACCACACTATGATGAAAATTTGTTATCAAACGATAGTTATTTTGAAATTTTATATTTCATTTTAGATAATGATAAAGTCATAATGGAATGCAAAATTAGTTTCTATTTTTATGAATTCATCAGGAACTGAAGGACAAGTGAATCTATCATTTATTGAATATAATTAAAAATATTAAAATAATGATTATCATAATTAAATTGTTAAATATTGAAAATATATTTAATTTTTATTTATTTTTGGAAGGATATAATGAAATTTAAACTCTAAAAAAATGTGTCTATAATAATATGTTTCACATCATGAAATTAGAATACACATGATTAGATATTGAGGATATGATTTTTATATATTTATGTGGATTCATTATGAAGAAATAAATGAAATGGGAACAATATATGAGGATTCATGATGTGACACCAATTCAAAATGTGAAATGTGTTTATGTTATTACCTGGAGGTAACCCATGAATAATGTCTATGAAATTTTAAGTAGTCATCTAACTCAATAAATCATGGTGTGACAAAAAGTTTCAAATCTTGACACATGCTGATAATAATTTTTTATGTTTGAAACATGATGATCTATGATTGGTAGCTATATATTAATACATGTAAACTATTGAAGTTAACTGCATAATTATTAATTGATGATTCTATTACCCAAGGGGTCCTCTAAGCGCCCAAAAATGGGGACTTGAAACTCTTCCAATTTATTCCAAAATAAAGGGAGTATTTACTCTGATGATGTTATAAAAAACACAATACTTTTACATTTAATTCATTAAATATTATCCTCTAACCCTATCATGACTTTCATGAGGGGGTACTCTCATATTATGACAAGTAATGAAAAATGGATGGGGATTTGTTCACGTAAATTTCACATTATTTTCATTTTTCAATGTTGAGGAATTGAATTATTTATTTTAGATAATAAAAAATATCATTATTTATATTATGGAACATTGAAAACATTATAATGAAAATAAAATATATTAAGAAAACTAATAATTTTAACTATCATGTAACCATAGTGTAATTCAGAATGATCATGTTTAAATATGGTATCATGGAAATTAATTCATTATAAACACTAATTAATTGAAAATATAAAAAGTGAAATTTTTGTATTAAAAGTGGAAGAACATGAACATTGACAACCCTCAATATAAAATATCATGACATATATGATAAAATAAATTAATTTATAAAAATTCACTAACATAAGATCAAGAAATTTCAAAATCATGGAATGTTTTCTTATATTTAATTAAAAAATATATTTTATATTTCTCTCAAACTCAAATAGTCTCATTAATGTATTAATTTAAAATTCATAAATTCAGTTTTCACCAAATAAGGTGTTTGACATCAAACAGAAAAAAAAATTAATTTATTTATTAGGTAATGTAATTTTTTTAGACATGTAATTTTCATTGACAGTAATGAATCTATTCATTACTTATGGTAAGAAAAAATTTCGGTTTCATTATTGGGGTTGGTTACAAAATAAAATTTTTAGTTAATTTTTATTTATTATGTTTCATTTATTTTATTATTTTGTTCTTCACTTGGTGTGTTTGGTTTGTCATTTTATGCTGAATTATAAATGAACCACAAATCCAAAAAAAAATAAAAATAAAATTTAGTTTCCAATATGATCATAAATACAAAGTAAAACTAAGAAAAAATCAATGTAGTTGTGATGATGTCTGTTGTAGAAAAAAAATCAATTATTGCGGTACCACCCAGATATATTGGGCTATGAATTCTCACCAATTAAAAAGGTCTATCCATCATATGATTGTATCCTAGAATCTTTTACCCATTTAACATGGAAAATTACATTAAATTGTCCTACAAACAATAAAAATAATCTCCAACTCCACTCAAATTTTCATATTATCTAATGATGATATGAACACACACACTACATGTTTCCATGAACTATGAGACGTGTTTCAATATAAGAACATCTAATATAACACAATAACAATTTTATTTTATAGATATTTATTAAGAGATCAATTAATTGAATGTATTCAGAACTAGGAATCCTATTCCATCACTGTGTGGGATGACTTGGAAATAATTATTCTCAAACAATACAGTTCACCTTTAAAATAAATTTATATTCTAGTAAATATTTTAAATTTTATTCAATTTTAAGATCACTCTATAAGGCCCCGACCTTAAACCTTACTTAATATTTAATTAAATGAATAATTCACATTGAGGATATTTTCAGGTTTAGAGTTTTAGAGAATTAGGACATAACTATTACATCTCAAAAGATTACAAAGTAGAAACTTTTACTAAGTTTCCATAAAATAAAAACTCTTAAAAAGAAACATGTCCAGTTCTATGTTTTAGGTTGCATGACTTTCCCTTGATCCCATCCTTGACCTTATTCCACGTTAAGTCCTGTGAAAAACATTTCAAAAACTTGGGATGAGCATAAAAAGCTCAGTAAGAGATACACAAAGAATGAAAACTGTTATTTTTTCAAAACAACAAGTAAACCATGTATACTTTATCAAAGTAATACTTTTCACCTTTTTGAAGTAGTAAAAACTCTTCACTAAATAAAATTTCATTACTTACCCTTCTGTAACCAAAATATTACCATAAAACCCATATAAAGATCACATAACATATAAAGGTAACTTGGGACATAAACATACTTAATTGGAATAACCATAAGGTCAACTTCCACACATATCACTTAATGGAATATCCATTCGGCCAACTTCCATACATACTTAATGGAATAGTCATACGGCCGACTTCCATACCCAATGCATTGGAGGTTATAACGTAACCACCCATCCTGGTATTCACGACACCCCTTGTCATATGGTTTATCACGTAACCACCCGTAATATGTCCAAGTACCATTATAAAATTATAACACATAAAACCAATATAAAGAAATGATAAAATTTCCACATTTCAATCACAATATATCATTTAAATATATTGACATAATAGAATCCTTTATCAAAACCATTTTCAATACCAAAATACATAAAAGAGTATATGGTATTTATTTTATTTTAAAAACATTACGGCTTGTTGAGGAAGCCAAAGATCAAATAATACTCGCGGCGGCGGAAAAGGTCGTTGTCACCGCGTACGTTAAAAGAAACATTCCTTTTTGTCATTTAGTAAAATGCTTCGTAGAAAAAGATTACTTTTGTATAAAAGTAAAAGTACAAGGGGTTTATACACCGTATAAAAGAAAGTTGTGTATAAAACTAAATATTCCTCAATGAAAGGAGAATGAGACGAAGTCCCTTACAAAGGCGGTATCCTTGGTTTAAGGATAAATCAATTACATAATTATGTGTGACAAACGAATACACCAAATATAAGTGGATATTAAGTGTAAACCAATCAGAGGTTATTCAAAAATATTCATATAATGACATATTCAAGGAGTATAAGTTTATCTCAAAGAATCAAATTTGGGTTAAGAAGTTCCCTTGCAAAAATTTGACAGCCTAATGGCGTCAATAAAAAATTTAGAAAATGAGTTGATGAGAGATAAAAAGGGTATCTCATCAAATGGAAATAAAATTTAAATCAATAAAGATATAGAAGAACATATCCCAACATAATAGTATTTGAATTAAAAGACATAACAAAAGAAGTCTTTTAAAAAGAGGAGGGTGAAAGGTTCCCTTACCGACATGGGTATCTTTCGAAACATACACCCCGTGAAAGAAGGACAATACAATACTCATAAATGAAATTATATTACACAATGAGTAAAATAATGGGCAGTACATACACCACTCAAAGGAAATTGTGGAAAATGTAGCATAAATCTCACGGGAATAAAAGTGAGATGAAAAATCCCTTATGAAAACTCGGTAGCCTAATGACGCCACTTAAAACTTCCAAAAATAGATTGATGAGATCAAATAGGGTCTCTCATCATATTATAATAAAATTTACAGCAAGAGTAATATAAAAGAACATCCCCCATCATAACAAAGAGGAGCTTAAAATAAGTAACATAAAGTAGAGTACTTAAAATGAAAGAGAGAGGTTAGATCTCTTACGAAAATTCGGCAGCCTAACGGCGCCACTCAAAACTTCCAAAATTGATTGATGAGAGAGAATAGGGTCTCTCATCATATGAACATAAAAATTACAGTAATATTAATATAAAAGAACATCCCAATAACAATAAATATGAGCTTTAAAAGGAATGACATAAAAGAGTGTACTTAAAAAGAAAGAGAGGAGTAGGATCCCTTACCTCGGGTCCGACTTGACTCGATCATTCTTTAACGTCCTGAATAATAAACTTGATTTAATTTATACTTGCTTAAGAACATTTTTCAACTTCATTATTCCTTTTATATCAATTATTGACATGTTATAAACATTATGTAATCATTTAATTTAATAATGTTTGTTTTGTCGATATTTGGTTCTTAAGTCAAAAGTGGACTTCTTACAATTACATGTTGTTCGTGTGGTCAAAGGTTCTTTATATCCAGAATGACATTCCTGATTTGGATATCATATATATCATATATATACATAATATAAATGTATTTATAATATTACATAATCATTTAGAGGTAAGAAATGAAATGCACCATTCATGGAGACGGTAAGCCGTACGTACGCATGAACGCTACTTTCATTTCTATGTCATATTAATGGAATTAAAACTAAATGAGTGATGTGTATATTTTTAATTCCAGAATTATATTCATCCATTATATTTATAATAAATCATATATATCCATTATATGTACTTATAATAGTACATTACATTTGAGGATAAGAAATGAAATGCACCGTTCATGGAGACGGTAAGCCGTATGTACGCATGAACCCTACTTTAATTTCTATCTCATACTTTAATGGAAAGAAAACAATAATTATATAAAGGTATATTATAATTCCAGTATAAAATAATATATAATAACTTTAAATCCATTATTTGTACATCCCACATATGGAATTAACGAATCAAATCACTTTGAGGGGGCGGTAGTCCGCACTTCCTAAAATGAAGATATCGCGTATACCCATAATGGAATCCATAAAGGTATGACAAAAATGAAAAATAAAGAAGCTTAAGTAAAACATAAACATATTATATATCATATATAAACATAGTGACATCTTAATGGCCACCTTTGAAGGTGTTATATGAGTGTTGAACAATCATCGTTTCGTGAGACAGAAATTCGCCATCCACAGAAACAGTATGTTATTTAACCATTAGATGAAGGTGTGTGTAAGTGTAGCTAGAATAATTATTATAACAACATTCTATTATATTGAAGATACTGTAGTTTTTACAAAATAAATTAATAAAAATAGTTCAAGGGGGTGGAGAAGCAAAATAAAACAAAAGAGCACAAGTGAAGATGTTACCTTAAAATTGGGTAACTCCCTTTGGTTTGAACCAAAAGGATTTCTTGAAGATCTTCCTGCCTAAGTTAAGGCTTCTAGGATGAGTAGAGGGATGTGGAGAGACCAAATTATCAGATCTTGGCCGAACCAAAGGCTTGAGAGGTGTGGTTAAGGTGGTAGAGGTGGGGCCTTTTATAAGAGGAGAGGAGGGGCACTCTTGGAAAAGTATAAAATGTTACTTTATTTTCAAATGGTTTTCAGATTTTAATGGTCCCACATTGATGTGTTTCGAGGATAAGGTGATAAGGGTTCTAAATCCACCCATCCAATATGTTTTGGACATGTGTAGGTCCTATATTTTTCATTATCTTTCCATTTTATTTAAATCGTTAAATAATGAGGTCATCGCTGCATCATCATGATGTCATAAAGAATTTAATTTATTTAATGTCTAAAAATTATAAAAAAAATACTATGATGTAGGAAATATTTTTATCTTTCCAATGACTATTTATAGTCAAAAATATTACTTGTATAACCACATGTAAAAATTGTTTTAGTAAAACAAATCATGTTTGTGACATTTTTATTTTAACTTTAAATAAAAGGCATAAATGTCATTATCAAACCCAAGTGGCTCCATGGGGTACCGAAAATCGACCCATGGGTTGTATTGGTCGTCCATAACTCAACCAATAGGTTTAGTACAAGTTTAAAGATATTTTCATTTTATTATAATATCATTTTTACCTTAAATTACACTAATTACCTTTAATCGCGATTAATAAAACTTAAAAGTTACTTTTCATCAAAAATTATTTTCATCCCATTGAATCACATTTTACTTAACAATTAAAATCATTTAAATTGGATTTTTAAAATTCAAATCACAGAAGTGGTAAAGTCCCATTTAAACGAAAAATCAAATTTTGTAACCACCACTTTGTGGTTTCACTATTCATCAAAAATTGAAGTTTTTCAGAAAAATACCAAAAATTAACCCTAAGCTATATTTGATTTTCCAAATTCAAAAATTATGTCTATTTTACCAAATTCATAACATATAAGTTTCATTAATTAATTTTATAATTAAATCCCGCTTTTAAAACAAATAGCGTGTTTTTATGAAACAATGTCTTTCAAAAGATTGACACTCGTTTATGTCCAATCTTAAAGTGATATTAATTACAATGACCACCATTGGATTAAATGGTAAAAATATATTCTATTTAAACTTTAAAACCAATTAAAAATAGAATCTAATCATATAAATAAATTAGATTAAAAAGAGGTTTTGAATTAAAATACAACATTTTTTACTATTCATTAAAAATTGAACTTTTTCGAAAAAATACCAAAAATTTACACAAAGTAAATTTTGATGTCCCGATTATAAAGAATAATTTTATTTTGTCAAATATAACACATAAAATTGTCAAAAGTTGATTTAAAATAGGTTCTCCGTCAAAAGGTGGTTAATCGACCTTTTAAAGAATATTAGACTATCTACGCTTAAAATTGGATTCATTCGCATTTTTAATCCTCTATCATTTATTGTAAAGAGTAAAAATATTTGACAAACATATATAATCATTTTGTAGTTAGTTCTGTTTAATCCCGCCATTACAACGGCTAGGCATTAACTACCATTTAAAATAATATTATTTTATTATTAGAGTGCAACGTAAGATTCCCAAGAAACTCGTTGTTGCGTATTGGGTACGCCATCGAGCATAGCATCCCCTTTAAAATAATATTAATATTTTATTCACAAATATGGATAAATATAAAAATGTCATATTCTTTATTTACCCGGGGTGTTAAATCCTTCCCCCCTTTTGGGAATTGCGACCTCGCAATTTTAAAATTGGGCTTGGAAATATCCTTGAAAGTCCCACATCGGAACAAGAGTCGGTAAAACAATTACTTTAAAATAAATAATGATAAGTACAGAGGTCACCCGAGTTAACCCATACTAGGATTCCATGTAGGAAAACATGGACATGGAGGATAAAACATAGGGTCATGTTCTAATGGAGAGTGATAGAAAACATGTTTAGGAGAAAGTTAACCACAATAAAATCACAAACTTGTGATGGGTTAAACGGTATTCGATTCCCCAGTAGGAAAAGTTAATAGACAACATTTTTGTTTTAAGTTACTCTTCATTGAGGAATTTATTTTTCATCCTAACTAAATCATAATTAAACATACTTACTTGTCACGTAGACTTCCAACTTTTACTATATTCCTTAATCAAACTCATATTTTCTCCAAAAGACAAGTATTTAGGAAGACTTGTTTGCATTAAGAGTACTATAATCAATTTCTAGAGAATCACCTAATCCAAAAAAGAGAACTATATACTTCCCATGTCTTTAGACTCTAACCAAAACCAAAACCAAAAAGGTTAGTACAAGATCAGATAATCCAGAAAAGGATAACCCTTTATAAAAAGAAAATCTATTCTTAATCTCCAAAATTTGCCCAAAAAAACCCAAAGTTCAACGAGGACCATTCGATAAACAATCTGTCCATAAAATTATTCAAAGTAAACAAAACTAAGATTTAATCCCAAATATTTGAAGGATTTAGTCATATAGTCTTCCAAGTTAATTTGTAACATTTATCTCCAAAAAACACCAGTTTCTCCTAAAGTCTCGCATTGAAAAGTAATTAACCTAATCACATATCCTCCATGATAAGTTAATAATTTTCATAAAAACCCAAAATCAACTTACTCTTAATTCATAAAGTCACCTAACTAAAAATAATAAGTCATACTAACCAGGGACTTCACATAGTCCAGTAGTAGGCAATAAATACCCATTGCACTTTGGTTGTGGGTTCGATTCCCGCAGCTTTGTCTGACGCAACGGGTTGTCACACGGTTTGCGTGTTGTCCTTTTTATAAAACTCCAAAAATAACCCTAACATGTTTTAACCTTAATAGTTTCCTTATACCTCTCATTTTCATCCAAATTCATTACGGTCTCAACATCTTAATTCTTGAAGTCTTATTTCACCACCATAAGATAAAATAAAACGATTCCCAAAATGAATAACATCATACCTCGATCATGGCATCCACTCGGTTTCATCGTCATTTTGATCACGTAGGTAGAAGTCCCATGCATTACAACAATGATTTAGAGATCCTTCAAAATCATTTGCTTCCTCCATCCAAATACACCTTGTACAACATGGGTCATATGGGTGTTCACAGAAAAACAGTTTTGGAAAATAATCATGTATGACATATAATTCCAAAACATATGATAAAACATGATTTCTATAAAATAGTCGGACAAAATTTTAGTTGAAACTTTCTATTATTGGTCCTTTAAAATACCATAAGTATGTTCTGAGAGACTATATTTTAAAATTTAAATACAAATAGTTTGCTCAAGGGTCTCCTTCCTCAGCACCATCTTTAAAATCATAATATGCTTCAAATTCTTGTGATAAAGTAAAATATTTGAAAATACCTTGATAATATTTACCTTTCTTGAAAATATGAGAATATTGTGAAAATAGTATTTGTTTAAAAACAACCCATGATCCACGATGATAACGAGGTATAGTGGAGGTGTTTGATATCTCAAACAACTGCCTGCAAGTGAGTTGTATGCTAGAAAAAGTTTCACAATCATCCGAACATGACTTCGCAATAATTATTGCAAGCATGTCATCAGGAAGAGATAGGAAGGTCATTTTAGATCCCTATCCTTCCATTCATAACCGACTTTACTTGTCCTCAAAAAATTTATAAAACAATGATTTAACTGAAATAATAGATATAGGGACAAATCATGTGTCTAACAAAAACTCATAATCCCTAAAGTTGTCTAAACCGACCTCTGATACCAACTATAAGGCCCCGGCCTTAAACCTTACTTAATATTGAATTAAATGAGTAATTCACATTGAGGATATTTTCAGTTTTAGAGTTTTAGAGAATTAGGACATAACTATTACATCTCAAAAGATTATAAAGTAGAAACTTTTACTAAGTTTCCATAAAATAAAAACTCTTAAAAAGAAACATGTCCAGATCCATGTTTTAGGTTGAATGACTTTCCCTTTATCCCATCCTTGATCCTATTCCACGTTAAGTCCTGTGAAAAACATTTCAAAAACTTAGGATGAGGATAAAAAGCTCAGTAAGGGATACACAAAGAATGAAAACTGTTAGTTTTTCAGAACAACAAGTAAACCATGTATACTTTATCAAAGTAATACTTTTCACCTTTTCGAAGTAGTAAAAACTCTTCACTGAATAAAAGTTCATTAATTACCCTTCTGTAACAAATATATTACCATAAAACCCATATAAAGATCACATAACATATAAAGGTAACTTGGGACATAAACATACTTAAGTGGAATAACCATAAGGTCGACTTCCACACATATCACTTAATGGAATAGCTATTCGGACAACTTCCATACATACTTAATGGAATAGCCATACGGCCGACTTCCATACCCAATGCATTGGAGGTTATAACGTAACCACCCGTCCTGGTATTCACGGAACCACCCGTCATATGGTTTATCATGTAACCACCCGTAATATGTCCAAGTACCATTATAAAATTATAACACATAAAACCAATATAAAGGAATGATAACATTTCAACATTTCAATCACAATATATCATTTAAATATATTGACATAATAGAATCCTTTATCAAAACCATTTTCAATACCAAAATACATAAAAGAGTATATGGTATTTATTTTATTTTAAAAACATTACGGCTTTTTGAGGAAGCCAAAGATCAAATAATACTCGTGGCGGCGGAAAAGGTCGTTGTCACTGTGTACATTAAAAGAAACATTCCTTTTTGTCATTTAGTAAAACGATTCATAGAAAAAGATTCCTTTTGTATAAAAGTAAAAGTCTAAGGGGGTTATACACCATATAAAAGAAAGTTGTGTATAAAATGAAATATTCCTCAATGAAAGGAGATTGAGACGAAGTCCCTTACAAAGGCGGTATCCTTGGTTTAAGGATAAATCAATTACATAATTATGTGTGACAAAAGAATACACCAAATATAAGTGGATATTAAGTGTAAAAAAATCATAGGTTATTCACACATATTCATAGAACGACATATTCATGGAGTATAAGTTTATCCCAAAGAATCAAATTTGGGTTAAGAAGTTCCCTTGCAAAAATTTGACAGCCTAATGGCGTCACTACAAAATTCAGAAAATGAGTTGATGAGAGATAAAAAGGGTATCTCATCAAATGGAAATAAAATTTAAATCAATAAGGATATAGAATAACATATCCCAAAATAATAGTATGTGAATTAAAAGACATAACAAAAGAAGTCTTCTAAAAAGAGGATGGTGAAAGGTTCCCTTACCAACATGGGTATCTTTCGAAACATACACCCTGTGAAAGAAGGACAATAAAATATTGATGTAAATACTCATAAATGAAATTATATTACACAGTGAGTAAAATAATGGGCAGTACATACACCACTCAAAGGAAATTGTGGCAAATGTAGTATAAATCTCACGGGAATAAAAGTGAGATAAAAAATCCCTTACGAAAACTCGGCAGCCTAACGGCGCCACTTAAAACTTCAAAAAATGGATTGATGAGATCAACTAGGGTCTCTCATCATATTACAATAAAATGTACAGAAATAGGAATATAAAATAATATCCCCCATCATAACAAATAGGAGATTAAAATAAGTAACATAAAGGAGAGTACTTAAAATGAAAGAGAGAGGTTAGATCTCTTTTGAAAATTCGGCAGCCTAACAGCGCCACTCAAAACTTCCAAAATGGATTGATGAGAGAGAATAAGGTCTCTCATCATATGAACATAAAAATTACAGTAAGAGTAATATAAAATAACATCCCAATAACAAGAAATATGAGATTTAAAAGGAATTACATAAAAGAGTGTACTTAAAAAGAAAGAGAGGAGTAGGATCCCTTACCTCGGGTCCGACTTGACTCGATCGTTCTTTAACGTCTTGAATAATAAACTTGAGTTAATTTATACTTGCTTAAGAACATTTTTCAAGTTCATTATTCCTTTTATATCAATTATTGACATGTTATAAACATTATGTAATCATTTAAGTTAATAATGTTTGTTTCGTCGATATTTGGTTCTTAAGTCAAAAGTGGACTTCTTACAATTACATGTTGTTCGTGTGGTCAAAGGTTCTTTATATCCAGAATGACATTCATGATTTGGATATCATATATATCATATATATCCAGAATATACATGTATTTATAATATTACATATTCATTTATAGGTAAGAAATGAAATGCACCGTTCATGGAGACGGTAAGCCGTACGTACGCATGAACGCTACTTTCATTTCTATGTCATATTAATGGAATTAAAAATAAATGACAGATGTGTATATTTTTAATTCCAGAATTATATTAATCCTTTATATTTATCATACATCATATATATCCATTATATGTACTTATAATAGTACATTACATTTGAGGATAATAAATGAAATGCACCGTTCATGGAGACGGTAAGCCGTACGTACGCATGAACGCTACTTTCATTTCTATATCATAATTTAATGGAAATAAAACAATAATGATATAAAGGTATATTATAATTCCAGTATAAAATCATATATAATAACTTTAAATCCATCCTTTATACATCCCACATATGGCATTAACGAATCAAATCACTTTGAGGGGGCGGTAGTCCGCACTTCCTAAAATGAAGATATCGCGTATACCCATAATGGAAGCCATAAAGGTATGCCACATATGAAAAATACAGAAGCTTAAGTAAAACATAAACATATTATATATCATATATAAACATAGTGACATCTTAATGGCCACCTTTTAAGGTGTTATATGAGTGTTGAACAATCATCGTTTCGTGAGGCAGAAATTCACCATCCACAGAAACAGTATGTTCTTTAACCATTAGATGAAGGTGTGTTTAAGTGTAGCTCTAATAATTATTATAACAAAATCCTATTATATTTAAGATACTGGATTTGTTACAAAATAAATTAATAAAAAGAGTTCAGGGGGTTGGAGAAGCAAAATAAAACAAAAGAGCACAAGTGAAGATGTTACCTTAAAATTGGGTAACTCCCTTTGGTTTGAACCAAAAGGATTTCTTGAAGAGCTACCTGCCTAATTTAAGGCTTCTAGGATGAGGATAGGGATGTGGAGAGACAAAATGATCAGAGATTGGCCGAGCCAAAGGCTTGAGAGGTGTGGGTAAGGTGGTAGAGGTGGGGGCCTTTTATAAGAGGAGAGGAGGGGCACTCTTGGAAAAGTATAAAATGTTACTTTAATTTCAAATGGTTTTCGAATTTTAAAGGTCCCACATTGTTGTGTTTCGAGTATAAGGTGATAAGGGTTTGAAATCCACCCATACAATAGGTTTTTGACATGTTTAGGTCCTAGATTTTGCATTATCTTTCCATTTTATTTAAATCGTTAAATAATGAGGTCATCGCTGCATCATCATGATGTCATAAAGAATTTAATGTCTAAAAATTATAAAAAAAATACTATGATGTAGGAAATCTTTTTATATTTCCAATTACTATTTATAGTCAAAATTCTTACTTGTATAACCACATGTAAAAATTTTTTTAGTAAAACAAATCATGTTTGTGACATTTTTATTTTAACTTTAAATAAAAGGCATAAATGTCATTATCAAACCCAAGTGGCTCCATGGGGTACCAAAAATAGACCCATGGGTTTTATTGGTCGGCCATAACTCAAACAATAGGGTTAGGGAAAGTTTCAAGATATTTTCATTTTATTATAATATCATTTTTACCTTAAATTACACTAATTACCTTTAATCGCGATTAATAAAACTTAAAAGTTACTTTTCATCAAAAATTATTTTCATCCCATTGAACCACATTTTACTTAACAATTAAAATCATTTAAATTGGATTTTTGAAATTCAAATCACATAAGTGGTAAAGTCCCATTTAAACAAAAAATCAAATTTTGTAACCACCACTTTGTGGTTTCACTATTCATCAAAAATTGAAGTTTTTCAGAAAAATACAAAAAATTCACCCTAAGATATATTTGATATTCCAAATTCAAAAATTATTTCTATTTTACCAAATTCATAACATAGAATTTTCATTAATTAATTTTATAATTAAATCCCACTGTTAAAACAAATAGCGTGTTTTTATGAAATAATATCTTTCAAAAGATTGACACTCGTTTATGTCCAATCTTAAAGTGATATTAATTACAATGACCACCATTGGATTAAATGGTAAAAATATATTCTATTTACACTTTAAAACCAATTAAAAAGATAATCTAATCATATAAATAAATTATATTAAAAAGAGGTTTTGAATTAAAATACAACATTTTTCACTATTCATTAAAAATTGAACTTTTTCGGAAAAATACCAAAAATTTACACAAAGTAAATTTTGATGTCCCGATTATAAAGAAGAATTTTATTTTGTCAAATATAACACATAAAATTTTCAAAAAGTGGATTTAAAAGAGGTTCGCCATCAAAAGGCGGTTAATCGACCTTTTAAAGAATATTAGACTGTCTACGCTTAAAATTGGATTCATTCGCATTTTTAATCCTCTATCATTTATTGTAAAGAGTAAAAATATTTTACAAACATATATAATCATTTATTAGTTAGTTCTGTTCATTCCCACCATTACAACGGCTAGGCATTAACTACCATTTAAAATAATATTATTTTATTATTAGAGTGCAACGTAAGATTCCCAAGAAACTCGTTGTTGCGTATTGGGTACGCCATCGAGCATAGAATCCCCTTTAAAGTAATATTAATATTTTATTCACAAATATGTATAAATATAAAAATGTCATATTCTTTATTTACCTAGGGTGTTACACACTCACCCTTTAATGCATGAGATAATTTAAATTACATGATTCATAAACATTCATATTTTATAATCAATGTACTGTTATTAATTCAAACATATTTAATGCATTTTCAAAAGAGATAAAGATAATCATAAACACCATGATAAGAGGGTCCCTAATAAAAAAGATAATTAGAAGATAGTTATAATATAAAAATTGAGATGTAAATAAATAGCTTCTAACTGAATACATAAGGGACTCAAAAAATAGAAATTAAATCATTATCGTAAATTAATTCATTGTAGATAAAATTTAAGCACGGAAAAAATATTGTAATGATGATGGTCCAACAACAAAAACCCCAAGAAAAATATTCCCAATAATCTAATTTCAATAAACAATATCCTGGAAATCAATTTCATGGTTTTTGGAAATAATATCAAGGAAAGTGTTATCAGAAAAGATGATATAAATTTCAATAGGAATAGTATTGATGATCTCCCCAAATCTAAGTCCACACCAAGAAGGAGACATTTCCCATATTTATGATGACCATAATATTTTCAATAAATGAATTAACCACCTACAAAAAAAATTCCAAATTGAAATTAAGGTTCTAAACTATTGGTTAAAAGTATGAAAACATGAAATCCTAAAACTCAAATTTCATGTATGGGTAATTGTTGAATAACATATAGATGGATTATGAAAAGTGATTTGTGGACATAAAAAATACACCATCAATAGATATTTGAAATCCATCATCACTATAAGTAGAATAATAACATAAGATAAAACTGAACTATTTATGGTACATGAGGAATTTATAGAGAACAATAAAGAAGAAAAATATTTTAAAGAAGATGTATGAGAGTAACCTCCAATAATCAATCCCATACATGAATTTTTAGAATTTTATAAGAAAGGAAAAGTCAATACATTAGGAAGTATTTTTATTTAAAATTTTAAAAACATGAAATAATCATTTCTTTTTTTGAATCCCTTTCCAATATTAAAACATATGTGATTTTTATGAAGGTGATAGTATGAAATATGAAGAAGCTAGAGGAAATTAACATGATCCAAGTCACATGGGAGTTCTCGGTTATGATGTCAAACTATTTCCTAATGAAATTTCCACAACAATGTATAATTTAATTTCTAACATACATATGGTCTATTATGTATAAGAGGTAATATTTTTATCATGGTTCTTGAATTAATATTATGTACTGTAATTCATTGAAGATCATAGGAATATATGACAATAATACCATAAAGGTAATTATGATTCTTGTAAAATCAATAATAAAGAACACATAAAGGTATATTAGTGAAATTCCAATTAACATATATTTTTCATATCCACATGTCCTTTTTCACACTATACATAGATGAGGAGATGGAATCCATAATTTTGGGGAGACTATTCATAGTGACTAGAAAAACATTGATCAATGTCAAAAGAATAAAATTGTTTTTAGACATGAAAAAAATAGAACAGTTTTAATATATGTTATCAAATGATGAATTTTGATGTGAATGGTGATGAATTTGAAGATAAATTCATTCCAATTCACGAATACATTGATTTAAGAGTTAATATAAAAATATAATTAAATAATGATACGTAAGATAGGATGTGGTGAAACTTTATTAATAATTATGGAGGAAAAATTGTATAAATAATGTTTTTAAGGTTGATTTTTTATGGATTATCCACAATATCTATACTTGTTTTTTAGGTTGTAAAAATCATTTTTGTATTATCTAAATATAGGTAGAGAATTTTATACCCATAATTAGAGTAAATATAAGGATGAAAGAGGAATGGGGCCCATGTATATAAATTAGATCCAATTATGCCAATTCATGGATCCGGAATAGGTATCCTTTTTTTAACCCACCCATCATTTTATCTGAATTATGGTAAGTTTGAGCCAATTTTATTAAAAAATATTCCATCCTAGTGGGAACCTGTAATTTTTTAAAGAAATCTCATCCTGTTTTCAAGAAACTTTCTCCCAAAATAAATTTTAATTTCATTTAAATAGGGAATTATATTTTCTTGTTAATATTTATTTTCAAGACCAAAGTGAAGGTATAATGTGGGCATGTAAAAAAATTATTTAAAAGGATAATAATCAATGTTTTCAAAAATAAGTTTAAGAATATGTACAAAAAAAGAGTATGAGTTTTAATTTTTATATTTTCTTTTAAACCATTTCTATTATTCATTGAAATATTTATATGAAACATTAATTTAAAATGTATATCCCATGCTTTTCATTTTTCATTAATCATTAATCAATGATACAATCATTAAATAAGGATAATCTTCTTTTCATCCTTTAAATTTTTAATTATTAATTAAATAAAATAAAATTATTGATCGATTTAGTTATTATATGTAAAGATGTTGATTTAATTTTATCATTCAAAATGTAGGAAACCAATTATTTTTTGAAAATAATATTTTTTTTTCAAATATTCCATTACATGAAAATCAAATATTTGTGTTAATGAGTTATATTTTTATTGGACACCTCGATGAACAATTGCTCCCACCATATTCCCTAATTGTGGATAATTTTTATAATACACAATTTTCCATTATTTTCTAAATTACAATTCATGAGGGAAACTCATGCATGAATTCATACCAAATCTATTTTTCATATCATCTATGACATGATTGTAATAAATCAAATATAAAATTCTCTATGAATTATTTTTTGGACCTTTTCATAAAACATACCCATATATAAATATTTATTTATATCGTATAGAATATACGAAGCCTTGTTAGGGATGATCCCTTTAAAAAGGATAACATCACCTTTCATACCCTACACTAAAAAGTTATCATTGTTATCAATAAACTTTTGTTTGGTGGAGAGGAAACCATGGTGAAAGGTATTTATTTACTATAGAATATAATTATTGTGATGTTTTCTTGGGATAATGGTAAGGATCATAATTTATCATTCCTTATAACTCATTACAGACCATCAAAATATGATTTAAAAAATATTGAAATATAAAAAAATGGTTTCTTAATTTGTGGGATAGAAAAACATCTTTTACAATAATATTGATTTTACCAATTAGAATTGGGTGGTGGACATGAAAATTTTTGAAACTCCAAATTTTAAATAGTTATAAAAATGTATATATATAAACATATTATAAAAAATGAACTATGGTTTATCATTCATATAACACCATTGTATTGTAACCCTTACATTATGTGTTTTTAATAGGGAGAATTCATTTTTATATATAGAATTACTGATCGAGATGAGTTTGATTATTTGGAAAATTATGTTAATATTCTACCATTATGTTTCTACATTAAGGATTATTATATAAAATAACCACCTACAATTAATCCCAATAGTCAATTGGACATAACAGTGAATACCTATTTATTATTATTTTATTTCACTATATTGGGTGGAGAAAAATGATTCACTACATGCCTTTTGTATGGATTGTAATTTGATGTATCTGTGTAGCTCCATTTTTATTGGTACCCTAATGATGAGTGAAAAATATTAAATGTTTGTTAAATTTCATGTGGAATGAACATTGAAAATAATTTAAAAAATATGAATGAATAAATAGATAGAAATAGTTAATTCAATAATATAAATGTAAAAAAATATTTTTGAGTAGTTTTATTGATAATTAACGATTAAATGAAATTTTTCTATTTAATGCATTAAAATTTAATTCAAACATTAATAAATTTATTTTTCCCTAATTTATGTTTAAATTAAGTTAAAAAAATTCATTTAAATTTTCTGAGATTCCATTAATGTAGAAAACCAAAAAAATTTATGTGGTCAGATTTTATTTTTACATTTCAAGTATATTTTTTATATTATAAAATAATAATTTTTTTTTAATTTAATAGTTAAT
Organism: Viscum album; assembly: GCA_963277665.1. Classification (NCBI taxonomy): domain Eukaryota; kingdom Viridiplantae; phylum Streptophyta; class Magnoliopsida; order Santalales; family Viscaceae; genus Viscum; species Viscum album. The sequence continues at coordinate 894,764,544 of OY728121.1, read as the reverse complement.
GCATGATACTTAATTATTATTTATATTTATTTTAGTTAATTATAAAAATGAAAATATTAATGAATGAGAAATTAAAACATATATGAAATTCTTGAAAAAAATGACACTATGTGAAATGACACAGCTCAAAGAAGAAGATAGAGCCTTGAAATTGGAAAATAAAGCAGAAATAAGGATAAAAATACATGAATAAGACAATTAAAGTAATTAATAACCTATTATTTTCATAGTAATGCTTTGGGAATGTGTTAATAATGAAGAAAAATTTGAAAAAATACATTTTGAGTAAAAACTAGATTAATCATCATGGGAAATATAGTTTCAGGATGTTATAGATTGTTTCCATGAAATTTAAAAAAATTAACAAAGGATCAAAAATAATTAATCTATAACTATCATATCCAACATGACTATATTCTATATAAAATTAATGTCCCAATGGGTTATGTCATTCCTATAAATAAAAGTCTAGGGGGAGAACTTCCTAGTTTTCGATTGGATTCCAAAAGTACTGGGTGAGGTGTTATTCTTTACAATGTCCACCAATGGTCCTTCTCCACAATTTTCATTTTAAATTTAATTTTAATTATATTTCATGATCCTCTCATTACTATACTATGCGGGTTAATGTTTCTTCATGATGGGTATGCAATGTGAGGGGAATGAAAATAAATAATAATGTTTTTCTGGGTTTTTTAAAATAATTTTGTTTTCCCACAAATTACTCCAAATTTAATATTTATTCCCTATGTATGCCCATTGTAGATCATGATATTGGTGAAATAATCATTCAGATTGAATTAAAATAATAACATGTTCTTCATAACGACCATTATGTTGTATGAATTATATTTTAAAATTTTATTTTAGGTTACCTATTCTTTTTATTAATGGTTATAGCTTGTCCATTAGGAAAAGGGACAATTAGAGATAGAGATAGAGTTGTTAACAAGAAAATTGTAATTACATAAACACACATCTAAGGAAAATATCAAAGATTATTTTGAAATATTATTAAATTATTAAGTTAACCTATATCATTCATACCTGATGCATTTAATTTTTCCATACCCCTCCACTTTTTTTATAAAATCATCATTCACTATAGTTTAATATAAAATTCTATTATATAATTATAAAATTTAGACATTTAATAAATTAATTTAATTATCCAAACTAGAGTATGTGTCATCAACATTATATTTTAAATTTCCAAAACATATTAATTAGTGAATTATTGAATTATCATCCATGTTTAAAAATTATGAATTTGTGTATCCCACTCATAATTAATGAATAGCAATATGCTATCATCATGTTACCAATATTCAACCATCCTTGAATGAATAGATATTTTCCCAATGGAATATAAAAATGAAAATAAATATTGAGAGCATGGTTTTTGAAATTTACTACACAGTGGAAGAAAACTTTTTAAAACATGAAATTGAAAGGAGACTATGTGGTACTCTGAGAAAATATTATAATGATGATAATTTTAAATATATGAATTCTTGGTTTTTTCTTTCATATAGGGATAAATTGTTTGATATGATTCTATGTTTGAATTCTATTTGAATTTTATATTCTCTTTCTATATGACACACTAATTTTATATATATTCACTTATATATATATAAAACTAAATATGATACATTCTTCAAGAAGAAGGTTTAAAAACATACTGAAATATTTTTCATGTTCAATGAGATTGGGAAGAAAATAAAAACTCTTTTAAAACCAATGTATCAATGGAAATAATTTTTTAGGCCAAATAAATGACTAATTGATAGATGTAGAAGTGTGAATTTTTCAATTCAAGTATCTCCTGAAGTTATGAAATTATCTATCAAGGAACTAATTGGTACGCTGAATTGTAAGGTGTTATACTAAAAGTTTACCTTGATGGTTAGAAACCCAAAATTAAATTAGTTCCATTCATGAGATCTGAACCAAAACAATAAATAGTAATTAAATATGAATGTATACGTGAATTTGAGGTGTAATCATAATGTTATGTGGAATTATCTCATTTAGAAAAAATATTTATTAGATATACATGAAATATAATTCAGCTAAAAAGAAAAACATCAATGGTAAGTATGATATGATAGGAAATCAAGAGAAGTAATAAAATGTTTTTATTTCATATTCTATAAATGTAATATGAATGGACATATAAAAGAATAATCTAATAAAATAAGGTAAAAAATAGTATGATGATAAATGGATGAAAAAAATTAATCAAATGGGAAAAACCTGAAGTGATTTAAATTATTTCTCTACCAAATACACTTATTCATGATATGTCAAAAATGAGATGGAATATCTATTATTAAAGACCTAAATATTGGACGAACCACCAATATCTAATCCTTCTTCTTATATAATGATAATTATAATTAATATGAGAATAAAAAAATCTATATTTTTTTCATTTCTCGAAGAATACTTTGATAAATTTTAAGGAAGATATAAAAATCTATCAAAGGAACGTTCTTTATTTGAATCCCATTATTCAATACATGAAATAAATAAAGGCTAATGTAATAGATTAATGAAGGATGAAAATGATTTAAAAATTCATATTTAATAGATGAAAAGGGATATTGGAATTTTTAATAGTGGAAGAGAATATTTGACCATGTTTTTAGAAAAAACCTCACATAAATATCTTATTATAATAGGTTCTCCACATAGACAGAGTCATGTACATAATATCAAGTTTTTTTCCAATTACAATAACATTAAAGATATCAATAAATACAACTAAACACCATCTGGTAATAGTGAATGTGTTCTATTCTAAAGGAATATGTTATTTTGTAACTGATGTTATAAAACTATTTCGGGTACCTAAGGATTAATTTTCAAACACTTCTCGAGCCAATAAATTATGGGTCTGAAAATAATTATTTATCATATTTATATATTAAATGTGATTAAAGATCTCTAGTATGAACATATATAACATTTATGATGGATGTTATATACACACTTATGAATACAACTCATTTATTTATATAAGTAAAGGCTTGATGGTAGATATAATACCATTGGAAACAATCTCCATTGGAATAAAATCAGCATTGGAAATATTGGAATCTCTGAAAATGATTTACATTCAATGTTTTTTAGTAGATCATTTAATGAATAATATTTTTAGTATATTTATATTTTTTCAAGATTGTGGTTTTATAATAATGAGAAATAATTTTGTCAGATATTTTATTCCATGTATGTTCCTATTTTTACTACTTTTAGGGATAAATTTGTTTATGTTGTTAATCTGAAGTACTTATTTTCACAAAAATGTTTCATTCCAACCTGAAATTCTAAAATAATCATTTCTTTGACATATAATACAAGACCATTATAAGGAATACTATGTTGTTATGTAATACAGATGTTATTCAGTAATGTATAATCAAATAATAAATTCATAATGAAATCTGGGTAATCTTTTCAGGAAGTGGAAAATGAACAATGTTTTTTCAAACTAAAAAAATGGTTTCCACATCTCATTCCCTAGAACTGGTTCACATGGATTTTTTAAGACATTTCATATTTTATACACATGGTGGTGAGAATTATTCATATTTAATTGTTGATAAATTCTCATGATATACGTTAGTGTATTTTATATCCCACAAATATGAATCTTATTGTTATTTCTTAAAATAATCCATATCATTCAAAAACCGTAAATGGAATACAATATAATATTTGAATAGTTCTCATGTCCATGAGTTTTATAATCAACACATTGAATCTATATTCTAAAAACTTCTTAATAATATTATTTTTTCATCTACATGGAAAACTTAAAAAAAGGTTATATATAAAGAACAAATAAACCCCATTTAGAACATGCTTTGTATTTTCATGATTAATATGAAAATACAATTTTTTTTTTGTCAGAAAAAGTATATGACTAATTTTTTAATCGAAAATATTCTTATAAAACTTATTTGGATCCAAAATCCATAAAAAATATTTAATGGTATATAAAGATTCATGGTTTTGAAGGGATTTTTTGGGAATATTTTTACTGTTAATGCCAAAGATAATTTGGAAAAAAAATATCCCAAATGAGAAGAATGAATTTTACATGGTTATTTAGACCCTAACAATGATTATTGATTTTTTAGTAACATAACCAATGATTTTTATTAGATTTTATATGTAATATTTTTTTGGAATTGGTCCTTATGAGCTAAAATATCCTCTAAAAACTATATAGAGGATACAATCAACCCTAATTAAAAGAGCCCTCCTAAAATAATTGATTTTAAAAAATCTATCACTGAGGATCATAATGATTGTATCCAAGATAACCCCTAAATAAAAACTCCTAAAACAATTCAGAACCTAAAATTCATGCATTATATATTGCATTTGGTGATTTTGAAAGATGTAATAAAACATCATGGTCTCTATTAAATAGTGTTGAACATCCAAAAATATTATCATATTATTAAAACAAAAACATTCAATAGGCTAAGGAATATCCATTATGTTTTTTAATAAAATAAAAAAATATATTGGAGATTTATGGGGTAATATAATGATTAATTCTCTTATGCAAATAAAATCCCAAGAAAAAGGATCATCAAAGATAATAATCTAGACTACTTAATGAATCATATTTATCATAATAATCTAATTCACACTCAATGGAATAATGGGACCCAATAAGAATTGTTGGATTCAATTGTGATTTTTATTTTTTAAATCTTCCTTCCCTTTGAAGAACTTTTTAGAGACCACCATAATCTAAAATAATATTTCCCATTTAGATAATTCTTGAATATATACGGGATTTTTCTATAATCATCTCCTATATCATCCTAATTTTGATTTATTCCCTAAATTAAATTAAATTTAATAAATTCATCATGGATCCTTGAGAGGATCTCCATATAACATTGAAATGGATATCCAATGACATTGTGAGCAGAGGCCTTCAGGCCCAAATCCACTTCCAATGACTCTCCTTGATTAAAAATACCAACTATTTCTTGGATATTATCTCTAGTATCTGTCTCTAAATAATGATCCATACCTAGTCCCAATAAAAATGAATCAATTCTATAATCCAATTTTTTATTATCCCTACACCCTTATTTATTAACCCTTTCCACCTGAGCTAATTCTTCCATCTCTTTGAAATGTATCCTCAGTAATTAGGGAATATATATCACATTCAAGATACTTCCCCCAATTCATATGGAATTATCTACCTCCAAAGAAATTGTATTATTATTTTATGTATTCCTTCTATATTTTATCAGATAAGAATCCAAAATTTTCCATTTTAAGATCATTTTTTTAATATTAAAGTAGTGGTATTATTTAACATCAATATTAATTTTAGAGTCTTTAAATAAATTTTTTAACATTTGATATTCTATTTTTTAAGAGATATCAACATCCAATACTTAAAATAATATATTATAAATATAGAAGAAATTATTTTTTACCTCCATCAATACACTAGAATAATGACTGAATTTGGATTCATGAGTGATCTTATCCATTTTTATTAGGATTCCCATAGAAAAAGATATATAAAAAAATATTTAGGATCCAAAGGATCTAGTTAATACTAACAATCTTGATCCATACATAATACATAATTTTTTTATTGATAATGTTTTGAACTAAAAAACCATTATTAATAGAGATCCATACATGGATTTTAGGAAATTGATGTAATCCCTCAAGATATATTCTTTAGATCCTTCGAAGGGAAAGTGTTGTATAAGAGTCCTTGCCCCATGGATATACTCCTCTAATTGGATGAACTCAATGTATAAATTACATTATAAATTAGATCATATTATTTAATTTTTTCATCCAGCAAGTAGAATGATACATGCAATGATTGAAGATCAATTAGTTAAGATAACCAAGGTTCACCCCAAAACCACATATTTGAAAGATCCATTCACTTTGTCCATAATCACAAATGTTTGACCCAATTTTCACTACGGTCCCCACGACCATAGTCCGAAATTATTTTCCCATATCATCATCCAATGCTAAATTTTGATGATCATCATTTACCATGGATTCCACCAAACTATTTCACAAAGAGTCATTATCCCTAGGTTAGTAAACCTCCAAATATTGGTAATATTTTACCTTCAAATCCACCCATATTTCAGAAACTAGATTGGAGAAAATTGCTCATACCCACCTCATTCCCTATAATAGATCAATGATCCCGATTATAGTCATCACCACTAGCCAGAATTAAAAATCCAATAATGTTAGGAATGACCTTTTTTCTAACAATTACCTTCCAGAAAGACATAATCTATATCAAACATTGTAATCAAACCCCTATCACCCATTAACAAAACACAAAATATCCATAAATAGTATTAAGTAAGTTAGTGAGGTAAATTTGGTGATGTATGTACTGGAAAACAAGAATTTGATTAAAATAAATTATGCATGGAAGAATATTGATATACTTGAAGACTATAAAACTATTTGTACAAAATGGGAATATATATAAAAGATTTATGAAACCAAAAATATAGTAACAATTATATCTAGATCATATATAAAAGGTCATAATGAATATAATGGAATTAATAATGAAAAAAATTTCACCACTAGAACTACATGAATGCATAAATTTTTTTTATTTCTTATACAACTCATCTAAATTTAAAACAATATAATATGGATGATTGAAGTTCATTTAATAATTAGTAATTTGATAAAGATTTTTTTTGGGAATGCTATATCATTTTAAATATTCATTTTTCAAATAACTTTTTATAATTTCAAATTAACTTTATAGATTAAAAGAATATCTAGCTAATCCTATGATAGGATTATCCATTACAATGATTGAAATGTTTTTTAAGTGGTAGAAATAATTTTAAACTATTTATAATAAATGTTTTTATAGATATATTTTTTTACAATTTATTATTATGATATCATTTTTTTCCTGACTATGAACACTTAATGTACATAATTTATTATATTGAAGTAAAATGGTAATAAAATGAGTATGATTGGTGAGTTGAAGTTCTTACATGGTATTCATATTTTTCAAAAATAATGAAGGAAATTTTTAAATTATGATTAAAAATAGAATAAATCCTCTAAATAATTTTGAAATGAAGTGTAGTAGAGGATTTAAAACCCCCACTAAGTACATGTTATAAACCACTTCATAGTGAATTAGGAAAACATTTGACAAAAAATTGATATATGTTTTGTAGGATGTCTATTTTTTTACTTCTATTCAAAAAAAATATAATTTATAGTGTATTTTCATGTGATAATTTTCAATTAAATCCTTTTTAAATTCATCCAAATATAGTGAAAGTATTTTCTAGAAACCTCACAAATTCATTCATTTTAGAATTCTATTATATCTAGGATATTCCACGGACTTGAAATGTTTTTCATTTGTAGACATTGGTATTTCAAATCTATATCAAAAATGAGTCACTATTATATTCCACTACATGGTAATTTCTCTAATTTCAATACATAGTAAAAAAAGTAAAATTTTATTTAATTTTATGCTGTTGAAAATTAATACATAGATGTGATAGATTGTTGTGAACTAATGTTTCAGAAGAAAAAATATTTATTGGATTGTGGATATCATCATCAAAATTAACTTTTTTATTTTCTAGATCTCTTTTAATGGGATAGTGATAAACCGAATAGCCAAGTCAAATCATCTATTAAATGAGAAAATAGAATTTTTGATGGATAGTTTAAGCCGATTGGAATCATTTTACCTTTTTAATTTCTAGGAAATTGATGCAAAAAGTGTACCCATATCATCAATTATGAGGTCTTCAAAAAGATTCACCAAATAGTCCCTTGATTTTAATTATTCATCCTTGTTGATCTTCTTCACATTGAAGACTCTCATCAAAAAATGGTATTTCATACAAATCATATCCAATTTATTTGTAGTAGTGTACGCACACAATATTTTTCCTATCTTTTCTTCCGCATCACCTTTTGGGGAATTAATCATCAAATAGTCTTTATCCATTTCTTCTGCCAAATTTATGATCAGCTCCAGATTATGCTCTAAAACCATGACATTCTCTCACTAGGGACCATCTACGGTTCCTTTCAAATAAACTTCCTAATTGGCTACATTCTCTACCTGGATTTGGGAGCCTGAGGCTTTTGATATTTTTTAGCCTTTCATAAATTTGACATATCCAATATCCATAGTGATGGTCAAATAGTAATAATCCATCTGACCATTCCTACTACCTTTTTAACCCATCCCCCTCCTTTGTTTAAGAACATAATTTCATTGATTATCACCTTTATTATCTCCCGAAAATTAACCATAGTGGTCATCAATGTATAAATCAACAAAGTATCCACATTCTTCATTTGGGTGATTAGGATTAATTGCTTCAACTTCCTGGTATAGTCTGTCATCCAACCCCTCCAAGCAGATAGAAAGAATTAAATCTGTAGAATACCTTCATAGTCATGTCCCCCTTGCTGCATCTGGTTCAAAAAATATCCTATTAGGATTATGAGATTCCTTTCTCCCTTTTGGAACATGTTTATATTAAACTAAATCTGGAGAGCATTTAGCTGTGGGAGTCATTACACCGCCATCTTCGGCCACATGGACCCCTTCCATGCTCATTTGACCCAAAGGAGTAGAAGAAGATTGAATGTGATCAACCAAATCCTTGATCGTCTTCCTGAAGAAATCAACAACCAATGGGTTTCCCACCTAAGGATTCTATCGAACATCGGTAGTTTAGTTAGTGAAATATCTCTTCCCCAAGGTGACTATAGTATTTTGATCTGAAGGCAGAGGTAGAGTTCGATTCGGTATACATTGTATCTCATTATATGATTTGAGATACTAGAATTTAGGATGGTTTCAGTATCTGAAACATCCAGACACTCAGAGGGGCTATTACAACATACATTCAACACTCATCAATTATTACCATGCATCCCAATAGGGACCTATTATGATTGGTTATCACTCACCTTCTCCACATAGAGTACCAATTTGTTCTTAAACAAAAGTGATGAATAATTTCCTAGGATAAAACTGAAATCCTAATCATGCCTCAAATTATAATAATTAGCAATCCCCATTATAATTAGAAACTGTTGGCTTTCCCTTATTCAAAAATAATGATTTTCCAAGAGATGAGGGGAAAACACATTGAAGATGACCCATGGGATAGAAATTCACAAAAAAATCTTACCTATTTGTTTAATACCATGGATTTAAGGTAGTGAAGATCTTCATCTACCTCAATCCAAACCTCTTCAACATGGATCATTGAGATGTCGACATCCACACAAATCTAAGGAGAAATGTGATGGATAAATGTTCAAGATCAATCATCAAAAACCATTAATTTCCTGACTTGTTTTCCCAACATCTTAAAGATAGAGGGATTTTGTATATGAAAGGGAATACTCAGGAAACTCACACAAATCGCAGCGATGGGGAGGTCCCATTTCCAATGAATACTTTAGTTCCGTATTAGTAGAAACAATAGGAACCCTTTCAAGGAGTGGATCCCTTTGGACCATGTAGTAGAGAAGTCTGTGACATTGGAGAACCAAAAATGGAAGGTTCCAAAAGCATAAAGATAACACATTCATGCATAGGCCTAGTCATATAGATAAAGTAGTCAAAACAAATGAGTGGCGGGGGTTTTAGTCGAAGAGAGAAATTACATATAGGCCATTTTGAGACTCCACCTTCAAGACATCCTATAGAGAGGTAAGAAGCGAGGTGTGAGGAACCAATCATTAGGGTCATGTCGCACAACAGCAATAACATCAAAGCTATGGTTCATCTGGTCTGTCCCTATACAATAGATGGGAGTTTCCTTAACATTGTGGAGGATGGTGTGTGTGAGTCCTGACACAACTTGTTGGTATTTGGGTCCACTATCCTGATGAGTCCATGGAATGATGAAGAAAATGAAGCTCGCATCATATGAAGAGTTGGACAGCTGAACCCTGCCTGTATTGGAGGGGGATGGTGTGCCAAACAGGCAAACTACTATGCAGATACGCTTAGCCTATGACAAGTGGTATCAGAGTAAATAAGCTCATGTTGTTGTTGGTCATACCATGATGGTGGAAGTAGAGTCTCGAGGTGTCTTGGGGAGGTGACATGACAGAGAAGGCTGCAATAGAAATATTTTAGAGTCAGAGATGCCACTATGAAGGGTTGGTATCGTATATGTGGTTTTCAACCCTAAGTGGGAAGGTGTATCACAGTGGTTTTTGACCTAGAGTGTTTGTGGACCATTGATGCCAATGATGAGGAAGGAGCATCTCCTTAGGCTATACATGGTATCCAGCTAGCTGGAAGCAGACCATTTTGCAGACATAGAGAAGGCCACAATCATTCACGCATGAGGGCATGTATGTAATGGTGGTGGGATAATGTC